>CM066731.1:127502000-128144500 GCA_033961575.1 Aselliscus stoliczkanus
TAAATATCAAATCTTAATTTTACACATTCCAAAGAAAATAATTATTTTAAAGTGACTTTTGACTTTGGTTTCCAAAATACTTGCATACTTATCATTTTATACTACATCAGAGAGGTAGGGCATCAGAAATTATTCCTACCTAAAACAAAGTAATAAAGAAACAAAGAATTTTAGATTACATAAGTTAGTAGCAGAGCAGTAAAAGAATATAAAGTACGTACTTTCAACTCTACCCCAGGCATTCGACTAAGTCAGTTTCTCCTTATCCTATATACACTAGTGTGATTGTGACATCCCGAAATAGAACAATATAACAACAGAACACAGAACCACCTCTAGCCACTTTCACATTAAACATCTTTACTTAGGAGCTAACTCAGTGCCCTTTACTGGATCAGACAGCTAACCACAATTCAATGCTTTCCTGTCATTCAAAAATATTGGTAACTTCTTTTTTGAAATAGTTTTTTTAGGTCTTTATCATTTGCTGGTATGCTTCATTTTATAACTGCCAACAGTTTCTCAGGTATCCCTGACAGGCTGACTTCCACTTGAGGATGAATTCCGAAGTAGTGGTCTTTACAGGCTTGTCATGCTAATCTCCTGCTCAAGAGCTTGTAATAGCTGCCACCAGATCAAGTTTTTACTTCTCTGATATGTTTCAATATTCCCATAACTTGGTTTCATATTACCTATTTTACCTTATTTCTTTTCCTCCTAATATGGATTATCTTTTCCAGGAAGGCTGTCTTCCTGACCCCAGCCTTACTCCTATTTCTGTAATAGCCCTTAGAATTTACTATAGTTTTGCTCATGAATCCTTTAATACACCTGGGAAGTAGTCATTACTATCCTGATTTTACAGATAAGATGCCAAGCCCAGAGATATTAATGTGAGAAACTCCAGACAACACATCTGGTCAATGGTAGAGACTATCTTTGAACCCAAGTCCATTTGGCAATGATGGCTAGTGATCTTACACCAAATATATTAGTAAGTAAATTAAATTTAAATGGACTAAATGAGCCAGGATTTTATGCTTAGACTGCTTAAAAGGAAACACCTAAGTGCTGCTTATAACGAACACATGTAAAATATCTGGCTACAGAAAGATTAAGAGTTATAGGATAGGAACACACACACACACACACACACACACACACACACTTGGTATAAATAAATTATAGACAAAGGGAGATATTTTGTAATCATAAAAGGTTCAATTCATCAGGAAAATATAAAAATATAATTTGGACATATCTAATATATAGCTTCAAAGTATTGAAAGCAAAAATTAGCAGTCCAGGAAAAATAAATAAATAAATAAATAAATAAATCCATAGTAATAGTGAGAGAGTTTAACATACTTCAATAACTGATCAAATAAGCTGACAAAATACTAGTTAGGATATAAAAAACTTGGAACAACACAACCATTAGGTCAGCCATTTGTATTTGGGGGACACTATATCCCAAAACAAGAAAGAATACTTATTCTTTTCAAATACAAACTATTTGGAACTGAATAATAATGAAAATATTATTATTAAAAGTTGCATGAAAGAAATTAATCACTTAGAGAGAAATTTATAGCCCTAAATACATATATCAGAAAACACACACACACACACACACACACACACACACACACACACACACGTCTGAGAAATCAACAAACTAAGCATTCGTTTTAAGAAATTAGAAAAAAAAGGTATAAGATAGAAATGACAAGGAATATTAGCAGAATTAATTTTAAAAAGCATACATATAACAGGATCAACAAAGTCAAAAGTTGGTCCTCTAAAAAGTAATAAAATTAATGCCTGGCAAACTGATAGAGTGAGTGAGAGAGAGAGAGAGAACGCGTGCAAAATAACCAAGGTATGGAGTGAAAAGTGGGACATTACCACAGATCCTGTCAGACATTAAAACAATAATATAGGGGTTGGCCGAGTGGTGTGTTGGTTAAGAGCTGGCTTGGGAGGCCAGCGGCCCTGGTTTGGATCCCACATATGAAGGCCAGTGACACTGCCCTCTACAGCTAAGATGGTGAACAACAGCTCCACCTGGAGCGGGGCTGCTGTGAGTCCCCGGGGAACGGCATAGCTGCAGCCCCTGCTGCAGTGGGCTGCCATAGGCTACAGTGAGTGGCCAGCAGCCAGCGAGAGCGGCTGGCAGCCGGTGTGAGATGCGGACAGCCACTCAGAGGCCGGCGACCTATCTGAAGAGTGCAATGATGATACCAACATGGGCCAGTGAAGCAATGTTCTCCACAACTAGACTGAAGAACAAAAGGACAGCAACTTGTCTGTTCCCCTTCCCCGATTCCCCAAAGCTGTTCCCCTCCCCCCGCAAAAAAACCAATAATATAATAGAAGATACTATGAAAAACTTTGTCAATAAATTTGAAAATGTAAATGAAGCAGACAATTTGTGAAAAACTGAAACAAGTAGAAATAGAAAATCCAAATAGCATTAAACTATTTAATCCACAAGTAAAAACCTTCCCACAAAAACACCTCGAGGTTTCTTTGGTGAATACTAACAAACATTTAAGAAATAATGATCAGTCTTATACGATAAACTCTTCCTGAGATTAGAAAACAAATGAATCCTCACTAGCCTGTTTCATGAGGCCAACAAAACCCGAGATGTTATTGTTAGAAAAGGAAAATAATAGATTAACTTCACATATAAACACAGATACAAAATTAAACAAAATTTTAATACACTACATTTAGTAACATATAAAATGGCCAATATATATCATGATCAGATTAGGCTTGTGCCAGCATTATAAGGTTGGTTGAACAGTGGACAATCAATCCATGTAACTTACCATACTAACAAAATAAAGGAGGAAAATCACATGATCATCTCGACAGCGCAGAAAAAACATCTGATAAAATTCAAAATCCATTCATGATAAAACATCTCAGCAAACTAGGATTTGAAAGGGAGTTGCTTAATCTGTTAAAAAGTTCATTTAAAAAAAAAGCAACCCACTTCAAACAATGGTGAAATGTTGAGAAATTTCCCTTTGAAATTAGGAACAAGGAGATGGGGCAACTATCACAACTTCAATTCAACATTGTATTGGAGGGCCTAGTCAGTTGGACAAGGCAAGAAAAAAAAGTATTGTACAAAGTAAGTAAAGGAATAAACAAGAAGTACAAGGAAGGCAAGTAAAAAAAGTATTGTACAAGGTTTATAAGGGAAGAAAAAAGAAGTACAAGGACTGTAAAGGAAGAAATCAACTGCTATTATTCACAAATGATATAATTATATGTAAAAGATCTAAAACAATATGTATACAATAGTTAAAACAGTGCAATGCTGGCATAAGGTAGATAAATAGAAGGATGGAATAGAGAGCCCAGAAATAGACCAATGCTATATGGACACTTGATTTATGACAAAGGTGGCAAAGTAGAACAAGATCTTTTCAACAAGTAGTGGTGATATAACTGTATTCTCATATGGAAAAAAAAATGTGATCTACACCATAAACAATCAATTCCAGGTAAACTGTAGACATAAATATGAAAGGAAAAACAATAAGGCATCTAGAAGGTAATACAGGAGATTTATGCATTACATATTTACAAATGATACTATACAAATGGCCAACAAACATACAAAAAAGGCACTCGATTGCACCAGTCATCAGGGAAATGCAAATTAAATCCAGTAAGATAACAGTATATAATAGCTAAAACCAACTAGACTGGCACTAACACATGTCAGAGCAATGGGAACTTTCATATGCTGCTGGGATGGTATGTTTTGTATGATTCTTTTGGAAAACAGTTTGGCATTTCAGGGGCCGGCCGACTGGCTCTATGGTTAAATGCTGGCTTGGGAAGCCAGCGGCCCCGGTTCGGTCCCACATGTGAGGGCCGGTGACACTGCCCTCAAATAAGAGAGAGAGAGAGAGAGAGAGAGAGAGAGAGAGAGAGAGAGAGAGAGAGAGAGAAAGAGAGAAAGACAGTTTGGCATTTCATTATCTATTAAACATACCCATACCATATGACCTAGCAATTCCACTCTTAGATGGCTACTCAACAAAAATTCATCTATATGTCCATCTGGAGACATATGCAAGAATGTTCATAGCAAACTCATTTACAATAGCTCCAAACTGGAAATAACTCAAATGTCCATTAACCATAGAATAGATGAACCCTGGTATATGCATTCAATGGAATACTATATAGCAAAGAAAATGAATGTATTACAACTACATGCAACAATACAGATGAATCTCATAAACGCAATGTTGAGCGAAAGAAAGAATACTTTATGATTCCATTTATATAAATGCAAACAAACACAGAATGCATTCTAAATTGTTAAAACCATAAAGAAAAACAGAAAATGCCTATCATAAAACTCAGGACAGTAGTCACCTTTGGCAAGTAGGGAAGGTGAAGTGATTGGGAGAAGGCACAAGGGAGATTTCTGGGGTGCTGGCAGTGTTCTATTTCTTGACCTAGATGGAAATTACGTGTTTGATCTGTGATAATTTATGCATTGGTTCACTTTTCTCTGCATTATATTTTATAATAAAAAATATGTAAAAATGCAAGATTTTCTTTACTCAGGGATCACTCAGAAGCTCAAGGAGTGATGAAAATCAGTAAAAAAAAATTTGGTGCATGTTTTAGAAATTAATCTATCCTATTTAGACTTTTTTGTGTTTCATATTAGAAGAGATGTCATAAATGCAAACAAAGGTCACTCCATTTAAAATTCCACACATCACTGGTTCACCCCTTGTTTCTGTGCATGTGGTTAGCTCTCCATGAGGATCTAGGTTTATCAAGGGCCAAGTGTTCCAGGGGTTCATTGAGGCCCTCCTGAATGTGATATTCACTGAAGTTTTGCTTTTTGGGGGAATCATGAACATCTCAATGGACCATGCTGTAAGTGAAACATTTGTTCCTCTTGGTAGCATGAAATAAATTTCAAGGCACTCTGCTTGGGCTTTGTTCTTATAAGCAGAAGGCATAGGAAACCCTTCACCAAGGCCAGCTGCATCACACTTATTCCACCCAATAGTATACAATTTTTTCTAACATATATCCTATTTAGCCTGATTATTTCATTACAGATGAAGCATTGGCTTTAATACTTTCTATGTCATAGCGCGTAGTAATGAATTACGTACATAATAGGCTCTCAACAAATGCTTTTTACTGCCTATATAATATGTATTTTATTACACATATTTGAAATACAATCAGTAGTTTTCCCACTGGTGTATAATTTTGGTTTACATCAAGCTTTTCATCACCCAGGAGTAAAGGATTTTTGTTATTCTGTTGATTATCTGCAAAATTTATAAATTTGGCTCCTGAGAGTTGGCAAGAAGCACGCCCATGTCTCAATTTGGACAAGACTAAAGATATCAGTTAACTACATTTACATTTAAAGCATGCCAGTTGTGGTGGATTGAGCTCTCTGGAAGTCCAGCAAAAATTAATAGATCCGTTTCATTCCAAAAAGATTCTGGGTTGCTGATATAGTATTTTGGCAAGAAATCTACTAATTTTACATTAATGCAAGCAAACATACTAGTTGGTGTTTTAACGCTGTTCTAGTCACATCTAGAAAGGGTGTGAGAAGCTTGATAACTACAGTTGCTAAACTCTTCAACCTGAGGAGCCTTTCTTCTTAGAGCATTTAGCAATTTACTCCTACTCCTGTCCCATTGCTTCACTCCTAGTTAATCTGAAATACTTGATGACTTCCTCTAGGAAGAATACAATGGCTAGAAGCAGCAGCTAAATAGGAGTTGGTTCAGTGATTGTAGAGCAAGACAAGATATTTAATGCTGAACTATCTCTTAAGATCTGTAGATATGACATACAAATCAAGTCCTATTATTGCCTTAATTTTTTCAATAACTAGTAAAGAGTTCTTTTGTATTAGTCAATAACTCCTCAAATGTCTTAACATTTTCCAGAGCCAGTGGTGAGTGACTTAATTGGGCTTGGAATCCTTATGACAATCCTTTTTCTTACCATTCCCAACACATCTTTGAATTGGACATTATGCAAAAAGGAACTTGACTTCTGATGGATAGGTCTGCAAATCTAATCCACTGGCTGAGACCGGTTGAGGAGGACTGTCCTATGAGATCCCCCTACTTTCACCAAGTGCTATTCTCCAAAAATGAAGTCAATTTGTAGATAAACAAAACGTCTTACTTAAGAACAGCTGTTGGGCAATTTTATCTGTAGCAATAAAAATCTCTGCCTCTATTAGGGTAAGGAAGGGCCTGGCATCCCATAGCACATGGAAAGAGAACCTAGGTTGCGTTAGCACTTCCTACTTGCATGCCTTTGGGCTAGTAAGTGTTTCTGAGTTTCTTTTTCTTTTTTTTCCCCAATCTGTAAAATGGAGATTACTTACTTGAGATCTAGCATTAAACACAGTGGCAGGCACGAAGTGGGCGATGAGAAAATGATAGCTATTTCCTCTAATGGTTATAGGTAACGAGTCAGTTTGAGTTACTTAGGGAGTGGGGGTAGAGGTGGAGCAGCAGAAACTCATTCAGGGAAAGGATGCGCTAGTTCTGCTGTCACATCTCGCAGCACCGCTCATGCCTCTTGCTCTAATGCTTCTGCCCCTGAAAGCTATTCCCGAGGCCCAGGAGACACCCGAGGACACCCCCAGGGTACCAAGGCATTTCAGGGACGCTCATGGTTTGGCTCCTGGTCCAGCCTCGCACGAGTCGGGCCAGCTCGGGGACAGTTCAAACTCACCTGCTCGGCAGGTGCACAGCGCCGGAGGAGGAGTGGCTGCCGAGGTGGGAGGGCGCGGTGGGCGGGAGCTGAGAATGCGAAGCTCCAGGCGCACGGCACACGCCGCCCAGTCGCCGCGGTGGCTGCCGGGATGCGCCGCAGCGAATGGTCGCGCCGGGGCCGCTCTGAGTGACCTTTCACCCCGCACTCAGCGGTCCCGGGCGGCGGCACAAGGCGGAAGCCATGGCGGAGGCGGAGGCGGCGGCTGCGGCTGGCGGGACGGGCGCTGGCTCCGGCTCTGCAGCGGATCGGCCTCGGGGCCCGGACCGGGACCGCGCCGGGCGGAGGCTGCGGGTTCTCTCGGGCCATCTGCTGGGCCAGCCCCGGGAGGCTGTGAGTCGCCATGAGTGCAAAGCGCGGAAAGCCGCGACGGCTGCCCCGGCGGCGCCCCCGGCCACTGCCGCCGCGCAGGACGCAGGGACCATCCCCAAGAAGCGGTGAGTAGCGGCGGTGTGGAGCCAGCTGGCGGCGAGGGACCAGGCCGCGCCTGTGCTGCGGGAGGAGGACACGGGCGAGGTGGGAAGGGAGGTGACACGGGTGGGCTGAAGCCATCCCGGTCCCTGAAAGTAATGTACCCATCACCCTTTCACGAACGAGTGGACGAGACCCTGGATTGACGAGGAGTCAGGAAGGGGGCGGGATGGAGGGGTGGGTTTGGGTAACTCTGTGAGAGCGGACGTGAAGAACTCTGATTGGGGAAGCCTTTAAGGGGACCCTTGTCCTTGGATTCTTAATACCAGGAATTCACTCTCTCTCTTGAATTAATAATACTCGGGGGGCTCAGGTCTTGGAGTGGATAGAAGGGGTTCTATGATGATCCTGCGATGAGGTCCAAGTTGGTCCTGAATGATGGATCTCTTCTAATTCGCACAAGCCTGGACAAGGGTGCAGGGACAAGGGGTTCCTGGGAGAACGTCCTGACAGGTTTCTGGGGGGCAGCTTTCTGCTTGCTTAGGGGCGTGGTGTTCCACTCTGAGAGAGGCAACCCGGGGGTGGGTGATAAGCCATCAACGGCAGACATAGTTGGTGATTTTAGCGTGTGATCGGAGCTACTGAACTCTTGTGGAACCAGAAGCGGAAACACCGTTGTGTGTGGACGAGGATGTGCTTTGGGATCTTGACTTCCAACTTTTTGGAGAACACACCGCTCTGATGGAAGCTGCTAGGATTAGCTATTTTCCCGGAGATGTGATTTTGTCAGTGTGGATAAACTTTGAGAGTGAAAAAAAATGTTGCTAATGGTTAATGTGTACTTTTTTTTTTTTTGAGGGCAGTGTCACTGGCCCTCACATGTGGGACTCGAACCGGGGCCGCCGGCTTCCCAAGCCAGCACTCAACCACCGCGCCACTCTGCCGGCCCAATGTGTACTTTCAGTGTGCCAGAGATTGTGCTAAATCTATTATTTCTTTTACTCCTTTCCACACTATGAGGTTAGGTGCATTTGTCTCCATTTTGCAAACGAAGAAATTGAAGAGATTTTTACAAGCCTGCTGAAGGCTTGGCAGGTGTACTGTGTGGCAGGTGAGAATTGGAGAGCAGGTCCAATTAACTTTAGGGCCGGGTTCTTAAGCTGCCTTGCTTCTGATTCATTCATTCCTTAATTGCGCTCTCATTGAGTCTTTGCTACATACACATTGTACTAGGAATACAGAGATTTAAAAATTCAGGGCTTACTCTTAAGGAGCAAATAGCCTAATAAGGTAAAGTTATAATACAACGTGATAAGAAACTGGCTGATAACTAGAGCAAATGGTCACTTAACTTAGTTTTGGGTATGAACTTGTTAGGGCAAAGGCTTTCCAGAATAAGGATTATCTGAATAAATCTTGAAGTTTGTGTTGGAAGTAGCCTGCCAAATGTTCTTGTCAGAAAAAGTGTGTTTACAGATAAAGGAGGGACACACAGATTAGTAAAGTACTTGGAGTCACGTGTAACAGAAAGGGTGAGAATGGCAGGAGATGAGGGCCGGAGTTACCAGTCTTCTCTCCAGGATTTTATGTGAGGCAAAACATGATTACGTTTACCTTTTAGAAAGATCACATTGGGGCTGAATTGAAGAAGGTTAAACATGGGCACATAGACCTGAGCTTGAATCTCCGATACACAATTCCAGCTGCATGACCTTGGGCAAGTCACTTAACCTCTCTCAGAGTTTCTGTCCTCTTATCTGTGAAACTGAAGACAGTAATTCCTGTTTGGCAGTGTTGCTGTGAGAACTGAAAAATACAGTTAAGTGATCAAGTGCTTAGTGATCAAATGCAATGCTGGTTACATAACCCCTCAGCGAACGGTAGGTACAATTTTCATTGAATCCAGAGACTGGGAGATCAATCAGGAGATTGTTATCCCAATGAGAAATGCTACGATTCTGAACTAGTATCTGAACATAGTATTGAGAGTAGGCAACCTATTCGAACATATAATAGGACATACATTTTCCATAACTTGGTTACTGATGGTGGGAGAGGGAGGAATCAAGGATCACATCTTGGCCCCTGGCTTCACTTGATACTACATTAGCCATCATTGGGTTTAAAACCTAAGTTTTCTGAACAGCTTCATGTACATTTTCGTCTATTCATTTGTATGCATCTGTGTGTGATTGTCCATTTATATGCAGGCTCCTTAGAACTAATTATGTAGAGCAGGTGTGTTCCTTATGATTGGATTTAGGGGCCTTGGTCTATAGAGAGGTTTGTAAGGCACACTGGATAATGGATGAGGCTTCCCATGGCTGAAGGTGATTGGTCTGGGGGTCCCTGTGTGGTTGCTCCATGGTCTGAAGGCACAACTGTAACCCATTGATGGCCTAGATTATAAAGCTCTGGTCTTTGGTTCAGGGCTGTGTGGTTAGTTGTAAAATCTAGTCCTATACAACTATTTTGAAGTTTAAATCAAGATATGAGGGAACACAAAAGCTTGTATTAGATGGGACATCAAAAGCTTCCTCAGAGAGTGTCTACTTAACATATTGTTCAGGGGACCCCAGGTCACCCTTTTAGTGAAGGCAAATGATGGAGTAAGAAGAAGCCAGCATTTATATCTAATAAAATGTGTGTGTAAGTTATTTGGGATTGTTTGGTGGTGTGTGTTCTTTATATAATTCCTTCTCTTTTATTACCTTGGGTATAATGTCATTGGCTGTTAATTCTTTTATCTCATAGCTGGTTATCATCATAAAATTGGAAGAGTGACTTCTTAAAATTCTATGTTTTCATTTCTTACACAATGGTCATGCATATGTTAATTTACTTAATATTTATACAGTTGCTGCTTTATGACAGGTATTGTCCTAGGCACTGGAGATAGAGAGATGAATAATAGGCCTTGGCCTATTAAGAATTCACAATCTAGTGAGGGAGGTACATGTTCCAGCATAGTTTGAGTAGAGCCGCTGTAGCTGCAGGGACAGATGTAGCACAAAGGAAAGAAAGTGATATACTTTCTCTAGGGAGTTACAGGAAGCTTTCAGGAGATGGCTTTAAAATATGGATGATGCTATGGCACGTTGATTGGATGGTGAGGAGAGTTTGTATTCAAGCAAAGGAAGTAGCATATGGCAAAACAAGGGGACATGAAAGTGCATATTCAGGTAACTAAGCAATTCAGTATAGGTAAAGGTGGGAGAAAAATGAAAAGAGGAAGGCCCTGGCAGGTCATGGAGGCCTTTGGCCTGTAGGTCATCAGTCCATTCATTCATTCACTCATTCATGCATGCATGTTTGAGTGCTTACTATGCAACATACAGCAGTGAACAAAAACTCTGCTATATGGACTTAGTATTCTTAAGTTGTAGTGGAGATAGTGAACAAACAAGTAATGAAGTACTGTATGTCAGATGGTGTTCAGTGTAATGAAACATGAAGCAGCTGAAAGGGCTAGGCGATGGAGAGCCCTTGAAGGAATTGAACTGGGAAGGGACCTAATCAGACTGGGTTTGGATTTGAGAGAAATCACTCCGAGTGTTAAGAATGGATTGGAGAGGGGTGAGGATTAACATGGGGGATCAGTTAGGGAAGGCAGTTGTCGCAGAATAGGTGAGAAATAATGAAGCATTAAACCAAGATGATGGCAGTGCGAATAGAGAGGAAAAGATGGATTTGGTTTTGGAAGTTAGTGCATTAGGTGATACTGAAAATTATGTGACTAAATGCCATGGGGGTTTGGAGATGGTGAAAATAGAAAAGGGATGACTGAGCCCTGAGGAATGTGGACACCTAAGAGGGCTGATCTGCCAAAACTTGTTGCACTTGACACATGGTCTCCTATGAGTTGTCCTAATTACCTTTATCCAGGAACATGTATTCTCATTATCTGAAGTTCCTGAACAGAGGTTTGAGGGTGAGGGTATACTTTTAGATCCTCGTTTTCCTTTAAGTGCATGTTATTCCATGAACAGTTTCTTTTTGATCTTGCTTGTGAATATAGTTTTAGATTCTTAAAAATCATAGTGAATATCAGTTAAGTAGGTGGTATTTTTATGCTTCGGTTTTGGATTTTGTTTCAAAACTATTGTAATGTTATGAAAAAGAGAAGGGAAAAAAATCCGTAGTTGATATCTGTGCCCCCGTACTGATAACCACTTTCTTAGTTGGAAATTTTGACTCCAACCTCTTTGTGGGTTGCATTAGTCAGAACTGTTCTATGGCGCTTACCCAGAGGTTATAAACTCTTCTGGTTCAGATCAACAGAGTATCTGATTAAGAATGTTACTAATTATTTAATTTACTGTATTATACACACCATTTATTATTTATTTTAATATGAAGTACATATCAGACCAGTGTTTTCATAGATATTACTGTATAGAAATAGGCTAAAATAATTAAAATAGTATTTAGTATGTTCAATTTTCTTAAATACATCAATTGTTTGAGATAATAAACAAAATGCTCCTGGGTATTAAATCATTCTTATGAACATCCGAAATTGAATTTGTAAACACAGTGACCTTAAAGTCTTTTGAATGTTCAAATGTTATTTATGAACCTAAAATATTTCGGCTTAAAATCACAAGTTTAAAGCTTTTACTCAATTGTATATTTTAAATTTGTTACAAGTCAGTCATTCTTATAGACCAGATTCTCTTAAATTTTGTGTGTATATAAAAGATCAATTTTTGCATAGCTTTTTTAAGATTTTATTGGGGAATTGGGGGAGGGGAACAGCGTTGGGGAATCCTGGAAGGGGAACAGACAAGTTGCTGTCTTTTTGTTCTTCAGTCTAGTTGCTGAGGATGTTGCTTCACTGGCCCATGTAGGTGTCATCATTGCGCTCTTCTCAGATGAGGCAGATAGGTCGCTGGCCTCTGAGTGTTGCTGTTGGCAGCTCACACTGGCTGCCAGCTGCTTACGCTGGCTGCCGGCCACTCACTGTAGCCTATGGCAGCCCACTGCAGCAGGGGCTGCAGCCTACACCATCGCCGGGGCTCCACAGCCCAGCTCCAAGTGGAGCTGTTGTTAGCTGTAGAGTGTCACTGGCCCTCATATGTGGGATCCGAACCGGGGCCGCTGGCATCCCCAAACCAGCTCTTAACCAATGCGCCACTCGGCCGGCCCTGCATAGCTTCCTTAAAATAACTACATTAACATCTGACTTTGAGTCTTTTAAGCATTTGTACATTTCATACTGGATCTTTCTGTAGTTGAAATATGCTTACTCATTAAGGATGGCTGTTACCATTCTAGGTAACTGCAGTTACTTTTGACAAGGGGGTTTTGCCTCTCAGATGAGATTTGGAGCACTAGTTATTACCTTATCACTTACTAAGAAAACTATTGTATTGCATGTAATATTTGGCTTTGCCAGGATACCTGAAGTTATTAACCAGGGGTTTGGGCCGGGATGGTGAGCAAATTCTTGTCAGCAACTTCACTGGAACATTCCTAATTCTATTTATAGTTGCCATGTCAGTGACCTCATTTCATCAAGAAGGGAGTTTTCATGTATCCCCCAGGCCCTTTTAATCAAGTAATATGAATTATTTGTTATATTCACAGTTTGCAGCTCCCACTCAGATTGATTATGTGGTTGAATTTTGCATTTCTTCTGAAGATATTTGAACTTTGCAGGTATCCAGCATCAAGGATATTAAAATGATACCCATTTGAATTCTATTGTGCTATCAGATCAAATTTTATAAATCAGCTGTGTCCACTAGAGGTTTCTAGGCTGATGGAACTGTTCTGTAATCTGTACTGTCCAATGTGGTTGCCACTAAACCCATGTGTCCATTAAGCACTTGAAATATGGCTAATGTAACAGAGCCACTGAATTTTTAGTTTTACTGAATTTTAATTAACTAAAATTTAAATAGACATATGTGGCCAGAGATACCATGTTGGACTGCACAGCTATAGGTTAAAATCTAACTCATCTATCCTTTTTTACTCTCAGATGAAGTTACTTTTCTGGGTTTTCTTCTCTTAGTACCAGTCCTGTAGTCACATCCTTCAACCCTTACTCTTGAACATCTTTTCATTCTTTTCTGTTAAGATTAAACTTGTTTTGAATTAATTTATTCAGATTAACAATTAATTCAGTAATCACCCTGCTTCTCTAATGTATCTCATCTGATCCTCACAACCACCCATTTTACAGATCAGTAACTGCGGTACATAGACCTGCCAGAAAATAGTGATAGAGCTTACATTTGAATCCAGATCTTTTATCTCAAGTCTAGAGCTTTTTCCTTGATATGTACTGACATCACCAAGTCCTGTTCACGTTTTTCTTTACAAACTTTCTCACATCCTATTTGTGCATTCAGAAATAATTTATCAGTCACTTATGTTCTAGGTGCTTGGGCTACATTAGGGAACAAAATGGACAAAAACTCTGCTCTCATGGAGCTTACATTTTAATGGGTGAAATGAATAATTAACTAAATGTAATAAGTAAAGTAAGTTTGTTAGAATGTGATAAGTGCTATGGAAAAAAGAAAAAGTGGAGCAGAGTACGGAGGTTGAGTTTAAATTTTAAATAGGAAGTCACTGGAGCAGATATTTGAAGGGGATGAGAGAGTTTAGCTATGTGGATATATAGCTGAGTGAGAGTGCCAGGCGCAGAGGGATAGGGTGTGCAAATACCCTGAGGAGGCGCACATAGGGCATGTTAGGAGAGTAGCAAGGAGACTAATGTAGCAGGAATCAGTTTGTAAACCCCCCCCCCCCCATTTCAACCACTGTTTTAAAGTCTGTACCTTTATTTATTTATGTAAAAAAAAAATTTTTTTTTTAAATTTTTTTTTTTTTTTTTTTTTTTTGAGGGCAGTGTCACTGGCCCTCATATGTGGGACCTGAACTGGGGCCGCTGGCTTCCCAAGCCAGCTCTTAACCACTGCGCCACTTGTCTGGCCATAAAATCTGTACCTTTAAACCTCAGCTTCTGATTCACCTGCCACTTCTGTTTTAGGCAAGGTCTTTCATTTCCGACACATTTTCTAGCTTTCACAACCATTCCTTGTGCCAATCTCTGGAAGACCTTTGGTTGTATGACACTATTGTATTGGGGATTTTTTTTTGAGAATTGTCGGGAGGAGGCATTGGGCTATTGTCTGTTACTTCTTTCCTATGATTTATCACATTATGAATAATAACTCTCAAATCATACTCTTAAGTATCGTGTTATAATATCTAGGTCAGGAGCCTTTAGTTCATTTAAATCAGCTAGATACTCTCTTGCCATCTCCTCACTTGTTTGAAACTTCATCTACCCAAGTTTGTTGGCAATTTAGTCAGCGTTATTTAGTCAATTTAGTCAGTGTTAGCAGTTTAGTCAGTGTGGGCAGTTAGTCATGTGCTAAGCACTGGGGAGGATTAGCACATTAGTTTTGCTTTCTGGGACTTCCAGGTCTACTAAGGAAGATTGATGTGTCTTCCATTACTGCAAGATACTAGGTGCTATAACAGAGGTATGGGAGGGGAATGGAGTACCATTCTATGTCAAGATGTTATGCAAAAATTCTTAAATCTGAGAGCATCGAGGAAAGCATTTGGATGAGAATATAATCAGAAGTATTACAGTAGAAGAATGTGGACAATGTAATACAGTTTATAAAACTGGTATGGCAGTTGATGGGAGCCTTCATCTATCTGGACAAATTTTAAAAGCTTTGTTCTGATAGCAGCAGGATATAGGCAGTTATTTTACAATTATAAAGAAGTGGAAGGATAAATAATTTATTCTGAAATGCTATACATCTTTCTTGCAGAAAAAATAGAAAATAGTAGAGCTGGCTGAGTGGCTCGTTCGTTAAGAATTGGCTTGGGAGCGCAAGCTCTGAGCAGCAGAACCGCTGGTTCGGATCCCACATGAGGGCCAGTGACGCTGCGCCCTCTACAGCTAAGATGGTGAACAACAGCTCGACCTGGAGCTGGGCTGCCATGAGTTGCCAGTGACAGCATAGGCTGCAGTGGGCTGCCGTGAGCTGCTGTGAACTGTTCAGCCGGGAAAAGCACAATGATGATACCAACATGGGCCAGTGAAGCAACGTCCTCCACACCTAGACGGAAGAACAAAAGTTCAGCAACTTGTCTGTTCCCCTTTCCCGATTCCCCAATGCTGTTCCCTCCCACAATTCCCCAATAAAATCTTTAAAAAAAAAAATTAGAAAATAATAGATAAAATTAAGACAAACATCCAAACTAATGAAGAGATAACCTCTATAATATTTTGGCATTTTTCAGATATGACGTGTATGTGTAATGTCATGCTATAATAAATCTTGAGTATAAAAAATCCACGAGTGGCGTGGTGGTTAAGCGCTGGCTTGGTAAGCCAGCAGCCCCGGTTCAGTCCCACATGTGAGGGCCAGTGACACTGCCCTCAAAAAAAAAAAAAGAAAAAAAATTAAAAAAAAAATCCGTTTCTATTGAAGACTTCTTTTAAATTAAAAAAATGTAAATCACAGTTGACATTCAATATTATGTTAATTTCAGGTTCACGACATAGTGGTTAGACATTTATATAACTTATGATTTCCCAGTACATGTTGGATTTACCTGGCACCATACATAGTTATTACAATATTATTGACTGTTCCCTGTGCTGCACTTTACATCCTCATGACTATTTTGTAACTTCAAATCTTAATTCCTTCACCTTTTTTACCCAGCCCTCCTCCTCTCTTCTGGCAACCACCATTTTGTTCTCTGTATCTATGAGATTGTTTCCATTTTTATCTGTTCATTTTCTCTGTTCTTTAGACTCCACATATGAGTGAAATCACAGTCTTTCTCTGTCTGACTTATTTCACTTGTTATAATACCCTCTAGGTCTATCCATGTTGCAAATGGTAAGATCTTGTTCTTTTTTATGGCTGAGTAATAGCCAGTTGTATATATGTGTCACATCTTCTTTATTCAATCGCCTATCAATGGACACCTAGGTTACTTTCATATCTTGGTTATTGTGTATAAAATGCCCTCCTTTGTTGTTATAAAGCCTTTGTTTTAAAGTCTGTTTTGTCTGATATAACTATTGCTACCCCAGCTTTTTTTCATTTACATTTGCATGGAATATCTTTTTCCATCCTTTGTTTTCAGTCTGTGTTCATCTTTTGATCTGAAGTGGGTCACTTGTAGACCTTGTAGACAGCACATACATGGGACTTGTTTTCTTCTCCCTTCAGTGACCTTATTCTTTTGATTGGAGCATTTAATCCATTTATATTTAAAGTAACAATTGATAGGTATGTAGTTATTGCCATTTTATTATACATATTTTTTATCTCTTTTTCTTTGTAAATAAGCCCTTCAACATTTCTTGTAAATACTGGTTTGGTGGTGAGGAACGCCTTTAGCTTTTTCTTGTCTGGGAAGCTCTTTATGTCTCCTTCAATTCTAAATGACAGCCTTGCTGAGTAGAGTAATCTTAGTTAGGTCATTACTTTTCATCACATTGAGTATATTGTGCCAATCCCTTCTGGCCTGCAAAGTTTCTGTTGCGAAATCAGCTGACAGTCTTATGGCATTGTCATGTATGTAACTGCTTTTGTCTTGCTGCTTTTAAGATTCTCTTTGTCTTTAACCTTTGACATGTTAATTATGATGTATCTTGGTGTGAGCCTCTTGGGGTTGGCTTATCTTGTTTGGGACCCTGCACTTCCTAGACTTGTATGTCTATTTCCTTCACCAGATTAGGAAGTTTTCTATCATTATTTCTTCAAATAGGTTTTCAATTCCTTGCTTTCTCTGTTCTCCTGTTACCCTTATAATGCGAATGTTATACTTGATGTTGTCCTAGAGGTCCCTTAAACTATCCTCACTTTTTTTTTAATTCTTTTTTCTTTTTTCTTTTTGTTCTGATTGGGTGTTTTCTGCTGCCTTGTATTCCAGATTGCTAACTCAGTGCTGTACTTCTTTAATCTGCTATTGATTCAATCTAATGTAGTCAGTCTTCATTTCAGTTATTGTATTCTTCAATTCTGATTGGTTCTTTTTTATGGTTTCTATCTCTTTGTGTAACTTTTCACTGATTTCATCTGTTCTTCCTTTAAGTTCATTGAGCATCCTTATAACCAATGTTTTGAACTTTGTATCTGATAGACTGCTTGCCTCCATTTTATTTAGTTCTTTTTCTGGAGTTTTGTCCTGTTCTTTCATTTGAAACATGTTTTTTTGTTTCCTCATTTTGGCTGCCTCCCTGTGTTTGTTTTTATATATTAGGTAGATTTGCTACGTCTTCCATTCTTGGCAGGGTGGCTATGTAGTAGGTGTCTTGTGGGGCCCATTGGCACAGCCTTCTGGTCACCTGAGCCAGGTACTCCAAGGGTGTCCCTTGTGTGGGTTTTGTGTGCCCTCCTGTTGCAGCTGAACCATGGTGGTTGTTGGCATGTCAGTGGGTGGGATTGACCCTTAGGCTGACTGGCTATGAGGACTACAGTGAACAAGCTGTTGTGTGGGCGCTAACTCTGTGGAGTGGGATTCACTTTAGTGGGGCCCTGGTGCCTGCTGAGTCCACCCTTTGGTGTATTGTTTGTGGGGCTAATTGGGTGATGCTTTGGTATGGTCTGAAGCCAGCTGCCAGGTGTGTTGGTTCTGAGACCTCTTAGGAGGGGCTCTGGTGCAGGCCCAGGTCAGCTGCTGTGTGTGCCTGGCCTGGGGCCACTTGGTAGGACCTGCAAAGTGATCTGCAGTTGATAGCTGCCTGTGCTGTGCTGGGCTTGGAGGTGCCTGGGAGAAGCTAAGCTGCGAACTGAGGTTGGCTGCTGCTAGTGTTGAACTGGAGGCAGCTTAGCAAGAGTTACAGCGAACTGAGGTCAGGTGCTGCTTGTTTTGGGGTTTTGGACCTTTCAGAGATGTTAGGGAAATCCACAGTGTGGGCCAAGGCCAGCTGCTTGTGGGTAACAACCACTGAAAGAGATTCTGGCCTGTGCATGAGTTGACTGGGGTGATTCTCAGGTAATTGTCTGGGTGGGTGAGTTTGATGTAGACTCAGATTTGGTGTCCGCATTCACCTGCACGCTGGGTTGGGGGCTGGCTCTTGAAACCATTTTTTACTCACTGTCTTGTGGATAACTTCCCGTGTCAAGAAATATTAATGTACAACATCATGATCAGTGAATCGTGATCAGTGAAGTATTGTATTATATGTAGATGTTACAAATTTAACATGTTCTGTGTTATATTTAATTTTTCCAATTTTTTTCTATTATAAAGAATGTTATGATAAACTTTTTACAATTAAATCCTTAAAAATTTCCCCATGGCACATTTTTCAAAAGGTTTTTGATGGGTCACAGAGCATTGGAATACATCATTTATTTTATCTCCATGGGCAGTGGGAGAAGTAAAGGACAACTGCTTGTTTGGACTTAATTCTGACCAAGAATAAAGAATTGGAAATGATTGAAATTCTAGGAGAAAGTTTGCCATCATATGTGAGCAGATTTATGTCTTACAATTTAAGAAAACAGCTTTCCAGAAATTCAGATAAAAGGAAATTAGATGTTTTGGCCTGAGTTGCTAAGGGGAAACCGGAACATGACGACAGGGAGTCTAGGAAACAGTGTTTAACCCTCCCTGGGCCTCCTAGTTGATGAGAAGGGGAGAGAGCTGAGGCAACTGGCTTAGATGTGCCAATCTGAACCACTTATTGTTATCAGTGAATAATGTGCACGCCACACTTACTCTGATAGCTCATACTTCCTGTTTGGGTAATCCCTCTATATGAAGTGATACATTTTAAGAATTATTAGTGTCAGTAGTTTTCTTTTCCTCATTATGCTATTTTGAAAAAATTGAAACATACTACAAAGTTGAATTTTATAATAAAGTTATATGCCAACCACCTAAATTCTACCATTAACATTTTGCTTATTATATATCTAACCATTTATCCTTTTCTCCACCCAATAGTAGTCCATCTCATTTTCTATGAATTTTAAAGAAAACCAATAACTTCATTTTTGAAGTAAAATCTATATTAGCTTTCACCACTATTGGGGACAAATTTTAAGTTAATATCTAATTCTAATTCCCATTTCCACATTTTTAATTCTTGGATATTTCTATCTGAATGTCTTGATATTTTGATATAGTGGTAATCTCTTCATGATGTAAAATTTTTAAAAAATCTGTATTTTTGAAATCAAAGGTTCTACTTTCATTCTTATATATTGGTCTTGATTTCTAGATAGTATTTTGTTTGCTTTGTCTTCACAAAGTATTTGTAACTTCACAACATAACTATTAGACTGCTAGTTTGATTTTGGTTTTATTTCCAAATTCTTACCTGCCTTCTGCCATTATTTTCAGAAAGTACATTCTAGTTTGCTATGCCTACCTTCAGATTCTATACAAGTGGTTACCATTTTAAAAAGGAATTCTTATTCTTTAGTATGTGTATTAATTAGAGCTTTTAGCTAGGTTAAAACAGAAAAGGAGAATTCATCGTAAGAGTGCAGGGGCACCAAAGAATCCAAGGATAGGAATGGAGCTTGGCCTCCAGATGGAATTAGAACTGGGAACCAGATAGCCATAAGGTTTCTTGCTAATATCTGCTGCATGTTTCTTTAAGCAGGTCAGCCTTTTCTGCTCTCCTGTCCAAATGGTAAAATATAGTCACCCCACTCCAGGATATTCAGCCAGTAGCCACAGACTGAACCCTCTTGTTCTCAGTAGCTGGGTCAATGTCTACATTGCTCTCATCAGCTATTGCCTGCAAAGAAGTCGTGGTGACCTTAGAACAAACATTGCCCAGGTAGCCAAATGAGCTGAACTAACTCTGGCTATCATGCATTGCAAGATGTCACAGCCAGACCATCTGTGCATCTTGTTTGATGATTCCTTCTCCAGAATCTTGCTCCATGAGTTATTTATTTTTTTTCTTTTGGGTCATCAATCTTTATTGACTTTTCCTGCTTAAAAGCATGGACAGGGCCGACCAAGTGGCACATTGGTTAAGAGCTGGTTTTGGGATGCCAGCAGCCCCGGTTCGGATCCCACATGCGAGGGCCAGTGACACTGCCCTCCACAGCTAACAGCTTAACCTGGAGCTGGACTGTGCGAGCCCCGGTGATGGTGTAGGCTGCAGCCCCTGCGGCAGTGGGCTGCTGTAGGCTACAGTGAGTGGCCGGCAGCCAGCATGAGCTGCCAATAGCCGCGGTGAGCGACCATCCAGAGGCCGGCGACCAATCTGCCTCATTCGGGAAGAGCGCAATGATGATACCAACATGGGCCAGTGAAGCAATGTCCTCCGCAACTAGACTGAAGAACAAAAGAACAGCAACTTGTCTGTTCCCCTCCCCCGATTCCCCAACGCTGTTCCCCTCCCCCAATTCCTCAATAAAATCTTTAAAAAAAAAAAAAAGCATGGACAGATAAGTTTTTGAAATTGTTTTCTGTCCATCAGCAACATAACTATAAAATCCTTTGTCATACTCTTGACCAATTCCCAATACCTGGTAGATACTCATGTCTTTCCTTAGCTCCCATACTATCGCACTATCTTGATTTTTATTTCTGCCCTTCCTGCTTTTCTGGCCATGCATTTGCTGACTTTTCTTCCTTCTGATTCCTAAATTTACAAATCCTTAAGATTAATTTTCAGTCCTTTCTGTTGCATTTTATTTCTAAATAATCTCATCTATTAGGACTATATCAGCTTTTACCATTATTGGGGGAACTTTTAATATTTCTAACTCTCTCAATATCCATTTTCACATTTAAAAATATTAGACATTTCTATCTGAATATCTTGCTGGTTTCTCCAACCTAGTATGCGTGTATAAGGCCATTATTTTAGCCTTCAACCCCAGTGGTCCATTCTTTTCTGTTTGCTTCCACCATTATTTAGACTCTCATCTCAATTATAGGCCTTACCGAGCTCTATTCCGTCTCCTTTATCCTTTATCCAGTCCATTGACAAATCAGACAGATTCTATTAGTTTGGATTCTCAAGACACTTTTGTTCTCCCATTGACACCAACCTAGATGAAATCTTAATTGTCTCTCATCTATTTAGTTTGGTCTCCCTTTCTTTATTTTCACCCCTTCAAATCTTCGTTCCATTACCGGACAAATCTTTTGTTCAGAGAAAGTGTGAGTACTTGCTGCCTGCTGATGCCCTTCCACATTGTAACATTGTAAAATTGATTGACAGTCCAGTGGATATATATAGACATGTGGGAGATATGATGTAGTAAATGCTATCATGGATGTATACAGAAGGAGACATACATTTTTCTTGAGAATGGTATGAAAGGCTTTAGGAAAAGTGAACTTTCGGACAGGTTCTTGATAGATAAATAGGAGTTCTGTAGAGAGAGGAGGGCATTTCCGACAGGGCTGTATAAGAAGAGCAAAGATAGGCAGACCTAGAAGGGCATGGTATGTGTAAGGAATTGTGATAACGTTTAGTGTGGCTGGAAGAATAGCTGTTAAGGAAAGTGAAAATATAGTTTGGAACCAGATTGCAAAGGACATTGTATGCTATGTTAAAGAATTAGCATTTCATCCACTTTGGAGAGCAGCAAGCAATATTTTAAAGCAGATGCTGTTAGATTTTTACTTTTGGTTGCAGCATGGAACATGGAAACTACTGTTTTGATCCCATTGCTCCCTGTTGATTATTGAAGTAATAAATAAAGCTCAATGCCTTTAATTTTGCATTTAAGGCTCTCTGCTGTCCTCCATGACTTTCTTGCATATGCTCTATGCTTCAACCAACTTTGGGCTATTTACTAGCATGGGAAAAACTTGTGCTTTTCTGTTTCTGCTTGATTATTGAATTTCTACTCTCTTCCAAAGTAACTGTAAGTTTAGATGCTGTTTCTGCTTGATTATTGAATTTCTACTCTCTTCCAAAGTAACTGTAAGTTTAGATGTCACCGCAGTGAAGCTTCTCCTCTCAGCTAGAGATGAACACTACGTTCTCTGAGCTTTTATAATATTTGTACTTCTGTGTGGCTGTCAGTGAGTGTATTGAAATCATTGCTGGTTAAGGTGTGTGGTGGAGCCAAAGACCAAGATTTCAATCCTAGTTGTATCATGTACTGTTTGTGTGATCCTGGCCAATTTACTGACTCTTTCTGAACCTGTTTTCTCATGTTTAAGTAGGGCTAATATCACCTACATTATTGGATTAATGTGAGAAGGAAATGTAATAATGATTGTAAAACCTCTATCATTACAGTATTCTGCAATACTATTTCTATTGCAGTAAACTGTATGAAAAGAGTAATATGAATCCAGTGTTGAAATAATTTCTGAAGGTAAAAGCACAGTAAGAAGTAGGAGGTACTCAATGGCAACCATGGCATTTTGGCGGAACACATTTCTAATAACTATCATCTATACATTAGGGAGGAAAGGAAGAAACCAAAGAGTGAAGAGATTTTTGGAGACATTCATCAGCAAGTTCTCATACTGTGTGGTAGGTAGGCTGATGGTCAATGTCATGCATATAACAGTCACTGTTGTGCTGTTGCTCACCTGCGGCTCTACTCCATGGCTCTTAGCAGTCATGGCCACTGCTGCTCCACTGGGCATGTGGCCTTGATGACCACTATATTGGAATTTGAGTAAATATATGATTGTGCTAAAGAGAAGTTATGTGATAAATCATTGTCTTAGTTTTAGTGCTTTGTAACCCTTTTAACATTATGTATCAGCTAGGAAGGATTTTGTAATAGGTCAACTTTCCTGAAATTTGGATCTGAAAATACTATCTTCGTATTGTCTTCATTCCCTCTCCCAGGATCATCCTTTGTAAAATTTGTGTGTAGACCTGCCTACCTCCCCTGTCTTGTAACTAAACCTCTATTTCCTGTTCCCCATGTCCCCTATCTTCCACATGTGAGTTCTCCCTACTTTCCCTCTTGCTGTCACGTTGTATCTTGCAAAACTCAACTCAGATCCATCCATTGCTATAGTGCAGTGAGTTTGTAGTTTTTCTTTTTCTTTCCTCCCTCCCTCCTTTCATTCCTTTTCTTTCCCTCAATCCCAGTCCCTCCTGATTTGGCTAAAGTTTGGGTGAGAGCAATTTGCTTTTGTTACATTAAGGCTTTATATCCCTTTTTGTGATTCAGCAGCTCAGGCTTCCGCTCTCAACTTTTCCTCCTGTCTGATGGCAGTGCTTACCCAGGTGTGGTCTGTGGGTGGTCTGCATCAGAGTTTTTTGGGGGTGCCTGTTTAAAATGTAGATTCTGACACCCCACTGCCAGAGATTCTAATTATTGGCTAGGTCTACAGGGACATCCAGGACTCTGCTTTTCAAATGAGTATCCAGGGAGATTATTACACTCCCAAGAAGTTTGGGAACCTCTGCTGTTATGATTAGGTCCTGATTTTAATTTTTCTTTTTCTCCCCAAACTTTGTTGGGTTCATTTTTTTTCTGTGGGTTTGCCAGAAGCAAAGGTAACAATTCCAACTACCTGTCATTTAAAATAGAAAGGACTGGGCCAGCTGAGTGGCTCAGTTGGTTAAGAGCTCACTCAAGAGTGCGAGCTGAGCTCTGACCAACAGCAGTTCGATGCCCAGCCCGAGCTGAGCTGCCACTGAGCTGCCAACAGGTGGCAGGATGGCTCAACTTTAAAAAAACAAACAAACAACAACAAAACAAAATAAAGTAGAAAGGGCTGCAGCTGCTTATTTTAAGTCAAACAAACAAACAAAAACTTGTTACAGCAAGAATACTGTGTATGTTAAGCAGGAATGGATATAGGTATTGGTCTTTTCAGGGTAGTGCCAAGAGCTCAGTGGGCTATGCCCTGGAGGACAGCTGAGAAAGGGAACTCAAAAGATTGGTTTCTGTGTTAAAATGACAGAGATTTCTAGGCCAGCCAAGTGGATTAAGAGCTGGCTTGGGAAGCCAGCGGCCCTGGGTCGGATCCCACATGTGAGGGCCAGTGACACTGCCCTCTAAAAAAAAAAAAAAAAAAAAATGACAGAGATTTCTGGAGACACTCATATTTTTGTAGAAATGTAAGGCTGTACCAAAAATGATATTTGGTCACTTACAGATTGGTCAATATAATAAATTTGTCATACAATTCCTCTTTCAATTACGAGCAAGCAGGGAGGGATCAATTAAAGTGAATTGGCATTTTTGCAGTTGGTAGTAAAGGCTGAAATTGGTTCCCTAAATTACCACATTAATTATTCATTACAACTGGACAGTTGGAGGGAACAAGTCATGAACAAGTCCAGGGACCACAAATGGTCAAGGGAAGTATACATCCTTGTTCTTGTCTTCTGCTAAGACAACTCTGATACTGACGTGGGTTGTTTTCTTCATTTACGTAGCCCAGTACATGATGAGGGTAATCAGTAGTATGGCTGTGCCTTCTAGACCTCCAGAGTGTCAGGTACCAAGCCTGTGTGAGTGTGTGCATGTGTGCACGCCTGCTCTAGCACAAAATGTTTTGAATGTGTACTACTACAAGCACGAATGACTAATGGCCTGTATAGTAGCCCCCCCCCCTTATCCACGGGGGACACATTTCAAGGCTCCCAGTGGATGCCCGAAACCTCGGGTAGTACCGAACCTTGTTTTTTCCTACACATACATACCTATGACAAAGTTTAAGTTACAAATTAGGCACAGTAAGAGATTAACAACAATAACTAATAATAAGAACAATTCCAACAATATGCTGTAATAAAAGTTATGTGAATGTGGTCTGTCTCAAAATATCTTATCGTACTGTCCTCACCCGTCTTGTGATGATATGAGGTGATACAGCACCCACATGATGAGATGAAGTCAGGTGCATGACACAGGCATTGTGACAGCTCCTCCCATGGGCACCCATGATGTTTTTGAATATATGTGTATGTATTTTGTAAACTATTCCCTGTTATTTAGTGTGTATATTTTTAATTTGCTTAAATAGTATTGTGCTGTCGATCTTACTGTTTCTCCTTTTGTGTTCACCACTATATAAAAAATCTCTTCATGTTCCTGTATGTATATTTGTCTACCTCAGTTCTTCTGATTGCCGCATAGTATTTCACAGAAATTTACTTACCGCTTACCCATTCCTCTAGTGGTGTCTCCATCTACTCTTACAAATGGTGCTCCATATATCAAACATGTTCACTTATGAATTTGTCCTAAATATATACTGAGGAGCTGTATAGGTGGGTCATAGAAATGGCACTACCTGTGAAAACATAGCACATGATTTCTCTGTGGAATGGCTTACCAGAAATGCATGTAGATTCCTTTTCTCCATGTTCTTGCTAACAATTTTCTGTGTCTTCTTTTTTTTTTTTTAAGATTTTTTTGGGGAATTGGGGGAGGGGAACAGACAAGTTGCTGTACTTTTGTTCCTCAGTCCAGTTGCGGAGGATGTTGCTTCACTGGCCCATGTTGGTATTATCATTATGCTTTTCCTGCATGAGGCAGTCGCCCACAGGCCACTGGATGGCTGCTTACGGCCCCTCGTGCCAGTTGCCAGCCACTCACGGTAGCTTACGGCAGCACACTGCAGCAGGGGCTGCAGCTACACCCTGGCCAGTGACTCACGGCAGCCCAGCTCCAGGTCGAGCTGTTGTTCACCATCTTAGTTGTAGAGGGCGCAGGGTCACACTGGTCCTGCATGTGGGACCCAAATCGTGGCCCTGCTGCTCAGAGCTGGCGTCCCAAGCCAGCACCTAATCAAGGTGCCACTCTGCCAGCCCCAGGTTTCTGTGTCTTAAATCTTGTATTTAATCCATTTTATACTTTCACATTGGAAAAAAAATTAGAAAGTTGATTAATAGTTTATTACACAGAAGGGCCACACCAACTCCTAACCAATGCGCCACTTGGCCGGCCCCAAGTTTCTGTGTCTTAAGTCTTTTTTTTTTTTTTTTTTTGAGGGCAGTGTCATTGGCCCTCATATGTGGGACCCAAACCGGGGCCGCTGGCTTCCCAAGCCAGTGCTTAACCACTGCGCCACTCGGCCGGCTCCTGTGTCTTAAATCTTGTATTTAATCCATTTTATACTATCACATTGGGAAAAAATTAGAAAGTTGATTAATAATTTGTTACATAGAAGGGCCACATTTTTATTATGGCAGCTAGAGTTTCAAAGCTTACAACGAGGATATTGAGAGAAGATTGAAATGCATGTTGAGGTTCAAAGTGTTGCATGATAATGTTCTGGTTTTGTAGGACGTCTTATTGTCTAGAGGGCAGGGATATATCATGACCTGCCCAGAGACCCGATTTTGTCAGGGTACGGAGTCAATCATATTTAGGTAGGCTGACTCATGTTGACTACCCTCACTAGTGACCAAAGTTAATTAGAATGCCAATAGACTAATTCATGATGAGAAAGTAAAATCATCAAGCCTCCTGGCCATTTCAGTAGGCCAATTTTTCTCTGTAGGGAATAAAGTATAATTAGAAGAGGTATCTTGGTGAATTTTAATCAGGGCAAGAGGAAATATTCTATGATTTCAGACATTTCATGGTGTTAAGCTATCACAACCTGACGGTATTATCTATTTTCTAAGTCGGGTGTTTTAACAATCTTGGAATCATGAGATTTGTAGCATTGTTAATTAAGTGGTGATAATCTATCTGTGTCTTTTATTTGATTTTTTTCTATTTTGTATAAACAGGCTTTCTGTTATAGTGACAAATTATTGCACTTATAACTAAGCTATTTAGATTAAACTATTTGAAAGGGAATTAGTTGCACTGTTAGATTGAGGCAGTAAGCATTGTTAATTAATTTTATGGGAATTTGGTATTGAGATTTTAGAAATAATTTTGTAGGACTTGTAGACTGGATAGGAACATTGTTTTGAATTTATTTTTAAAGATTTTATTGGGGAATTGGGGGAGGGGAACAGCGTTAGGGAATCGGGGAAGGGGAACAGACAAGTTGCTGTCTTTTTGTTCTTCAGTCTAGTTGTGGAGGACGTTGCTTCACTGGCCCATGTTGGTATCATCATTGCGCTCTTCCCGGATGAGGCAGATCGGTCGCCGGTCTCTGGATGGTCGCTCACTGCGGCTATTGGCAGCTCACGTTGGCTTGTTTTGAATTTATTTTAACTTTTTTTTTTTTTTTTTTTTTTTTGAGGGCAGTGTCACTGGCCCTCACATGTGGGACCCGAACCTGGGTCTCTGGCTTCCCAAGCCAGTGCCCAACCACCGCACCATTCGGCCGGCCCTGAATTTATTTTAAAGCATATACATTTTAAATTAAGTTTAAAATTAAACAATATTCTTTAGTTTTCTCCCCTCATTGGGCCTTTCTTTATATTTCTAATGAGAACTGAGTTTCAATTAAAAAAACAAAACGCCAGTAAGAATATTTCATTGATAGGAATTTTCTGTAGCATAGCTTTTCAGGGATATATCTGGTTTTTTATTTTTTGAATGCAGTGTCACTGGCCCTCATATGTGGAATCCGAACCGGGGCTGCTGGCTTCCCAAGCCAGCGCTTAACCACTGCGCCACTCGTCCGGCCCCAGGATATATCTGTTTTATTGATCAAATGTTGGTATCTTTCTCACTTTTATTTTTTGCTTCACTTTCATGAATTTGTTTAGGTTATCTGGATCTTGAAATATTAGACACACACCCAGATAATAAGGATTTTAATTAGCACAAAAAAAAGTCCTTGAAAGATTTTTTATTGTTAATGTCTACATATTGTACTACTTACGGAATTAATTTGAATTTAACTGATACTGAGCATGGCTAGTTAGAAATATAGCTTTGGATCTTAAGTTTCATATTTTAGTTTTCATTTCTGAAAAGCTCTGAGGTTATACGATCCTTTTCTCATTGTTTTAATTTGGAAAAGATAGGTGAAAATCTTTTGTTCAGATTTTCGTGTGAACTGAACATCTTTTATTTGAATTTTGGTGATTGGAATTATTGGGAAAAAAATCTTTTTTTAAAGTTATCGGTTAGCTGAACTTTTTATTGCTAATTCAGAAAAGAAGTCGGTTAAAGCATAATTCCTTATTTTTTGATGAAAAATGATTACAAATAATAATGGTAGAAGTCATGCATTTTTATCAGGATGCTTACGATTCATTATTAGAGGAATAGTTATGTATGTGCAGAGACTTAAAAATGAATATTTCTCATTTTAAGACTAAAGAAAGAAACTATTTATGGTTTTAATAATAATAGTAATTCTAAATCTAAATAGTTCCGTTAAAAATGGTGCAAACAGCAGCCCTGGGAAAGGCAGAATACTGAAGACGCGTATATATATCATGGGAGAACACTGCCACCTTGTGTATATGTGGTGCTAGTTTATGTCTCCATTTTCTTTTGTTAGGCCCCTAATACAATGTGCCTTTTGGTACTGTGTTCAGATGTGTAAATCTGTCAAACCTTGTTTGTTTTTCATGTAGTACAGTCAAGCCAAATTCTCTTTTTTCTTGCCAGGAGAAGAGGTCTTGAATTTTGAAAACGTTGAATTTGGTACAGTTAGCTTTAAGAACTGGAAAGTCGGAGGTATCAGTCTGGCTAATTGATATCTAGGGCTAGTTGAGAATTGAATCCTTTTATTTGAATCTTATAGGTAATTGGCGATTCTTTTATGATTCTTCATTTCACTGCTTTGGGGTTATTATTTTGAGTGGCAGAATTCATTATATTGTAGGTGAAGGAAGTACAGGGTACTGGGTTTACCAACACAACCTATATTCCTTGATTTTTAAGTGTTTTCCTTTAGGTTAAGTTCAGAAGAATAACTGTAATAATGACATGTAATTGTGCTTTGAAAAATACTGATGTGATGAAAAAAGGGTTCCTTTAAATCATTTTGGTTACCTGAAGACATGACTTAGTGGGTTTCAGGTATTACCTCTCTAAACAGGAAGTATCATGAGACTGCGAGTTTGCTTTCTGATGCTCCAGCTAGCTTAGCCTTGTAATCATGAGCACTTCTCTGGGCACAAGTTTCTTCATCTGAAAAATGAGCAGTTGAACTGGGTTTTTCTAAGGACCTTTTTAGCTTTAGAATTCTATGACTGTGTAAAGTTTCACTCTAATTTAAAAAATTTTAATGTTATAATGCCCTGCAGTGTACTCATTATATTCTTCTTTATAAGAAGTTACTTTAAAGTTTAATAAAATCACATAGTTTTTATTTTTATTTATTTATTTATTTAAAAAATATTTTATTGGGGAATTGGGGGAGGGGAACAGCATTGGGAAACCGGGAAAGGGGAACAGACAAGTTGCTGTCTTATTGTTCTTCAGTCTAGTTGTGGAGGACGTCGCTTCACTGGCTCATGTTGGTATCATCATTGCGCTCTTCTCGGGTGAGCCAGATCGGTCACTGCGGCTCTTGGCAGTGCACACAAGCTGCTCGCTGCTCACGCTGGCTGCCGGCCACTCACTAGCCTATGGCCAGTTATGCCGTCCCGGGGACTCAGAGCAGCCCAGCTCCAGGTGGAGCTGTTGTTCACCATCTTAGCTGTAGAGGGCAGTGTCACTGGCCTTCATATGTGGGATCCGAACCAGGGCCGCTGGCGTCCCAAGCCTGCTCTTAACCAACACGCCACTTGGCTGGCCCACATACTTGTTTTTAACTGTCGTAGAATATAATAGTAATTTGACGGGATACATGTGTATAAAAGCTTAAAATCAGAAGCCTAGGAAATTTGCCTACTTTTTATTTAACACATGGGTATTTCAAGGTTGGTTTTGGAGTGACCTAGATTTTAATTGTTAGCAACATAACAAATGCATTCCAAATCTACATCTTCACTTTGGGGAAGGCTCCAGAAGTTGGTATATATATGATAAGGCCCATATCATAGGCAGAATTTTCAGACTGAGATGAAAAGAGAAAAAAAGGTACTTTGGCCTATAGTTAAAAACTTGGAAGTTCTTTAAGCTATTAAGCTATTACCCAACTGAATATTTAAGGCCGAAGATCCTTCTGTATGTAAATAGCTTCATATTTTTAGTGTACAGTAGCAGATATTTCCTGCTTATCTTGATTCATGTTTCTCGTGAAGTCTAAGAGTAAACACACATAATCAGGTTTAGTTTTTTACTTTGAGGCCATCTGGGAATAATTTTTAAAAAATTCTAGGCATAATTTTAAGAAAAATGATTTTTATCGTTAAGCTGTATAAACATGCCAAATATAACATCTATACTGAAATAATTTCCCAGTGTGTAGGATAGTAATACCAAAGCAAAATGACTATCTTTGTACTTTTGCATTTATTTGTATAATACCAAACTATTATTTTGTAGAATACAGACTTCATGACAAATGTTTATATTCACTAACTAAATAAAATGCATTTCACATACAAAAATTTATGTACATATTATAAAACATTAAATAAAGATATTAGTTAATTAAAATTTACATATCCTTTAAGTATAAATTATGGAAATATAACAAAAATGAAACACAAAGTAAATTATACTTCATAAAAGTGAAGAGAATATAATTATGAAAAAATAACCTAATTTATTTTTCGAAAGTGTAATCTTCAGAAAACAAGTGTGTTAGTGGTGAGATTGGTCATGGGCTTTATCTGTAGAGATTTTTTCAAGAGGTTTCTTTCAAAACCTCCCTCTACAGTGAGGTAGGAATGTGAAATTACAAGGAAATATTGGACAATAGTTTGTAATGAGCTCACCTACAAATCTAATCTCTGGATTAAGACTCCATATATTTTTGAACGGTTTGTTTTGTTTAGGGACTATAGTTTTTATTGATAGCAAACTGTAATTTTAAAGAGAGTATTCCTAGTTTTTTTTTCTTAATTTTATATATAAATGGAGATTTCAATACACAATTAATAATCTATATTTGGTTCAATTGCATTGTGTCAGTGTTTCACTTATTTGAAAAGCCTTTGAACTAGATAAAGAATTATGATTGTAGTAACAAGTTTGCTCATCAATTGTCATTTTCTCCTTCCTTGACATGGAGAATTAGAATACTTTCTAATAGTATGTACACCTTTTTTTATTTTGAAGTCCATTACCATCCATTACCACACATTGTAACAGATATTTTTTCTTGTGATGTATTTTGAAATTTTAATGTGGTAAATAAGTTTATGTGTAGAGAAATGTTTGCATTAAGAAGATTCACCACTAGGGCCAGCCGAGTGGCGCAGTGGTTAAGCACTAGCTTGGGAAGCCAGCGGTCCTGGTTCAGGTCCTACATATGAGGGCCAGTGACACTGCCCTCAAAAAAAAACACAAAAAAAAAACCCAGAAGGTTCACCACTTTATTTTAGTAGTCCATATATATTAGAGCACTGTGCTAAAACATGTAATAAAATCTGACACACTTAAAGTGGTAACTTATTGTGTTCTGCACAGGCCCAGACCTATCTATCCTTATGCAATGTGCAGAATTGAATGAAATACTGACATTTTGGAAATTAAAAATACCATATTGTTTTGAAATACTGAAAGCTGGGATAATCATTAATTGTTATGTTAATGTTAATATGTAGGTGAAGGTAGAGATTGGTAGTTACATGGAAGTTGAAGGATTCAGATTGTTTGTAAGCCCAACACTCAGATTTTTAATTTACTTTATTAAAAGTGTCTAATACTAGCAGTGTCATTACTAGTGAACCTACTTTGTAAATTGGTCTTTTTCATTATAGCAGAAAATTAATTATTGTGATTTTTCTAATATATGCAAAAATTCGTTTCATGTTCAGGTGAATTTATTTTAATTGCAATATTTTTAGATCATCCTATAATATAATTTCAGTAACATGTACAAAATAAAGTATATTTTAGTCTAAGCATATTTTTCTTCTTTGTTCTTCCTTTTTTTTTTTTTTTTTTTTAAAGATTTTATTGGGGAATTGGCGGAGGGGAGCAGCGTTGGGGAATCGGGGAAGGGAAACAGACAAGTTGCTGTCTTTTTGTTCTTCAGTTTAGTTGCGGAGGATGTTGCCTCACTGTTGGTATCGTCATTGCGCTCTTCCCGGATGAGGCAGATCGGTCGCTGGCCTCCGGGTGCCGCTCACCGCGGCCATTGGCAGCTCACGCTTGGCTGCCAGCCGCTCACGCCGGCCGCGGGCCACCCCCTGCAGCCCATGGCAGCCCACTGCAGCAGGGGCTGCAGCCCACACCATCACCGGGGCTCGCACAGCCCAGCTCCAGGTGGAGCCGTTGCCAGCTGTAGAGGGCAGTGTCACTGGCCCTCATGTGGGATCCGAACCAGGGCTGCTGGCATCCCAAAACCAGCGCTTAACCAATGCGCCACTCGGCCGGCCCTGTTCTTCCTTTTTGAATGTGTTAAATTTATTGGTTGTAGCCCTTGGTGAAGCAGGTGCTACTCATTAGAGTGATTCTATACTTGGCTATATTAATACCTAGGCATTTATATATATATTTTTTTATTTAAACAAATATAATATTAGTGAGATACGGTCTTGCTTTAAATAATTGTGAAAGTTAATAGTCAATGATAAACTGTTCAGTTTTGAGACTTTTAGCATACGTCTCATTTATGTATTTTTTTTTCTTATTAGGCAAGAAGTTATGAAATGGAATGGATGGGGATATAATGATTCCAAGTTCTTCTTCAATAAGAAAGGCCAAATTGAATTGACTGGGAAAAGGTAACTCTGGTTTGTTTATTTTTTCTTTTCCTTTTTTTCTGTTTCTATGAAAAATTTTAACCTAAATAACAAACATAACATGTACAATAATAGACATACATAAAAATAGAATAGTATGACTCCTCCTTCAATTTAAAAGTTATCAGTATTTTGTCATAATTGCTTTTTTTTCTGTAGTATTTCAAATGCTGACATTTTTGTGTCACTTCTAAAATTTACATATGTATCCCGTAAAAAAATGAGGACTTAATATAACCAAACATATAATACCATTATTATACCTACAACAACAGAAGTTTTATACCTGATTATCCAGTCCACATTCACTAATAATTAGGAACTAATTTTAATAAAGGCTAGAAGATATATTTGACATGTGCTTTTTAATAGGAAAACTAAATTTTACCTGCCTTCTCATTCCTACCCTTAAGTGTGACTGAGCAGCATGTTGGTGGAAACTTAGTTGATAGATTGTGTAATTCAGGTAGAAGGAATTTCTGATTAAAATTAAATGTACCAGTGTTCTAAATGTTGAGTGTTTTATATTTTATTTTATTTTTATTTATTTATTTATTGTTTGAAGATTGTATTGGGGAATTCGGGGAGGGGAACAGCATTGGGGAATCAGGGAAGGGGAACAGACAAGTTGCTGTCTTTTTGTTCTTCAGTCTAGTTGCAGAGGATGTAGCTTCACTGGCCCATGTTGGTATCGTCATTGTGCTCTTCTCGGATGAGGCAGATCGGTTGCCGGCCTCTGGATGGTCGCTCACCGGGGCCATTGGCAGCTCACGCTGGCTGCCGGCCACTCACTGTAGCCTATGGCAGCCCACTGCAGCAGGGGCTGCAGCCTACACCATTACCGGGACTCACACAGCCCAGCTCCAGGTGGAGCTGTTGTTAGCTGAAAAGGGCAGTGTCACTGGCCCTCATATGTGGGATCCGAACCGGGACCGCTAGCATCCCAAAACCAGCTCTTAACCAATGCGCCACTCGGCCAGCCCGAGTGTTTTATATTTTAAACAACAATGCCTAATACAGTAGAAACTTATCTATGTAGAGATTGGCTTTACAAAATCTTCTGGGGGGGAAAAAATGAATCTTCCAAACTTAGCAAACTACTGCCCTCTCCTCTCAGACACTGTCTTCATCTCTCTCTCTCTCTTTCTCTCTCTCAGGACCTTGAAGGTATAATAGCATCTTTGTCTTATGGGAGGAGGCATATAGTCAACTTGTACTTCAGCACAGTGCCATTGAAAGCATAAGACATCTGCAGCCTTCTGTAGAGTACTGTAGGCTGCGTACTGGTTTAGGTTAGAAGTGTGTGTGTGTGTGAAATGATTAGTCACAGAAAATATTGGGTTGTCGGCAAAGACATGCCTTATTTTTTCTATGTTTTTTGTTGCAAAAATGTATCATGACTTTTCGGACAACCCAATAGCGCGAGTAATTATACCTTAGTGGCATCGTAAGTGCTGAATCTGGTTCTTATTTTGGGTGTTCTGGCACTTGATTTGTCAGTTTTCCCAGAGAAAATCAGGTTGTAGAGGCCTGATATATGTGCTACACATGTAAGGTACTTACTTCAAAAACTTAGAACCCCAGTGTATTCATTTATGATTAGATTATTCCTTTTTCAGTATACAGGACTTGTTAATGCCCTTCCTGATACTAAGATATGTAGAAAGCAAAATTTTTTATTCAGATGTTGTTTGAAGAGCATTAATTCAAGAGCAAAGGGGATTCAGTGATCTTGAGATAGATTTTTATCCAGGTTGGAATAGAACCACAGAATTTATCTGTTGGCATCAGACATTGGAAGATTGCCACTGCTGCCATTCTAACCAGAATGGATTCCTTAAAGATCTCATTTCTTTGCATGGTTGACTCCTGAGTTCAAGTCCAGGGGGGAGGGGGGGAAAAATGGGGTGGGGAGCAGGAGAGAGGTGGGAGATGTATCTGACTGGCAGAGCCTACAAGGGAGACTGGGAAAGTGGATGTTGGGCATGTTTGAGTTAGTGGAAGGCAGCCCTTGCTTCCCACTGGTACTCATCCAGAGGTAATTCTCCAAACACAGAAACGGAATTTAGAAGCTCTCCAATTAAATATGTACTGCATGAACAATTTAATAACTAAAACGAAATATTAACTAATATTCAGTTCCCATTTTGGTGCTTCTAGAAGCACCCTTACTTTATCAGATAGGATAAACTGAACTGGATGGATCATAGCTTTCTCTGTATCTAGTCTAGTTTCCTAAATGAATTAGATTTCTCTTTTTTTTTCTAATGAGAAAACATGTACAAAGTTCTTTAAGATAATAACAGCTATTACTTATTGACTACCTACTGAATTATCTTAAAATAACCCTGTAGGCTGGCCGAGTGGCTCAGTTGGTTAAGAGCTCGTTTGAGTGCGAGCTGAGCTCTGAGCAACAGCAGTTCGATGTCCAGCCCGAGCTGAACTGCCGCTGAGCTGCCAACAGGTGGCAGGATGGCTCAGCTGGAAAAAAAAGAAAAGAAAAAGAAATCCCATTAAAATAACCCTAAGATGGATAGTGGTGTTTTCTTAAAAATAATTAGGAGATTGGGATGGGAGAGGTTTAATAGCTTACTTGAGGCCACCTGCTCAATGGGCAGTGAATTAAAGCGTGTTTTTATTCTCGGGCTGTTTCCATTATGCTGTGCCTCTGAGCTACTATTGCAGGTCACTGCGTTCATCCATGTGTGTGTCTCGCTCTCTTTCCAAACTCAGAGAGTTTCTGCACTCTGTACTCCACCACGGTAAAGTCAGGTATATTGTGGAAAGTGATCCTGTGACCAAAATTCCTCGTGTTCCAGTGAAAGGCAAAGAGCAGAAATGTAAGAAGGTTGTGATATATATATTCCTGAAAGAGAAAATGGAATTTGTGGTTGGAAAGGACAAGTACAAGAACATACTGATTTGGCTGAACAGTATACCCTTTTGTATTAATACTAGATTATAAGGACAGTTTTTGAAACTTTTTGTAAAGGCTTTCTATTCTGGCTTTACAAACTGAACAAATACAGCCCCTTTGCCCTCAATAGTCACATAGTAAAGGTGGATAGAATACACAAGAAAGAAATATAAGAGCCAGAAAGCAAGGGAAGCCGCCAGTGCCAGAAACTAAGAGTGACTCTCAGTGAAAATTTCTGATCCAAAGAACATTGAAAGGGTAGGGAAATGTGGTTGATTGTCTGTATATGTTTTTGGGAGGGTAACTTTGACATTTCAAACCTAGGCATTAAATTAGAAGCAATTATTAACCAGCTATTACAGATCTTAGGGGAAAATCAGAAGTTTAGTCTATCTTCTGAACAGATTGTAATTTGTTTATAAACCCCTAGACTTACAAATCTTGTCATGGTTATTCCTTCTAGATATAGATGAATTTAGTCCTTTTGGTTTTTAGAAGCAGATGGCAATACTTCAGAGTTAATGCTATAGATGTTTTATAAACTAAGGTTTTTGAAAAGCGTCATTCTTTGACTTTAAAGGTATTGCACATTAATTGTACCTTAATTGATGCTTACAAAGCACAAGTTAGTGTTTAAATGGAAATAATTTGTTTGGGTTTGTTACACTTTATATTTTCAGTGACATAATTTTTCATTCAAGTTTTATTTTCAATTATGAAAAGGGTATTAAATTGCTTAGCAATTGTAGAATTTACTCTAAGAATAGATGGTTGTGTCTACTAATTTTTACTGCCTTTGAGCACTGTCCCAGAGTAGTGTTCTTTCTTCTTCTTTTTTTAGTTGGGGAAGGGAAACAGGCAAGTTGTTGTTCTGCAATCTTCATTGTGGAGGGCGCCAGTCTCCATCTGGCTTTCCATCGGCAGCTCGTGGCCTCTAAGCTCAAGGTGCTGTGTTCAATCTTAGTTACGGGTGGGCGGGCATAGCCACCATCCCATGCGGGAGTCGAACCAGCAGCCTTGTTGTTAAGAGCGCATGCTCTATCTACTGAGACATCTTGGTGGGGGCTCAGCTCAAGGTGCCGAGTTTAGTCTTAGTTGCGGGCAGGGCGTAGTCCACCATTGATCAGGCAGTCTTGTTTTTAGGAGCATGTGCTCTCGCCAGCTGAGCCATCCTGCAACCTGTTGGCAGCTCAGCTCAGGCGCAGCTTCATTGGCCCATGTGGGAATCGAACCTGCGTCTCTGTTGCTCAGAGCTCTTGCTTAAGTTGGTTAAGAGTTGGTAACTCTTAACCAACTGAGCCACTCGGCCAGCCTGAGTGTTCTTTCTTGCATCTTTTCTACTCCCCCAACTTCCCATCAAAAATGATGGAACAGCCAAAGAAAACTACTATATTAGAGATGTTATTTATTTATTTATTTATTTTTTAAAGGATGCTATTTTTTTTTATTTTAATTTTATTTTTTTATTTTTTATTAGTTTCAGGTGTACAAAACAATGTAATAATTATACATTTCACCCCTCATAAAGTGATAACCCTCCTCCCCCAATCTATTGCCCCCTGATGTTGTATATATCTATTACATTTCCTAATTTAATATTTTGCAATATCTTCTTTAATCAACATAGCTACCAAATTTGGCATCAAGCCTGCTTCTAATCTGGTATTGCTTAGTGGTTGTATCAGTATAAATATTATAGACTGGCAGCTTATAAGTTCATTAAAACAATGGGTTGAAGGAAGCATTTTGAATTTGGGTAAAAATTCAAAAACAAAACAAAACAAAAACAATGGGTTGAGTGCAGGAATGCTGTTTGGAGATTTCTGCCATATTTTTTTTTTTTTTTGGTTCCTCTTTAGCCTAATTTTTTTTTTAATTCTTTTATTGTGAAATAAACATTTTTTTAAAAATTAGTTTCAGGTGTACAACACAGTGCAATAGTTATACTTTTTATCCCTCAAGTGACAAACCCTTCCCCCAGTTCACTCCCCCACTCCCCCCCATATCATACATATCTATTACAATTCCTTTGACTCCCTTCCACAGTATACTCCACATCCCGTGACTATCTATATATTCAATTACAGTTGGCATACAATATTATACAACATCAGCTTCAGGTGTACAGTGCAGTGATCAAGCCTCTACTCCATCCATGAAGTGGTCTCCCTAACAAGACATGTGACCATCTGACACCCCACAAAATATTTACAACATTATTATATTCCCCAAACTGTCTTTCATATCCCTGTGGCAATATTGTAGTTACCTATTTATGCTGTCTAATCCCTTCCCCTTATCTCTCATCCCCACCCTCCTCCCAACTAGCAATCCTCAGTTTTTCCTCTATATCTATGAATCTATTTCTGTTTACTTTGCTTGTTCATTCAGTTTTTCAGATTCCACATATAAGTGAGATCATATGGTATTTGTCTTTCTCCACCTATTTCACTTAACAAAATAGTCTCTAGGTCCATCCATATCATTGCAAATGGTACAATTTCATTCTTCTTTATAGCGAAGTAATACTCCATTGTGTAAATGTACCACAGTTTCTTAATCCAGTCATCTACCGATGGGCATTTCGGGTTTTTCCAAGTCTTGGCTATTGTAAATAGCGCTGCAATAAACATAGGGGTGCGTATATTTTTTCAAATTAATGTCTTTGATTCTTCTGAGTAGATACCCAAGAGTGGAATTGCTGGGTCATACAGTTCCATTTCCAGTTTTTTGAAACACCTCCATACTGATTTCCATAATGGCTGCACCAATCTGCAGTCCCACCAACAGTGCAGCATGGTTCCCTTTTCTCCACAACCTCACCAGCACTTGTTGTTTGTTGATTTATTGATGATAGCCATTCTGACCAGAGTGAGGTGGTATAGAGATTTTATTTTTTATTTTTTTAAAGATTTTATTGGGGAATTGGGGAAGGAGAACAGTGTTGGGGAATCGGGGAAGGGGAACAGACAAGTTGCTGTCTTTTTGTTCTTCAGTCTAGTTGTGGAGGACATTGCTTCACTGGCCCATGTTGGTATCGTCATTGCGCTCTTCCCGGATGAGGCAGATCGGTCGCTGGCCTCTGGATGGTCGCTCACTGCGGCCATTGGCAGCTCACGCTGGCTGCCGGCCGCTCACACTGGCCGCCAGCCACTCACTGTAGCCCATGGCAGCCCACTGCAGCTGGGGCTGCAGCCCACACCATCGCCGGGGCCCATACAGCCGCTGTAGAAGGCAGTGTCACTGGCCCTCATATGTGGGATCTGAACCAGGGCTGCTGGCATTCCAAAACCAGCCCTCAACCACTGCACCACTCGGCTGGCCCCTAGAGATTTATTTTGATTTTATAAATATTATAGTGAAAGAAATTACTGAATATAACTACTGTGATTTTATAGCTATCATTCATAAAGATTTTAGATTAATGATCTCGTCTGGAATGAATGGTGGTAAGGGAAGAATCAAACCAGAAGCAGCATCATATAGTGGTTAAGAGCCCAAACTGGAGCCTTATTTATTACCTGGCTCAGGTCCTAGTTTTGTAATGTACTAGCTCTGTGACCTGAGTAAGTTACTGAACCTACTTAATTTCTTAAGTTACTGAACTTTTCGGTCCCTTAGCTTTCTCATCTATAAAATGGTGGTAATAGTACCAAGCTCATAACATTATTTTAAGTTAATATACGTAAAACACTTAGAACAGTGTCTGGCACATGATAATGCAATGAATGTGTTTACTTAATAAAAATTTAAAAGTACTGTTTTAAAACATTTCAAAATTTGATTTCATCTTTTCAAAGAGCTATTGTATTACTGCTATTATTACACATTTGATTATTACTGTTTGCATATCAGCCTTCTTCACTACACTAATCTAGGGTAGGATACCTACTTTATCTCTTACTTATTGCTGTTTAATATTTGTTTTTAGTCACCATAAATCCAGATGTGCATATCTTTCTTGGATATGTGTGTCTGCAGAATTTCGTTTCCATGTAGAGTGATTTCATTGGTCTTGAAAGTCTGTTCTGGTTCTGTATTTTCTACATTATATTCTACTTTGGTTCTAAGGAAAGGTGTTAATTTGATCTCACCTTATATTTTACAAAAAGACCTTTTCTTAAAGTTCTCAATATAATCTTCAGTCATGGTAAAGAACCATTCAATAGTCACTCTGTTTCAACAATTGGTATATGTACGTGGCTTTCCTTTTATCACATTTCTGGTAAAATTTGCAGGTTTCTTGTCCATATGTTCAGTCTACAAATTAAATGTTTTTGCAGCTTTGATTAGCTAGGTTGTAAATTTCTTAATAACAGGAGTCATGTAATACCAATTCACTGCGTCCTGTAATGCATAGTATAGTCTTATGACTGTTAAATAAATGCTTGTTTATAGTTCTAGATATAAATTCAAATTCTATTACTATAATAATCAAGTCATTCCATAGCTGTTTCTTAAGTTAAATACCTCTGATTCCCTGAACTTTTCTTATAATGTTTCTTTTCTGTCCATTTATTTCTTAACTTCAAAGTTTTCACTTTTACTTTGTGATATTTTATGAGATTTTTGGAGTCCTTAGCAGTATGCTAGGCTTTATGATTGTTAAGTAGGCTTTCTTTAATGTTTTTCAGAACTTTGTGAATTCATTTTTGCCACCTCTGAGAAGTATTGGATTGTCGGAAAAGCCATGACGTATTTTTTCTATATTTTTCGTTGCAAAAATGTGTCATTACTTTTCCGACAATCCAGTATTTTCCAAAACTGAAAAGTTGGCTCTCTAAGCACTTGAGTTTTCTGCATCAATCTTCTCATATATATAAAATGTAGGATTTCCTGTATATATCAAGTAATGTTGATGTTTATATAAACTATATAAATAGGGATTGGGATGAAAGATGTAGGAAACAAAATCTGAGTAGCAAATCTAGTTTCTTCATACTGTACCAACTTTATAGTGCTCTTTTTTATGTTTTAAATGTATTGTACCACTTCATGTAGAATCTAAGAACCTTGCACATCTACAGGTTTATTTTCTATTCCTTGTTCTTATTACAATTGTCACATCAACTCCATAATACAATGTTATAATTTTTAAAACAGTCATATATATTTTAGAGAAATTAAGAGAAAAATAGTCATTTATATTTACCCGTATATTTATTCTTTGTGATATTATTTATTCCATCTTGAAGATTTGAGTTACATTTAGTGTTATATTTCTCTTCATCCTATAGAAATTCCTTTAGCATTTCTTGTAGTGTAGGTTTGCTGGCACTAAGTTCTCAATTTCTTTTAGTTTTCATCTGAAAATGTCTTTATTTCTTTTTATGTCTTAAAAGATATTTTCACCAAATATAGATTTCTAGGTTGATATTTTTTTCCTTTCAGCACCTTAAAAATGTTGTTCAGTTGTTTCCTGACTTCATTGTTTCTGATGAGAAGTCAGTCATAATTTTTATTGTTAACACATTTAGTGTATCATTTTTCTCCAGATGCTTTTAAGATTTCCTTGTACCCTCTCTTTCTCTAAGTACAATTTGACTACATTGTGCCTAGTGTGAGTTTTTTTTGTATTTATCTTTTAGTTTTGTGAACTTGAATTTGTAAATTTTTGTCTTTCACAAAATTTAGAAACTTTCAGCTATTATTTCTTCTTTTAAACATTCTCTTTTCTTTTTTTCTCTCCTCCTTTGGATTACATTTGTATGGTATTTTGTTATTGTTCCATAGGTTCCCTGAAGGTCTATTTTTTCAAACTTTTTCTTTGTTCTTCAGGTTGTAGATGTTTTATTGCGCTATCTGTTAAATTCACAAAATCTCCAGTCTTCTCTTAAGTTCTTCCAATTAATTTTTATTTCACAGTTTTAATTCTAGAATTTCTACTTTGTTCTTTTTAATAAGTTTCTATTTCTTTGGTGAGATTTCTTTTCTGTTACTCACTGGGAATATATTTTCCCTTTTGTTCTTTAGCATAGTTAATAACTGCCTTAAAACCTTTGTGTGCTATTTGCAATATCTTGGATCATCTTGGGGTAAGTCCCTAGTAATTACCTTTTCTTTTGATTATAGATCATACTTTCTTGTTTGTTCCTGTCTAGTAATTTTGGAGTATATCTTGGACATTGTTAACATTGTAGAGACTCTGGATTCTGTTATATTCTTCTGAAGAGGCTTATGCCCCTTCCCTTTCCCCCCATCAGCAATTAGCTTGACTGATTTCAAACTCCCAATTTCCCTTTGGGGTAGCAAGCAGCTGAGTTATCTGCTCAGTTCTTCTAAGCTTAGGTGGGCTGCTTAGCGTCTGTTCCATTGATGTGTAATTCAAGGTCAGCCAGACATTTGGACAGAGTTTATACATAGGCCCCTCTCTGACTCTCCTCTTCTGTGATTTCCCTGTACTCTTTCTAGTTGCTGTGCTTGCTGCAAACACTGTCCTCTGGTTCTTCAAGCCAGGAAGACTGTAGGTTTTCTACATTTTTGTTTCTTTTTGTGGTACCAGCTAGGGCTTTCCCTCAGGCTAAAACCTGTGTAAAAACAAAACAAAACTGGAAACTCATGTAGTGCTGTTTCCTTCTTCCAAATGTAACACACTCCGTTTTTGCTTGCTTTTGTCCTATCAATACTACCTTCAAATAATTGGGTTTTGTTTGTTTTGCCTTTTATCTAGAGTTTATAGTTAGAGGGTTGGTTTGATAGGAGCAGAATTACTAGAAGCTTAATCTAAAATTTAAATTTAAATGAAGACACCTCACTCTTTTTACTTTCTTTGTACTTTAGGTACCCTCTTAGTGGCATGATTTTACCAACTTTTAAAGAATGGATCCAAAATACCCTTGGAGTAAGCCTGGAGCATAAAACTACCTCGAAAGTAAGCAAATAAAAATGATTAGTAATGTGTGTGTGTGTGTGTGTGTGTGTGTGTGTGTGTGTGTGTGTGTGTGTTTAATCTCAAATTAGTTAGACTTATCTTTGTAATTTGTCATTTTTTTTCTTGTTAAGAAGTTACATTGGCCTTGTTAGGGTGTAGTTTCACTTTTCTGAAATTGGAATTAGAAAACTTTAAACTTTATGTACATCAAACTAATGAAATTGTTAATACTATGATTTTTAAATTTATTATTATTATTTGCTATGGCGTGGTATTCTGCATGTTCCTCTAACTGAATGTAAGCTCCGTAAGCACAGGGTCCATGGCTAACACTATATTCTATACTATATCCAACATGTTATTAAAGACTGTAGGTATTCAGTGAGTACTTGTTTGGTTTATGAATCTACAGTTGCCTTTTATTCTAGTAATTAAGTTGGGCTAAACAACTAATTCCTGTCCCCCTGAAACTAAATGTTTTTAATATTTTTTAAAAGATCTCTTTTTTCTTAATTCTCTCTCTTGACTATTATTTGTAATTATTTTTTTGACATTGATGTAGTCTACATACCATAATCAGGAATTTCACCAGTTTTTTAATTTTTAATTTTTAATTTATTTCAGGTTTTATTGGGGAATTGGGGAAGGGGAACAGCCAAGTTGTTGTCCTTCAATCTTAGTTATGCAGGGTGCAGCTAGCTCAGCTCAAAGTCCAGTCTCCATCTGGCTGCTGTTGGCAGCTCGCAACCACTCAGCTCAAGGTGCCATGTTGAATCTTAGTGCAGGTGGGCGTAGCCCATCATCCCAAGCGGGAATGGAACCGGCAACCTTGTTGTTAGGAGCATGTGCTTTCACCAGCTGAACCATCCTGCCACCTGTTGGCAGCTCAGTGGCAACTCAGCTCGGGTTGGGCATCGAACTGCTGTTGCTCAGAGCTCAGCTCGCACTCTTGAGCGAGCTCTTAACCAACTGAGCCACTCGTCTGGCCCTTTACCAGTTTTAAATGCACTTCTTTTTTTCTGTTTTTGAGGCCTTTCCAATTTTCAGTCATTTAACAAAATAGTAATCTGTATGTTTTGTTGGGTTTCTTTTGGTCATTTCCTTCCACTATACTATAGGGTAGATTCCATGAGGTCAAGATTTTTTTTCCTATTTAATTCACCACTATCTCTCTAGGGCCTAGAACAATGCCTGGCTTATACTATGCCATAAATAAATACATATTATATAGATATATAATAATCTGAAGGGAATTGGTTCCGAGACCCCTCACAGACATCAAAATCTGTGGGTAGTAAAGTCTTTTATATAAAATATATAAAATGATGTCTATATTTACATATAACCTATTTTTGCATGTAAGCTACAACAGGGTGTACCTGCCCATCATTACACATTTATGGATTCAGCATAATGCTTGGCATGTGGCAAATTCAAGTTTTGCTTTTTAGAACTTTCTGGGATTTTTGTTTTTTTTCCCAATCCGTCATTGATTGAACCTGTGGATGTGAAACCCACAGATACATAGAGGGACCACTGTAATTGAATGTTAAATACAGATCCTTAATATACTAAAAGGCTGTGTAAATATCATATATTTTTCTTTACATATTTGTTTTTTCAAGTAATATATTATGTTTTTCTTTTTATAACAGATTTTTTATAGCAGCCATTTATAGATCTCTTCCTATATGCTAGGTGATATTAGGAGCTTTTTGTAAAAATCATCACATTCAACCTTCCTTCTCTTTGGCAGCTGTATAAATTTGGTAGACAGAACTTGAGTGACTTACCCAATGTCACATAGCTTTAAATTTGAAGATTTATTTTTCAAGTTACCTTTAAGCTGAAATTAAGTATCAAGTTTATAATTATGTTGTGAGTATTAAAGCAGTCCTATAAAATGGGTTTATTACTTATATTATGAGGCTTTTTGCTGTTCATTTAAAAGTAGTAATTGGAGTATAGGAAAAGATACATTTTATCTACAGGTGAAAATGTAGATAATGCAAAAGCCAAGTAGCTTTCGCCCAGTTTCCTTAATGTAAAATTGAAGATTTGAACCTTTGCTATCTTCCTTGTTCTTGACTGCAGTCTTTAGAAATAAGAAAAGTGTGGGCCATAGATACAAAAGAGGAAAATATAAGACTTCTCTAACTTATGTTACAGAATGGGATTGTAATTTGTTACTGTCACAAAGTTGGTTTCCATATGTATTATTGGGTATTTTTCTGTTCTTTCATCTTAGTTTGAATATAAAAATATTTTACATTTTATAGTCACTCTCCCTAACAGAGGTATTCAAAATTGATTTTCTAGAAATAAGTCAAAGAACCCAATTTTATTTTCTAGGCATCCTTAAATCCTAATGATACACCTCCTTCTATTGTAAATGAAGATTTTCTTCATGAGCTTAAAGAAACTAATATTTCATATTCACAAGAAGCAGATGATCGAGTATTTAGAGCTCATGGTAAGCAGTTTTATATAAATGGTGTTTATTTTTAATTTCTAATTTCCTGTAATTTAAGATGTTTTTGCATTTTCTTATTAAAACCAAAAAACAGGTCATTGTCTTCATGAGATATTTTTGCTCAGGGAAGGAATGTTTCAACGAATTCCTGATATAGTTTTATGGCCAAGTAAGTCCTTTTTTTCTTTGTATTCTTAATTTAATATTGTTAAATTAAGTAAACTAATTGTCAAATTAAGTAAATTACTGTTATATTTAGTATTGGAAATATGTAGTTTTTAACATGAGTTATAAAAAATATAGGTAGCTGTATTTTTAAACAGTTTTGCTAACATTCATATAATTCTTTCTTGGTCTGATCATCCTGAACTGTTGGTTTTAACGAGTGATGTTGATAATTAAGTCTTAATTTTAAATAAATAAACAAATATCATATTGGGAGGTCAGTAGAAAAATGTATTTTTGGTTAATTGAAAGCTTAATGAAATTATGATATCTTCAGATCTTTAAAATAATTAAACTTTTAATTAAAATAATTATTGCAAAGTAATAATAGTAATTTGTGTGATAGCAGCTTGTAAGCTAAAAAAGCATGATGTTCAGATGGTTGAAACAAGTTTAACATGTGTATTTTCTTTGATATAAATAATTAAATTTTGAAAAATTAATTTCATTCAGGAATTTGGCTTCAAGTAGATGTTGGATGAGTTTTCTGTTATTTGCTTTGCTGATACTCTCTCTATATATATAGTCTGTATATCTATATATCGTTATATATTGTCTTTATCTTTATTTTTATTACTCATCTCTTATATCAGAAAATTTAAAGCAGAACAGGTATATTGTTCCTTACTGTCCATAATTGCCTTTTTAAAAAGTTTCATTGACCTTCTGATCGTTTTTCCTCTTCAGATTCTAAAGGAGTATATAGTATATTTTATTTTTCAAAAAAATGGGCTCATTCATGGACTCAATTCTTAGATGAAATCCTTCTAATTTGCAGGGATTATCTGAGGGAAAAATCAAACTTTAATATGGGACATGACATACATAGGAGGAAAATCCAAGAGCATATATAGTTGAGATGAAGTTACTTTCCTGATACTTGTGATGTATATTTTTTTTCTGTGTTTTTGGAATAGTGTGAAACAAGTCTTTTGTCTCTGTTAGTCTAGTATAGAAATTTAGCAGTTCCTGAAAAAAAAAAGAAAAGATACACCGAAAAAGAAGAAATGCTTTTGTTTCACCTATTTTTTAGTAGTTTTAGGCTACTTCTCTATCAAGATTTGGAGAAGGTTAATTCCATATTTTACTGAAAAAAAAATGAAAGCAAAATTTATCAATTTTCATTTCCCATAGGAAATCTAATAGGCTGTCCTTTGATGTATCTTGAGTAGAACTTTCAAGTGTGCCTTTTCGGTATTTTCTTTGTGTGTCTGAATATTCAAATGCTAAGAGAATTACCATATAGGGAATATATGTTTTACTTTAAGAAATCCAAATGTTTTTTAAAATTCAGATTTTGGAAACATATGGAGTTAGTCAATTGTTGAATAAAGGTTCCTTTATGCTGTGACATCCTTCTTTCACATATTTGCCCTTCTATTTTTTCTTTTTCCATTCCAATTTCCAATTGAGGCCCTTATCGGTGCATATCTGGAATTTTGCTATAGCTTTAAAGGTTCTCATGCCTCAAGTTTCTTGTCCCTCCAAGCCTTCCATACACTCTTGAAAGGTTAATTTTTCTAAAATATTCACTTTGCCATCTTGTTTCATACCTCAAGAATCTTATAAGAATAGTGTGTTGGTACCTGAATAAAATTTATAATTTTATTCTGTTGAGCCTTCCAGTATAAGGGCTTCATGGAAATAGTTTGTCTCCCAGCAGGTTATCAATTCACTGAGGCCTTTATTTGGCTTTAGTGTAAATTTTCATTGGTGATAAAGTTCAAGGTTTTCTTTGCATGACGGCAAGTTTTGACATAATGTGGCAATTTGAGACAATGTGGTATTCCACAGAGTGGAGGTGGCTGTTTGAATAGATATATACCATATACTGGGTTGTCGGAAAAGTCATGATGCATTTTTGAACAAAAAACATAGAGAAAATACGTCATGACTTTTCTGACAACCCAATACATAATACATGCGCTCACGCAGACACATGTTTAGGAAACCTACCATTGTGGATGTCTTTAAATCTGGCTGTAATCTGAATCTGATTTCTACATGTTGCTTTAATAGTATGTCTAGGGCTTGTCTCAGAGTAAGAACTTGGAATTTATATGACTTCTCTTATTTAGAGTATTCTTTAAAGCAGGATTTGTCACCATACTATTGTCACCTTTACACAGTGTGGATATCTCTGCCTTTCATTTAGTTTGGACAAGTAATCATTCATACAATATAGGTTGTCTGCAGTAAGTATGCTTGTGAAAATAAAATCTTTCACAATAACATTTTAAAAATTACTTTGCATATTAATTTAGTATTTATGTATTATTTCCAATGGTATAAATATACCAGAACTTTAGGTCTGTGAAGATATGTGCTAGATACTTTTCTAGGTATTGAGGATAGGTGGTAAGCAAAACAAAAATCCCTGTTCTCAGTTGTCAGTTTAATTGGGAGGAGACAGAGCAATAACTATATAAGGTACTGAATAGTGATAAATGTTATAAAGAAAAATAAGACACAGTAAGAAGATAATAAAGCAGAGTGGGTGGTGGGATAAGGGGGTACTGTGTCAGATAACATGGTCAAAGATAGCTCCTGATTAGGTGACAGTCCTAGAATAGTTTTGCCTTCTTAAATGGTTTTAACAGACATCTTTGGGTATTTTATTTCCTATTTAATGAACTAGTATTCATTCTATTTAGTAAAAAATTTTGCCACAAAAAGTAAGCTTTGGAACTTAATCTGAAAGCTTAAAAATGGATTTTCCTTAAAACTTGGAATAATACACATAACGTATTCCTAGCTTTAAGTAAACCTGAGAAATGGTAATTACAGTTTTTATAGTACAGCATTTTTCTATATATAAATAGATATTCTTTTGTGTATTTTTCTTTGCATCCTTATTTCCTTTTCAAGCCCTTAGCAAATAATACTAGATTTTTGCATGGTTTCTTTACCTTAAGTCTCTTTTTCTTCCATGCTATTTCATATCCTGTAAGATTGATCTTTCTAAAATGCGTACTCTTTTTTCTACATTGTTGCCCTGTTGCTAGTCGGATTGAGTCTTAGCACCTCCTGCCTGATATTTAAAGTCTTCCTCAGCCAAATTTTGTTACTTATATAACCTTTACTCCAATAAATGTACCCTTCAGTTATGTACAATAAAAAAAATTCATATACAGTATATTATATAATATTTTAAAATTTGTTTAAAAAACAAAATAAAGAATCATCAATGGATGCAAAAATTAGTGGGTGAAAATGTGATGAGAAACATGATATTTACATAGTCTAAGTATCTCCCTACAAGATACTTATTAATTCCAATAATCTTAGAGCAGAGAAACCCAGCAGGTACCATTTAACTACATTATGAAAGGTAACATTACCAAAAGTGAGAGCTGTCTGTCTACATCACGCACCTCCAGATGTAACACACTGAGAAAGGCACAACACTGCTTCTGTGGGATTCCTGCTGAAATGTATAACCTGAATTTAATAATGAGGAATCATCATACAAACCCAAATCGAGGGACATTTTATGAAATAATTGACTAGTGCTCTGCAAAAGTATCAAAATCATGAAAGTCAAAGATATACTGAGAAACTATCTCAGATAAAAGAAGACTAAGGAGACATGACAGCTACATGCAACGTGTGACCCTGGTCCAGAAAAGAGAATATTAGTGGAACTGTTGGCAAAATTTGAATAAGGTCTGTAGATTAGTTAATAGTATTATATTAGTGTCAATTGCTTGGTTTTGATAACTGAACTATAGTTATGTGAGATGTTAGTATTTGTGGATGCTAAGTGAAGGAAATTTGTACCATTTTTTGCAACTATTTTGTAAGTATAGAATTATTTCAAAATGAAAAGTTGAAAAGATAAGTCATAAACAGTTGTTTTAATATAGCTATTTCATGTGTTAATGGGTGAATAAATGCAGGAAAAGTTTAGACAGTAAAGAACTGTATAGACACATATTTTGCAAGGTTAACCAGATTTTATTCACATTCCTGTGATTAATTTATTTTCCCTTTTTTCAACAGCATGTCATGATGATGTAGTTAAGATTGTGAATCTAGCATGCAAATATAACCTTTGTATCATACCAATTGGTGGTAGGTATTGTGCCTTTTGAATTTCAATATGACATAAATTTGTTCTTTCTATTTAAGATATTTGTATTTTAAATATTTGTGCCATCCCACCGAAAGCAAATATTCTTATAATTATGAAAAAGTTATTCTCAAAATTTGGTTTATGCTGCTCATTTCTGTTTGGAGTGGTTTGACCTAAACTGTTTGAGATGTGATGTGCCCTTAACTTAGTTCATGGCTTCTTTCCCATATGGATCCTTGTGGAAACTGTGACTTAAATGCCTAAATAAGAATATGTTCCTGCTACAGTAATTACTTTCTAACCATTATCCTTGTGGAGAATATTTTTCAAAGGCTAAATAAATAAACCCAACATAAACCTTTGAGAAGGAATGCAATGCAGCGTAACAGATTTGATGACCCAATCAATAATATCTTTTCATACTGAAAACTGACATTGTTTTGCATTTTAAGACAAATTTGATCTCTCTTGGTCTTTCATCAACCACATGGTTTTAACAACTACACAAGCCAAAGGAAGGAAATTGCCACACTGATTTGGCAGTGATGGAATGGAAATAGGACCCCAACAGATCAGAAGCTCCAGATTCCTTCTTCAGCTGATACTTTCTGTTGAATTCATGCAAAAAAGGCACTACAAGTGCTACTTTTAATGAAATATTTTTCTGATTGCAAATGACTGTGGAAGCAAGTAGTGGTGCCTGAGCACATGCATGTTCTCAACTGACAGCTCGTGTTCTCACCTTGTACATAAAGCTGAACCTCATAGACCAGCACCCCCTATAACTCTTATCTGTATCAAGGTGACTTCCCCGTGTTTTCTGTCCAAAACGTATGGAAGTACCAGTTAGGGATTTATTCTGACATATGATGATACAGATATGGTTAAGAACTAAGAACACTGTATTTAGTATTGTTTTCAAGAAATCATTTTTCCTCTGACAGCAAAAGTTAATGGAAAACAGGAGTACATTGTTTAGATACTTCTCTGTATTATTTATTTTTCCTTAAAATCGTTTTTTTTCAACCAAAGAACATACAGATCTTTTTTTGAATATCGTATAATCTGGACAATTTTAACTTGTTTATGTTCTAATTTATTAAAGCCTTTTTGTATGAGAATATAAGATATTATTTTAAGTGGTAAATGAATCTCAATATTATGGTACAACGGAGGTAGTGGTGTCTCTAGTTTTATAGGGTGGCTATTTTTTTCTTTTAAGCTCTCTTTCCACAGTAATCATTAGCTTAGAACTTTCCTAATCATGTTTTTGGAGTTTCACAAATTGCTAGGGGCTTCACTTGAGTGCGCCCAGGGGCTCGAGCCATATCCCATTGCTTTTAGCTCCTAATCGTTCTTCATTTTGGCCTGCAGCATAAAATAAAGGTGTTTGCTTTTAGTGTGTTAGCGTTTACAAATTACATTTTGCAAAGTAGAAATAGGTATTACTTTCCTAGCAGGCCTACCTGTATAGTTTGTATTAGGGATTTGCCCTAGATATGTAACTAAAAATAAAGTATTTAAACATAAAGTTGTTTCCTGTTTTGGCAGGAGGAACAAGTGTCTCATATGGACTGATGTGTCCTGAAGATGAGACAAGAACAATTATTTCCTTGGACACGTCACAAATGGTATATGATCATTTAAGATGTATTTGAATATAGTGTTTGGTTTAAAAAATGTCTTTCTGGCTCTTTCTTAGTTGTCATTACAAAAGGGCATATTGTCCATTTTGTTTTAAATTAATTTTATTGTTATACTTTTTACCCTTGCGTTCAGGTCTCCAAAAGCTAAACTTGCTCTTATTCTAAAGTATATATTTTGATGGATTCTACCAAATTGACATGTGAAATTGATGATTTGAGAAGACTGGATTGGAATATTGATACAATTCTTGATCTGATTTGTGTCTTAAAAAACAAAACAAATAATATTCATTAAGGTTAATTTCAGTCACCCAAACTTATTTGTCCCCTAGATTTTATCAATGTTTTTGCATTTTGCTTCTGGGAAGAATAGAGGAGCTAATTTTAATGATAGGATTCATATTTTTAAATTTTGGCTCATTGCGGTCCAAGAGTTGGACATTGTGACGTGTTAGAGTTTTAATTTGGGTATGAATGCAACCTTCGTATAGTCAACAGTATCCCTCGTTACATACTCCTCTATTACAATAAAAAGGAATTTTTTTGTAATTGTTTTATTTGAAAGTTTTTCAAACACCAAAGTAGAGAGAATAGTATACTCATCCTCTAAATTAATAATTATTAACATTTTGCCATATTGGCTTTATCTTTCTTTTTTCTGTACTATTTTTACAGCCAGCCCTAATATTATACTACTTTATACCTAGATTTCTGTGTTACTGTTTTTAGAAAGAACATTTTCTCACTATATTATTAGCACTACTAGCAAAGTTAAAAATAAATCCTTCTATCATTTAATATCCAGTTCACATTCTAATTTTCTAGTTGTCTCAGAATTGAATTGTCTTTATTTTACAGTTCATTTGTTCAAATGGGGATTCAGACCGTGTTAGCTTTTGGTTGTTTCCTTAAGTCTCATTTTACCTGAAGCCCTGTTCTTCTTTCTGAATGCTACTGACTTGGAGAAATGCAGTTATTTATAGTCCAGAATATGTCATAATTTGAATTTGTGTGTTCGTCTTCTTAGTGTCATTTAACTCTTCCTCTAGGCCCTGTTTGTCTTCTAAACCTGAAGTTAGATAGAAAATCTAGGTAGAATTAGGCATAGCTTTTAATATATTTTTAAGCAAGAATATCTCATAGATGATGATGTGTTTTTCTATGTCAACATCACATCAGGAGGTACATTATAGCTGATTTGTCTACTTTTAGTGTTACTGAAAATGATCAGCAAGTTCAGGTAGCGACAGCCTGATTATTCTACTATAAATGTAAAGTTACCCATCGATCTTTGTTTTTATCCCAGAGTTTAAGTAAAGGCAGTTTTCTTGGACAATGGCTTAAAAGTAGCCTACTCTAGAATAGGAATGGGAATGTGTTTTAATTTCTGTCTCTTTATCTTACAATGTACAGATTTACCTCTAACTCTGTTACTAAATATGTAAAATGGAGACAGTAATCCTTCAGAAGTTTATTGTGAAGATTAAATGAGATAAGTAAAAGTCTTGACATTGAGTAGAGATTAAAATTCCGTGGCAGAATTTTAAATGACAACTTTTTAACCTTTTATTTTGTAGAAAAACCTTGCATGTTCACTGCCTTTAACATTCAGCTCTCTGAAATATTATAATGGATGAGTGGTCCTTATAATTGTGATTTGCATTTAAGTCAGTAGACTATATCTGTGCAGAATATTGCACAGTGCCCTTCTGATACAATATGTGCAAAATATGACAAGAATTAGTTGTGCAAGTTTTCTACTTAAGTATACATGATAATACTAAGGCCTATTGGCCTTAAAAGTTTTTGTTTTATTGTTAACTTGTGTAGGATATAGTGTATGGTGGATGTAACAGGATAGCCAGTATATTTTCTTAAGGTTTCTCTGTGAGAGGCCATAAGGTGTTTTTTTTTCTGTCTCCTTAAGTTTCTTTGCTCTACTAAAAATACGTATCTACCCCTGGTAGATATAAGGTGTATAGTTAGCAAAAGTGTGTAGTTGCCTCAAGAACCAGTCTACTGGGGGAGAAGATATATATACACACATATACATATTTATACATATATACATATATAAATTATGATAATATAAGGTACTATCAGATTACTGAATTCTGTCTTTTTACAGTTTAGTATTTCCTTTTGTTTAGCTACACATAAGACCAAAAACCTGATTTTACCATAGTTATATTGAAATTAGTCTTGTCTTATTTTGAGTGTATAATTATCATAATAGTTTTACATAATATAAAACAAAAAATACATTTGCATACAGCGTCTTATTTAACATTTATCATAGCTCTGTAAATTAAGCAGTGAAGTTATTTGTATGTGTTCAAATTTGGAATACAGGTAGGCTGTTACTTTTTTATTATCTACTGCATTCTTTCCTTTTTATTAACGGGACTTATCTGCATTGCTTATTGTAATGAACTTGGACATATCAAAGTGCAAAGAAAGGTCCTCAGGGATCCAGAAGAAGATTCTATATGTTATCTGACTGGTAAATAGAAGGGGAGAGAAGTCTCTTTTACTAGTAGAAAGTAATTCATCAAGATTCATATATATATAAATTAGGTCAAATAAGAATGTTAAAAACATTTTTCTGACAGTTATACATTTGTTAAGTTGAGCCAGATGATATTCAGTTTCTTTTCAGCAGGAGGCAGCATTGTGCTTTGTTTTCTACCTGGGTTCTCTGGTACTATTGTCGATTAAAAGTAAGGCAGGGTGCCACTTTCTATATTCAAGTGTCTCTGCAGGTGTCTTTTTCTAATCTCACGGTGTCCATTTGCTGATATTCCTAAATTAGATATGCTTGCTAATTATTAACAGTGGTGCAGATAGTATTTGTAGTATGTGCAAAACTGTGTATGCTGAGCTTTTTGTGTGTAGTATCTCATTTAGTTTTTACAGCAACCCTGTGTGTAGGTATTACTATCCACACTTTACAAATGCGGAAACACTTATGTGTAGACAGTTAAATAATTTGCCTAAGATAAGAGGTAGAGTTTAATTTAGAATTAATAGTTGGATACAGGCAGAATCTACGTTTTAGACCAACTCCCGTGTAATGTACTGTCTTTGTTACTGTATCTGTCGTGTTGTACAGTCAGGGACAGGCGCAGCTTTTAGCCTTTGGTAACCCTACTTGCTTAATTACTCTCTTGTCACTTGTTGCTTTGAGTTGCTTTGTATTTCTTGAGAAAATGTTAACAGTTCATGGAGATGAAACTTTTTTCTCGCTTTGCAACAGAATCGAATCCTCTGGATTGATGAGAACAATCTGACAGCTCATGTAGAGGCTGGCATAACAGGACAAGAGTTGGAAAGACAGGTATGTTATTTCTTTAAGATTTTCAGAACTGCTATGTGTCCACTCTTGTGAATGAAATACCTTTCACAATACATTCACTGTATGAGTTTGTTCAGATTCTGTTGTGGGTCAGGCATTGAGCTAGATACAGAGGACATAGTAATGAATAAGACACCATCCCCTACCGTTGGATAGCTTATGTTATATTATGACAGAAAGTTAGGTGAATAGACAGTTATGATTCAGAGTGAGAATTGCTAGGCGAAGGCTAAATGTGGGGTGCTGCGACTCATCTAAAGGGATTAGGAGGAAAAGTTGGACAAAAAAGGTATCACAGAGAACCAGCATTTAAAATAAGACTTCAGGTTGAGTGAGGGTTAGCAAAAAAGGAAAATGGCTGTGGGGGTGGGAGAACAATCCAGTTAGAAAGTAGAACGTGCAGAAGCTTTAACGGCAACTGTTGCTTTGGGGACCTGCAGAGAGTTGAAGTGGGCTAGGTCTGGTGTGTGTATATGGGAAAACACATTCTTGATGTTTATATATTGGGAGGGTGTACGTATAATAGTGGTAAAGGATGCAGACAGGAAAACATGAGGAGATCAGATCATAAAGGGCCTTATAAAGCCCCTTTTAGAGGCTGGACCTTTATCTTTGTGTTTAGATAGTTCTGGCTACTGTGTGGAGGATGGATAGGGCACATTAAGTGGAGGTTAAGAGGGTTCTACAATGATTCAGGCAATTGCTGACAGTGACCTGAAATAAAGCAGTAAGAACGGTGCAAAATGGAACAGATTGGACATAGAATTTTCAGAAGTTGGTGATAAATTGTATCAAGTGGGTAGATGTTGATATTTGCTGTTTAATGAATTTTTCAATGTTTAATTTCGTGGAAAATTGGTCATCTCATATAGTTGGTGAAACTCTTTGAGCCCTTATACACTCTTTTTGGAATCCAAATGAATTTTTGAAAAACTGTTAGGTTTCCCTCCTGGATTCTAAGCAGGTCATTGTTAAATTATATTGGTTCCTTCAACTTTTTCAAACATGATTAAGGTGACTGTAACGAAAATTAGAATGTCCAGTTTGTTGGTTATGTACTTACTACTTTGTTCAACCTGGGTTATAGAGACCCTTTCCTATTTTTAATAGGACACTAAGGGATATGTGACATGCTTGTTGATTTTATTTTTGTTTCCTTCTTTCTTGGTAAAGAGTTGAATGAAGTTCATATGCCAGTGAACAATTCTAGTTGAAAGGCTTTGTAAAAAGTTATTAAACTGTTTATTGTCTTTATTTTTTATTTAATGCAGTAAGATACAGAGAACTGGAATAAAATTGAACATATTTGTTGAGGCAGTGTTAAAGATCTTCAATAAGTCAAGATTTTATATAAGTCAAGGTAATTAGATCTGTTAATTATTATAGTTTATAATGAGCTTCAGTGGGCAGAATAATAGAAAAAACCCTATAAGTCCTTTATTAGCCTTCCAATATGCCTGAATGAGGCATTCTCAACATAGCAATTTTTGGAAACAAAAGATGGCCTTTCATGTCTCCAATTTTATATCCTTTATTATAGCGTTTGATGTAGTATTTTAACCTTTCCGAGTTTTCTTTTTCTTTTTTTAAAAGGTTAGAATTAAAATTCAGGGAATGTATTTCCTTGAAATTTAAATGACATTTGCCTAGAATAGGAACTTGATGTTTTACTTACTAGTTCATTTCTCTAAATGTCAATACAGAACTTTCTTTTTTGCCTCTAGTAGACTATAATATAGTTTCTACATCTATTTGATCCCAGTTCAAGTTTTTCCTCATTAAACTTCTGTGTACTTCAGTTTCTACGTCAGCTGAGGTAACTAGCTTAAAATATCCCCCTTTTTTCCTGCTAGAAGTTTTAAAATGACACAAGTATAGTACTTGGGTAACACTGATTTTAATCTTTTTTTAACTTGTTGATTACCTTGATTGATTGTAATATATATAAAGGAGATTAATGGATTTTGCGAATTTGTTTCTAGGTTTATTAAATCTTTGACTACTTTGTTTTTTTAGTTAATAGTCTGGGGATGTGTGACCTATGTTATTTCCCCCCTATGGGCTAATTTCCCTATGCCTTAACTTCTTCATCTGTAAAATGGGGTAAATTCCTACCTCATAAGGCTTTTTGTTAGGATGAAATAAGTTAATATAACATAAAGTACATAGAACTTATAACATTCCACTAATTTTTTTTTTTTTCTTTTTAAAGAGGGCAGTGTCACTGGCCCTCATATGTGGGATCTGAACCGGGGCCGTTGGCATCCCAAGCCAGCGCTTAATCACCGCGACACTTGGCCAGCCCCTCATTCCACTAATTTTTGTTAAGCACTACCTGTTTCGTTCAAGCACAGCTGACTTGAAGTATTCGTTCTGCATGTCAGAGACTCTCAAATTTATATTATCATCTCAGACTTCTTTTCTGAACTCTAGGCTTGTATATCCTGTGGCCTAGTTGATATCTGCACTTGCATGTCTAATACACATTTTGGACAAAATCTCTAAGTAAACACAGTATTTTGAAAATTCAATTTCTGTTTTCCTCCACAGTTTGCATATTCTGTAGCCTTCTCATCTCAGTTGTTGGAAAATCAGTTCTTTTGGGCAGCTTGGGCTAAAATTCTTGGAGTCATTTGTTTCTGTTTTGTTGTTTCATAATAGTTTCATTGAGGCATAATTGTCATGCAATAAATTGCACTCATTTAAAATGTACAACTTGATAAATTTTGATACATGAATACAACCCTGAAAACATCAACACACTCAAGATAATGAATACATGCACCAACCCCAGAAGTTTCCGTCTGCCTCTTTATAGTTCTCTCCAGCCCTCTCTTATCCTGTCCCTGGCAGTCAGTGATCTACTTTCTGTCACGGTAGATTTGTTTAAATGTCTTACAATTTTATTAAAATCTAATCATGTATTTTTTTAGGGGTGTGAGGGTATGGCTTCTTTCACTAGGCATAATTATTCTGAGATTTACTTATACTGTTGCATGTTATCAGTAATTCAGTTCTTTTTATTGCTTAGTAGTATTCCATTGTATAGATACACCACCGTTTATTTATCCATTCACTTGTTATTGAACACTTGGATTACTTCCAGTTTTTGGCTATTACAGTAAAGCTACTGTAAACATAAGTGTGCAGGTCCTTGTATGGACATACACTTTCATTTCTCTTGGGTAACTATCTAGAAGTAAAATGGCTAAATCAAGGGGTAGGTATATGTTTGCCTGTTTGAAAAACTACCAAACGTTTTCCCAGACTAATTGCATCATATTATAGTCCCACTAGTTCTGTATAAGAGTTCAAGTTTCTCTAAAACCTCGCCAGTACTTGTTACTGTTGGTCTTTTAAATTTTAGTCCTTCTAGTAGATGTGTTATGGTGTCTCATTATGACTTTCATTTGCATTTCTCTAATGACTTCTGATGTTGAACATCTTTTCAAGCACTATTTGCCATCCATATATCTTTGGTGAAGTGTCTGTTCATGTTGTTTGCCCAAATTATAAATTGGGTTATTTGTTTTCTTACTATTGAGTTTTAAGAGTTTTTTTAAAAGTATATTATGGGTATAAGTCCTATTTCAGATATATGCTTTGCAAATATTTTTCCCAGTATGTGGTTTGTCTTTTCATCCTCTTAACAGAGTCTTTTGAAGGGCAAATGTTTGTAATTTTGATGAAGTCCATTGTATTAATTTACATATCATTCTTCTGCTGTCATATCTAGAAATCTTTGTTTAACCTAGGGTTATAAAAAAGATTTTCCCATGTTTAAGTTTTATAGTTTTTAGTTTACATTCAAGCCTCTGATGAGTTTTTTTAATTGACTATATTTGACGTGTTGTAAATTCGAGTTGTATAATGTGTTAATTTGATGCATTTATATATTGTAATATGATTGTCGTAACAATATTTGGCACGTCTATCACATTCCATAATTGTCCCTTCTTAGTGGTTGGGATAATTAAGTTTTAGTCTTTTAGCATGTTTATGATTGTAGTGCAATATTATTGTCTATATTCACTATACTGTGCTTCAGATCTCTACGTGTTATTTCCTACTCATTGCAAGTTTAAACAACATCAGTCTTACCCCTCTATGCCCCATCCTCTGGTTACCACCATTTTATTTGGTGTTTTTTACAAGTTTGACTTTTTAGATTCCACATATAAGTGATATCTTACAGTATTTGTCTTTTTATATTTTATCTCACTTAGCGTAACGTGCTCAAGGTCCATTCATGTGGTCATGTGTGGCAGGATATCCTCCTTTCTCTTTACTGAATAATATTCCTCTGTGTGTGTGTGTGTGTGTGTGTGTGTGTGATCACATCTTTCATCCATTGATGGGCATTTAGGTTCTTTTTGCATGATGAGTTTTGAAGATTTTTTAGTTAATGTTTGTATATGGTGTGAGGGATGGATTAAAATTCTTCTCTTTTGAGTGTATGTGCATATGGATATTCTGTTGTTTCAGCACCATTTGTTGAGAAGTCTGTCTTTTCTTCACTAGCTGACTTTGCACCATCATAAAAAAAGCCTGTTGTCCATATGTGTGTGCCACTAGTTCTGGACCCAGTGTTGTTCCATTGATCTATTGTTTGTCTTTATGCCAGTATCATACTATTTGGATTATTGTAGCTTTATCATAAATATTTTTCAAAGTTGTTTTGGCAATTCTAGATTCTTTGTATTATTTCGATATGCAGTTTATAATCAGCTTGTCAGTATCTGAAAAAAAAACCCAAACCTGTTGGGATTTTGATTGAAATTGCATCAATTCTATACATCAGCTTGGGGAGAACTGACATCTTAATAATGTTGATTCTTCTGACTCATGAACATGGAATATCCGTAGTTTTTTGTTTGTTTTTAGGTATGTAATTTCTCTCTGCAGTATCTTTTGGTTTTCAGTGTATAGATCTTTCATATTTTTAAAATCAGATTTATCTCTATTATATATATGTATGTATATATATATTTGGTACTACAGTAAATGGTATTTCAAAAATTTTCAATTTCTGAGTGTTCTTTATTTTCTTTATTATTTTTTTAAAAGATTTTATTGGGGAATTAGGGGAGGGGACCAGTCAAGTTGTTGCTCTTCAGTCTTTGTTGTGGAGGGCGCCAGTCGCCTTCTGGCTTCCCGCCAGCAGCTCATGGCCTCTAAACTCAAGGTGCTGCGTTCAATCTTAGTTGCGGGTGGGCATAGCCACCATCCCATGCGGGAGTTGAACCTGGCAGCCTTTCTGTTAAGAACACTCACCCTATCCACTGAGCCATCCGGACAGCAGTGCAGCTCAAGGTGCTGAGTTCAGTCTTAGTTGTGGGTGAGCATAGCCCACCATTGAACAGGCAATCTTGTCGTTACACCAACTGAGCCATCCTGCCACGTGTTGGCAGCTCAGTGACAGCTCAGCTAGGGCTCAGTGTTCACTGGCCCATGTGGGAATGGAACCGGTAGCTCTGTTGCCCAGAGCACGTGCTCTAAGCCAACTCTTAATCAACTGAGGCACTCGGCCGGCCCCCTGAGTGTTCTTTATTATTATATAGGAATACAATTGATTTTTGTGTAGAGATCTTATATCTAGCAACCTTGCTAAATTCACTAACAAGTTCTAAAAATTTTCTTGTAGTTCTCACTAGATTTTTCTACATATATGATTATGTCCTTTGTGAGTAAAGACAGTTTTACTCCTTCCTTTCCAATCTGTATGCCTTTCTTTTTTTTTACTCACCTGATTGCACACACTGGCTAGTACCTCTAAGACAATGTTGAGAGAAGTGAAAGTGAACATCATTGTCTTGTTCCTGATTTAGGAGAAATCATTCAGTCCTTTACCATTAATTGTGATGCGAACTATAAGTTTTTTTGTTTTTTGTTTTAGCTGAGCCATCCTGCCTCCTGTTGGGAGCTCAGCTCAGCAGCAGCTCAGCTTGGGCTGGGCATCAAACCGCTGTTGCTCAGAGCCCAGCTCACGCTCTTGAGCGAGATCTTAACCAACTGAGCCATTCTGCCAGCCCACTATAAGTTTTCTTTTTTTTTAATAGATGCCCTTTATTAAGTTGAGGAAGTTTGTTCTATCTTAGTTTTACAGAGTTTTTATTAGGAATGGATGTTGGATTTTGTTGAATGCTTTTTAGGTCTTAAAGTGGGAAATGAGATAATTTATTATTTTTCTTTTCTATACAAGTTTTCAGTACTATAAATTTCTCCTAACTACTGCTTTTATGGTTTCCTACAAATTTTGATATGTCCATTTTCATTCATTTCAGAATATTTTCTACTTCCCTTTTGATTTTTCTCTTTGACCCATGGGTACTTACAAATAACCATATAGTTTCTAATGATTGGGGGATTTTTCCAGATATAATTCTGTTACTGATTTCTGTATTAATTCCGTTGTGTTCAGAAAACATACTTTATATGACTTGAATTCTTTCAGATTAATTGATACTTACTTTATGGCCCCCAATGTGGTCTATCTTGTAATGTTCCATGTACATTTGAAAAGAGTGTATATTCTGTTGTAACTGTCTATTAAGTCAGATTGATTTATAGTGTTGTTCGGGTCTTTGATATTTTTTCTTATTTTCTGTGTATTTGTACTATAAATTATTGAGAAGCGAAATTAAAACATCCAACAATCACTGTAGATCTATTTTTTTCTTGCAGGTCTATGAGTTTTTACTTCATATATTTTAAAGCTCTATTTAGGGGAATAATGCTTAGGATTATTATATCTTCTCAATTAATGAACCATTTTATCATTATGAAATGACCTTTTTTCTTCCTGATAATATTCTTTGGCCTGAAATCATTGATAGTAAAACAGCATTCCAGCTTTCTTTTGACTAATGTTAGGTTGGTGTATCTTTTTCCTTTTTTTCATTCTTTTAACTAATTTGCGTCTTTATATTTAAAGTGCTTTTTTTGTGAGCAGCATAAAATTGGGTCTTTCTTTTTTATCTAATATGATACTCTGCACTTTTTAACTGGGGTGTTTAGAGCAATTGCCTTCAATGTTGTTTATTTATTTATTTATTTATTTTATTATTAGTTACAGATGTACAAAACAATGCAATAGTTATCCTTTTCACCCCTTACAAAGTGACTCCACCCCTCCCCCTCCACAGTCCTCTCCACCCCCGATACCATACATATCTATTACAATTCCATTGACTCCATCCCCACACTATACTCCACATCCTGTGACTATATATGTGTTAAATTATAGTTAACATCCAATATTATTCAGCAGCAGCTTCAGATGTACCGTGCAGCGGTCAGGCCTCTACACTGTCCATGAAGTGGTCTCCCAGACAAGACATGAGTCCATCTTGTTCCCTAGAAGATATTTACAATCAGTGTTGTTTATTGATATGGTTCAATTTAAATCTGTCATCTTACTTTTTGTTTTCTATATTCCCCATCTGTTTTTTTGTCGTTCTTTTCTACTTTTACTGCCTTTTTTTGGATTGAATATTTTTTACAATACCATTTTATTGCCTTTGTTTCTTTACTAGCTATAACTTCTTGTTTTGTTATTTTAAGGGTTGTTTTAGTGTTTATAGTATACATCTTTTACTTAAAACGGTTTACCTTCAAGTTATAATACAACGCTTCCTAGTTTAGTATAAGAACCTTATAATATTATACTTCCCTCTCCCCTTGCGTTCTTTGTGCTATTATTGTCATACATCTACTTTTACATATATTGTAAAGCCTACAATAGATTGCTGTTATTTTTGTTGAAAAGTCAATTATCTTTTAAAGATATTTAAATAATAAAAAAAATTATATAATATTTACCCACCTAGTTACCCTTTCCAATACCCTTAATTCCATCCAGTATTATTTACCTTTTGCTTGAAGGACTTCTTTTAACACATCTTACTGTTGATGAAGTCTTTCTTTTTTGTTTGTCTGAAAATGTATTTATTTTATCTTTAAAAAAACAAAGAACTCATATATATATATATTTTTTTAGGAGCAGTTTTAGGTTTACAACAAAAAGGGAGAGGGAGGTTCAAAGATTTCCCATATGCCCCACACAAGCGTAGCTTCCCCCATTTATAATATCACTCACCAGAATGGTAGATATTTTATCAAGAATGAACATATACTAACACATAATTACTCAAGGTCCATAGTTACCTTAGAGTTAACTCACTGGTGTTATATATTATATGAGTTTTGACAAATGTATAATGACATGCATCTATCATTATAATATCATACAGAGTATTTTCACTGCACTAAAATTCTTCTGTGCTCTCTGTTCCTATCTCTCCTCCCCTATCCCTGGCAACTACTGATCTTTTTATTATCTCCATAGTTTTGCCTTTTTTAGAATGTCATATTGTTAGAATCACAGATGTAGCCATTTCAGGTTGGCTTCTTTCATTTGGTAATGTGCATTTAAGGGATCTCCATGTCTATTCATGGCTTGATAGCTCATTTCTTTTTAGCGCTGAATAATATTCCATTGTCTGGATGGACCACAGTTTATTTATCCACTCACCCACTGAAGGGCATCTTAGTTGCTTCCATGTTTTGACACTGTATGAATAAAGCTGCTGTAAACATCTGTCTGCAAGTTTTTATGTGAACATAAGTTTTCAACTCCTCTGAGTAAATACCAAGGTGCCCAGCTGGTGGATTGTATGTTAAGAGATGTTTAGTTTTGTAAGAAACTGCCATACTGTCTTCCAAAATGGCTGTACCAGTTTGCGTTCCAACCAGCATTTTATGAGAGTTTCTGTTGTTCCACAACCTTGCCAGTATTTGGTATTGTCAGCATTCTGGAGTTTGGCCATTCATATAGGTGTGTAATGGTATCTCACTGTTGTTTTAATTTATGTTTCCCTGATGACATATGTGGAGCAGCTTTTTATATTATTTGCTGGCTTTGATGAGGTGTCTGTTAAGGTCTTTGGCCAATTTTTGAATTGGGTTGTTTTCTTGTTGGCTTTAAGAGTTCTTTGTGCATTTTGGGTAACAGTCCTTTATCAGATGTATCTTTTGCAATATTTTCTCCCGGTCTGTTCTCTGATCCTTTTATTTTTTTTCTCTGGTTCTGGGTAGTTTCCTCTCCTGTATATGCTTTTCAGCACTCTGGATGCATTTACAGAAATAGTTTAAATGTGTATTTAATGACTTGCTTCTGTATAGGTAATGTGGTGATTTTTTCATGAGAATATGTGATAACTCCCTTGTCAGTATCTAGCTCCTCTGAGTTCTCCATGAATGTCTTTTCTTTTTCTTCTTCTAATTTTAGAAGATTTTAGTGACAGTAATCTTTTGAGAGTGAATAATATAAATATAGCTTGTTTGTGAGTGAGGAAAATAATGTAATATTGCAGTCTGATAATCTTTATTTTAACCTGTTTAGTAATGTATTTAAGCTACCTACTTCTAGGTGGTTATTAACCTCTTAAAATTAAAAACTTGTATTGAATATTTAGTGAAAAAATTACTATTATGTAACAATTGATATATTTTTAAACCTTGTTTCTGTAGCAACAAAACTAGAAAAGGTAAATAATTCGCGTTGCTTGTATGCAAAAGCCAACTAATTATATTTAACTTAATAGGCTCTCAGTTTTTGGATTACAACTTGCATACCATACTCAAATACTTGAATACACAAACCTAGCTGACATATTCTACATCTCTGCATGGCTTACTTGAAAAACAGAAGCAAGCAGTTGCCTCACTGATTGACTATCAAATGGTCAACACAGATTGATGGGCTTGAGATGCAGTAGACAGTGGGTATGCAGATGGTGGTGTCTGTACTGTTTGACATGAGATGACTGAGTCTTTAAAATGAGTTCAGTGGAATGGCTTTGGTGTTGTTGCATAAAGGACATCATTCAACCTCAGGTGCTGTGCAGATGGCAAAGCCCAGCTAATACAGAAAAATGAGAAACAAGTGACTATTTAATGTACAGGAATGCATGATCTGCATCACAAGTACATGGCGGCATTACATGCAGGAAGCCTGGCCAGATGGCTGTGCATTAAAACACATGACTCCTTGAGAGAATTAAGCACAGGCAATTTGCTGGGATTTTCTGCAGGCCTGCTGCATATTATATTAGGGTAGGGAGAACAAGAGATTAAGTGCTTTATTTATTGAAAGTGTTTTGGTGAAGTTGGCAGTTATTTAAGCATAATCTGATCTCCATAAGTATTTAAATGGTCTCTTTGTGGGGGGAAAAAAAGCAGGGGGGTAGTTGACTTTAAAAATAAAAGGATATAAGGAGTACGATTGTCTAGTGAACCTGTGGAAAATTCAGCTGTCTTTTAAGAGCACATTTTTCAGTTTTGTAAAGCTTTCCTCTAGGCAAAAGTTTAAAAAATTTTTTTGGACAAGTTATGATAAAAGTATTTCTTTTTTCTCTGTAGGTTTTAATGAGTCCAAATTCCAGTGACATATGGGAATTTTAAAGTAGGAAGAGTTAATGTGTTGAGTGCTGTGTGAAATGGGACCATTTTCACTAGTCAAACATTCCATTTTTGTTTTTCAGCTTAAAGAAAGTGGTTATTGTACAGGTCATGAACCAGATTCCCTGGAATTCAGCACTGTGGGAGGATGGGTCTCTACCCGGGCCTCAGGCATGAAGAAGAATATCTACGGCAATATCGAAGACCTGGTAAATGTTGTCTAGTTCTTGTAAAATAATTGATTAGCATATAGAAATTATCATACAATGATTAAAGCCTTTGAACATTGAGTTGGACTGTGGAGTCCCCCCAGAAGTGTACCCCTTTTGATTATAGTAACATTGACTACGTATAATGGAAGCAGTTGAAAGACACAGCTGTGGTCATTGCTTACGGGTGCTCCTTTTTAAGTGACTGATATTTAAGCTTTGTAGATGTTTCATGGTATCTGACTTATAAAATATATAAATATTATTTTATAAGCCTCATGGAAGCTCAGTCTTCAACTTCAGCAAGATTTTAGTCAGTTTGTGTAGGTGATATTGTCATTGCTACATCTTTTGGCTTAGGATATTTCATATTTCTGAAAAAAAAAAAAAGAAGAAGAAAATTCTATATGGAATGAAAGGGGCCCGAATGAAAAGGTTTTAAGTGGCAGTGTGACCTCTAGTGTTTTATGCGCACACCATTTTGTTTTAGCAGATCTGGTGCCAATGTTCTGGGAGTTATTGTGAGAACAGTGTAACTAAGGGCATCCTGGTGAGGAATTAGGTATCATTTGTTCCATTCGTAGCTTTTTCAGTGATTAGTTGTATGACCTTGTGCTAACTGGTTCACCTTTCTAAACTTCAGTTTCTACCTATGTAAAATAGAGTAATGATAACCACTGCATAGAATTATTATAAGAAGTAAAGGACATAAAATGAAAACCCTAGTAGAATCCCTGGTGTGTAGTATGTGCTTCATAAATGTTATTAGTTCCCTTATCATCAATATTTTGATAACAATTTAAAATAACTTTAATTTATAAGACTATCAAAGTGATGTCCCTAACATTACTCTTGGAGCTATTTAGCTTTGCTTTTCAAGTCTAAAGTTTCAACATTTCCATCAATATCTTCATTGCTAGAAACAGCAAATCTTTAATGAAAATTTTGGTTCTTTATAGTTAACACCCAGTAATTTAAGACTTTAGCTGTCTATGTTATGAACACTTTTTAAGTGTTTACATTATCGTGGATCAAGATGTTTATACATTTTTAAGTCTTTGGATCCTTACAGCAAAATTGCTGTACAGGAAAATTTGTGTCAGTTGACATTCCTACTATCACTATGAGGATCTTTATTTTATTGGACTCTTTATTTATATTTCGTCTTTTAATTTTTTATTCTTTAATTGCTAGTGAATGTAAACTTTTAAAATGATCTCATTGGCAGTTTCTATTTCTTATTTTGTACATTGCTTATTGATGTCCTCTGCTCATTTTCTTCAACAATAGATAGACTTTTTAATCATTTGTCCAAAAACCATTCTAACTACGTGTTGGAGTTTTACCTAACCATTTATGATTCAGACCCCAGGAACTCTCTTTGACCCCTTCCCCAGTATACTTACTTTCTCACCTGTGTGAGACATGTCTCACACATAGATCACACATTGTCTCTCTCCCCCTCTCTTTAGCTCAATTACTGGATCTCCCTCTTCATCCCAATTTTGACCTGTTCATAATTAATACTTGATTCTTTTTCCTTTTCCTACTAAGTGAACAGATTAGGTAAGTTGAGGGAGGGGATAAGGCAGGAATAGTTTTTTTTTCTTAGAATTCTAAGCATCTAGAGCAGTGCTTGATATGAATAAGAGTGTTTCGTAAATATTGTTAAATAAGTGAAAAAAATGAACCTATTAAAATATGACCATTGCTTATTTTTTTCATACTTTAGTTCTTTGCCATATGGATAGACTAAATTTGGTTTAAAGAAATGTTTTTCAGTTCTTAAGATGATGAATATACTTAAACCAGTAGGAGTCATAGATTGATTTGTCCCTCTTTTAAAGTTTATAAAATTTATTTTTAGTGCAAGAATTACTAAAAGGTATTGGAATTCTGAAGGGCATCACCGTTTGTCACTTAACCCAATATTTAAAAAGTAGTGTTTTATATAAATATATATGGATGTGTGTACACACACACAACATTCACTGACAAATGTGTAGAATTTACATCATGCATTGTATTAAACAGGTGGTTCATATAAAAATGGTAACACCTAGAGGTATAATAGAAAAAAGCTGTCAAGGACCTCGTATGTCAACAGGACCTGATATCCATCACTTCATCATGGGATCTGAAGGTAAATATAACTGCAAATTTATTATGAAAAAATACAGGTTAGTGACTCAGTTTTGTGAAAAATCTGTGATGTTGTGATATCAGATCTTTGAAAGAAAGATATGTTTTATATATTTAAAGGATGGTGATTTCTAAAAAGTTTTATTACTTTAATTTAGTACTTCATAAAGTTTTTATTATGAGAACATCTTATTCAACTTCCCCTTACATTCAGCTTTTTTATAGTTTTAGAGACAGCTTGGTCTTTTCGGTTATATTTGATTTTTCTTGTAGAGTTTTTAATCAATAGTATTAGGAAAACTAGTTGTTAGGGTTTAAAACAGTTTGCTTTAACATTTTATACTACAATACCCTTCAATCTTGTCTGAATAATTAGGGGGAAAGGACTGATGAAGTATTGTTTTATTGTCTTGTCTTTCTATAATTATATCTTTTGTTACTGCTATTTGAATTTTTGAAGAAGTGGAATTTAAAATTCTGGTGATTCACATATCTTTTAAAACTTATGTTGGTCTTTTATGTTTTTACTACTTAAGTAGTATCCTTTGCTTGGCTACTTGATGTTGGGTAGATTAGAATGTAGTTCTTTATTTTATCCAAAATATTTAATTCCTGTGCCAATTAGGAAAAACAAACAAACAAACAAACAAAAAAACAAAACCTTTCTCTATTTGCAAACTGTTATGGGGGCACTGTGACACGCCAGAAGTCATCAACTACTGTGTTAATGACCAGTGGGGCAGCTTAGATCTTATCTGTGATACCCAGTGGCAGATCTTTGTAAAGATATTGCCCCATTTTACTCTCTTATTCCTTTTCTGATCAGTATACTCTTCTATGGAGAAACAGAACAGTTTTAATGAGAAAAATAAAATGTTAAATAAATTTCTTTAAATAATATAGTTCTACCATAAGTATTATTCTGGAACTTTTTGAACTATTGCATCATCTATAAGTTAACTAAGAGAATATATCTTTTGCCATCAGATGTCAAGTTGAATAACAAAACTGATAATTATCAATTATACTATTGATATATATATATATAGTTGGAGCCAACCCGATAAATGTAAATTTTCAAGTAAACACATCAAACATTTTATCCTATTGATTAGAATTTGAAAAATTCTGGTTACTAGGTCCTGTGACGGCACCCTCCGGACACAGATAACAGACCATTATAACAATATGATAAATTCTGTAGTAGACATAAACACAGGAATAATATAGATGAAGGTCATGTTCATACCTACTTAGGAAGTCTTCCCCAGAGAGACCAGGCCTAAAGTGGTTCTTAACGGTTGATGAGGAGAAAGTAATTCCTGACAGCTGAGGGAATGAGTTGGGGAGAGAGTTGTCCTGCAGAGAGAGCTGCATGTGGGCAGGCTTAGAAGTAAGAAAGAGCCATGTCTGTTTCATGGAGCTGCCAGGTTTTCAGTATAATGGGAACGTAAGATTTAATTGTAGGGGGGTTGTGGGCTGCAGGTCTAGGGGCAGAATGGTAAGGGTGGTTGGAGACATAATATGGTTTTTTCATGACTTTTAAAATAGTTGGAATTTAATCTGAAAGACTGCACTATTTCCTTCAATAGTAAATTATTGAAATAAATTTAAGAAAGGCAAATTCATTAAATAATAAAGTAAGCAAAGAAATATGATGAATAAAATTCGTATTCTAGGGTAAATTACTGTAGTTAAATGAGATTTTATTATAAATATACATGCAGAATGACATAATGATTTACGAACATGAAATTTGAGAGCATGAACCATGAAATCTGCCAGATCTGGATTTCAATCTTGGTTTCACCACTTATATTTCTGTGACTTGGTGTAAATTAGGTAATTCTCTGTGCCTAATGTCCTCAGCTATAAAATGGGGATAATAAAAGTATCCATCTTCATAAACTTTTTGTGAGGATTAAATGAGATTATGCTAAGCAGTTTATAAGCATGCAGTAAGTACTTAGCAAATTTATCACTATTGTTGTGACTTCATTATTTTGGCATTAATGATTTTTACAAGTGTATTTATGGTTCCTAATCCCCATTTCTGTATGTGGCTATAGAGTCATCTTAATATAAGCTAGGAGACAGCATAATTGAGAAAGAAAATTTATGTGAAATCTTATTTTTTTGTAAAATGTATTTTTATTTGCTATTTTGAACTAAATAATAACCTCCTACCTTAAATGTGAATTATAAACTTTTTCTTGAGCTTTAAAAACACTTTCTTTTGCTGTAGTTAAAACATTTAAGGATAATCTTGAGTGCATTGTCATTAAAAATCCTGTCCCCCCCCCCCCCCCGCTAAGTTCCACTTGTGATTAACCACGTTAAATTTAATGTTTTTGTCTTGTTTTATGTTATGAATTTTTCATATTTTTTTAATAAGCAGCTTCTCATTTTAGATGCTATAACATGATCAGTATAGTAAAATTACAATAAATAAAGGCTTTGAAATGCTTTGCATTTTTTGCTATGTATGGAATCTACTAGTAACTTACAATGATTTCCTCTTTTATTTGAAAAATGGTTGAAAATGCAGTTCTTTTTTTAATCCATGACACCCACCCTTTAGCCTTTGCTGTAGAATGAAATAGATGAAGTGCTTACTATCAGTTCTTTTGTGTAGTTTTACTAGTCATCTTTTGGTTAAATAAATCTCATCCTTTAGTAGATTCTTTAGGAGAGGCACATTTGTATATCTTGTGAGTTCTGGAATGTTCTAAACTGTTTTTCTATGGCCTGATACTTGCAGACAGCTTGAGTGGATATAATATCGTTGGGTCACACTTTCCTTCCTTGTTCTTTGAAAAAGGTGCTCCACTGTTGGTTTGATTTTATATGTTGTTTTAAAGAAATTTGATGCCAGTTATCTGGACTTTTTAGCATTTTTCCTTTTTTTGCTTGGAGGCCCTAAGGATTTTTTTCTTTATTGTTCAAATTTACTTCTTTACAATTCAGAGTTTATTGTCCTGGGTCATTTTGCTATGGTACCCAGTGAACCCTTTCTATGTATATATTCAGGTCTTCTTTTATTTGTTCCTTTTTTTTTTTCTTTATTGTAGTGTTAAATATTTGTTTTTTCCCCCGTTGTTTTGATTTTTCTTCCTCAGGGACACCAGTCATACATGTGCCTGACTTCCTTTGCTTGTTTTCCATTTTAACCATTTTTTTCTCTGTCCTCTTATCTTTCCCTTTTTTTTGTCTATTTCATTTTCAGTCTTTTGGTTATTTTCCTGCTTTTCTTCAATGCCTTTTGTTAAGTTTTCATTTGCATCTACAAGGTGTGCTCAAACAATATGGTGAATATTTAAATAAAATCAAAGTTTATTACAGTAAAAGACCCATTGCCATTAATCCCCCTGAAAATACTCTCTCTCACTTTGAACACACTTATCCCATCATTCTTGCCATTTTCTGAAGCAGTTCTGGAAGTCCTCTTTTTTTTTTTTTTCTTTTTTCTTTTTTTCTTTTTTTTTTTTGATCTAGTAAGATTAGAACATAGGATCCCCAAGGGAAGGGATTCATCTCCAAGACTTATGACAGAGCCTGGCACAGAGCACACTTCAGTAAATATTTGTTGAATGGCTAAATATTTGTTGAATGAATTAATCAGACATGATTCTTCTATATTGAAAGCATGTTCCATATCACATCATTAATCACTAGATTTTATCTTATTTGGCCTAGAATTATTGAGAGAGCTTGCTCTCCAAAAAGTATTTGGAAGGGTGGGTCCTTGCAGTCTATATGGGTTGCTGTAGCAAATTGCCACAAACTGGGTTGCTTACAACAGATATTTATTCTGTCTAGTTCTGGGGGCTGAAGATCTGAAATCAAGGTGTCAGTGGGGCTGTACTCCTTCTAGAGTCTCTAGGGGAGAATCCCTCCTCGTCTCTTCCACCTTCTGGTAGCTGTCAGCAATCCCTGGCTTCTTTTGCTTGTGACCACATCATTCTAGTGTCCGATTAGTCTATATATCACTTTCTCCTCTCTGTGTCCTTCGTCTCTCCTGTCTCTTATAACGACATGTCATTGGATTTAGGGTCCATCTGAGTAGTCCAGGATGACCTCATCTCAAGATCCTTAGCTTAATTACATCTGCAAATGCATTCATAGGTTCCAGAGATTTGGACGTGTACATATGGAAGTCCTCTTTCATGAATGTCTTTAGTTGCACTGTTGTGGCTTCCTCGATGTCCTGAATTGATTCAAAACATTTACCTTTCAAGGTCATTTAGACTTTGGGGAAGAGCCAGAAGTCTCATAGTCCCAGATCTGGTGAATAAGGTGAATGGGGACACACTGTAATGTTTTTATTTGACAGGAATTGCCATATACCAGAAGTGATGTGTGACATGCAGCATTGTCATGATGGAGGATGATTTATGACACACTTTGAAACACACCTTCTCTCAACCATAGCTCACACCTGGTGACAGCACCGAACAAGTTGAAACCTGTCACACATTGTTACTAAGGTTCAACGCCCTCTTCCTGTATTGAAGATCCCTTCCTTTCCTTTGGATGGCACTTGACAGCAACATTCATCGTATTTTTTTTATCATAACAGAAGGCTTCGTGTCACACATCGCTTCTGGTATGGCAATTTCTGTCAAATAACATTACAGTGTGTCCTCATCCACTTTATTCACTGGATCTGGCACCATATGACTTCTGGCTCTTCCTCAAAGTCAAAATGACCATGAAAAGTAAACATTTAATCTGTTCAGGACATCAAGGCAGTTGCAACAGCGCAACTAAAGACACTCATGAAAGAGGACTACCAGAACTGCTTCAGAAAGTGGCAAGAACAATGTGATAATGCGTTCAAAGTGAAGGGGAGTATTTTGAGGGCGATTAATGTCAATGTGTCTTTTACTGTAATAATTTTTTTTTTTTTTTTTTTTTGAGGGCTGTGTCACTGGCCCTCATATATGGGATCTGAACTGGGGCCGCTGGCGTCCCAAGCCAGCGCTTAACCACCACGCCACTTGGCCGGCCCTGTAATAATTTTTTTTTAATTTAAGCATTCACCATATTGTTTGATCTTACCTTGTATTTTCTGTTCTCCTTTGGATACCTTACAACTTAGGTTCATATTTTTATTTTTATTTTGTTGTTGTTGCTATTCTATTTCTTACCTGAATTTGGTCATCTCTTATTTTGTCTCGTTTTTTGTCCATTTATGTTTTTAGTGTTTATATTTCTGAGTCAGGTATTTTTCCATATCCCCAAAATGTTTGCTTGTTTGACAATATGTAATTCAGTTTGAAATGTGTTACAGTGTTTTTCAGAATTATGGTTGGTTTTAGGGGGGATTTTTCACCCACAGAAAAGCTTTTGTTTACATTTTCTGACTTTTTGCAGTATTTTTTTAGGCATTTGGTCTGCTTTCTTTCTGTTCCTGTTAATTACTTGGAAAGGGTTCCTAGTTTGAAAGTGTTCTTTTTTATCATTTCTATCCTCTTTTGTGCAATTTGTCTTATGGATAGTGGTGGTTTTGGTGGGAGAAGGCATGGTATGTCATGTTTCTCTTTCATTTCCGTGGGATCTGTAATTTCCCTCTCTTATTCTTCCCCTTCCCAGCCTTGTCTCCAAGGAGTACCACACTTCTCTAAATATGATGCTCCATGAAGATACTTCCCTTGCTTCTCCAAGGCTGCCATTTCTGGTTCCTCCCATTTTCAAACTCTTCCCCATAGTCAAGCCTATGGATTACCAAGCCTTGTAAAATATTTTGCTATTTCCGTTATACTTTTGCTTTCTGGGGTTGATTTTGTATGTCTTTCCTCCAAGTCCTCTGCTGCTCTTTATTTTTTGTTATGGAACCTTTTAAGTTTCCCCTTACTCAATTTCTGCCCTTACAAGCTTCAGCAGCTGGACATCTATAGAAGGGTTGTTGGAATTTTTTCATTTTATTTCTACTTAACATGTAATTGGAAGGTCATAGCATTTTTGTTTCTGATAGGTCCTGTGTGGCTTTGTTTTCCTTATTGATTTTTATGGATTTTTTGTTGTTGTTGTTGTTTTGGAAAAGTAGAGGGAGGGGAAAGATTCAGATTCAGATGACTGCCATTCTTTTCAGTCCTGAAGTCACCTGAAAATATATTTTCAAATTATGAAAGATTTTATTTACTTCAAGCAAATCCATTAATTGTTATGAACAACCAAGGTCACAAGGCAGCTCAGAAAGAAATACTTGCATTTTATATTAAATAGTAATTGAAGCTTTTAATTTTCTTGAGACCAGACATTATATTTGAAACTTATAAAACAGAAAATTTTTAAATTTATTGTAACAGATTTTTATTAAAACAAAAAGAAAAGTGAATGACATATTAGCCTCTATGATGTCTCACTGCCATGGAGTTACTTGTAAAAAATTATGTAAAGTGGATATAAAATATTGGTATTATGTACATATAAACAATAAGTAATCTAAGAGTTTTATATCACTCCACTGACATAATAGTCTCAGAGCAAAAGAATCAATAAATATAATCAAACTCAACAGGAACCTGTTGATGAAGTGAATTTAAATGTATCCATTTGTGATTGGCTTAATTTGAATATGTCTTAATGGAAGCTGCCCTCTGTCAATCTGCATTTGGGACCTTGATGGATTTTGGTTTCACAGTGGGACCTCCCTGCAGAACTCATAGCTGGATAGTTGTACAGAGTTGCCTTGGTTATTTCATTAACCTTGAAATAATGCAGGGCCTTATTTAACTAATTTTAATTTTTTTTAACTTCCTTATAATGTTTACCACTTTAAAGCATCTACTATACAAATGAGGAATGTAAGTATACAGAAATTTAAGGCATGGTCACTTCTTACCAGTACCTTAGAATTTTGATGTAAATAAATTAGAATTTTAAAGAAAGTCTGCTAATGTAAAAGTATAGATATATATATTGGGTTGTCTGAAAAGTCATGACTCATTTTTGCAACGAAAAACAGAAAAAAAATACGTCATGACTTTTTCAACAGCCCAATTTTGTTGTTGTTGTTCTTAGCTGAGCCATCCTGCCACTCAATGGCAGCTCAGCGGCTGCTCAGCTCTGGCCTGGAATTGCACCGGTGACCCTGTTGCTCAGAGGTCGCACTCTTGAGCGAGCTCTTAACCAACTGAGCCACTTGGCCGGCCCCCAATATATTTTTAAATTAGCATTTTGAATAAATAATTTTATGTACACAATTAAAATATGCACAAACATTACACAATTCAAAAGGTGCTGAAGGATGTATAGGGGAAATTCTGCCTCCTATCCCTGTCTTTCAGGCATCTCCCTTGCCCAGAGTAAACACTATTACTACATATAAGCATTTAGTGTCTATATATTTTTAAAAACACAATGGGACTTTGCTTTACACTTAATTTCATAAAGCTTTCACCATAACATTACGTTTAGAACCCCTTCATTGTTTTTGATAGCTATCTGATATTCCTTTCCTTGAACATACTTGTATTTAACCAGGCCTTCAACTGATTGGCATTTAAATGGTTTGTAAGTTTTCTTTAAATTATATTTAGATTGGATTATATTATATGCCATAATTCAAAGAAATATTTTCACAAAGAAGTATTTTCAGATGGAGGAAAATATTTCATAAAAACCTGGGAACTTGGAATCTAGTTTTAAATACATAGTTTTCCTGTCTAAAATCAAGGTTTATCCTGACCTTCTTAATAAATTCCAATCAGGTGACATTTAAATTTGCACAAGTATTTATTAAAGTTTTCTGTAGTCTGTGGGCAGATTAGAGTAAATAGAAAAGACAATTGATGTCTTTAGGAATTTATGGCTGACAAGTTTCAGTTTATTTGTAGAGACAATTTCCAGTTGAAGTGTTAATTCCAAGACTGCCAGGAACTTCTAAAAACGTTGAAAAGAGTAGAAAGAATTACAAATAAGCTTATTGATGCTGTCCATATAGTGGTAGGAAAATAGCAACTTTAAAAATTAAAGTTCTACTACTGTTTTGGTAGAAAGAGTGTGATAGATAATTTTGTGCTAGCGATGAGGAGACAGCATAATAATAAATAGTTTACCTATCAGCCTTTTGCCTTTTTTTGTGGCAAAGGTTTAGAAAGTCTTTTAGACTTTCTGGCAAAGGTGTACAAAGTCTCTTTCTATAGTCTAAGATATCTATTTCTAAAATTTCCCTATTTAAGAAAGTAATGCTGAAGTTTCCTTCGTAATTTATTCTGAGAATTAAATAACTTATACTGGTTATTCCTATTTTTCAGCAGCTTTATTGAGATATAGTTCACACACCATAAAATTACTTAATTTGAGGTATATCCCTTAGAAGGGGTTCTTGAGGTTAGTGTTTGAGATTTCTTTCTGAGCCTAGGTAGGGTCCTTCTTTCTTTCCTTCCTTTCTTCCTTCCTTCCTTCCTTCCTTCCTTCCTTCCTTCCTTCCTTCCTTCCTTCTTTCCTTCCTTCCTTCCTCCCCCTTTTTCTCTATCTTTTTTCTTTTTTTCTAGTTTTATTGAGAAATAATTGGTTTTCATCACTGTATAAGTTTAAGGTGTCTAGCATGGTGGTTTGATTTACATATTTTGTAAAATGATTACCACAAATACGTTTAGTTAACATCCATCATTTCATATAGATACAATAAAAAGAAAAGAAAAAATGTTCTTCTTGTGATGAGAACTCTTAGGATTTATTCTCTCAACAACTTCTCTATGCATATATCATACAACGGTGTTAGGTATAGTCATCACGTTGTGCATTACATTCCTAGTACTTATTTATCTTATAACTAGAATTTGTACTTTTTGAGTACTTCCCTCCAATCACCCCACTTTCCACCTCTGGTAACCACAGTCTGAACTCTTTTTCTGTAAATTTGGTGGGGGTTTTTTTTTGTTGTTGTTTTAATTTTTATTGGGGAACAGCCATGGTCATTGGTTACACATTGCTTTCATCACACACACACACACACACACACACACACATGGCATAGTTGACTCCTTTAAGGAGAGCACAGCTCTCAGTGGCCCATGTGGGGGTTGAACTGGAAATCTTGGTGTTAGCGGCACCAACTGAGCTAAGCGGTCACCCCAGTTTGGTGGGTTTTTATTGTTTTTTTGTTTTTTTTTAATTGACATATAAGTGAGATCATGCAGTATTTGTCTTTCTCTCTTATTTCACTTAGCATAATGCCTTCCAGGTCCATCCAAGTTGTTACAAAAGGTTGAATTCCTTCGTGCTTTTTTTTTTAAATGGCTGAATAATATTCCATTTTGTGTGTGTGTGTGTGTGTGTGTGTGTGTGTGTGTGTGTGTTTGTATACACACACACACCACAACTCCTTTATTCATTCATCCACTGATGGACACTTAGGTTGCTTTCATGTCTTGGCTGTTGTAAATAATGCTGCTATGAACATGGGGTACAGATATCTTTTCGAGTTAGTGTTTTCATTTCCTTGAGATATATTCCCCAAAATTAAATTGCTGGATCATATGGTAGTTCTATTTTTAATATTTTAAGGAACTTCCATACTGATTTCCATAGTGATTGCACTAATTTGCTGTCCCACTGACAGTGCACAGGGGTTCCCTTTTTCCACTCCAGCATTTGTTATTTCTTGTCTTATGATGGTAGCCATTCTAACAGGTGTGAGGTGACATCTCATTGTGTTTTTTTTTTAAAGATTTTATTGGGGAATTGGGGGAGGGGAACAGCATTGGGGAATCAGGGAAGGGGAACAGACCAGTTGCTGCCCTTTTGTTCTTCAGTCTAGTTGCAGAGGACGTTGCTTCACTGGCCCATGTTGGTATCGTCATTGCACTCTTCCCGGATGACGCAGATCTGTCGCTGGCCTCTGGATGGTCACTCACCGCGGCTATTGGCAGCTCACACTGGCTACCAGCCGTTCACACTGGCTGCCCGCCATTCACTGTAGCCTATGGCAGCCCACTGCAGCAGGGGCTGCAGCCAACACCGTCGCCGGGTCTCGCACAGCCCAGCTCCAGATGGAGCTGTTGTTAGCTGTAGAGGGCAATGTCACTGGCCCTCATATGTGGGATCCGAACCGGGGCCACTGGCATCCCAAGCCAGCTCTTAACCAATGCACCACTCAGCCGGCCCTCACTGTGGTGTTAATTTGTATTCCTGTCGTGTTTAGCAGTGTTCAGCATCTTTGATGTGCTTGTTGGCCATTCATATATCTTTTTTGGAAAAATGTCTATTCAGGTCCTTTACCCATTTTTTTCTTCCTTTTTTTTTTTGCTATTGAGTTGTATGAGTTCTTCATATATTTTAGATATTAATCTCTTATCTGATATATGGTTTGCAAATATTTTTTCACATTCTGTAGGTTGTCTTTTCACTTTGTTGATGGTTTCATTTGCTCTGCAGAAGCTTTTTAGTTTGATGTAGTCTCACTTTTTAATATTTATTTTGTTGCTTATGCTTTAGGTGTGATTTCCAAAAAATCTTTACCAAGATTCTTATCAAGGAGCTTTTTTCCTATATTTTGTTTTAGGAGTTTCATGGTTTCGGTCTTACATTTAGGTTTTTATTCATTTCTAGTTTATTTTTGTAAGTGGTATAAAATAGGTGTCTGCTGGTTTGGGAAGCCAGTGGCCCCGCCCCGGTTTGGGTCCCACATATGAGGGCCAGTGACACTGCCCTCGAGAAAAAAAAAAAAAAGAAAGTAATTAAAATAGGTGTCAAGCTCCATTCTTTTTTTCCTTTTTTTTTTAAAATTAAATTTATTGGGGTGACAATGATTAGTAAAGTTACATAGGTTTCAGGTGTACAATTTTGTAACACATCATCTGTGTATCACCACCCAGAGTCAGTTCTCCTTTCATCACTATATATTTGATCCTCTTTACATTCTTCTACCATCCCTTCTCCCCCATATCCTCTGGTAACCACTAAAACTGTTGTCTGTGTCTGATGTTTTTTGTTTGTTTGTTTGTTTTCAATTCTTTTATGGTGAAATAAACATTTTTAAAAAAAATTAGTTTCAGATGTACAATGCAGTGCAATAGTTATTCTTTTTACCCCTCAAAATGACAACCCCCCTCTTCCAATTCGCCACCCCACTCCCCCCCATATTATACATATCTATTACAATTTCGTTAACTCTATTCCACACTATGCTCCACAAGTTCCATTCTTTTAACATATGAATATCCGGTTTTCCCACCACCATTTATTAAAGAGACTGTTCTTCATTGAGTATTCTTTGCTTGTCAAATATTAATTGACTGTGTAAACTTGGGGTTATTTCTGGGCTCTTGATTCTGTTCCACTGGTCTATTTGTTTTAATGCAAGTACTGTACTGTTTTGATTACTATAGCTTTATAATGTAATGTAGCTTGCAGTCAGGAAGTGTGATGCCTTCAGCTCAGGATTTCTTTGGCTGTTCAGGGTCTTTTGTGGTTCCCACTGTCATAAATTTTAGGAGTTTTTTTTCTATTTCTGTAAAAAATCCCATTGGAATCATGGTTTGCATTGAATCTATAGATAGCTTTTGCTAGTATTGACATTTTAACAATATTAATTCTTCCAATCCAAGAACATGGGATACCTTTGTATTTACTGTATTTGTCTTCTTGATTTTTTTTTGTCAGTGTCTTGTAGTTTTCAGAGTAGAGATCTTTCACCTCCTTGGTTAAATTTATTCCTAAGTATTTTATTGTTTTTGATGCTGTTGTAAAATGAGATCAGTTTATTTCTTTTTCAGAAAGTTCATTATTAGTGTATAAAAATGCTACTGATTTTTGTATGTTAATTTTGTGTCTTGTAACTTTACTGAATTCCTTGACTAGTCCTAACAGGTTTTCTGTTGAGTCTAGGGTTTTTTATATAAAATCATGTCATCTTCAAATAGAGACAGTTTTACTTCTTCCTTTCCAATTTTGATGCCTTTTTTTTTCTTGTCTGATTGCTCTAGCTACGACTTCCAGTGTCCCCACTGTTTCTATGCAGGCAAACTAGCTGGCCTACAGTTTTACCTACATCTCTAATAAATTTATGTCCTCCCGATGGCCTTTTACCACATTTTTTTGCTGTTCTAGAGAGTGTTCTTACGCTTGAACTTCTCCATGCTCTGTTACAAATAATTTCATTTGGAAGGAGATTAGAACTGTTTTATGGCTCGTTTCTCTCCTCAGACGAAAATCTCTGAGCCATGCTCTGGAGGTAGGGGTGGGACAATGACATGCTTTTTTCTGAGGGCACCCCTGCTTTAGAAGCTGATTGCTGAGGGGAAGGAGCAAGGAAAGTAGACCTTCTTGGTTGGCTTGTTCTGGCAAAATACCAGCCCCTTACCAGCCAGAATAAGGGTGATCAAAGTAGAGACTCTGTCCCACCAGTTAAGGCTGAGTGCCACAAGTGAGCCCCTCACCACCTCTTGGCTGTACTCACCTGGAACTTAGCCTCAGTCAAAGGTAGCTGAGGGTCAGGTATTACATGGAGTAGGATCAAAGGTTTTTCTGAAATTAGGAAAGTCTTCATGTATACATCCAAGAAAAAGGAAAACACACGTCCACACAAAACTTGTACACATATATTCATAGTAGCATTATTCATAGCAGCCAAAAAGTGGAAACGTATGGAACCTTCAGCTCCACCCGCTGACCTCTGGGGTGGGGAGAGGGGCTGGAAATTGAATTAGTCCCAATGGCCAGTGGTTGATTCGATCATGCCTATGTAATGAAACCTCCATAAAACTCCCCCAGCATGGGTTTCAGAGACCTTCCTGATGGGTGAGCACATGGAAATGCTGGGAAGGTGCTGTATCTGGAGAGGCCATGGAAACTCTGCCCCCTTCCCCCATTCTTTGCCCTTTGCATGTCTTCCATCTGGCTATTTTTGATTGAATCCTTTTATGATAAACTGATAATCTAGTAAAAAAGAAAAAAAGCAGAAACGCAAATGTCCATCAGCTGATGAATGGTTAAACAATCATGAGTTATAACATAAAACGGAACAACATTGAGCAATTAAAAAAGAATGAAATACTTAGTACCTACTGTGGCATGGATGAACCTTGAAAACATTTTGGAAGTGAAAGAAGTCAATCGCAAAAGACCACATATTTTAAGATTCTATTTATATGCAATGTAATAGAATAGACAAATTTATAGAGACAGAAAATAGATTGGTGGTTATCGAGGGCCGAGATGTGTGGGGGAGGGAATGGGGAATGACTGTTTCATGGATGTAGGGTTTCTTTTTGGGGGTGATGTTCTAAACTTAGACTGTAGTGATAGTTGCATATATCTGTGAATATACAAAAAACCATTGAATTTTATACTTTAAATGGATGAATTTTATGGTCTGTGAATTATATCTCAAAAAAGATGCTAAAATAAAAGAGAAAGTCTAGTTGCTTTTGTTATCTTTTAAAATGTCAAGATACATCTAGTTTTTATTCAAATATTAATTGGGCCCAACTTTTAGAAGTTTTGTGATTTTGCAAGTCATGCTAGGGTCATATTTGATATTTCAGTAGGAAATTATTTGTATATGTAATGAACATTTTGTGATCTAATGTAAGTTACTTTTTAGGGACTCAGTAATTTTTAATCTTGTATTATATATTGACATTTTATTTTAGGTATATTATAAATTTATTGGAGGCTTTGATTTTTTTGATACTTTTCATTTATTTCTAGTGTTCTAGTTAAGTTCTTCAATTTCAAAGATTGCCCTCTGTGTTCTTTTTTTTTATGATTCTCAGAAAATTTACTAGTAGTATCAATAATTTCTACCATTTGTACATCAGAAACCAATTTGAAAAAAATTGGCTTGTGAATACAATTGTTTTTAACCATGTCTCTTCAAATATTTTTAGCATGGATATTTAATATTTAGATCATACAATTATATTTAACTTTTTTTTCCCCCTCTCTGATTTGTCCCCCACTGCTCCATGTAATGAAGAAAAGAATATTTGTTTGTTTGGTGGTCTCTTGTGCTGCATATTTATAACTTTTGTCTCTGAAATATCTGTTTTCTTGTTTCCTACAAGGGCATCTCAGTATTGCCTTTGTCTGTTCTTTGTGTGAATTCCTAGGAAAAACGGCAGGGTGTAAATAGTCCCTTTAATTTCTTCTATCATCGTAAGCTCTCATGGGAGGTTAGGTTCTTTTTGCCCCAGTAAATTGTATTTACAGTAAAAATAGGCACAAATATCAAAACATACTTTTGTCTGAATGCATATGAGATATAAAAACTTGTTGCTTTTCAAGTATTTATTTTTCTTTTAATAAGTTGTAACAATTTTAAAACTATTTAAAAATAACCTTCTTGGAGAAAAGTTACCTTAAAAATGTTTTAAAATATATATACATAACTAAGAAAACTGTATTCTAAAAACTTTTTTTAGAAATCATAAAATTTGCTTAGTTGTTTTTATAGAAAAGCTTGGGTAGCCATTATTCCCGCACAGAATAGATTAAATAAATTTAAATATGAACAATAGAATAAATTAATTTAATAAATAGATAAAGTAGATTTAAATATGACTTAGAAAATTGGCATGTGACATATTGGATTATTCCCCCTTCTTTTTCAGGAACTCTTGGTGTGATAACAGAAGCTACAATAAAAATCAGACCAATCCCTGAATACCAAAAGTATGGCTCAGTAGCTTTCCCTAATTTTGAACAAGGAGTAGCCTGTTTAAGAGAAATTGCAAAACAGGTAAAAAAACAAAAACAAAAACAAAAACAAAACAAAACCCACCCATATATATATCTATATTTTTTAAAACTTACTGCATAATTGATTTTGATATGTCACATATAATCTTCATATTTAGTTGTGTTACATTTGTGGTTTTTACCCAGTCCTGTATGAAAAGGTAATGTTGTAAAATCATTCCTTCAAGTGCAGTTGCTATTTCTTTCAGTAATGATACACATATTTCTTGATTTAAAGAGTGCTGTACAATTTTAAGCCAAGGTAAGATATGTACTTCGGTTGATGGCTTCCAGTGACTCTGCCTTTTATTGAATGTTTTCTTAAGTTATTTTTGGGTAATATATTTTGTGATTAATTGAAGTAATATTAATTTTTCTTAAATAAGACATTTATTGAAATTGATGGCTGAATATTAGTGGCCCCCAAATTTAAAAATTATATATAGGTAATCAAACTTTATCAGTTCTTAGAATGTGCTGCTACTATGCCCTACTTTGTTTCATAATATTACCTAAGCTATAGCTTAAATTAAGTAATATAATATAGCATAATATAGTATATTTAGCTATAAGCTAAAAAGAATTCCCATTTTCTCTTCCCTACTTAAAAAAAAGGATATGTTAAGAAGGGTTTTTAGAAGAATAGATAATGCCAAGTAATTTTATTCTGTATTTAGCTCTGTGTATCAGTGTGGAAATTTTTTCATTTCTTTAGGCATTTGGTTCATTGTTTAAACTACAGTGGTTTGTGAAAAAAGTCTTTATTTCAGCATTTCCCAGCAGGGAGGAAGTTAAGGGACTACATGTCAACCTCTTCTTGTTTTCTCCAAACTCCTGGAGTTTTTAAATACTCCCATCAGCTATACTACACTAGATTAGAACCTTGAGTGCATGGAGCTTTCTAATTTGACCCATGTAGGTCAGCTTCGGGCTCTCTAGAGCAGAGTGGAGGCAGGATCTGATGAGGCAAAGGAATTATATTCAGTTAGTATTCCATGTTCATTGTGTGCTTTGTAAGGTACTGAAATGGAAATTGGTGAATAGTCTTACTTCCCACCATCCTAAGAGAGCCTCTATTAATGTTTTAAAGAAATTTAAAATATTCAAAAATAGTGTTATATTTACCCACATATTTACCATTTCCTGTGCTCTTTATCTTGTATACTCAGTTTTGCTTTCTGAGGCATTCATTCTTTCAGACAGTTTCCCACTTTTAGGAAGTCCAGCTATGTCATCACCTAATCTAACAGTTCACAAGGATAATTTTTATAATTTTCAAGTAGCTTCAGTTACTTATAGTTAGATTGTTTCTCCCTCAAGACTTAACCATAGGCCCCTTAATCTTCATTGTTTTACTCCTGAGTGGGTGCGGGGTGGGGAGTTTAAAAAGAAGTATAGCCCTGGAATGAACATCCTTGAATTTGTGGCAGGTTACTTTGGTGGGGTTAAGACAGAAGTGAATGTTAACAGTGGAAATCCTTACATAAAAGGGCTTCTAATTCACAAGACTTTTGCGGTATTGTGTTGTGGTTAGGACACTAGAATATATAGTAGGTATTATACTACGTTTGCTAAAATAATGAGATGGCAACAATATTTAAAAGCAGTATGATTGAATAAAGGAAGAATGAAGTTTAAGTTTTAGAATGAATATCTGAGAACTAAGCAGTGAAGTACAAGTGTGTTCTTATAAGTTGCTAAAACCTTTGATCACTTAAATACCAAGGCAAGTACTTCACATTTAAGATATTCTGGGTATTAAGAAATAAAACAACTACTTGCAGAGCTTTACGGTTTTGCCTGAGTTAATGCCTAGAAAAATGAGAAGCTAGGTTTTTGGGTTTTTTGGGTTTTTTTTGGTTTTTGTTTTTGTTTAAGAAAATAACCATAAATTCACCTATCAAAAAGCAAATCAAAACTAAACATTTTTCATAAATAGGTTATATTTTCTTGTTAATTTCAAATATTCCTTAATGAGTGACTTTTTTTATTACAGTGTTTCTAGTTTGTATTGTAATTTATTCTTTGTGTTAAGTACTTTTATTTTTATTTACTTTTTACCTTTGTCAAACTTGACTATTTCCCACCCAAAAAGCTTTATTATTAAAGATATAGTTCAGATTATCTCTTTTGTTCAAGTTTTGAATGACATCTTTCTTTTTTTTTTTTGAGGGCAGTGTCACTGGCCCTCACATGTGGGACCGAACCAGGGCCACTGGCTTCCCAAGCCAGCGCTTAACCACCACGCCACTCGGCCGGCCCTGAATGACATCTTTTTAATTGACCATTATTGCCTCCATTTTTATATAGCAAAATAAACATGAATGCCAAATTAAGTTTTAAAACATAATTATAGAATTTATAAAACTAGTCTGATTTGTATGTATTTTCAACAAAAGGTCTTAATGAGGTCACATTCAGTCTGTGCTGGCCACTTCTGCCCCTGCACAGTATCTCCACTCTATAGAAAACAGTTTTAGGAGATTTGTTTAAAAGTGTTGTTATGTGATCTTTGGAGTAGAGAGAAACATGCTTAATGCATTCCTGAGCTCTCCATCTGCTTTTCCCCATTGCAAATACGTATATTTTAGGTTTCATTAATGAGAAACAATGTACAGATGCATCAAAATCTTAAATTTATAATTTTATGACAATGAAAATGTTGGATTTGAACATAAATAGTTGGTACAATTTGAGGTAGTTTTTGTCACAGTTTAATATGCCCCTGATAGAAAGTAATAGAGAAGAATTACTTGTGAGATTTTTCTTTCATCCTTGAATAAATCAGTAGAAATTGCCCTTTTATTTGTTTTAAAAAATTATTTGGATAGTCACTCAATGACCATAATCTAAATTCACGACACAGAACTAGAAAGTTTGCTAGAAAATGCCACCCTGTGGTTAAAAAGCAGATAAAAAAGAAAGCTGCTTTTTAATCTATAGTTTTAATAATTTGGTTCTTTGTACTTAATAATAGACAATTTTTAGAGATAAGTACCATAACTCTAGAAAGCTTGCCCTAATTGAAGCTGATTAAAAAGCCTAGATAGATAATATTTTATTCTCAAACACTGCTCTTGTGAATGAAATAGTTGAGATACCTCACAGTTTTGGGAACCTCTTATAATGGAGAGAGATATTAATGTGTACCTTTTCTGGAAATGGTTAAATGCTAGCATTATGGTTTAGGGTCATTTATATATTAATTTATAGAATGTACACATCTTATATGTCAAGAATGGTACTGTATGTGCTGCCTTACTTTGTAGCATTATTCTCAGGCAGAAAAATTGAGAAAATTATCAAGTTTTGGCACTAGTCGTTGTTCAATTTGCGATTTGAATTTTCATCTAATAGCAGAGGAATTAAGATCCATTAAAATCGACGACAGTACATACTTTATGATTGTGCCAAATTCCTGATTGAATAATGAGTTGGCTGCTTGTAATTCCTCACTGTCATTTCATAGCACTTCCATTTTTGCAATATTTTCAGACTCAAGTTGCTTTTGAAATGGAAAACTGTATTTTGGATGAGTACCTTTTGGAAAGGAACATACGTGATTGTTCACAAATAGCAAAGTGGGCTCTGTGTTTATTTTCATCACTGTTCTTGCTGAAGGAAATAAATTGAGCAGTCTTATACTGGCAGCAGAAGGATTCCACTAAGGTCTCTCATCTGATCTTTGTACATGTGAGGAATTATCCTCTTTCAGTACTTCACTACCTTGTGCAGAGCTAGAAAGGAAGATTTAGTGGAAGATTAATGTGATTCTCTCTCATAAGTGGCAATCCAGTATAATCTCCAGCTTTACTCAGTAGATGGGTAAGTGACTTTTAAGACTTTCTCAGATGAAACATTTGGCATCTTGCTTTCTAGCATGTCAGTTTGGCTCAAATAAAATCTTATAAAAAATAAAAAATAAAAAAGACTTTCTCAGAAAGTAGATTTCCTACTATACAGCCTCTCAAGAGGGAGGAAATTGTGTTTTTTAATCAGAATATCAGTGTCAGGTATATTTTATTATTCTCTTTGATTATTTGTTTTAAAATGTCTTGAAGGGAGAGCCGAGTGTTGAAATGAGCTCAAAAGCAATTTTTGAAGTTTAAGGTTTCTTTCTCCCCCGAGTAAAACTTAGGGGTTATGTCCAATGGTATTCAGAGGGGACATTTGTTCCATTAAGAAGACACAGTGACCATATGCGTGGCATGAATTAGTCTGCATTATTCTGAAACCGCGTTTCTCAGTATCAGAGCTCAGTTTTTAGAATTATAGATGCAAAGGAAGTGTTTTCTCTCACTACCTTTTGACAACAAGGGGTGGCCCTGTCTACATACATACCATCACTTTTATTTTAAATTAATGGGGTATTTTTTTCTAGTGAGCGTAGACCATAATTTGGGAAGAAATACATAGTTCATGTCTGACACCTCAGAATCTCAATTCTGAATTGTTCTCTTTTGAATTTGATTTATCCTGGAGGGATTCAGATAAATTGAAAGGAGTTAAAACATTTAAAACTTCTCTTATATTCAACAGTAATTCTTGGAAATAATTTGTTACATATAGCTAATGGAATTGGTATTTTAAATCTTTTTCTTTTTTTCTTTTTGGGGAAAAAAAAATTGTATTTTTCTCTCTCTGAAGCAGAGAATAACCCAGCCAACTGTTTGGTCAATTGGATTCTTTCCCGTGTGACCTAGCAAAATGTATTAAGCTTCAAGACAATTATAAGATGTGCTCTTGACCAGGAGCTCCTGAGAACAAGTCATTACACCTTTACTGACCTGAAAATGTAAAATCATGACTAGGACACTGTTTGGCATTAACTCTTGGATCTCCCCTTAATATAAAAGGAGGGAAATATCTACCTATAATATGTATTATTTCATTCTTTACAACCAAGAGATAATTTTCTTGTTACAAAAAGGTTTTGTTGTTTTCAATGTAGACGCCTAGCTGTAACCCATTATGTCATTCCCAGTAGGACTAACCAGTTATATTAATAGCCTCAAATAGTGTTGATTCGTAGTATCAATTCTGATTTATTAATTAGAAGGTTAATTAATTTTGTCTACATTTTAAGTTTTTATGTCTAGAAATTTGCATTTAACAAAATTCTCTTCTTTTTTTTTTTTTTTTTGAGGGCAGTGTCACTGGCCCTCACATGTGGGACCGAACCACCATGCCACTCAGCTGGCCCCAAATTTCTCTTCTTTTACATACCCTTTTTGAATTTTTTTATAATTTTTTATAATTTTTGTAATTTTTGTTTTATTATATGTTTTTATATGAGATAGTATGGTATTAACTTTCTATCCAACACAGTGTAATGTATACTATATAAATGGATATTAAGTTAAATAGACATGGTTCCTACCTTCTAATAATCACTAAGGATATTGCCTATTATGATAAATTTTCTGTGTTTAAATTTGTGTATAACTATGTACAAGGGGTGGCTTTGTAGCACTGGCATTTGAAGCAGTGTGAGAGTAGTAGACTGTCTCCAGAATAGTCTCACAGCTCATAGGTTGGGGCTATTGTAGAATCTGCACAGAAAGTTTGATTTACTCCTTGATGAAACAAACCTTTTCAATTCAGAGATGATTCATTCCTTAACCAAAATACCAGAAGTGTACTACCATTCAGTGCTTATATTTTATAGTTTATTCTTATGAAGTTAGAATAGTGGAAATCCTACAGACAATTAAAATGTCAATATTGAATTTATAACATATCTCATCTGAAGTGTATGTTCCAGTTTTCTCTGTGACAAGAAAGAGATATGACTTGGCTCTATAAAAACAAATTTTGCAGAAATCTTTTAATATGTTTCTTATAAGGACCAATTTTTGGAGAAAACGGTTAGCTTGAGAAATTCGTTGGTTTTTAACTTAGTTCAGAGAATTCTACTAAGTAAATAAGACTAATTAAAGTGGTTGTTTTTTATTTTTCAGGTTTTATATTCAAGTACATTCCTGGTTTTAAATTCCCATCATTAAAGGAAAGAAATTGCTAGCAATTCGACTTAGTCTTATACCCATTCTTTGAGGCCAGTATGGTTATTTATTTCTTCTTTGCTCAGATAAAACGAAGATATTGATATTTCTTTATTAGTCCATGATGAGTTTCTCATATATTTTTAGACTGTTTACTAAGTATAAAGTACACCTTAGGTACAAGTCAAGTGATATTAGAGATTCTAGTAAGGACACATTTATCATAGTAAGAAAGAATGAAAGAAATTAATTATTTCATTAACTTCAGTTCAAGTAAGCAATTTTTGTTTGATTGTTCCTTAAATTCCCTGTATCAACCATTAACCCACCACTAAACTTGGTAAAAATATTCTCTCTCAGGTTAGTTCTGATCATCTACCACCAGGGGTCACTTTAAATCAAGGACCCTTTTCCCCTTTTCCCAATCTATGGAATACTCTTAATGTAGCTTAATTGAATAGCATGGGAGTGAATTTAGAGCTCCGACTGTCAGAATTTTTCATGTCTGTAACTTTTAAAAGAAATATTTCAAGGTTATATTACCTAACAAATTAGTTTTATAGCAATTGAAACATAACCTAATCTTAACTATATTGGTATAGAAACCCAAAACATTGTTCTTTTTAAATTATAGTAACATTATTTTGGTGTTTTGATTATAGGAACTTCTGTTTAATTAGCTGTGTAGTGACAACTTTTAGTTTAAAATTCCAAGAAACTTTTTGTGCTTTGTATTTTTAGAATGATGCACAATGATTTACAAATTATCATTTCCAGAGGATCATAAAGCAATCTAGATTCTGTTTTTTAATTTGAGTGCTTTACTTCTGAGAATTTACCTGTGACTGTAACTGAAAAACTCCATTTACTGACTTTTAAAAAAAATGCATCACTATTAACACATGAGACTTAATAAAGTGGTTGGTTTGATTTTGATAGTTTTCTAAAAGTCAGTGTTGAAAATTAATATTTATTATCTATATACAAAAACTTTCTTTAGTTTCTCATTCTTCTTTGGTAGTGTAAGTCTGTAACCGTCTACGCTGCCTTAATGCAAATAGGAACAGTGGGTGCCTGCCGAGTCTATCAGCTGTCAAGTTAAAAGCATGCTCAATATAATTGAATATGGGCTACTACTGTCCCTGAAGCTTTCTTACTTATTTTTCCAACTTTTAAATTTGTAAATTTTAAGCATAAAGAAACTTTGAAAGAATAGTACAGTGATCATCAGTATATCCATCCTATATATTCAATAGTTGTTAACTTTTTGCTTTGTTTTATATGTTTGTGTATGTTTTTGTATGATTTGAAATTAAGTTGGAGACATCATTACACTTGACCTTTAAAAACTTCTAAAAATAGAAGTTATCATGTCTAAGAAAATTAGCAGTAATTTCTTCATGCCATCTAATTATTCTATAATCAGTTTATTTCAGTTGTCCCCAAGATGTATTTTGTGGGTAGTGCTTTCAAACCAATATTTTATCAAGGCCTGCATATTGTATTTTAGTTGTTTCAGAGATTCAATTCCAATAGAAATTTACTATACTAAATGTAATATACATTTCCCCCCATTTTCTGTTGTATGTGTGCTGCTTATTTTCACTAGCAGCACCTGCTGTAGATCCAGGTGAGTTAGAATCTGGGTGGTGGCGGAAGATGGAATTTACAAGTTGTTGGTAGGAATTTAAAAGTGGTTTTTTTCCCCCCTAATAATGACAGAATGGCTCTGAATTCTTTCTCATGTTTGACTGCTGTGCTTATGCCAAAACATATAAGTATGTATGTCATATGATATTCTACTTATTTTATGACGAAAAGAAACTTGATCTAATCAGGCTTCATATATTTTAATAGAAGTTGATGTGTATATTTTAATAAAAACATTTCAGGAAAATTGATTGTCCTTTGTGTTGGAAACTGGTAACATTTTTAGAAGCATTAACCCAACTACAAAGATACCTTTATACCAAGATTTGACATTACTCACATTGTAGATATTTTATTTTGTTTTATAACTATATACTTTTAATAAGATCAGGAAATAGCAAATAAGATTGTTTTCCTGTAGTTTTTTGTTTCAATATGACTTAAGCGCTCCTTCTCTCTCTCTCCTTCTCTTTGTTTCTCTCTCTATGTGTGCTTTTTAAGTGATTTGTTTTGGAGGTTGTGTGGTCTATTTGAAATATTGCTCATCTAACAGTCAGGATATCTTGGTTCTAGTTCAGTCTTTACTATTTAACAGCCATCTGAGCTCTAACAAGTCTTTTAACCTCTCTGGTTCTTGTGTCCTCATCTGTAAAATGGGTAGAGATAATACTAGTTCTGTCAGGGTTGTTTCTAATATTAAATAAAGACATAGAAAGCAGTTTGGAAGCCGTAGGATTCTGTAAAATGTAAGGCAATAGGTTATTGTTGTTCTGTGTATATAAAATTATCTAATACCATTTCTTTAGATTTGGCAGTGACTTTTTAAAACATAGATTGAATTATCTCACCTTTAGTATCAAAGATGAGATTTGTATAGTATTCAAAATAAGAATCCAACTAGTCAGTTTGTTGGGTGAAGTAAAATGTGTATTATGAGTTGTTTAAAACATTAAGTATTTGTTCAATTAAAAGCAAGTGATAGCAAAAATGTTATAACATATTTAAGGTGTGTATTGAGTTTGGTTCTTTGGAGTGATTCTCATCAACATTATGTTGCTACAGATTTTATTGATAAATGATATTCAGAAGATAAATGTTTTAAAAGTTTATGAAATTACTCAAAATTTTGTGATCTGAAAGCAACCTTTTGGTAGCAGTTTAACCAAGTTAAAAATTTGCATAGAAAATAAAAATCCCATTTAGACTGCAGCTCACTTTAATTCTATGGAAAAAATTGTAGCTAACTTAAACCTTGCTAGTGTTTGTATTGTAGTGTTTTAGCATCACAAAGTTAGTATGAATATCTGCTTTTCTTGTTTTTCTTTCCTTGCAACTTTTATCATGTGCCTAAATAAATACGACACTGGTGCAGTTTTAGATGTATAAATACATAGTCTTACGCTTCAAAGTTTTGTTGCTGTTTTCATACAAATAACTTTGAAAGATCTTAGAATTCTGATAGTTTTTCTATTTAAAATGGATTATGAGAAGGGATAAAAAGAAGGAACAATTTCTAGACTTATCTATGAAGACTCTGCAGAAATTTTTTAAAGTGCTTTGGCCCACAAAATTTCCACTATCATCGCCTTTATTTTAAAAGTGTATAAGAACCTGAAGACACATCAGAATTCATAAATGACATAATGCTGTAGGCATTGATTTCAATCTTTAAAATTTCTACTTTGTTCTAAAATAATTCACTTTGAGGCCTACTATTTCTTTTAGATGTTTCCATAGGTCTTTGCTAGGCATTAAGAAAGTCTTGTTGCAGATAGAGATCTGGCAACATATGTATGTATGTATGTATGTTTTATGTATGTAGAATCCTCCCATCCAAATATTTTATAGAGGCCAATGATGTTTTATTTGTCTTCATAAAAATCATATAAGAAGTTAAGACTTTTTCCTGTATATGATCCCAAATACAGAAAGATGACATTCGACCTGTCTAGCTTCTTTACCATATTAAATTTGTATCACATTTTTTTGTTTTAAAAACAGAGATGTGCTCCTGCATCTATTCGCCTCATGGACAACCAGCAATTTCAGTTTGGTAAGTAAGAAGTGGTAATTTAAAAAGCTCGCTAAGCCGCAAAAATTTATGAAATGTCAGTTACGTGCCAGCAAGAGTACTGAGTGCAGAACCGGAAAGATGAATTCATAGTTCCTATCCTTCTGGAAACTCTTCGTCTAATGAAGACAGACAGTTACATAAATGAATGAGGGCAGGAGTGTTGGAGGCGCTGTGAAAGAAGACTGCACTGGCTACTCTGCCCTGCAAATGAGGGTTGGGTGGTCCAGGTGGATTTTGCTTGAGGTTGGGTGGAGGGTCAGGAAGTGCTTCCTAAAGGAGAGCGATGCTGCCACTAACCCTTAAAAGGCAAACAGAAATCTGCCTGAGATGGTCTCTTTTCCCAAATTCGTTCACTTATCAGCAAAAAATACGAAGTTGTAAGACCTCAGTGGCATATTTTAGTTCTGTGTGCGCTCCAATAGAGTTGTTACAAGAGATGGAGCTGGATGGGGGACTAAGGCTTTGCGGGACAGGTTTGGGTTTTATCTTGCCAGCAGAGGGGTTTCCTTTGTAGAGGGCACAAAATAAATCAGCTTTACATTTTATAAAGCGCATTCTGCTAGCATTATGCAGGGTGGATTAAAGTGGTGTGAGTATGGAGGGGGACATGAAACAGTTCAAGAGGCAGATTTGGGGGCCCCTGATCAAGGCAGCAGCAAGTGGGGATAGAAAGAGTAAGGGGTAGATTTTTTAAAGCCCAGTTTGCCAACTGGATGGAGTAGGTTAAATAAAAGCAAGACTTGAGGGCAACTCCGGAGTTTCTGATTTGACTGATTGGATGGGTAGAGTAACGAACAGTCTAGAAGACATGATGATTTTGGAGAAAAGACATTACAATGGGTTGTATTTAAGGTGCCCTTGGAATATTCAGGTGGAGAATTCAGTAGCATTTAACCATGTTTCCTTTTCTCCCTGTTTTGCTTGAGTTATTAAACTTTCTGACACAATTTATCATCTTTTCAATTATAATTTTATTGTTTTTCTATATTTTCCATGTGCTGAGGGTTAGTTAGAATTTTAGTTTATAGAATTTAGCCTCAAAACAGTCCCTGAAATTATGGGAATGATTGCTCAATAATAAATACTGATGGCTAAGATAGGCAGGCTTTTGTTTATTCTAAGAGTAGCTTAGATTTTAATTTAGGTAAAAATGTTTATTATGGTTATATGGAAACTTAACTAAGGAAGTCAGGTACGTACATAACATATCAAGAGTTAGTTTTAAATTCAAGTCTTCTACGTTGGTCTCAGGCTTTAATTTCTTTAAGTAAATTACTTTCAAAATACTACTTTTTAAAGTTTAAGATAATATGTGTCCTATAAATAGTTTAATAGTTAAATTGAATGAAAATCAAGCCTCCTATGTGTTTTGGCCTGCATAGATCTAGATCTTAAGAGATCTGTGTATCTGATTAATAAGACTATGTTATTAGCCATTTATATGCTATTATTGTAGTAAATTATGTTAGACATAGATACCTTTGTAAAATTAACTATGATGATTTGGCCAGATTTTATTTATACTTAGAGTCTATAATAATTTAAAGTGAAGGTTTAAAGAAAAGATCCTCTAGCTGGCTGTCATCCCTCTTCCACATTTTCATTACTGTTCTTCGGAGCAGGCTATAAGGTGGCGCCTATCCTTTCCGGTCTTGACTGTGTCTCTTCTCCATCTGCCCTTCTCTTGGCCACCAAAGTGACCCTTTGGAAATAAAGATCTGGTCATGTTTCGTGGCTGTCAATAATCTTTTTGGTTTCTCAGCACCCATTGAAGCCTTTCTATCTCCATATCCTGTCATGGCTTCATGATCACAGTGAGGGGTGTCTAGCACTTTGACCCAGCTACAGGGCTGGCTGGTCAGTGTTTGTACCCTGTTGGTTGTTAGCAAAGCACAAGTCTTATTATTAGTTGTTAATGTTGTTAAAATCACTCCTCTGATACAACCCTAAACATTATATTGAAATGAAATGTTTTCAGTATATTGACACAACCTACAGATTTCCTGTGTAAACCAGTTTGACAAATTTAGGGGCAATCTCTTATTCATTTTTATATCTCCTGCACCTGTCACATAATAGGCACTTTCATGTTGATTTTAGTCATCAAATTAGCAAGAGAGTGAACAAATCTTGGATAGCACATAATGTAGTGTTAATATTAAGCACATTATCAATAGCACAATTTATCATATATCTCCTCACAACTGTTCCTCAGGGTGGTATCCCAGTTGCAGATGACTCAAAAGCAAAATATTTCAGCCAAAGTCCGCAAGTCATATGTGGTAGAGCTGGGTTTGAACCCACATCTGTCTGGCAGCAATGCCCAAGACTTTTTCCACTATCTCAGATCACTTCTTTGAAACGTAGATATTTATTAAATTCTTTAAAATTATTTAATTAATACCATGGCAACACAAAATTCCCTAATCAAAGTGTCTAGCTAGTAAATTTGGAAACTAGTTCCTTTGTTTACCATAAAATATAAAACACAATAGCTGGAATATATTTAGAATGTAATTAATTTGATAAGCAACATTTAAGAATAAATAAAAAATAATATACTCAGTTGATACTAATGCTTCACCCACTTAAAAGTATCACTTATAATAATTATGCTTCAAAACTATCACATAAACTCAGTATCAGCGATATATGTGACCTCCTCCTACTAATGGAAATTATGCATATAAATTTCAGGAGTGTTAAGATGAATATATACTCGTAAGGATTATTCCACATCAGAGTAACAGCATTTGGAGTCCTCGTACATAGTGTAAAGGTTATATAGATTAGAAGATGTGTATGAGGGACAGCAATTTCTTATAAGAACTTATGTTTATATATTTATTTCCAATTGTTAAAGTAAGATGAATTCCATTTGTGACAGGAAGTGAATATTTTGAGGTTATTTCTAACTTTATACAAGCTATAAGAAATGGTATCAAGCACTGGCTATGCTAGAGAAGCATCTCTTAACAATTTACAGTAAAAGACAAAAAAAATCAAACAAACCTCTTGTGATTCAGGATTTCACAAAATTGCTGGGTTGATCTCTATCTGTCCTTCATTTTTGTTTTGTTTTTTGCTTTTTTTCAGTTATAACATGGATATCGAACTTTTAGCCTCTGGTGAAGACTTAATTATAAGCAATAAAAATGTAATAAATATCACAGATTCAGACTCACTTAAAATAAAAATGAATGGAGAAAAAAGGTTGCAAGTTATAATTTTTTTACCCCAGAAATCTTTTTTTTTTTTTTCCCCAAAAACTAGTTTGCTGTTTTAAACCTATTTTAAGGATGAGACCACTCTTTGAAATTAAACAAACAAAATCCCAAAACCTTGAAGTCTTTTTCAATAATAAATGTTTTATTTGGAGATAATTTTAGATTTATTATAGACTTTAAAATTCTTTATAAAAGATCTATACAAGTGGTGTGCCAGTTTTTCTGAATTGGTCTCATAGCACTCAGGCCAGATGCATGACTCTTAAATGTAACAGTCACAGGAGTTAAGAAGTTGCTACTCTGAAAATAGTGAGAAAACAGTAAAAGACTTTCATTCAATTATGCTCAATCCACAGGCAAAGATGTTAATTTAAAAGACTCTGAGACACCATTTATGTTATTTTGGCAATTTTAACTCTGGGTAATTAAGGAAGCAATTACTAGTTTTACACCAAGAATTCTGGATGTATTAAGAGTTAATTAAGAAACAACCTTAAACATGGTATTGACGCAATATTTGGTTATAGTTCTGAATGGTTTCTGCATAATTAAAAAAAATAAAAGTAAAACCAGGCACCATTGGGTGGCCTTAATGAAATAAAAATTAATGAAGTGATTTTACTGTGTATAAACTATACCATTGAAAGATAATCTAAACTCTGTGTAGTATTAATTACATATAGTAATTTGAGTTAAAAATAATACAACCAAGGAGGAGTTTTGTAAACAAAAAGTTGTAACTTTTGAAAGGAAATAAAGATAAAAGATGTAGATCTTAGTATTAATATGATATATACAAACACAGGGAGATTTAAAAAATTAAAGTCATGAAAATGTTCACTTCCTTTTAGGATATTAAGTTAAAGTAGCCTCGATCTTCTGAAAAACATAGAATTTGTTAATTTAAAATATTTACTTTTTTTCTTCTTAGGTCATGCTCTTAAACCTCAGGTTTCCTCTATTTTTACATCTTTTTTGGATGGATTAAAAAAGTTTTATATTACAAAGGTAAGAATTTTTATGCTAAAATTTTAAATGCTTAGGATTAATCATTTTTGTTTCTTGCCATCTCTCCCTCACATGAACCTATTATATGTTTTTCCATGTTACGGTGTACATTTCATAGTTATTACTTTTCATGGTGGAATAAATATTTAAGTAAATCAGTGATTCATTTAAATACAGAAATTTAAATTTTTTTTAGGTTTGAAGTCCCTAAAAATAGCATAACATTAAACAGTTTCATGCATATAACATTTTTTATAGTTTGAATTTTTTCCTCTATAGTAAATATCTGGAAGTGAAATAAGAGTATGGATTTTTTTAAACTATCGATTGCTGAATTCCTTTCCTAAAGGTTTATACCAGCTTACACTACTGCAAGCAATACATGCGTGCCTTTTTTTGGTGCATCTTTCCTGTTGCTTGTGTGATTTTGGTTTTGTTTTGTTATGTTTTAAATTTATTGAATCCTGGGGGGAAATAGTACTTTATTTTAGTTGATGTTTCTTGAAACTCCAAAGAGACTGACCATTTCCCTGCATTTCCTAGATATAATTTTCGTGTGAATTAATGGAATATGGTTATTTCTCCACGGGTGGCAGCTTCATGTTTTTTTTACTTGACGCTTTAGTGTGTGCCCTTTGAGTAATGGGATTATTAGATGCCTTTGTCACAAATGTTGTAAATAACTTTTCCAGTCAGGTAACTCCCTTTAAAATAAGAGCTATTCTTTTTGGTGCAAAAGTTTCAAATTTGTATCTTCCCTGTGATTATTTAATTATTCTATGCTTGGAAAGTCTTCCTTCCCCCAGAGCTATGATTAGAGCCATTTTCTTCTCTCTCTCTTTTTTGTTAAATGGGAATTTAAAGGATTTTAAAATCTTTATTACTATTTGAATTTTTTCAATTTGATGATGTGAGATAAAGATCTAAATTAATCTTTATCTTCCCCACCCCCAATTGGTAACCATTTGGCACAGTGCTGTTAATTAACTAATCCTTGCTTCTCTCACATTGTATTGCCATGTCTTATATACCTATCTAAGAAATAGATTCTATTTTAATGTATCAGATTTTTTTTTAATGAGCTTTTATTCTTAAAAAAATAAACGGATTTAATTACTGTAGGTATAGTTCTCCCCCTTGGCTTTTTTGGAATTTTTCTTGTTGTCACCATCACCTATTTATTATTATCTTAGGAAAATTTTAGAAACTCTTCAACTTTTTAGGAAATCCATCAAGATTTTTATTAGAATTGGAAAAACTAGTTTATTAATTTGGGCAAGAATTCACAGGTTTATAATACTTAGTTTATGCATTCAGGAATGTACATCTTTCTCAACTTTTTTAAGACATGTTTTCATAATGAAGTTATATATTTCCTTTTAAGATTGTTCTTAGATATTTTGTATTTTAGGTTTATGCATAAGATCTCCTTTGAATATATTATTTAATAAAAAGTTATTGTAGTATATAAGGATGCTGTTGGCTTTTACTTCCCCCTCCCCCCCAACATCCTGCTACTTTATTATATTCTATCATTTTGGTAGTTTTGATTCTTTATTACAGTTATAATTTTTATAAGTTATTTGTTGTGTTTACATATCAATATGTCATTACAATTGACATTGTGGTATAGTTTGAAATGAAGTGTTTTTTCTTAGTTTTATTATATTGTAATGACCTAAATAGGTGCAGTAAGCATTCTTTTTGATTGTATCTAAAGTTCCAAAGGTCAATTTTTAAAGAGTTGGTGTGTTTGAACCCTGATCAGAAGGAAAAAAGAGCAAAATGTATTTTGATGTACTGTTTTATAGGATAAGACTTACCTTTAATAACTTTTTTTTTTTGTAGTTTAAAGGATTCGATCCAAATCAGCTAAGTGTTGCTACATTATTGTTTGAGGGAGACCGTGAAAAGGTTCTTCAACATGAAAAACAAGTATATGACATTGCTGCAAAATTTGGGTATGGCTTTAAGTTCATAATGCCAAGAGAAAGTTCAGCCAAAATTGTGGTATCTCCAAGCAGCTGTTAATGTACCATTTCTAGTGTTAAATTTATGGTAATATATGATAGCTTAAAATGTTGTGTTGGTTTACTCTCAAAATTTGTAGGAAGTTAGATTGGTATGTTGCTGTTATCTAATCATATGTATGATACATTAAATATTTTATTGTATTTTTTCATTAATGCTAATTGTATAATATTTGCTGTTGTGCTAAGAGTGAAATAGGAAAAAAATTCATAATCATGTTACTATTTAGTGGTAATGGTATATGTATAAAACATGCTATTCATATGTTTTTAAAAGGAAATTGTGTTTAATCAAAATGTTTGATAAATTACCTGTACTCCACCCCCTGTCACTTACTGTTTTGTGCCGGTATAAAGAAACAGAAAACATTTCACATTTATAACCAACTAAATAATGATTGGGTGGTTTCTGTCTGTCTGCTTGATGGATTATAAGATTGATCAATGGGAATTCTAGTGCAAATGCCATTTATCAGGACTACATTATTTCCTTTCTTTCTTAAGTACATAAACTAACAGTTTTCTGGATACTTGTCTTCTATTTTTATTTCAGAACTTGACATATATCATATACATTATGCTTAATCTGCATTCTCTGTGAATATTTACTTTTATTCCTGGTGTATTTTAATCTTTAGGTATTTATCAGAACCGTTTTGTCAGTTTTATTTTGTTTGAGCAACCAACCATCATGAATTGTCTTTTCATATAATGTCAGTTTTGTTTTTCTCTTGTAACACCAGCCATTTACAACTTAAAAGTAAGGCTGAATCAACCTTAAAATGAATCCAGGTCTTTTTAGATACTGATACTGAGGCCCAGAGCCATTATTGATTTAATTCCAGCAGTTGGCTTACACTAAACAAAGCCTGTATTAGATTCATCCATTAAAAATAAGCTATGGTAGATGAGGTATCTGTTTAAAGCAAGGATAGAGCATTAAAAACTTGCACCCTGATTGAGGTCTCATTTTTTCCTATTACTATTTGCCACTTCTTAGTTACAGTTAATGTCTTAGTGTACTTTCATCCTGGCTCCCTTCATTTAGATGCAGAAATCTTCTGTGTTGAACAATACAGGCTGTCTTTAGGCAGATGACTTAGAGCTATTTTGATTTTTTGATATTTGGAAATGTCTCTGTGTGGTTTTCTAGCAGAAGTCCTGTTTCCCACCCCCACCCCACCCCACCTCAGTCTCTAGGCACTAATTCTTTGTTTTAATCACTGAAAGAGTCACGGATAGTTTTCTTCTTTAAGATTCCACTCTCCCAACCCTTGCTTCTCAATCATTTCTCCTTCTGCATGACTACATGGAAGAAAGCACCACTCAATTTCTTTCTGCTCAAGTTTTCATTAAGTTAGTTTAGCTCATGTATTTTATTTTGAGTTAGGGCATTATTAATCTCCTTTATTTTCCATTCTTTTGTTTTAGCCTCTGTTCCCCACCACCTCATTGGTTTTAATTGACCGCTTTTAATGCAGTGTTCCTAACAGTTTAGAGCATTTTTGTTGTCTTAGCCATTTCTCCTCCTTGCCTGCCACTCCTGCCCCACTGTCACATACCTTTGCACACATATAACCCAGCCGAACATAATAGCCAAATGTTGAATAATCATACTTTGGTTGTTTTCCTATGTTTGCTAATATACTAAGGAGAATAAACATCGCTAAGCAGAATAAACATTACCTGTCAGCAGTCATAACAAATGTATTGACATTTACCATAGAACTTGAGGTAATATGTTATCATTATTTTTAAAGTGTGTGCTTAAGTTGTTTAATGTAATTCAACATGAGAGTGATTAGGTTCACCAGATGGCTCTTTTATGTAAAAAGATTGTCTCTCTTTCCTCTTTCATTAGTCTTCCCAGTCTGTCCTCATGAAACAGGTTTAAAATTGTTTAAGAAGCTTGTTAATTGATGTTTGAAATTTGTGATGGGAATGGATGTTGCTATTTTAACATAAAGCAGCTTAAATCTAAGTATAGTTTTTTTGGAGTGGCTGCAAAAGTGGCAAGTTAGAAGCGTTTAATTTCTAAGCCCTACTACTTTTTACATATTTTATCTTAGGGTAACTCTGGCTAGAAGATTCATAGTTCTGAAAGCTAGAAAAACAGAGAAGTTCAAAAAGGCTGTAGATTATTTGCAGAATATATTTATATTCTGTGATTCAGAAAAGCAAACCCAGAATGACTTCTCTTCTCCTTTGGGGTTTATGAATTTAGAATGGACATCAAGTTCTTCCTGCTTTAGAGAAGAAAAGGTATGTTTCTGTGTGGATTCCAAAGTGGAACAGAACCCCCCCACACATACACACCAGATATTAGAAGAGGGTCTAAAGAAAAATGGCTTGACCTGTGACTGCAAAGGAGGACTTTTTCTCATCTTGATGTACGAGAGACAGGCCTACTAAATGTTTATACCTGTCACTTCCACCAAAAACACGCTTAGAATGCGCCTTCTCAAAGAGTCCCAGGGCCGGTCTTCTCAGCTGTTTTCTAGTGTTTACTCTGCTTTCCTTCCCTTTCCTTCCACCATTATTTTCAGGAAACGCTGCTTGTGTTTCCTAGATTAGTCGCTGCTTTTCTCTCTCGGACTCTGTCTGACTGTGTCACACCTGCCTGAAGTATGGGCTCCGCTGTTTTCCACCAAGCCCTTCCACGGCAATGTTCTGACTAGTTTCCTTTTTGTTTTGGAACGTCATTTCACTCCCTGCCCCACCCTGACACCCATACACTCTGAACCTAGAATTGTCTATTTCTTGCTTTTCATTTTTAGCTGTTTGACCTAAGTTCTGCCTTCCTCACTCATTAACATTGTAGCAATACAAACCTCCTTCATTTCATTATACTCTGTCCCCAAGTCATTGTAGACTACAGCTGCTCCTATCAAGCATTTGTCACCCCTTGTGGATGACACTAAATCATGTATATTCAGCTATAATACTAAGTCAAAAAATCTGATGTAGCCCATATTTCCTAGCCGAAAATTACCTTACAATATTTTTATGGAACAAGGGTATATCTACATTGTATTATTTACTTACCTCCCAAAGCAAGCAGACTTCCAGGAGTTGAGGGGGGAGGGAAGGACATCACTATAAAGTATTAATTAAAGCCATAAGAGAAATGAGTCTTCTAGAAGAGGCTCAAATCACAGAGGCTCTAAACCTGAGTTTTGGGTGATACCATGGTTAAGGACTCAACACCCTGAGATAAGGAAGTACAATTAGGGTATTGAGAAGAGAGACATAAAAGGTAATCACCAATCATGACCTAAGCAAGTCATAAGAAAAGATACTTTTCTTTTTATCTGGTTTTATGGAGGAATCTTTAGGTGAGTACTTTGAGAATTTGGGGTAAGGTTAATTTAGTTAATTAAGAATAGTTAAAATTGAATTCTTCCTGGTGGAAAGAAGCAAAATTAAAAACTCTTTACTAAAGGTAATGGAAATAATAGTTATTCAGTCTTTTAAAAGAAGAATAACTTCCACAAAGCAGAGGACTTGTACTGAATTACATGGAACATGGGATTGATTCTAACTGAATCACCAAATACAATTTCTACAGATAAAACTACTTTCAAATTGAAATGGATAGTTCATGTGTTCATAGTAATAAGACCTTACCTACTGGTCTTATACTTGTCTATATGTTGCTTCATAAACTTTAGTATTTCTGTATAAGTATGTCTTGTCTCTCATTTAAGTCTTAAGTTTCATAAAATAAGCACCATGTCTAATACTCCAAATACTATGTCCTCACGTACTGAAGAAATGTCTTGGTATTTGGAAAATCCTAGTCATTCATTGCACATCTTTATATATGAATAAGATTATAATAATACATAAATATTATGCTTGTGAAGATTATTTAAGTTTGCTTCTCATGTCCAATTTTCTATCTTTTTGACATTATGTGTAACAATAGTTGAGTTCATGAGTCAGTTTTATTAGTTTGGTGGATAAAAGTTGGAAATTAATGACCAAGCTGAAATATTAAAAGTGCTTTCAGATTTTTGTTATCCAAGCTTATTCTTTTGATAGCTCTTTGATATATTTATGATGAATGAGAGTAAAATAAAAATGGGATGCAATGTAATATATGTTAATCTGTTAAGCTGTTATCTTGAGGTATCATATCAGTTTGGTTAGTTACATATATTTTTAATAGTTCATTTGATAATTTATTTCATTACAGTGGACTGGCAGCTGGAGAAGATAATGGACAGAGAGGTTATTTGCTGACCTATGTCATTGCATACATTCGAGTAAGTTGGCTTATAGTTCCCTTGTCAATTTATGTTGCAAACACTACTTTTTCTTGCTTTGAGTGAATAAAATGATTTTCTTTATTTTCTTAAATTTTAACCTACTGTAATTAGCACATCATTTTACAGAAATCCAGGATTAGCTACAAATCTACCCCAAGTTCTCTCGTAGTAAGCATTTTAATGTAATCCTAGGTAAGATCTAAATTTTAGATTGCAGTGAATTTTAATCTTCCTGCCATCCCCTCCCCCATGCTGATAACAAGAAGTATATTTGTTGCCCGTGTGCTGTGTTAGAAGTTGTGTTTAACAGATCTACAGATTCTGAAAGATAATAGATGATTTTAGGTCTCCACAGACTGTCACTACCCCAGTGTCTTCCACAGTAAGCATTTGGGTATACGTAAAATTTTGTAAGGCATATTCTCTGAGGATATTGACCATTTTCCAATAATACTAAATTCAGAATTCTAGAAAATGGAATGTAACTGTAAGAAGTACAGCATAGACACAGTTCAAAGTTTCTTAATTGTTAAAATTCTAGTTAATGTTAAAACAATCAAAAGCAAGTTAGAGATTTTTGGGGGGAGGGAGAGATTATTAGTTTTATCATATTTTATATTTTCCCTATGCTTAATAGTATTGTCACCAAATATAATGTTTACTGAATAAATGAATGCATAAGGGAAAAAGACACATTTTAGATGAGTAATTTCGGAATTTTCCCTGCCAACCAGTAGTAGAGTTGAAGTGATTCATTTTACTAGAAGTGAAAACTTAAGATATATTGACTTTTCTACCTTATAAAATTTTTTTTCATATGTTTATATGTCTGTGGTGGCTTGTATGTTGCTCTTTTCAGTTTTAAAATTACAGAATTATACTTCGGGTAAAGAAATTACTGTTATAAGTTACTTATCATATAAGCATTATATCTTATATGCTATAAAATATATTTTCCTAGCAGAGGTGCTTTCAAATGTTCTGTCTGTTTAGTCACTACAGAGAGAGGCACTATATTTTCTCATTTGTTTTTTAAAGAAAAGTTGCTTTGAAGAAAGAGATAGCATCCTCCCCCTCATTTTCCTACTTCTCTGCTTCTTCAGTCCTGATGGTCACTTTTTGATATTGGTTAATTTGCTGTTTGGGCCACTAAAAAATCTGTTCTGGTAGTATTCTATACATGTACGTGGACAGTTCCTAATAGAGACTCCATTCATTGGAGAAACGGCTGTGTTCCTGCCATGTGTCAGACACTCTGCCCAGTGCCAAGGGTACAGAAGAGAACAAGACAGACAAAGTCCCTACCCTCCTGAAGGACCTACCTCTCAGGGCCACTTCCCTGTGCTCCTGTGAGGTGGATAGCAAAGAGCCATAGAGGCTGAAGTAGGAACATGTGCTACTAACAATCACATGAAATACTAACAATGAACATGAAATACGCACAGTATTATTGATGCTTCTACATCTGTTGTAATATCTTGGTTTTTGTGTATGTGTCTTCACAGGACTTGGGTTTGGAATACTATATATTAGGAGAGTCTTTTGAGACTTCTGCACCTTGGGACAGGTAAAATGAAATAAAATGCCTGGTGTTAAAATATACTCATGTATTTGTGTGTGGATATGTAAACTTTTGAAATTGTATAAAGAAACAAGGTAATCACTCTTATTTAAATTAATATCTCCATCAGAAAGTCATATTTATAAGCCATTTTTTGGTATGAAGCAAATTTGTTCGTGTCCCATAGAACGAAGGTATTATTGAAGTTTACATTTTAAAAAGTCTTATTGAACACTAAATGTCACTATGTGGTTTTTATTTGTCTTTGATTTAAATTATTAAATGATTCATATGCTTAAATATTCTTTAAAAAGTCCCCCCAAATTATAAAACCCGTTAACCTTTTGTTTTCAGTTAGCTTTTGATATTTGTGTATGTCCTGTTAAGACTTTAACTTGCATTTAAGCGATTTCTAAAATATACCCAATTGAAGAAATTATGTACAATTTTTATTTATAAATTACATACACATACATGTATGGATATTGGTTAGGGAATTAATATAATAGTAAAAACTGATTAGGAAATGTGAAGTGGTTTTATTAAAAACAGACTCGTGAGTTCATTCAGTAGTAAAAAATTCTTAAGGAAATTGTTAGCACATTTTATTCTAGTATGCTTTACATTTTACTTCTTCTTTATAAAATTAACAAATTATTTTAATCCACAGTACAGTATATAGGATATAGCAAATCCCCATGAATCCACCTCTTAGATACCAAATATCTTAGCATTTTTCTTCTGCCCTAAGTTCTTTTTTTTTTTCTCCCCCAGAAATCTTTTCACTTTTCTACATTCAGTCTTCATCTACTGTGGGTTATGACTTTGGTGCATTAATGCTCATATTCCATGCATTGTAAAATAATAACCAAATTTATAGTATCAATCTGTTATTCACAGATTTTGGTGCTAAATTTAATTTAATTCTGAGGAGAATAAATCTTGTAAATAAAAAGAATTATCAACTCGTCAACATCTGACTTTTGAACAACCAATATAGTTTGGCAGCTGTTCATAGTTGTCTCAAAGACCATTTTAGTCTTTAATACCTTTCCTTGCTGGGAAACATGGCTTAGTGTAGTGTTACTTCTTTAGTATTATGTATTTCTTTGTCATCAATTACTACTAACTGATGATTATCATTGTCTTTTTATTCTTTCAACTGGGGAAGCTAACTAATCATGCTGTGTATATTTTTATTTTTATTTTATCATTTTCTTATATATACTTATTCATTACTCAGTGGCAGTATCTATTTTATACACGGCTACATATTTGGTTTGTTTTCATTTGAAACAACTTCTTCAGGTGAAGTTTAAATAAATAAAATTAAGGGAAAGCAGCTACATTCCTGACATGAAATTTGCTTGTTACCCGTTTAGCAATGCTTTTTCTTTAGCTGGGTAGAGACCATGTTATCAGCAGCCCATGGGCTCAGGGTCTTCAACCCTCACACGTTATTAGGACTCTTGGCCTTTACATGCATAAGTCTCTTAAGGGACTATTGGTCTTACTAGTTTTTGTGTATTCCTCAGTGGCCTTAGCACAACAGCTGGACCTGTATGTAGGTGCTCAATGAATATTCTACATAGAGTCTTATGGAGGAACTCTGGAGTAATGTAAGAATGCCGTCTATTTAAATAGCTATCTTAGAGGTCCAGGTAGGAGATTGGACGATTTTGGATATACTAGCTTTAGACCGTGATTAAAACCAAAGGAGCAGATACAAACACTTATAGATAGTATGGATGAACAAATAAAAAGAGGGCCTAAGAAAACAGTCCAGGTAGCCCCAGTATTTAAGGAATAGTCATACAAACGAGCAAAGGAGACTGAAGAATAATAATATCTGGGAGGAAAACCAGTACTGTGAAAAAAGCCCAGGGAAATTTTTTTCAAAGAGGAAATGGTCAACAGTGTTAAATTTGCTAATAAGTCAGGTAAGAATTTCAAAGTATACACAGTTATGTTTATTTCCTATGTGATTGATCCAAATGGATTGTATTGACCTTGCACAAGTTCTGTGAGAGAATGGTTTCAGACCTCTCTTTCTATAATCATTTCTAGAAAGCATCTCATTAAGGGTTATAACCATTCAGTTTTGTTCTTTGTTCCATCTCCTCTTCATTATTATTATGTATTATTATGATGTAGTACGTAAATTCCATTTTTTTTTTTTTTTTTGAGGTCAGTGTCACTGGCCCTCATAAGCGGGACCCGAACCAGGGCCACTGGCTTCCCGAGCCAGCGCTTAAACCGCTGCGCCACTCGGCCGGCCCTAAATTCCATTTTATAGAATCATGATATATATTTGTAATATTCATTTACCCCTGTAGATATTAAAGATACTACTAAAGATAGTAGGTTTTACTTATATTTAAAGAATTTGTTTTATAACTTGGATTTTCAAATTAAAAACACATTAAATTTCAATACTCTAAATGTTTTCCAAGAAATTTTTTAAAAACTGGTATTCTTACCATTCCATAAATGAGGTATAGATAATATTGATAAATCATATTTATGTGCAGCTCTCATAGAATAAAACAGAATTTAACTTAAGAGCACTGTTTTGCAAAATGAGAATTTATAAAACTTTCAGATACTGTATTTATAAAAATAAAATTTGACATGCTAATAAAATACTAAAATCCTTTTCATTTATATTTTAATCATATTCTTTGTTCTTATTGGAAATAGAGATAACTTTAATGTGTTTTATAAAGCATATATTATACATTGAATGTTATTATTTATATCAAATTGGTTCTCACACAGTCAAGTTAGTCTTGAGAATAGAGATTGGCCAGCATTTTGAGTTTCTTTGGTATTTTTTCTGTTCTCATGGTTTCAAACAGACCAAGATTTAAAACACAGAATCAGTGTCAGTACATAGCCAAGATATTTACTAGAGAATAAAGTGGCTTCTATATACCTTAAGAGTTTTATTTTCCACATGAAACTATGTAAGGAATTATAACAATATGTTACAGCTCCCATTAAAAATAGATTAATATTGTTAAATATTATCAATCCCCCCACTGTTTTCATTGACTTGTAATATCAAACAGCCTAGCATAGCTTCACACAAGCTTATATGTCCAGTAAGTCTTTGTTGAACTGGATTTTAGCTCAGTGCTTGAGAATAGGTTATTGAACATTTGTTATAACATCATGATTATTAATTAAATTATTTTTATATTTCTATAACCCAGAAATAAATTTTCATTAACATGTTCTTTATAGCATTAAAGTTTTTAAAATCTTATAATTAAATTTATTTTGAAATTGGGTTTTCCTAAGTGTAGGAAACTGCCATCAAGAGACTTGAGTGTGCTTTCTGACTTCTGTCTTTCCTATGGCAAAAAAAGAAAAGGTCTTTGCTCCTTTGAAGTAATGAATTGAGAGCTCAATTTGAATGATAAAGGCTTTTGTTCATTTTTGAAGGAATAAGTATGAAAGTTTTAGTTAAGAGAATTTCTAACTTGAAGGATGCCAGATAAATGAGCATTTTATTAGAATTTTTGTAATTTATTTGAAAACTTAATATTGTATTTAATTATGTTTTCTAGGGTTGTAGATCTCTGTAGAAATGTAAAAGAAAGAATAACAAGGGAATGCAAAGAGAAGGGTGTTCAATTTGCTCCTCTTTCTACATGCAGGTGAGTTTTTGTTCTGTTACTTATTCTAAATAAAAAAACACTTTTTTAATTAATGGAGAAGTGTAATCGGCCAACTGAGGCAAAGCTTCAGTCTGTTTCACTTGACAAGCTGTTAGGATTATGCCACCAGCGTGTCGCAGCAGCCCTGAGCCCTTTAGGAGCAGACCGGCCTTTGGTGAGTGAGCCCTCTGTACTACCTGGGCAGCAGGCCAGTGAAGACCCCCAGAGCTTGAGCTCCTGGACTAAGAGGGGAGACCTCCTTCTTCATTCACTGAAACTATAAATCCACAAGGATCTATAAGTTACGTATCAGTCAACATAGCTCTTTCTTCAACAGAGAAGAAGCACTTGAACCATTTGTATCAGTTGTTGATTAAATGAGTGGGTGTGGAATAAAAGAATGAGTGGAGCAAAAGATCCAAATGAAAATTAACTCATTGCTTTCTAGTAGATCTTTCTGCCTGGTGTGGTTGCCACAAGGCACATGTGGCTGTTGAGCTGTGGAAATGTAGCTGGTGTGACTGTGGAACTGAATTTTCAATTTTATTTAATTTCAAATAATTTAAATTTAGGACACCACATGGGTAGCATCTGCCATGTTGGACAGTTACGACCCACATTGGGTCATGGTTAACTGATGACCTTGCCCACTGTTAAATAGCATCAGCCCAAATGGAGGTTTTCTTGAGAAGGGGCACTTTGTATTCAATGTTTTGATACTTTCTGTGTAAACACTAGAAGATTAGATGTTCAAGATTGAATTGAGCATTTGGCTTCTTTAAAAATTTGGAAATTAATTGGAAAGGAGAATAAAGGGAAATTCGGACAGATAGTGAGCAGAGGAACCTTAAAGTAAACAATACAGTAGTAATTTAGCACTTTGAAATTTATTGAGCATTCTGTATTATATAACTAACTACCTCTCTTTTTTTCTGTGTGTGTGTATGTGGTTTTCAAGAATATAATTCCAATATTTATTATAGAAACAAATAAAAAAATAATGTAAGCATGATAATAAGTTATTTTGGAAGTAATGTAATAGCTTTTTTGTTCAGTGCACCAGATGCAGGATTCCAAAACAATGGTTACGCTTCAGCAAAACAGCATTTCTGTATGTTTCTGTTCATGATGCTTGTTCTTCTGATTTGAGAATCACTTAATCTCAGCCTGGGAAGGCAGACGTACGCCTATTCCAGCCCAAGAACTAGGTCCTACCTACTAACTGCATCACCATGGCAACTTCCTTCTTAGTTTTTAATTTCTTTGTTTTGTAACGCTATGTGTGTCTGAACAGTGGAGGCATTTTTCTGCTGCTTATTGGTAATTGAATGTCTTTGAGCTCTAAGTTTATCATTTGTAAAGTAGTGGTAATACCATCTACTTGATGAGACTATTGTAAGAATGAAATGAGAAAGCATATGAAGAACTATATAAATGTTGTTGTGTTGTTATCGTGATACAATTACATTAAAGTTGAGATAAACAATTCATACCATCATTAGTAAGAATTGGATATTTGTTTTTTATCCCAAAGACAGATCCTTATGAAGGCATCCAATTGTTAAATCCTCTTAATGTTTTGCAGTAGCATGATAATTTGCATATATTTGCTTTGCAAGACTAGAAATACTTCTATACTCTTTAAACTGTTATCTCTTCTGTGATTTTTTCCTTTTCTCTTTTACATCCTCTTATCTTGCATTTCTTTACTACCATGTTGTGTTTCTTAATTCTACTTATTGCTCCCATTGAAACAGATATCTTTTAGAATTTGATGAATTGTGCTTCTGCTGAGTAAGAAAGCAAAATTCTAACATGAGGTATGAGAAAAGTATCTTTCTCACATTAACTGTTCATGTCCATCAGGATCTCCTTGAAATAGTCTTTCAGTATGAGAGAGACAGGGTTTGAAGAGCATTTCAGGAAGTGCCAAGTCAAGTCTATGTATTAACATGATTTAGAACAAGTATATTAGGGGTAGAATCAAAGAATATAAAAACTAAAAATGTAGATTTAGAGATTATTGGCTGGCCATTTGATATACCTGAAAGAAGGGAAAATAGGGGCCTTGTTGTGTACAATAAAAAGCATATAATTTGGTAAAGCTACTGGTGGCTTAGTGACTGATCTTGGAAAGGACCTTTCCAAATGAAGATGTCAGAAAATATATATATATATTTATATATATATATATATATATATATATATATATATATATATATATATATGTATTTTAAATTTGGAGCCATCTTTAAAAATGAAACTTTTGTCATTGTCAACCCAGATTGATACAGTAAGTCTGGACTTAATATGATGGATAGGTTCTGAGACTGGAAGCAAAATGAGATAATAATGAAACCAATTTTTACCATAGGCTAATTGATGTAAATAAGAGTTGGGCTTATAGGGCATGCATCAATGTTATAATGAAACAACGTTGAATGAAATAATGTTTCAACAACCTGTTATAACTAATTCTTCTCTTGACAATCTAGTCTGTCAAGCTTCTTATTATGATACAGAAAACAAATCAGGCCCAATCATCCAGAAGTCATTTGTTACCAGTGAAATTTGAAACATTTTAAATAATAGAACCTATTGTTGTATAGTTGAGAAGTTCTTATTCTTTTGTTTTGTCAAGTGGCAACCTAACAAAATTTATACCCCCTTTCTCCTCCTGTCTCACCTCACTCTTTAGTGTCTCTCGAGACTTCTCCCCTTCCATTATGAAAATATCATTGTGATAAACTACTGCTTATTGAAAGTGATTGGTATTGAGGGTAGGGAGGCAGGGGAGGGGAGAGTCACTTTGTAAGGGGTGAAAAAAATAACTATTGCATTGTTTTGTACATCTGTAACTAATAATAATAATAATAATGAAAAAGTTTTTTTAAAAAAAGGAAGTTATTGGGAAGTAAAATATTCTGCCTTTGGACCCTTTATGTAATAACACTTAAGTCTTGGTTCTTCAGGTGTGCTATGGGTCATCATTATATATTACAGGTAGATAAAATTAATATACTTAGACTGAATTGGTCACATGTCATTAATTAAGTAGTTTTTTTTTTAAGAATAATTTTCTGATAAAAGTTTAAATGCTCAGCTTCTGTGATGATCTTATAAAACCAAAGTTTAAAATGTGCAAAGTCGGGCCAGCCGAGTGGCGCAGTGGGTAAGTGCTGGCTTGGGAAGCCAGCGGCCCCGGTTCGGGTCCCACATATGAGGGCCAGTTACACTGCCCTCAAAAAAAAGGGCAAAGTCTAGTTATTTGAATGGTTTTGATAAATAGGAGTTTTAAATATAGTTTTTATAGCTCATACTTGATTAAACTAACATTTAACTAGAGTTTGATTTTAATTTAGTTTGATATGAGCTGCTTAATAGTGGCTTAGGAGATTATTCTGTGTTGAATGTAAATGTTGAATGTGTGAGATGTGTTTTTTAAACTAGGTTTTAAAAACATAATATCAAAATTAATTTCAAATAATTATAGATTTCACTGACACCAAAGATCTCAAAGGAAATAATTTAGCTGTAGTGCCGTGTCCTGCACGACTGAGCAGTGGGAGTGGAGAAAGGTGGGCGAAAAGTTAAGAAAGAGAGAGAGACGCAAATGAGAAAAATGCAGCTGGGGCCAGGGGACTTCAGCCTCGTGGACTGAGAGCCCCAAATCCCCAAATCGGGCCTGACTGCTCCTTTTATTATCTTACACAGAAGCAAGATCAATGTATTCCACAGTCTGTGAGTCTCACACCTGAAAACATAGCTCTGGGCTTTGCAAATCACCCACGCCTGCAAACTGCCATTACTGGAGGTCCCATGAGGTTATTGTCATGTACCTCTTAAGAGACAGAAGCTTCCTCTGCCAAGGCTTACTGATAAGAATGCATGGAGGACAGATATTATCACATCAATAGGTCATTTCACATGCAGGCTTCCAAAACCTGAAGCGAAGGGTCTACGCCCTTTTTCCTCTACTTCTTCTCCCCCCCCCCCCCCCCCGTGATTCCTCCTATGGCTCCCATGTGGCTGTGCCTGGCTTGGGTTTTCCCTCCATTGAGGTATCTTACCTGTCATTGGCTAACCAGCCATCCTTTGGTGCCAAACAGGGATATATACAGTTAGCATAATATTGAAGTAATGATCTGTCTTTATGGAGAGGTGCATGGAGGCAGACAGGCAGGCTATAATGTGACACCATAGGGTGCATTTATTGAGTTTATTTTATTTCTGTCCACTAAAAGGTACTTTGTATGTTGGAATAGACATTCCAACCCTAAATTTTCTGCAGAAGTTTTATGGGAAGGAACTCTCCTGGCCAGAGTCTGACACAAGTAAAGTACTCCAAAAAGCTTAGAGCACAAACCCTTTTTAGAAATTAAAGAAGAGTAGTAGAATGACTTTAGCAGACACACTATCACTATCAAGATGATTTTGGAAGAGGTTAGTGTTTAACTGTCTTAAATGATAGAATTGATCTATTGTGGTGTTAGCTCTGGATCTGAGTTCCTTTCTGAAATGGACCCAAATTGAGGTTTTCCAAAAGATATTTTTATTATTTCTACTTTGTCTTTCTTTGAGATACTGATCAATCAAGCCTTGTTGTGACTTTAGAAGCCTATTTATCTACCAAAGAGTAAACTGTATGGTATTCATCCTGGATTTGTTGGAAGGTGGCAATGCTCTATTAATATTTATTTACATTTTCTCCTTATTGATATTAATGATTCTCATATGAGTGATGTACAAGTATATTTTACTAATTGCTGTAAACTCATTTCATTCCTGTATTCTTTAACTTTATTTAAATTTGATTATTCCTAATGATAGTTAAAATGGTTCTCTAGTTTTTCTTAAACTTTGTAAATCTGGTACTTCAAATGTAAACATTCAAGGGATCTTTTTTATGAGTGTGAATTAACACCAGAAGAAAAACACAGCTGGCAAATTGGCAGTAGCATTGTTAAACAGTTCATTTCTCCTGTTCTGAGGCACCTAACATTTGGCCTAAAAGGCTATTAAAATTTTAGATTAGATTCTATTTGTATTGTGTAGTAAAAAGAATGTTTTCTCTGTATTTGCTCCTTCTGTTAAATTAAATTCTTTGTGGGAACCTCCGTAAATTGCAGTCAGAGATTTGACTATGATTACCTTAATTCCCTTTTTAAATGCTTTTCACCTAATTGCAGTTTGAAAGCCCAGATTTATGTATGTATACACACACACACACGCGCGCGCGCGCACACACACATACACATGGGGGTGCCAAAAAAATGTATACACATGATTTGTATTCATCTTTTGTTATCGGTATATATTGAGTATTACAATTTTAATACAGTTTTTTCCTTTCTTAAAACATGTATACATTTTTTTGGCACCCTCTTTGTATATGATGTGATTATCTAATGCTCTTGATCTTTTTTGCAAACACACAACATGCACATACATGGGGCTTAGAGTGTAACCTTTGGAGACACTATTTTAAGGTCATGTAAGTGCATTTGATATCATTCAATTTGTTTTCAAAGTCCTTACTAATTATTAATGTGAACTTGGTGAATATGCTATTCTAATCACTTTTGGTATTTGAACATCTCTCTTGTTTCCTAGTTTTAAGTTCTCATGCTTATTTCTGTTAACTTTGAGGAAGTTCAGAAGACTTAGAGTGGATCACCAAGTTCCTTCTAGTCTATTTGGGGCTGTCTTTAACTACAGTATACTTCATAAATGTAACTACAATATACTTCATAAAATAAAAAAAATTAAAAAATTAAAAATTCTTCTGAAGAGGTGAGGTTTTTGTTTGTTTTAAGCCAGTTGGGAGAAACATTTACATTGTTTTTAAATTCAGACTTACCCCGAAAAATTGTAAAAATAGTACAGATAGTTCGTGTGTGTGTGTGTGTGTGTATCCTTCATCCAGCCCATCTCTGTTCCTTCCATTAAGTGGGAGGCTGGGTAGAGAATGGGATTATGGCCCAAGCACATTGTTCAGATGATCATGCCTTTAAGTTTCTAGATGTTGAATATGATTTCACTTAACTGAAAGCCTCGCGGGGATTTTGTCTGTTTGCTTTTTAGGGTGACGCAGACTTACGATGCAGGTGCATGTATCTATTTCTACTTTGCCTTTAACTACAGGGGAATAAGTGACCCATTGACTGTGTTTGAACAAACCGAGGTAATTTTGCATACATGACTATAGCTCTTACAGTCTATTCATTTAAGTAAACTTTACTATAAATTATGATTTTAGTTTAACTCTCTTTAATCACTTGTGGCCCACCTAGGTGAATGCTCATAGAAATGAGAAGTGTATTTGTTGCACTGGGCTGCATACTGACTTGTGATTCTAGAATTAATATCCTCTATGTATACTAGAATTAATCTTCTGTAGCTTGTGACTTTTTTGGTTGTTACTTATAATACATAATACCTGATGAGATTAAATAACAAAGGACCAGTGGAACCCTTGACCACTTTGGCAGCCAACTCATCTCCAGATGGTGGCTGCCGCTGTGGTCAGCAGCCCTGATGCTCTTGGTCTGTGTTGCTATGATACCCTTATTCTAGGTTTATAATGTTTTTGTTTGCTAAAGCTGTATGTAGGCCATTGAGGTTCTTTTGCTAGCAGTTGCTTTTAATTTTTATAAAGCCTTCTGTTTGAAGGTCAATATTTCTCATGCCTAGAGTTGAAAAAACAGAGTAGACTAGAGGAACCAGGAAGAGACTGAAGTTTGTTAAGACCTCAGGTGTCCTAGTGTTTTAACTTGGTTGCATACCTGCCAAAGATGGTAGTACTACAAGATAATTTTCAGTGGTACACCCCCCTTAACAGCTCTTTTGAAGTAAAATTGAAATACAGTGAAGTTCACATATCTAAAGTGTACAATTTGATGAAATTGAAGTAAATATACACCAGTGAAACCATCATCCCAATCAAAATAATGAACATATCCATCATCCTCAAAAGTTCAAGTACTTTCCCATCACCATAGCCTTTTAGTGTTTTTGTATTGCCCTTTGGCTCCCCACTTCCCCTTCCCTGTAGTAATGTAGGAATGAAATTAGGCCTTCTTTCCAGCTCCAATTTGACATTCTCTAAATGCTACTGACTTCAGGTAGTTACTGCTTATTTGAAATAATTTATTAGAAGATACACCCTCTTCCAGCAGGGCTAGCCTATTTATGACTCATTTCAAAAACCCTAAATTGTAAGTGATGAGGGTTCTAATAAATTACTTTGCGGTGAGATGTGGTCCATCTGTCCCAGCTGGACCCTTTTCTACCCTGGCCCAACTGCCTATGGTTTGTACACACCTGTGTAATTCCCAGAGGTTCAGGCACTCGAGATATTTTACTTCATAGCTATTATACACACTCAGGAATTAAATGTAATTCCAGTTTTTGGTACCCTTTCTTACCTTGCACTCCATTGATTCTTTCTTTTGGCATGTGTGTTTAATCTTTCTAACCTTAGTGCTCTATAAGGAGTGTTGTCAGGGCTTAACATGTTAAGATAAAACAAGAGTTGTCGGTTTTTTTCCATACTTAGATATCCATAGGCCTGGCAGGTAATTTGTCCCAAATATTGACCTAAGAAATGTTCTCCATAAGGGCTTTTATGGTGGATCCCTGATAGTTTTGCAAGTAATCTTGAGTCTGATGTCCACTGTATGGTATTAGGTAGGTAATTTAACCACCTAAGCCTAATTTTCTTTACCTGTGAAATAAGAGTAATTGTAATCATTCCATAAGGCTATATAGTAAAACAAATGCTGCAGGTAAATTGCTTAGTGTTTTTCTGGGCATATAATAAGCAGTCAATAAATGTTAGTTACTAATGTTTTTTGGTATAGTGAGATGTTTACATCAGAGTAGGACCTGGCTCTGTCTTTACAAAACTTTTTTTTTATTATTATTAACTATTTAGTGCTGCTGAATTGATTATTTTGCATTTTTCTTTTCTAGAATCTTGATGTGACTATTGTAAATATTGTGACTATTCTCTGGAAAAGCTATAGAGCTAGGCTGTGTATTTTATTTTACTTTTTTTTAATTTAATTTAATTTTTTTTTTTGAGGGCAGTGTCACTGGCCCTCATATGTGAGACCCGAACCAGGGCCGCTGGCTTCCTAAGCCAGCACTTAACCACTGCGCCACTCATCCGGCCCTAGGCTGTGTATTTTAATTGCTTTTTGAATGCATTAAACCTACGAGCAAGGAAAATTAGGCTCTAGTTTATTATTTAACCCAGGAAGTATGTGCCTTCTGTGGGAGTTGGGTCTCATTCTTACTTCAAAGTGAAATCTAAGTAGCAACTATTTGTTGTGTTGTTTCCAAATCCAGGCAGCTGCGAGAGAAGAAATCCTGGCTAATGGAGGGAGTCTGTCTCATCATCATGGAGGTATTTTTGTTTGGGGGTAGAATTTACAGTATTCCTAATGTAAAAAATATTTGGTTTGGTAAAATGCTGGGGACAGTCATAATACGAATAATGTGAGAGCAAGTGAGATTTCTTGGAAGTTTTTATGTCTGTCTCTGAGGTAGTCTAGGCTATGGTAGTGACCAGCCCAGCAGACAGTGGACTTGACAGCCTGCCTGGGTATGAACCTAGGTAGCCCTCTGAGTGCTCAGGGAATGGCTTGTTACCCAGGAAGAGCCCAGCATGCCTGGGAGCTATTTGACCACCACCGTAAAAGTTTTTAAAGGGAAAGAAGAAAAACAACATAAATGCTTCTCAGCCACTATTGGAATGTAGCTGGATATCAGTTACATCAGTTACATATATTGAAGAGCTGTTTGTTTTGCCCACTCAAAATTTAGCAAATGAATCACGACATGATATGAAAATAATCTGTTTTCAAGATTTTAATGCTGTTTTGTTATTACTTTGTGATCATTGTGGTAAGTAGTAAGTTTTATCAGAAAATTGATCCCATTACCAATAAAAATTAGGATACATCTACCTATGTCACTAGCAGTCTTATGAAAGGTAGTTTTTATAAAGTGAAACAATGGCTATTCCGTCATTAAAATTGTAATTTTTGAGGTTATCCACGTGTTCCCCTTAATAGAAATATGTTATGAACATATCCCTCAATATAATTTGGTGCTTAGAAAAATAGATATATGGTTTTTTTTTTGTTTTTTTGTTTTTTAGGGCAGTGTCATTCGCCCTCATATGTGGGATCCGAACCCGGGCCGCTGGCATCCCAAGCCAGCTCTTAACCACCGCGCCACTCGGTCGGCCCGATATATGTTTATTTTAAAATTTTTAAAAAACCAACAAAAAACATTTTTTAGGGAAGAGCATGAGGATAAATGACCACTGAATTAAAAAATTCAGTTCCTACCTCTGCCCTGGAGTCTCCATATCCCTCTTTCCCTGTTTGATTTTTCATCATAGCATTTAGCATGATCTAATATGCTTTATATTTGTGCTTCTTAAAATTAGCTCTTTCCTCCTACTGGAAAGTGAGGGTCCATAGGGCAGGGACCTGTTTTGTTTGTTGCTTGTGCCAGCACCTAGAACAGTGCTTCCCCCCGTCAGCCCTCCATGCACGTGTGTAGGATGAATGAGAGAATTTTGGTAGAAGAAAAAGGTGGGCTATAGAGGATCTGTGTCTATATAACAGTATTGCAGTCAGGCCTGGAGAAGACTCATAATGTGGATGAATGAAGTAAAAAGAGACACATCCAGCATCCTTGTATCATTATAATCTTTTGCTATCACCTTACTTTTTTTCTTAAGCCCCACAAATAAACTGACTTAGCTGATTCTAACTTAACTGATTGATGAGCATTAAAGTAAACAAATTTATTATTTCCCTCATCTTTTATTATCTTTTGATGGAGATTGTAATAAATGTTAGAATGACAAAAATGAAGGCAGCAAAATGGATGTTAGAAATCTCTCAAGTACAACTAAAAGCTTCTGATTCATCGAAAAGTCTGCACCTAATTTTGGAAATTTAAATGAGATATTTCATAAAAATACTTAGATTTTTAGCACCTTCCTCTAAAATATTCAGAAAGCCATATACATTATATAAAGTCTTTTTTTATATGTTCTATTTCAGGATGGACTATATTAATTTGTAAGGAACTTGTAAAAGTACATAATATCATGAAGCAATAATATGTTCTTTATTCTAAATGATTGCATGGAGAGAGGAGGCAAAATAATTGAGCTGGGCCGGCCGAGTGGCGTGCTGGTTAAGCACTGGCTTGGGAAGCCAGCGGCCCCAGTTCGTGTCCCACATATGAGGGCCAGTGACACTGCCCTCAAAAAACAAAACAACAAAACAAAATAATTGAGCTCTAATTACTTGTTTGAAGAAAAAAAGTTCTGTAGCCAACAGTTTGGCCTTTTGGCACATGTCTGCAGCCAGCAATGCACTTTTTCCTTTAAGATCAGGAGCTCTAGTTTCCACATTCATGATAGGAAATACGGGAGAGGTGTGATTCTACAAGAGGGTGTGAATAGCTGAATCATGTACATAGGAGGAGATAGTTGCTTGATTGTCATTTAGGTAACTGGGTTTTAGATAACCTATTTCCTTAATTGTGAGAGGATTTTTCTCAGTTTACTCAAGCTTTACAGTGTCAGAAATTCTATAGAAATTGTAAATGACCAAATGACCTGCAACATTGCAGAGGAAAGCCCAATCAAGTTTTTTCTTGCCAGGACATTTTACCCCTTTAGGATCTATGAGGCTACTCAAGTCCCTCTACTAGTGTCGATATGTGAGATGCTGAGGGTCTAATATGGCAGAACTGCTGATGTTACTTATGAAGATACGCCACAGACACAGAGAGCTTAATGGGCTCAAACAGAACCTACATGAACATTGATATATCTGTAAAGCTGCCATTACGGGAAAAAGAAAATACATACAAACTTGAAATAATAAAGAGTCACTCACTCGAGTACAAATTTATTTGAAACTTGGATTTTGTTACTTGTGAAAGCCATGGTGATAGTCCCTTGTGTTAATCAATACACACAAATAGAAATAAATAAAAGATAATAAGCCTTAATTAATATATAAGATCATGATTCAATTCTTGATCCCAAAGCAAACAATGTAAATAGCTGTGATATTTTTTATACAAGATATTCTTAGTACTTCTTAATATTGTTCTGTTTTCCATATTTTAAATGTTATTGTCCACTAAACAGTAGGTTTTCAAAGAATTGTAATTCTTCCCCAGAAGAACCTTCCAGTCCAGTAGAATAAAGCATTATAGTATTTCAAAAGGCCATGATCAAAAGTGGTAGGATTATGGTATCATTACCACTTTAACCAAGGTAAAAGCCTCCCATTGTCTTTGAAAAGCACCCAAAAGGTAACTTGAATAAACATTTAATGCAATAGATGTTGAAACAGTGAAGAGAAGGGACACAGAATAGGGGGGAAATTAATTTATAAAGCTGTAAATATGTGCCAGGTGTTCTGCATAACTTAAAGTCTCCTTTAATCCTGCTCCAAATGCTATGGAGTAGATATTATTTCTGTCTTTCGAATGAAGATATGTTAAGGCTCTGAGTGTACAGTAAGTTGCCCAAAGGTATGAGCAGTAATTGCAAGTGCCAGGATGTGAATTTCAACTCAGGTCTCCCTGCTTCGGTGTCCCTGTCCACTGGCTTTAATAGCCCAAAATAGAGACAATAGGCAAAAAGCTAACAAGATTGAAATTGACAGCATTTGAAAAGAGACACCATTTTAAAACTATATGAAAAGAAATACTAAACATTACTGTTTTTCTTTTAAAGTATAAAACCTCTCATTCTTTAATTTTGACACTACATTAATTACTTCCCCTGCTTTAGATGTTAACACAATGAATCAACATTTTAATTTCCTCATCATAGGTATTTCATTATTTTCTCAGTTATTACACATAGTCAGTTTGACTTTCTGTTTATTTTTATACTTCTAATTGTGGGTTTCTAACATACAGGCAGTATCAGGTAATAAAACAAATGCAGGTCAGATCATGTTACAGAAAAACTTGTACAATTTATGTGCATTTTCAGGTTTTAGGCTTATAGGCCTTTTATTTGCTGAAGACTCAAGTTTGGTGAAATAATTTATTTTTAGAAATTATTAGGTTTAACTTGAATGTAGCAATGGTTTGATTGCATTTTTTTTTTTTTTTTTTTTGAGGGCAGTGTCACTGGCCCTCATATGTGGGACCGAACCGGGGCCACCGGCTTCCCAAGCCAGCGTTTAAACACTTTTTGCGGGAAACGAGTAAACTCATCATATAGCTTTTTATGCCCGATTACAAAGTATTAACTGCTGCGCCACTCTGCCGGCCCTGATTGCATATTTATTGAGAGGTTCTGCCTCATCGAAATAGAAATCTTCTATTTCTATCATATTTCTCATTTTTATTTTCTGTGTGATCAAAAATATGCACGGAAACAAGCTAAACTACCTGGTTACCTCTGTTGCTTAGAAAAAGAAATTAGGTAAGCCTGAATACAAAATATATTTCATGTGCCCTGGGAAATGAAGATGCTTTCCCTTTGCTAGTGTATCCGCTTCTAAGCTGCTAAACCTTGGAGTGCTCCAGGCTCAGCCTGAGCCTATTTGTACCTGTGTGTTCACTCCATCCCTCAGTGTTTCTCAGCCCCAAGACCTACAGCACCATCCACATGTTGATGACTCCCAAGCACCAGACTGCACCACCACCCACCACTGTGACTCGTGCAGTAGTCTCCCCCTAACTGGCCCGTCTGCTTCCACTCTAGCTCCGCTACTTTGTTTTACTTCCAGAGCAGTCTTTTTAAAGTGCAAAGCCCTTACCTGAACCTTTTAAGGACATGCATGGTGTGTCTGTCTCTTTGTCCTCATCTCTTACTACTTCTTCACTCTAGCAGTACTGGCTTTCTTGCTCTTCCTCAGACGTATCAACACCTTTCCCCTTCAAGGCCTTTGGTATTCTTCACTCTTTTCCTGATGTTCTTTTTCTTGGTCCGCCTGCGCCCGACACACACACACCCCATATTTGCATGGCTCTATCTCCTTCATTTAGATCTCTGGTAAAAATGTTGCCATCTAAGAGGTGGCTGCCAGTTCTCTTGTGTAATTTCTGTGCTTCTCCTTTGAATTAAATTGAGGTTACTGACTATCTTGTTTATCACCGTGTCCCCCCGTCCCTAGAACAGTGATGGCTGTTACACATAGTAGATGCTCAGTGAATAAATATGTTGAGTGGATTAATGCTCACAGAATTGGGGCAGTTCTACAAATTCTCAAACGCCTCTGAATCTTTCATATTAGAACGCCATTAGTCTCATTGCTAATTTAGTTCAAATGTTTAATGATCAGGCCTTGTTTGATTATAGGGTGTGTTTAATCATGAACAGCCCAGTTCATTCCATAATATTCCTGGGAAAGTGTATTAGCCGAGTCTGTTATTCAGTACAAAAGTAGGATAAAATAATGTGCTGTCTGTATAGCTGTATAACACCAGCAGCCATTTTAGTGTTCTTCCATAGGTGCATTATGCATGTAAGTTCCACTTAAACTCTGTCTTAAAACAAATAAAAGTTTGAGAGCCTTATAGAAAAAGGGAAAAGAACATAGGCTTGGGAATCCAATCTGTATTTGATTCCTGACTCTGCACTTACCTAGCTGTTTGACCTTAGGGAAATGACTTCTCTGAGCTGAAGTGTTCCCATCTGCAAAATGGAAACAATAATATCTACCTCATAGATTGTTGTAAGACTTAAAGGTGATAATGTATGTAAAGCATCTAAAGTGTCTTGCATGTAGTAGATGCTTAAAAAATAGTAGCTTTAAAAAACAAAAGCACTAGATAGTACCAAGTGAAACTATGGTTTATATGCTGTTTTTAATTTTTAAAATTTTTGAATTATAGTTTACATGCAATATTATACTAGCTTCATGTATACAACACAGTGATTAGATATTTGCATAATTTACAAAGTGATCGCTTTGATAAGTCTAGTATATGCTTTGTCACTCGCCCTCATATGTGGGATCCGAACCGGGGCTGCTGGCATCCCAAGTCAGCTCTTAACCACTGCGCCACTTGGCCGGCCCTATGCTTTGTATTCTTAAACCCTCACCCAAACCATTGAAGGAAGGGTTACAGTTTATTTGAAAAAAAAGACATAGGAGTATTCAAATGATAAGATTCAACAATTGTCTTAACATATTTTCGTTCGTGACTTTCAGTTGGTCTCATTCTATAGAAAGTTGTTATAATCTGTATGAAAGAAATTTTCTTCACACTATTGGCTATATAATTTGGTATAGAAAAATGTCTATTTTCATAAATGCTTTTCTGCTTAAAGTTAATCATCTAATTTGCAAATTTCAAATACCCTGTGCTATTCAGTATAGGTTCATAAAATGGAAACCTTTCCATATAAATTTTAAATAGAATAGGTTTAATTATCCTGCTAAACTTAATAATAGAGCTTTTGAGAGATCACTTTTTATGTATAAAAAAATTTTTCCTTCATTTGCATCCTGAACTTAAAGCCCAAGTTGACCTCCTAGTAGCATCTTTATTTACTGAGCTTCAGGCCATGTCATGACACGCTCAGTACCATTTTTGAGTTCAAGAGTAGACGGGCTGGGGGTTGGGAGAATATCGATGTAATTTCTCTTAGAGGGTTTGGCCTGTAATTGTGATTAATAACAGTTGCTTTCACTATCTGGAAACAGACAGGCTGGTTTGTCTGCCTACAATCATGCTGTGATAAATGGAGCTATTTTAACTCTGGTTTTGTGTATCAAAGAAAACAGATGTAGTCTGGGACTGGAGGCTATAGGAAATATAAAGCCTGCTTAACTTAATCTTCATAGTGCTTGTTTTTGTAACTGATGAGCTGGTCAGTTTAAACAGCAGAGTTTATGTCAGCCACATATTTAATTTCAGTTTATGACTTAAGTTTTTAAGTTGTTCATTTGCTAAAATTATACCTAAGTCCTTGTCAGGAAGTCAAAAGCGTTGATTAAATATAACCAGTCATAGTTTAAATATTGATGTCTTTACCTAACCCAAATTATTTCCTATTGTTCAGAGAATAATTATGGAGCAGCTGCCCTTAACTTTTTTTGTGGTCTTAACAGAATGTAATAGTATCAGAAACTTTAAAAGTAGAAAGAGACTACTCAAAAGAATGAGGCAAAGATCAACTTTGAGGCCATTTCTTAAAAACCTGTATTGTGGAATAAACAACATACAGATTGGAAAGGAAGAAATAAAACCATCGCTATTTATGGATGGCATGATTGTCTTCATAGATAGTCCCAAAGAATCTACAAAAACAAGATCAGCAAGATCACAGAATACAAGAGCATACACAAAAATCAATCACATTTTTATATATTAACAACAAACATAGAAACTGCAATTTAAAATACCATTTACAGTAGCTCCAAAGAAAATGAAATAGTCACAGATCTAATAAAATAAGTACATAATTAAGCATAAATCTGACAAAATATATACAAGATCTGTATTTTGCAAATTACAGAATGCTGATAAAAATAATCAAGGAAGACCTAAATAATGGAAAGACCGTGTTCACAGGTTAGTAGAAAACTGGACATCATGAAGATGTCAGTTCTCCCCAGATTGATCTGTCTGTTTAATACAATTCCTATCAAAATTTTAGCGAGATTTTTAGTAGATACAGAAGGATTATTCTAAAATTTACATGGTAAGGCAAAGGAACTAGACAACTAAAACAATTCTGAAAAAAGAAAGTCATAGGAATCAATCTTACCTGATTTCAAGACTTATAGCCACAGTACTGAAGACTGTGGTATTGAAGGAGAGATGTGTTGATCAGCAGAACAGAATAGAGAAGCCAGAAATAGACCCACACAACTGATTTTGACAAAGCTATAAAGGTATAAAAGCAATCAAAATGGAGGAAGTATGTAGACATTTAACAAATGGTGCTGGACATCTGTAGGAAAAAATACAAACCCACAAAATACAAATAAAAAACCCTTGACCCAAACCTTACACCTTACACAAAAATTAACTCAAAATAGATAATAAACTTAAATGTAAAATATGAAATAATAAAACTTTTAGGGGGAAAGAAGCAGAAAATCTTCAGGATCTAGAACAAGGCAAAGAGTTTTTAGACTGGTCACCAAAAGTACAGTTCATTAAAGGAAAAATTGATAAACTGGATCTCATCAAAGTTAAAAATGTTTGCTCTGTGAAGGACTCTGTTAAGAGGATGAAAAGATAGGCTACAGAATGGGAGGAACTGTGCAAGCCACATATCCAAAAAAGACCTGTATCTATAATATATAAAGAACTCTCAAAACCAATAGTAAAATGCAAAGCTAGAATGAAAAAACAATGAAAATCTCAAATGCTGGTGAGGATGTGGAGAAACTAGATCAATCACATGTGTACATTGCTGGTGGGAATGTGAAGTGGTACAGCCATTCTGTAAAGTTTGGCAGTTTCTTATAAAATCAGACATGCAACTCCCATTCAACCCAACACTTATGCTCTTGGACATTTATACCAGAGAATTGAAAACTTATGTTTACACAAAAACCTGTACATGAATATTCAGGGCACTTGACTCATAATAGCCCCAAGCAGCCTAGATATCCTATAACTAGTACAGTAGCCCCCACCCTCACCTCCATCCATGGTTTCACTTTCAAAGATTTCAGTTACCTGCGGTCAACCGCAGTCTGAAAATACTAAATGGGAAAATCCCAGAAATAAACCATTTATGAGTGTTAAATTGCATGCTGTTGTGAGTAGCGTGATGAAATCTCGTGCCATTCTACTCCATCTTGCCCAGGACATGAACCATTCTGTTGTCCAGCTTATCCACACTGTGTACGCTACACCTGCCTGTTAGTCACTCAGTAACCACCTCAGTTATCAGGCAGACTGCTGTGGTATTGGTATTGTAGTGCTTGTGTTCAGTCAGCTCTTACTTTTTTTTTTTTTTTTTTTGAGGGCAGTGTCTCTGGCCCTCATATGTTGGATCTGAACCGGGGCCGCTGGCTTCCCAAGCCAGCTCCCAACCATTGCGCCACTCAGCCGGCTCCTTACTTGACTTCTGATAGCCCCAAAGCACAAGAGTAGTGATGCTGGTAGTTCAGATATACCAAAGGAAAGCCGTGAAGTGCTTCTTTTAAGTGAAAAGGTGTGTAACTATAGGAAAAAACATAGTATATAAAGTGTTCGGTACTATGCATGGTTTCAGGCTTCCACTGGGAATCTTGTATATATCCCCTGCAGAGAAGGAGGGACCACTGTAAATAGCTAAACAGCGGTACATCCATACCATGGAATACTACTCAGCACTAAGAAGAAATGAACTATTAATACCTGCAGCAACTTGAATGAATCTCTGGGTAATTTTGCTGGATGAAAAAAGCCAACCCCAAAAGATGACATACTGTTTGATTCCATTTCTATGACATTTTGAAATGATAAAAGTATAGAAATAGAGGACAGATTAGTGGTTTCCAGGAGTCAGGTATGGGGAGGGAATGACTTAAACAGGCAACACAGAAACTGTTCTGTATCTTGACTATATCAGTGTCAGTATCCTGGTTGTGGTTTGGGTCTTTTGATGAGTATCACCTTCCAATATTGAATTATTAGCAGACAACATAAGATAGCAGAAAGTTTGTTTTTGCTCTTTATGTTTTTTTCCTTTGGTTTCCTCTTTGTGACTGGCTTTTTCCACAAAATTTGTAAGTTGATTATAATATTTTCCCACTGAAGCCCTGTTGTAAATAGATCCCAAGACCAGACCTAACCCATAATTTAGCTGAACATTTAACAACTTCAGCTCTGTCATAGGAGAAAGAGATTGGAGAGCTGGCAGGAAATTTGCTGTAAGAATGTGTAGATCGCTGTGCCTTCCCACGCATGCAGTTAGAGATGCCCAGTCCAAGACAAAGGGCAGGGGAGCACTGTTTGCCATCACTTCCCATGTGCCATGTCCACCTGTAGTCGTTTCCTGCCCCAGCTGCATCACCGGGAGAGAATAGCTGGGTTGAATAATACCACTTCTCTCTGGGTCTCAAAAGAGAACTTTTTATTTCCAGCAATTTTGTGTCTAAGACTCTTCTAAGTACTAAACGTTTGTTAGCCTGAGAATGCCTGTACTACATTATTAAAATTGTCACAGAATAATTAACTTTTTTATAGTTAGTTTCATGTGATTAGCAGTTAATCCAAATAGATACTTGCAAGTGTAACATCTGTTTAAAGTGACTTTAAGTAAAATTTACTTTTAATGTACTGTGTTGTCAAACACACGCCACTAGGCTACCTGTGACTATTTAAATTAAAATTAATTAAAATTAAAATCCATTTCCTTGTTCACAGTAGCCACCTTTCAAGTGCTTAATATCCACATGTGGCTAGGGTGATGTGTTAAATAAACAGTATAGATACAGAATATTTCTATCACAGAAAATTCCATTGGACAGTGCTATGAAGCTTTATTTCTTATAGATTTTCACACATGGCTGGAAAAATGGCTAAAAAATATGACTTCAAATTTTTTCCAGTAGACATTAGATTCTACTAATGTCTACTAATTCTACATCTTTAAGGGTTAATTTTTAAAGTCGTGTTTGTTATTAATGGTTGATTTTTCTCAGTGTAACTTCTATCCACTCTACCCGTTTTTCCAAAATGTCTCTTAATTTAGTCAGTAGTCTCAAATTCAGAGGAAGGCCACCTTGCAATGGCAATAAGCCATTTGCTGCTAATCCACTTGGTTGTAGCAGTGAAGGTATGTTGCCTTTATGGAAATGGTTTGGGCTCCTAGGAGAATGGACCCTTGGAAGCATATAATCTAGGATTTGTTGGCCTTGGCACTGTTGACATTTTTGGCCAGATACTTCTTTGCTGTGAGAGCTGTTCTCTGCATTGTGGTATGTTTAGCAGCATCCCTGGCCTCTTTTCACTAGGTACCGGTAATATTGCCCCAGCTGTGATAACCAAAAATGTCCCCAAACATTGCCAATTGTCCCTTGGGGGGCGAAATTGCCTCCGTTGAGAACCACTGATACAGCTTAGAGAATCCTAGAGATTTGAAGGAAATGAGAGTTTAGGTTCTATGGCATATCTTCTCTTGCCTTGCCCACTATAGAATAGCTCTGAGTATATCCAAGAAATAATGTCAGAATGTTGGGAGTGCAAGGCAGATATAACCAAAGTAAATTAAGGAAACCCAGGTTGCTTCTTCTAGATATTTGAATCCCTAACCCTTATCTAAAATGGCTTATAGAGGGCTGGCCGAGTGGCGCTGTGGTTAAGCACTGGCTTGGGACGCCAGCGGCCCAGGTTCGGATCCCACATATGAGGGCCAGTGACACTGCCCTCTTAAAAAAAATAAATAAAATGGCTTATAGATAACTGTGGTTCAGTATTTATTTTTTATTTCACTAACATTTATTGAATTCCTACTGTGTGGCATACACTATGGTATGTAAACAGGGATACAAAAATGAATAAAATACGGCCCTAGTCTTCCAGGAGCATACAATGTTTTCTGTCCTTTTCTGTTCTTATTTACCCTATGTTATTTGATCTGTTCACTTGTTTTTGACTCTGTTGTATAGGCATTAATTGCCACTGAGTTTAAATTTCAAGTGTGTCAAGTCATCTTTTGGGGACCTATAGCAGAATTAACACATGATTGTGTTCTAAAGACAGATAAAATTCAACTCTTGTGATCTGTTACCCTAACGGCCTATTTCAGGCTCTATAAGATCTTATTTTTTTAATATTTAAAAAGAGAAAAATCTCATAAAATCAATTTTAATTGCTTTGTTAAAGTCCAGGGAATCCATGAATTTGTCATCTTAATATCATAAGTTTCATTAGTAGAAAATAAGTTAGATCACTTAAAAAAATCAAACATGTCTTTAATTATCCACTAAGCATTAAATCAGACTCTTGGATGGTCATAATTCCATTTCATATTCTTTTAAAGCCTGGATGTTAGCGTCCCTCATTGGAGATCTGTTGGCTAACATTTAGTATGTACCTCCACCATTATCAAACACACAAAAATGTGTTTTGTAGCACAGACAAATGGACAACTAAATCCTCTTCTCAGGTGGAGACCCCCCTCACTGCCTCTGAAGAAATATCATCGCAGTCAGATCACCAGTTACCTCAAAGAGTAGAAACCGTCCATTGTCCTTCTGTTTTCATTAGCACCTAACAAGTTTTGTGGAGCCAGAACCTCAGCTGGCAAGGTTAGGTGTCCCTCCAGCGCCAGTTCCTTATATAATCCACTAGTAGTTTAGTTGGATTAATGAAATTTTAAAATACCAAGTCAATGCTCAGATCACTCAGACAAGCAGCTAAGTCTTGAGATTTTCTTTTTAAACCTGACCTATAGAATAGTGCTAAAGGTATCCAGTATGCTCAAACTAGAACTTCCAAAATAGAGTTATAATAATGGTTAGCTGCTTTTAATGGTTAGTAGTTTATTCTACTTCTGAGCTGGAGTTTAATAATCTTCTAAATGTACAGTCCCTTTCATAATTTGTTTTTTTTATGAGACTGACGCGCTGCCTACTGCGCTAAGGAGGCAACTCATAATTTGTTTTTTAAATAAGTATATAATCTTTTCAACCTTATAATCAAATTCATAATTCAGAAAATTTTAAACTTAGCTAAAAAGAGGGTCAGCATACCCTCCATTTATCACTTTTGAGATAGAGTCCTATTGTGTAGTTCCTGCTTAGTCTTCAGTCCCTTAGACCACCAAGAGTAGGTCCAGACCATTGGCCAGGCTGACCACCATGGCCACATTCTCCACTCACAGCACTTACTAAGGCCCTTGCACACGTGTGTGTTCATTCTTTTATACTGTTGCTCTTATCACAAAATGCATTCTTTCTTGGGGATGTTAGCATCCAAAAGGGATTGTTGAGCCTGTGATTTGAAGAGTATCTCTAAAAGCTTCGTTTTTCTGTTCCAAAAGTAAGGTTTTAAAAATGTACTGGATGTTGTGGAAGAACACAGAACACTTATTTTATCCAGTCTGTTATAGACATTATTAGAAATTAAATTGTAAAAAAGTGAACTCAACTTTAATTTAAGCAGGTAAAGAATTTCCCCTCATTTGTTTTCTATGTTTAGTATTTGGCTGGTCTATGTTGTTTGTTTGTTGCTTTGTTTTCATCTTTAAAAATACTTCTAAGACTCTTAAATACCTGGCATAAGTACTTTGGGCATTGTGTATGTAGAGTAATTATGAATTGTGGAACACAGGGTCCCTATCTTGTTTTCAAAGGTGGTAGAATTGGCTTTTTGTAGCTCTGGTGTTGATTCTCAGGCTAGCTTTCTACTTCTACAGAATCAGAAGTGAAGGCAATGTAGTTGGGTCAGTAGTCAGGAATGTCCCACATCAGATAATCCAGGTCTGGAAAGAGCGTTCAAGCTTCATGTGGTATGAAGGTACACATCCCTTTTCACAGTTAACTTTATATACAAGGAATGTTGAAATAGTCTTAGACCCCTATCTTTGCTGTTTTTAACACATTTTTTGCGGGAAACGAGTAAACTCGTCATATAGCTTTTTATGCCCGCTTACAAAGTGTTAATTCATCCATTGTCCCCTCCTCCAATATGGCATGATACGTAAAGGACAGAGTATCATCTGCATTTCTGAAAATGAATTCTACAGATGTTTAAGCAGCTACGATATAGTTGTGCACTCGTGTGTTACATGTGTCCAGATCAGTATAGTCAGCTACTTTCTAAATGCCTGGCAGTGCAAATAAAGATCGTACAAATGACATCACCATTATTGGTGGTGGTGGTTGGATCTGGAATAAAAATCTACTTCGAAGTGTGATCCCTCTTTGGGATTAAGGCCTCTGGTGTTTTGTTTTGTTTTAAAGTTAATGAGACAGCTAGAGACGGTTCTCTAGAATTTTATGAAGACTATTTCCAATAATTGTCTTATTACAATGACTCATGGAACATTTTGACTTAAATGGTGTTTTTTGTTTGTACACTTACCCTACAATATAGTTGACTTAAATTGTTAAGCACAACCAAACAGAATCCTAGTCCCTTCACTCGCATAAGCCATGATTTCTGACCTCAGTTCAAACTCTGTTATCACTGACAGAAGCTCACAGACCTCTGCCATGAAGGGGTTAAATTCTTTCATTAAATATGTTTCTGAGGGGCCACAGCTATGCCGCCTGTACTGCCTTTTTTTTTTTAACTTTCTAGTTCACTAATCAAATGTGTGTTAGATTGATTATTGTAAAAGTATAAACCATAGAAAATTTGACAAGATAGATGTGTAAATTATCCTTCTGACAGAACTAATGATGCACTCCAAGCACCTTCTGTTTTCCAGCGCTTGGTGAGCGACTTCATTAAATATGCAATGGCTGTTGGGTGGCTTCTCAAATGATGGTTCAGTTCCTTGTGGAATTGCATTATTACTAGAGGTGTAAAACCAGGCAGACTAGCTAGCTGTTGGGCATCCTGCTGAGGTTCTAATGTACTCCATCTTGTTGGAGCAGTTGTTTGCAGTCTTTTCAGGACAATTAGATCCATAACCACAGGACATATTCAGTGAAACTATATTACAGATAACGGTGGAGTCTGGCATTGACTGCTTTTCACCCCTCTCCTGAGCTGCCTCAGTGTGGGTAGCTTATACTAATGCTACTTCCACCATTCACAGGGTAGTTGCTTTTTTTTTTTTTAATCCCTTGAAGCAAATCTAGAAATAATGGATTTGTAACTTCTTTAAGGTTCTTAACATCATAGGCTATTTGAGGTAAAAAGAGTCTGTAGATGTTAATCCCTATGCAGATGAGAAAACAGGCTGCAGCGTTGTGGCGAGTTGTCCCTTAGGGAGAACCTGGTAGGACGTCTTTTAGGTGGTAGAATTTACATGGATAGGAATTTGTACTGTCCGGCTTCTCATTTTAGAGCTCTTTGAAACAGAATTTTTCTTTTTTGAATTTGAGATTTTTTTCTCCTGCTGTACCTCATTTTTTCCTCATCTTAAGACCAACAATGCTTTTTTTTTTTTAACTTCTAGAAGCTAAACAGAAAGATTTTGCTTTCTCAGGATAACATGCTATTTATTATTTTAATGACAATTTGATGGTTTCCTGGAGAACTGGACACAAAAGATGTTGAATTGAGCTTGAAATGGTATTTAAGGTTTCCAAAAGGCAGATGCTATGGTGTATCACTGCAGCCTGATAAATGGGAGTGCATTTTAGAATGACAGGCTGAATACTTTAATGAAAGAAGGTTTCCCATTTCAGTTGGCCAATTAAATCACTGTTGATGACTTTGGATCATTAATGAACATTTGTGGAAAATGACCATTTGAATTCAATTATTACAATAATACATTTGAAAAGTTCTAACCACAAATAATCCTGTTTATAAATTAAAATATTTATCCATTTCACCATAGATAAGTCAGCATATTGCTTTGCTTTTTAATGCCAAAGCAAGTTGACATTTTAGAAATCTTTTACAGATTAACTACATATCCTTTCTTATAAAAGTTCTACTTAGAAAAGGTTATGTTTTTCATTAAGTGCCATTTAAAATATAATTTATGCTGCTAGCCATTACATTACTTCATTATTCTCAGAAAGAATTAGCAAGACCTAGAACAAAGAAGAGGAACATTATACAGTGTATAAAGGCAGAAGATTAAGTTGAAGATGGATTAGGTGTTTGATTATTTAGTGCCCAAAAGAATCTCTAATTCTGGAAAAACAATAGGCAGAAAGCAACCATTATTTGAAAACATGCAAATTTACTTAAAAGTAATACAAAGAGAAAATGCAAATGGAAAACTTCATAACCAAAATTTTTTCTTAAACCCAAGGTTCAGATTTTCTTAAACTTTTTAAGCTTTTGTTTAAATCCTTAAAATTTTTTATGGATATGTATCTCACTTTTGCTATAGTAAACCCAGCAAATTCACCTGGATAGTAGTATGCTTTTCTTGAATTAACTTTATTTTCTCTGAAACTGGGGCTGCTTTGGTAGTTAAGACAGGAGGTGGTTTCTTTTGAAATGCATGTTTTTCTCATTTTGTTATTTGTAAAATGGGCCATCATCTCAGTCCAGGCTTTCTTCATCTCCATTTCATAGTTTACAGAAAAAGGAGACGCTGTGGAGCACAGGTTTCCCGTGGGAATACATTGGGCTTAATGAGCTTGATAGTCTGGTGGGCTCAATAAATCAAATAAAGCAAAACATTTCTCATTTTTGAATAAAAGCATTTATCACACAGTGTTTGTTCATTCGTGGTCGCAAGATTGATTGGTTCCCAGCATCAGAGTGTATATTGAAGCATTTTTGATTTTGTTTTTCCAGTGGGCAAGTTACGGAAGCAATGGCTAAAGGAAAGTATCTCTGATGTCGGCTTCGGGATGCTGAAGTCTGTCAAGGAGTACGTGGACCCCAATAACATCTTTGGAAACGGAAACCTTTTATAAATACATCACTATTGTTACAAAAAAATGTTACTTTTTTTTTAAAGTCTTCAACTATGGTTATACCAGTAATCACATGTATTATGGACTGTATTTTGGCTATATTGTTTGTTTCATTCTGTAGTTTGTTTTGTTACTACATTTACCGATGGACAGATGGTATCCTTAAATCTCTCTCATTGTAGGTGCATCAGTTTGCAGCCAATTGGTTGTCATTTCAAATTTTCGTCAGGCAGCTCAGGCTGCCAGTTGTTTCAGAAGAAGATACTGCCAGCTGTTTTGTATTGATGCTTCCCCTTGGGAACAAAGGCAGATTTTGGTGTCATCTATTGCTTATCTAGTCTCTTTTTTAAAGAACGTACCTGGGAAGCAGATATCTAGGGAAGGATTCCACTGGGGAGTGATACACGTGCGTGGCTTTTTAAGAGTGCACTCTTGTGTGAATAGGCATTGAGGGAGACTACTCATGAAACAATGGAGGCAACCTGTTACTTAGTATGCTTTCAGTTCTGTAAGGTACTTGGCCTACCTTTTCTTTTAAAATTAGCATACAGTTATAAAATTTTAAATCATCAATATACAAATTATTCTGTTACGGGACATGTGTCTGTCTCCATGTTTCTGTTTCTACTGACATATGAGTTGTATTTGTATCACTGAGATAACCTATTGTTATATCATAGTTCATTCATAATATGTTTTATAAGGAAAGCTGACTTATCACTCATTGTACGTGAAGAATAGGTTTACCATGAAATGAAAGCCTTTATTCAAGCACAGATTCTTAATGTTTCAGATGTCACATTCTTGTTGCTAAGATGCCGAAGAAGCTGCAACAGGAGAGAAGAAGGAAGACTCCTTACACTTAATGTCTTCAGTTTAAAGAATTGTTTGGCTAAAGAAACACAGTCATCAATCAGCTATTGAATTTGAAGGCCTCAATAATAAAAATCTTTTTTTAAAAATTAACCCAAACAACATGATAAATTTTCATATAAAAGTAAAGTTTCAATTAGTTTTTAATAATGGTTTAATGTCTTTTTTTGAATTACTGGTTTAACCTAAATTTTTTTAAAAAACTGATGTCTTACTGCACACAGCATTATCTAAAGTGTGAAATATCATATTTCTTAATAGGGAGAACATTAATCACATTTAGCAAACATTTTTACATTCAAACCTGGATATTAAAATACGTAAAATGATTACTTTGAATCACTGTCTGTCAAGGTTCATGATTCACATTTTGAGATGGATTCTTTTCTTAATGCAATACCTAACTTTTGATAATTTTTTAAAATTAATATTTGATCAGATAATGTAAGTCAAAATGCAGATAATCCTGTAAAAGGACAGGCTGTCTGTCTATGTAGCAACAGCTCCAAAGTATTTTGGGGCAGTTTGGTACGTTTTTATATCTGAAGTAGCCTTAACCAAAAAAGTAAAAATTTAAAATTGACAAAATGTTATTTTTAAGACTTCAAAATGATCATTTCTAATGAATAAAATTGGCCTAAAACTAATAAACTTAAATCTGTAAGCAAATCAAAATCAAATAGTAGTTTAACAATAAAACTAAATATTGATTTATTAGAAGCTGCCTCTTCATTGGTGATTTATTTTTAATTATAAAATTTCCAGCAGATCTTTGCTTAAAGCCCTTGCTATTTGAAATAGTTGGATACTTGATGAGGAAATTACACTTGCCTCTAGAATTATAAAAATCTCAGCTTTATAAAATGCTGAAGGTAATTTCTCTAATTGGTGATCAAAATGTAACATTTAACGTGGTACTAATATCTCACTGGAGTGTATACATGTTTCGGGGTAACTTTTTTTTAATAAAACTTAAAGATTCATAAGCAGATCCATTCCATTCCTTTGCATGTGATTGTTATAACATTCTTTCCCAGGGAGTTCAGATTTCAACCTCAGAAAGCTGTATTTGATATTAGGAAACTGTAAATGTCACACCTGAAAATTGCTGTGTTCACTATTCTACATGAACCTTGTGGACATTAGTGATTGATGTCTTTGTTTTTCTTTTCTCATGTATTCGGGACTCCCCTACCTTGCTTTTATAGTGATGACTACATTTCATAGTTGGAATCATTTCTACAGGGATCCTTTTGAAACCCATGAACACTCATCAGTGCTGTTTCACTCTGATACAGTAAATCAGCAAGCCTTTCCCTCGCTGCCACACGCCTGCTTCTGAGAGGTACCTCAGCATACTCTTAGTGTCTGTGGAGAGCTGAGTTCTTATATATGCACAGCAGTACTTAAACCTTGCCTCATAGTTCTGAAATATCTGGAAATGGCCTCATAAAGTTAAAGCCTGGAGAACATTGTTTATGTGAGACTTAACTCCTTTTTGAATAAGTTTATTTAAAATTTTAAAAGGTTGTAGCCTATTTGGTTTTCAGTACTGCATCAACACTGACTTCTCTTTCTTCAGTTAGTCATATTTCTAATATATGATGATGTCACATTCAGGTTGGGTTTTAGTGGGAATGGGAACTTGCTGCTAGTGAGAAACGGCATTGAATATTAAAAACTCAAAATGAACAGGCTTTATGGACCCTTAGAGCAACTGTTGCCTTAATGTTTGGTGCAATTTACAGTACATACATGAATTTAGTCTTATGCTGAGTAACTTGAGCTTTTTTTAGGTTAATAAGAATTGTGAAAGCCACCTACTTATTGTGCCCAGCATTTTACCACAAAGAGGATACAATTCTTTCCTCTTCTGAGGGATTGAGCATTCTTTTCCTAAATGCTTACATATTATAGTTCTGTTACTTAAACATTACTTGTGAAGCTGGAAGCCTTCTTGGGCATAGCCATGTTGATGTATTTTGGAAAACAAAAGTGCAGTATGAAGTGCAGATGGAAGGATGAGCTTCCATCAGTGTGTGTACTGCACCAGATACAGATGGTGGCAAGGAAACCTCTTTTTTAGAACATTCTCTTAGTAACTGCTAAGCTCTAGCTTGCATTTTTGAACATGCCTTTCTGCACGTTGGCTCCAGAGGTTTTTCTTTGTTACATTGTTTTATAACTACAGCTTCTTAACCATAGCTGATCAGAGACGCTCTATAGTCCCAAACAACTTTGTCTGTTCAAAGGAGGCTGGGCTTGTGGACCATCTATTCTATATAATGTAGAACACAGACGGGTATTTGTTTTGGATTGATTCACAAACTGCATATGCTGGTGCTTGAGGCAGCCAACGTAAAAGGCTGTGGAATGCATATCTACATTTTAGGAAACACCAGGACAGGAGTTAAGGACAGCTACAATAACTTTTTGTTTACCACTTACTAGCAACTTTGATTTTAATTAGGGCTTAGCCTATGGTGGGAGATAAGCCAAAGGTAACAAGTGCCAGTGTAGGATTGAAAATCCAGAATCACCTTTGGCTTTATAAGTTCTGGAAGCTTGGCTTTGCTCAAGGTTTCCTGTTCCCAAATGAGCCACATATCAATATATTCATTTAATTCTTATTAATTCCAGTTTCCTAAAAGAGAAACAACATATTGTGATGCTAAAATCTATAAACTGTAAAAGATTTTTTTTACACTACTGAAATATAGTTAGTCTGCTAGGAAGTATGTAAGTTACTCAGCTTTCTGCTCCTTAAGCCAAACAGTGTTTGTCTTTAGTGTAAAATTTAACTATAAAAACTACTTGTAGGGCCGGCCGAGTGGCGCGGTGGTTAAGCGCTGGTTTGGGAAGCCAGCGGCCCCGGTTTGGGTCCCACATATGAGGGCCAGTGACACTGCCCTCAAAAAAAAAAAACAACTACTTGTAATATCAACAGATTATAGAAACTGAACCTGGCTCTAAGAGGGTTTTTTTTTTTCTTCAAAGGGAGTATGAGCTGTTTTTGTTTGCATGTGGGTTTTTCTTTCAAGTTTAGTTTTTCATCTTCATATTTTCACTGTTTTGAAAACAAAATTAATTTTTATAATTTTATTAATGAAGCATAGTGAAGTGCAATCCAACTATAACTAAGTCCTTTTGGATTTGTAGCTGAGTATATTAACTAGGTTTTATCACTCTGATTATTTTTTAAATCAACGTTATATTCCTAGGAGGTGTTTAGTCTCCTTTGAACCGGAAGCATTCCCATTTGAACACTGGAAGATCCTCAGAGAATGAACACTCGTGTGCTCTTCTAACCATAACAATTCCTTAACAAACATGAGTAAGGACCACTTATATATAGAACACTCATGCCAAAGAACCATCACAGAATTAAGTAACTTTAATTCTGTGGCCATGGAAAGATTTCTTCTTTGGTTCTCAAAGGAGATTTTGGTTTTTTTCCCCACAAGGAAGAAAAATAATACATTAACTGTCTTTAATAACATTTTTTAGAGACTGAACTTTCAAATCTAAGAGAGAGAGAGAAGGAAAAAAAAAAGGTGTTAGTGTGGATTTTGAAGCAGCATATACTCGTATACATGTTTTTAAGGCATCTTATTGTTGGCAGTGTTTTTCCATGAATAATATGAGCATCCTATGAAAATGTCTAACCCTTAAAAGAATCTTGTTCTTGTGTCCAAAAGGATATGAAATGCTTGTACTGGTAATACAGTTTCTAGAAATAATTATCTTTAGCTACTTAAAGAATATCCCCAAAAGATCACAGTGCCTTGTTGGAATTCTTTTTTTTTTTTTCCTCATGAAATAGCCATTCTTTAAAATGAGTGGGAGAGGATAAGTCTTTAAAGACGGCTTGTTCAGCAGGTCAAGGCCGGTCCTCTTCAAGAACATATCAGGAATTAAGTAGTTGTATGTAGAAACCCTGAGAATCCTTTCTGCAGTGTTGGTTTGCATCACCTTTTTTAGCGTGTGTAACCTGTATTCCCACATACATCTCTTCAGCCGATGGGATTTCTATGTACTTTCATTCTTACACTTTCATTCCTACCGTCCCAATTTAGTAGCCTAAGGCGTGGCTTGGTGGGTGTGGCACAGTCAGCCCCTGAGACACGCACTACGCCTTCTGGATGTTTGCTCACACAGCTCCCTGATGGACAGAGCTTGTGGGCGGGGTTTCTATTCCTTACGTTGTGTGTGAGTCCTTTTTCGTGTGATGGTGCCTTCAGAATAATGAATATTTCTGTTCCTGGACAAGGATAAATCTTATGAGAAATATATGTAGGTTCTATTTCTTAATTTTTGTCCTTTTTTGCTAAGCCTGTGAAATTCCTTTGGCTCTGATACAACTTGACTTGAATAATATCTTATCCTGAGTCTTCCTCCAAGGCAGTATCTGTCCCTGTCAGTACTGTAGTAATCTTTTGGGAACTCCATGTGGGTAAGCACTTGTATGTAAGCCATTATACTGCTGTAACTAATGCATACAAATTCTTCTCTTTACATTCATAGTCTAAAAAGTGGGTATGTAGTGGGAAGGAAAATTCCTGAGAGATTCCAGCCTACCTTTGTCAATTCAGACTGAGCCATACTGTTTTCCACAAGGGCTCAACACATAGTCTCTATATTGTGCTTTCAGTGTATGTTTGGATTCTCCTTTAATTGCTTTTCCTAGACTGTACTGTTCTATAAATAACTGCCCATGTGTGATTTTTAAGATGTGCTGGGAAAAAAATAAAACAATACCAAAACCACTCATTGTTACAGGAATTGTTGCTTATTTCATCTTGGTTACCTTTAACCTCTGTTGACATCGTGCTATCCTCAGAGAATGAATGGGATACAGTGTATACCCACAGGTGGCCTCTCTACTAGAGAAGAGGTGCCTGTGGCTCCCTCAGCGGAAAGAAGGTTGTAGCTATCTGGTCTCTGGAATGGCTGAGAATCAGACTTATTGAACCCAGTTTTATTGGATACATTTCAGTAAGCACTTGCCACACTAAGATTTTAGCTCACTATTTAGTTAAAGCAATTTTCCACCTGGCTTGTTTAAGCTCACACTTGAGTGAATCTTAGAAATCATCTCATCTTACTTTTTCCCAAACATAAAATTGCTATCTAACCTCTCCCATCCCCCAGGCCATAAAAAAATAACCAGTCTTCCTGAACATCTGTTGTGACCAAATGAGAATATATTGCCCTTCCAAGAAGCCTTTTCCAACTTCTGAAATTTTCAGGTATTAAGAGGTTTTTGCTTCTTAGACTGAAATCTGTGTCCCTCTTCTATCTGTTAATGTAACGTCAGTCTTCTGTAGTCATAAAGAACTGTCTAGTTGCTCTACGGAAGGGCGGCTCTTCAGGTATTTAAAGACAGTTCATGTTTCCCCAACTCTCCTGTCACCTTTTGCTCCTGTCAGTTATAGACCCTTCACCATCCTAATCTCTGCATATGTGCCCATTTGATATTCTTACAGTGGGGGTGTCTAGGCCTGACTGACTGTTCCAGAGTAGTTCCAAAGATTTCCGTATTCTACTCACTAATAAATGCACTTTGGATGACCATTGTACCGTCACTGAACTTGAATTTAACAAAGCTTTTCTGCTGCATGTGCCGTTTTGTCTACACCTCCCTGGAGGCTGATTTTTAAAAGCCTCATTATGTTTATCCTCACTAATTTAGTGTATTTAGTTCTCAGTTTTCAAAATTCTTAGAATCTTGACTCTTTCCCAGGATAGGTTTTGTCCTGTCCAGCTTTGGGTCAGCAGCAGACCTGAGACACATTCTATGGACCTGGATTCTCGTCCACATAATGGCAGGTAACTAGCACACACAAGGGCTTGCCGGATGACGTCCAGGAAAGCATTCAGGGTTCTGGCAGCTACATTTCCGCTTGACACGCTTTGGCCACCATTATATTTTGTCCACAAATAGGCTTTTCTCCAATAAATCAACATTTATGCCAGACAAACGTTAAACATGCGATTACGTTTACTCAATTTAACATTGTCAGCTGCCAAATCCTTTAGTAAAGCTTCCTGCTCCAATTTCCTGTGTTACCCTATCAAAAAAACAAATGAGGTCTTACTGCTATCACGGGTACTTGTTGCCTGTGTTGCCCTCAGGGGCATTTCTCTTCCATATACTCATAAACCCATTTTCTGCCACACTTTCTGATGTGATCTGCTGATTGGACCTAGTATTGGCTGATGAACCACCTCTGAAAGCCATTCTTGCGTAGTCTGTCACATCCTTGGTATTGCTTTGTGCCCACAGTAGAGCTAGGAAGATACTCTTAAAAATGACTTTAATTTGTCGCTGTAAAGCTGTAAAATAATTTAGGAGGATGTCTAAGTCTAAGAACACGCTGGAAAGAACTCTATTCTGAAAATGTTGTATATGCTTCATTTTTTTTTTCTTCCAATTACAAGTCACTTTCCCTATTTTGGCCTAATTTCTTCTTCTGTAAGATGAAAATCTCTGAGGTTCCCCTCTCACTTGGTCTCAGTAATTCTGATTGAGTCTGTGTATTTTTTCTGAACCCTACCCTACAACTGATTATTGTATTAATAATGTACTTTTAAATTCACCCCTTATTAGCCAGACATTTTGCTAGGCACTTAACCCTAGACAAGAAGTAATGATTGTTTTCATAACAACCCTGTGAGGTGAGTGTATCATTCCCTTTTTACTGGTGAAATAGCTGAGGTTTTGCGAGATCAAGTAACACCCAGTGTTGATAGCTGGGTAAGTGGCATTGCTGAGCTACAGAGCCAGGCCTGACTAAATCCAGTGCCTCTGCTGGCTGCTGCATGGCTCTAGATTGCTTGTGCTGGGGAGTCAGTCTGATGGACACAGAATTTCTACTGTGGAAAGTAGCTTATCAGTCACTGCCCTCTGCAGAAGGGCACAAGTAAGGAAACAGAGTCTTCCCAAGGGAGGCCACAGTCTTCATATACACACCACAGAAATACCGGGAAGCCTTTTGTCTCAGATGTGGTCTTTCTCTGCTTCATCTATTGATGCCTTTGTGGGTTTAATATGAAACTCCTAAAAGGAAGTGGTGTATTTGATGGACTTAATAAATTTGCATTTTTATAACTTTAATATTGTATTCCTTTGAGCTACACTTAAAAATGTAAGAATGACCTGTTACTATAAGTTATACATCTTCCTATAGAGAGGCTGGAAATGGAAAGAACTGTTTAAATTAAAGAAATGGTTTAACAATGTAGAGCCAACTTAGATTCTTTGGAAAGTCACACTTCCTTAAAACTGCTAACTTAAAACTGCTAATAAAGGTCGCTGAAGGATTGGAGCTCCATTAGGGTCCTCAAGAAGTCGCATAGTATCATATAGCTAGAATGAAAGTGCAGTAAAACCTCAGATTGCGAGTAATGTGGTTTGCGAGTGTTCTGCAAGACGAGCAAACATTTCTAATACATGTTAACGTGGTAAACAAGTGATGTCTTGCAATACGAGTAGTTTGTTTCCAGAACGAATTATGCTTGCAAACCAAGGTATTACTATAGGTTTAGAATCTGGTGGTTACAGTCATGGTAATTATGTGTTGGACAACCAAGAATCCAGAGTTACTGGCTCATCACAAAATGTGCTGTTTGACTAATACTAAGGGCATAGCTCACTAAGTGAATACAAGAAAACCAAATGTCACTTTAATTCCAGTGGTAAGTCAACAAGGGTTAAAAGGCAGTTAGTGAATGGTGGATAGTGAGCTACAAGCTACTTCTAGGAAGCTAACCAGTGTGGCAGAGAATCCCTTCAGGAAACCATGACCTCCCAGGTATTTCCAGACCACCAGCAGTCATTAATAAAGACACTAAGGAACCCAAGAAAAAATTGTATTAGAAAATGCTGATGGTCACTTGAAATGACAGTTTTCTTTGGTGATGTTATCCTTTAAAAATTAAGATAGTTTAGATAGCCACACCCTGCTTACCTGGGCAGGCTTCCACTACTGCTAATCCTCCATATGCTGGTGGCAGTGAGCCCAAGCAAGGCTAATAGGGCAGAGGGGTTAGAAAGTTACCCCCTTCAAACTTCCCCTCCAACCCGTTTACTCTTTCTTATCTCACTTTTTCTAGTAAGCTTATTCATTTGGGCGGCTACCCTATAGCCCTCTACAAACCAACCAGTTGTTCTGACCTTGGGCCAAACCTATCACTGCCAATTCTTTCTGGATTCCATCTGAGATACTCCTCTGAGAGGAGCTCTGAGAGGACATACCTGTATGTTCATATATCATTTCCGATGATTATAGCTGTCTCATTGCCTGATGACCCACCTCTATCCCCACACAATTTCCCAATTACCGGTTGCCTGCTTCTCATGAATGGGTCAGGGATAGCCACTGTACACCTGACCTTCACAAATGGCCTTCTTGTGAACATCCATGCCACCGCTGATGCCAAATTCAAAGGGGCTGTCACGAAGAATATGATGCCTTTGTCATGTCACTGATCAGAGGAGTCTGCTTGGTTGTTCTGCACAAAAAGGTCAAGCTCTTGTCCATGTCTCCGAAAATGAAAATATTATAATTACTTGTGTACAAACACATGCTTATATTCTGAACACGTGTGGAGATGGGGAGGTTAACTAATATGAAATACTGAATATTTGATCCGTTTAATATCTCATATGCAGATATTATGAAGAAATCTTTTTATTTTATTTATGTTATTTTATTTTTTAAAAGATTTTATTGGGGAATTGGGGGAGGGGAACAGCGTTGGGAAATCGGGGAAGGGGGACAGACAAGTTGCTGTCCTTTTGTTCTTCAATCTAGTTGCAGAGGACTTTGCTTCACTGGCCCATGTTGGTATCGTCATTGCACTCGGTCGCCAGCCTCTGGATGGCCGCTCACCACGGCTATTGGCCGCTCACGCTGGCTGCCGGCCACTCACTGTAGCCTATGGCAGCCCACTGCAGCAGGGGCTGCAGCCTACACCGTCGCCCGGGCTCGTGCAGCCCAGCTCCATGTGGAGCTATTGTAAACTGTAGAGGGCAGTGTCACTGGCCCTCATATGTGGGATCTGAACCGGGCCGCTGGCGTCCCAAGCCAGCTCTTAACCAATGCGCTACTCAGCCGGCCCATGAAGAAATCTTAAAGGAGTAAAAGCATTAGAAATAAAGGGAAATCTTTTTTTGTGAAGAAAAGTGTTTTTAGCACTGAGTACTTAAAGTTCTGGGAGCATAGAACAAAGCTTTTCATCAGAACTTTAAGAATGAAAGCTTTCATTCAAAAGGCAAAATATGGAGACATCATAAAGTCATTTGCCTGTTAGCATCAGTAAGCTGCTGAGTACTTTGAAGGTGAGCTTAAGAGAAACATATCCTAAAAATAAAGGACAATAAGTGCCTGGGGAGTTAGAAATGCCCTCACCCTTCTCAGTCTCCTCCAGCACTTTGATGGCATGGTTCATGAGTCTTTGCTGTCACTAGGCAGCAATCTATCAATCCTGGTGGGTGCCTCTCTAGAGAGCCCGAGTAAGGAAGGGGACAAATGCCATGACTGACCTTTATTCCTTTACTCAGTGGTCGGAGCAGTCAGGATTTCCTGATGCATTACTCACCAGGAAATCCCAACTGCCCAGCGGCAAGGGGTTAAAAACTGTTCTGAAAGCTTTTTATGTTCTGAAAAGCTAAATTACACGTAGATGCAAACCACAAACACACAGCACCTGGGTAAATAAAGTGTGACTGAATAAAGGCTGAGTTATTTGCAAAAGGGAATCTGGAAAACATTTGCTTTTGGGTGGTTAACATTACTTACACTTTATGCTTTTTCTTTCTTAAGAAAAAAAAATAGAGGAAATGTGCAAAATGAGAATTTTAACATGCCTGTTGAAAATAAGATTTCAGTTCATTTACTTTCCAACTATTAAGGGGCTATGAAGATTGAGAGGTGCACAGAGCTACTACACAAAGAAGCAGCAACACTTTTAGTACAAAAATTGTTAAAGAATATTTCCCAGAAATAGAATGTGCAACGGGATGTACTAAAGAGGTTAAACATTGATTGTCCTCCAAATATGGGGTCAAACATCAATGGTGAATGGTATCAGCTTAGGGTTAAAAATGCTTAAATTCAAGACCACTGGACTTCATAATAAGCAAAATTTCTGATAGACCTAATAGAATTTGAGCACCCAGGAGGTCATGTTATAGAGGATTTATGCTGAGCACATACTTCGTCTGGGTACCAATGTGGCTAAGTGTCTCCTTGAAGGAAAAAAAAAAAAAATCAGCTCTTATGGCAGGGGTTCAGTAATTTTCAGTAGGAAACTATTAGATTGAGCCATAAGAAGTTGCTAGTTCTGTAGGTGAAAAACTTGCAAAATCGGCAATTTCATATAATTTAACTTAATACTTGTTTTTTTTTTTCTAAGCCAGGTCAAGTTGGGGTTGACAGATTTATGGAAAGAAAAGGGGTAGGGAAACAAATAGTAAAGATCTTGTATGGTACACCAAGTAAAATACCTAAGCAGAATGAGTGGGTTTCTCATTAGGAGGGTTGGGGTGTGAAACGAGCATTATGAATCTACCTATGATAAGGTTTCAACATTGACTTTCTCATCGGTGATGGTGGTAGGAGAAAAGTTTAGTGGGGTCATGGGAATAGTGTAGACTTTTCCCTATGTGAGAGGCTACAACATGCAAACAACTCCAGCATTAACATATCCTAAGCTGCAAACACAAAGGTAGAATTAAGAACTGAGTTCTCCGGTACCTTTACTATTAGTCACTGTTAGACATAAATGAGAGCAGAGTGAGGAAAAACAGTAACAGTATATTTATCTTGTTCATATATTCAGATTACTAACAAAAGGAACAAAAGAAAATTATGTAAAATTGTGTCTTTGACAATTGTTTATTGTCTCTACAACATAGCACCATAATTCTGTTAAAGGCATGGAATCATACACATAAAAATAAATAAAAAAAATAAAAACATAACCTAAGTAATTTTGACTGCATAAAGATTTACACCTATATTGAAAAACCCTGCCCAAATATCCTAAACTTTATGTAAAAATGTATGCATTACAAATTAATGTGAGGGTACATTGTGAGAATAGAACATGCAATCCCTAAAATTATTCTCTATATATTAATGAGTTCTAGGTTTAAAGGTGCTAAATTGCTGGGTAATGTAATCCTTGTGCAGAGGACTCTCAAAATACAACAAAGCACAAATGATAAAAAAGGGAGGGAACATAGGCACTACAAGTTCTAGTAGACACAGGGTCTCCATTTCAGTTTTGAATTTTTCGAAGATCTTCCTAGGGATCAAAATTCTTGTATTTCACTTAGTGAAAATTTTATAAACGAAAGATAGATCAAGATATAATTTTGAAGTGTACAAAGTTCAACATGTAACAACATAAAGCAGCCAATGGCTAATACAGATAAAACAGTACAAAATACATATATAAAGCCATTATGATAAAAGCCAATACAACACATGACTATATATTCCATCCTATAATCTCATAAATCAAAGCTTTTAACTGTCTGGATTCATAGGTGACTGTATTCTTTCCAATATGCATTCTTTCTTCTTCCAGGGGTTGTTCAATAATGGCAGGTACATTCCTGCCATGAAATTCACAGTGTTCTAGAAACTGGATACATTCTTTAATAACAGTATCACGAAGCATGATTGTGTGCTTTGACATGTTTTCTAACAAGGACAGGAAGCATCTTTTGGCATAATACCAGGTATCAGTTCCCAGCTTTTTATTATAAGGTTCCAAGCTTTTGATAACTCGAGAAATCCCAAAGTCATAATTTCCTTTGGCACAATAAAGTGTCCCAATCACCAAATTCACAATGCAGAGATGGTAGATTTTCTTCTCTGGGTCATTATAGGAGAGCTGCTCTTCCTCCTTCTCAATTTTCCTCATCAGTTCCTCGGCTTCTTCATTCTGACTTGTCATAATATACGAAACACAGAGGTTAGCCAGTACAATAGCACTGACATTCAGGATGTTGTCATAATGCTTCTTGACTATGGGCTCATAAAAACCGATGGCTTCTTTGTATTTGTTTTCCTGCATGAACAGAACATGAGCCACATTCAGCTTCCACACATCACGGTCATTGCAGAATTCCACAGAATTGCGGAAGATCTTTTCTACCATTGGGTAATTTTCAAGGTTCCAGTAGATTTTCGCCTGGGCCATCAACACAGGAATATACTTCTCCAGGATGTCATCGTATTCATTCATTGCCTTTTTAACAGCTTCATCATCTCTATTATGTCTTGCTTCCTGCACTTGTATAGTGAGTTTCCGAAGCTGTTCAGTTAGTATCCCTGCTAGTCCATCAAGCTTCATGAATGCCTCTTCAGGAGCTGTTGGACAAGTGATCATGGCATCCAAGAAGTCATAGAGATAGGGTGTGAGGAACTTATAAGTCAAATGAGCATTCTCTGCCAGGACATCTGCTGCCAGGTCAAAATACTCATACTTACAGTAGAGCAGCAACAGGTTGCCAAAAGTCTCTTGGGGGAAGGGGTTCTGTTGGAGCAAAAACTGTAGCTTTTCAAATCCTTCTGTAGGCCTGGCATCCATGTTCATTAGCGCCTGGTTGTGCAGGGTCACAGGATCTAACTCCTCCTCTGCCCTAGGTGGCATGTCAGTGAGAGCTTCCTGGGCCGCTTCATAGTTTTTCAGTTGGTATTCTATGGCTGCCTTGAGGTTGAAGGCTTCCACCAGAGCAGTCTGGTGAAGGACTAATGTGTTGCCAACACTGCGAACATCAATGCCCTCAGTGGTCATACCCACACCTAGCTCTGGGTGCTGGCGGATGCCCCGCTCGACAATGTCCGCGATATGCTTCAGGGCTGGGGCATACTGCCGGTTGCTGTAATAGGCTAATGCCAGGTTGTAGGAAAGGTCAGGCCGGTAGCCCAAGGCCTGCAGGGCTGCAAAGAACTTGGAACACGCGGCTTCATACTGTCCCTCCTTGTAGAGCAAACAGCCCAGGTTGACCTGGCCATCGGGCTCATTCTCACCCCCACTGTCGTCTCCCCCTTCCCCACTCAGTAGCTGCTCCACCAGGCTCCTGGCCCCAGGCAGATCGCCCTCGCTGTACTTGATTGCAGCTTGCAGATGGAGGACCCGGCTGTGGTAGGCGGGGTTGTCCAAGAGGAGGAAGGCGACCCGGGTGGCCTCTGGATAAAGGCAGGCCTTGTAGAGGGCCTGGGCCTGGTACAGGCGGTACTGCTCCAGGTCCGGGTGCAGCTGGCTCAGCTGCTCATAGCACTCGGCCGCCAGCGCGAACTCCTGCAGGCGGTAGTAGCAGTAGCCCAGCAGCGACAGGCCGGCGCGGCTCCTGGGGCTCCGCTGCAGCTCTCCGCCCAGCATCTGCACCGCCTCGGCGTAGCGGTTGTCCCGGATGAGCCGGTACACTACCGCGGTGAACTCCCCGTCGGGGATCTGCGGACCGCCCCGCCCCGCCATAACCGCCAAGGTGGTTGAGCGTCCTAGTTACCAAGGCAACAGTCCAACCGGAAATGGATGACCGTAAAGAACGTTTGGGTTTTGTTTGTTTTTTTCTTAATTTTGCGTGCTCCCAAATTTCCTTTGCAGCGGAATAGCCAGACTAGGACTGGAAAGAAGTCGCTAATGTAAGGGTCTCTATATCCGTCCAGGCCCCCGAAGAGTCCAAGAGAGTGAGTGATGTTCGTCTGTGAGGGAAGAGGAAACGCCTCCAGGTAGTTCAGAGACGGAAACTCTACTTCCCGGCATGCACTGGTACAGTCGCGCCGCCGCTCGGGCGTGTCCGCGCTGCATGCTGGGAGGCGTAGTCCGCGGGGCCGACCCTCCGCGGTCGGGATACGAGGCTGGCCTGGGAGCATTGCTGGCTTCTTGTTGTGTCACTTCGGTCTCCGGCTCGGAAGAGGACGGGTTACGTCCTGCATTTTTGAGCCTACACTGTGTGCAGCCTACAAATGGTGTCGTTCCACGTTCCACGTGATTGTAGTGAAAGAAACGGGAACGGAAAAGGCGGATTCTCAACTTGTTGTGTCTCCTGGAGTTAGAGTAGGTTCAGTTTTCCAGCCAACCTGAGGACACACTTTCTAAGAATAGAATATAGTGCAGCGACCCGGAGTCTTGATGTCATCGTTCCAGAGATGAACAGAAGGACAGAGTGCGTTGGATGTTATCTGGTACTGGGAGAAGATTGTCTTTAGTTCCAAGTGTCACCTACCCCGACTTGTCCATAACAAAGGGTATTACTGAGCACATAGTAGAGTTTAAACTTGGCCTTACAGTCTGCTTTGATCCTCCAAATTTCACTACCAATTGGAAACACTAAAGAAATCTATGACCTCATCTTTTTCAAGGATGAAAAACAAAAAATCGACAACCAAAAGTTCCATTTTCTATGCACTGTTACCCATCTAACACCCTAGTCCTACTTAACCATCCAGCCCGTGGTGCGGGGAGGAGGAGGGGAGAGGCCCAGCCTCTATTGCTAGGCTTTAATAATGGTTATGGATATCACTGAGATGACCAAAATTGGATTTTCTGTCAGTTAAAATTTTTAAACATTGCCTACACTTTAATATCTTTTCCTCAGATTCTTAGTTTGAAAAAATCTCTGGAGATTTGCTGGACTGGACAGAAACCATTCTGGATTTTCTTTAGTTCCTTTGTCGTGTATTTGGAATAGATGCTCTAGGTTCCATGTTACTCCTTCAGGGCTATTTTTGTATAAACTCTTTTTAAATTTAATAGTGCCCATCATGGAGGAGTGAAAAACTAGAGACTTAATTATCTTAAAAAATTATAGTGGATCACTAATAAAAAAACGTACCCATAGTGTAGACTGACCTGCAGACTGTAGAATTTATGGGAGATGAATATAATTTTTTAGTCAAGCATGTAGAGAGGTAGAAAGATTGCCAAAAACAGAATTGGCTTATCTCAGTGAGGTAGGGGTAGACGTGCAGTTTTCAAGAATATAAAACTAGCTATAATTTATGAATATCTATCCTATGCAGTGCCTCTGCTGGTGGCCTGGGGTGTCTTTCATAATCTATCATGATTTTCATTAGTTTTGCAACCACCCAAGATAAACATAGACCAAGTAGAAACATGTCTTTACTATATAATTAAACACTTTACTGCAAAGCCCTTATCTGCTTTTTTGATAGTATTGCTGCCCATAAATCTTTTCTATATATAAATTTTGGAGCTAACATCAGCCGTATTATATGGCACTCTATTAAACTATTCACATATATTATCTCTAATCTTAATAGTCACCCCATATTCTGCATATTACAGATGGAGAAAAGAAGCAGTTGAGCCCTCATATCCAAAAGGTAAGTTCATTAGGAAATAGTGACAGATGAATCACATCCTCTGGCTAGCACTACTCAGTAATCAGGAAACAGGTGTCTTCTCTTTTTTGCCTGGCTAATTGAGACTTACCTCTTGGAAAAAATAATTATCCCAAAGGGTGAATATTTTAAAATTCTTACGTATTTAAAATCCTTATGAGGGCCGGCCGAGTGGCACGGTGGTTAAGCGCTGGCTTTGGAAGCCAGCGTCCCCCGGTTCGGTCCCACATATGAGGGTCAGTGACACTGCCCTCAAAAAAATAAAATAAAATAAAATAAAATAAAATCCTTATGTGTTGAGCTGTTACCTTGAATCAAGCAAGGTAAGATGACAGAACATGAAAATGGGAAATTGCCTTATATGTCTTTAGTCTGTCTTTCTGTTTCTGAGAGTTGTATTTGCATCATGAAAGCATTCACCTTCAAGTGGCTTCTTGGAAATGTATGGAAAATAGAGGGACTATCTGCTCTCCCCCAAATTTCTCTGATCCCTACAGGCATCAGTTGAGGTTCCCCTCTTTGTGTTGGCACCTATCTGTGAATGTGGCAGCTGAAGGGGGCAGGAGGGAGGCCGTTCTGTGTCTTCCTCCATATTTCGCGTGCTGCTGCTCTTGAAGCCTGGCCTGAAAAAAGCAGGACATTTGGCTTAGACAGATGGAGGCCAGGGTCATTTTCAAAATGAACCGAGTGCACAAATCACGCTGTGAAATTGGCATGACCATCATTGCTACTGTGATAGACCGACTTTTATTTAGTCTCTGATAGGCAGTCGGGGAATAGATTCAGGTTTTTTTTTTGTGAGGGTGGGGTGAGGAGATGGTGAAAGAAGGCTCTTTAATTAATGATAGAAATTCTGGAAAGCAATAAACTGTATGGAATGTTATAAAATGCCATAAAGAATCATTTTGTTTCCAACAAAATTTTGCAGAGCTGAAGCATATATCAAAAAAGTAAGTGTACTCTACCATTCCTAGCAGTAAGAAAGCATTTGGTGGTTGAAATAAAATGATTTAGTGCCTTATTGAAGGAAATTAGGCTTTAGGAAAATGGCGTTGGACTCGGTGGATTTTGCTGTATAAGAGGAGGCATTTTTACCACGTGGAATTCCATTTAGGCAAAATGTACAGAAGCTAAAAGCATGATGTTTAGCTCTTAACATGCTTGTGTTATTGCCTGTAAAATGTGAGATGATCAAATCCCATGTGTATTCTACTTGGCATTCTCTTTTAAAACTAATTGGAAATTTTTGTTTCTTTTTTTCTTTTGTAAAAATAACCACTTCTTTTTGGTAAACATTGTTTATTTATGAGTATTTCAACCACAGCTGTGGTTTAACATCTTCTTTGCTAAACGGAGACCTTCTGCAAAATCATTTTCCAAGTTGTTATTTTTGTCTCTTGTTCATTCCAGGCCATTTTCTGCAGATGGCACAATTGAGAGACTCAGTTTCCTTGCTATCTCTTGAGCCCAGCTTGATTTTTTTTTTTGTCCTTGTGTGTCCATTGATGATGATAGAACTAACCCTTCTTCCAATTCCTGTCCCCTCCCACCCCCACCCCCATAAACAGGGGAGAAAAGAATGAATTAGTGCCAAATTTGTAATATAGTTCACTGATAGGAGTATCTGTTCAATCTTTTAAGGCTTTAGAAAAAGACTATATCAACACTTGGGAATATTTATGCTCAGGCAGTAAGAAATTTAAAACTTCATTGAGAGCACAATTTTTTTCCTCTGGTACTTCCAGCTGTATTAATATTTTATATTGTAATGTATTTCCTTCTTAATATATCTTGCTTTGATCAAATATTTTCTAATTCAAGGTTTATGGTGTTATTATCCAAACTAATTTATTAGGCAGAACACAATAATGTTATGGTTTATAAAAAGGCATTAGCAAAGAAGACACAATTGTGGATACTGCCATTGAAAAACTCATTCCCCACAGTTGAAATGTGGTATCGAATGCACTGATGGGGCTGTTACCTAAATCTCTTCATCTGCATGTTTTTCACTGTGTTCACTTCTAAGAGGTAAGAAATGATTCGTAGTGCCGCTTCTTTCTTCCAAGAGTGGTACCTTTCGTAGTCAGATTATCCTATCTATGTGTGTTTTCATTTTTGTAATACAGCCATGAAAATAATAAATTGGATGGAAAAGGTCTTTGAAGGTCAATGGTCAGAAAATGATATTTCTGAAAGAAAGATGTCATCAGCCTCTGAACACACTTTCTGGCTTACAAAGCCTCCAAACTGTTTTTCCAACAGAGAGTGACCCATGGAGGCTTTGATAACAAGCCATCCAATTGTCTGAAAAGTCCTGTACTAGTTTTTAAGGCTTTCTCCTAACTCTATGGAGAGTTATGGAACACACTCCCAGAGCCGTGCTGGTAGACCAAGAGACTAACTCAGAAACCAGGCCTGTCCTTCCAGCCTCCTGCCCCCACACTCCCCACATCTAGTGAACCAAGTTCTGACAGTTATGTCTCTGAAATATTTCAACTCCATGTATTTCTCTCCAGTTTCTACTACTGCTGCTCTGGCTTCTTCTACCACCATCTCTCTTCTGGATCGGCATCAATTTTCCTAAATAGCTTCCCCTAGTCTCTTCCTGGGACACTTTGGAAGATTTCAAGGCACTTTATCTCCCTCCTTTGTTTTACTCTGGGGACCTCATTAAGCCTTTAAATGTACTTCACCATTTCTCCCAGGAGACCATGGGATCTTTGTGAAAAATAGAACTTCCATTGGCTTCTCTTCGTAAGTCAGAGTTCCTGTTTCAGGTGTGTATGATGTTGTTCACCCCAATGACTCTTGCTGGAAAATAGTTCAGCTTTATGTACTCAAGTTAAACATTAAGTTAAAAAAGCACAGATATGTTTGTAGAAAATTCATCCTGACAAGGTTGGGAGTAAGTTGGAAAGATTTTTTTGAATGTGTTTTGTTTGTTCGGAGGGTGCTGACACAGACTAAGGTTAGTTAATACCTACATCACGACCCCTGGCTGATGTAGTCCAACACACAGCTGACCCATCTGCTTTTCTTTGGGCAAATCATCTAGAGACTAAATTGAGTTCTGAGAACATAAACCAGTAAACCAAAGCAATAAATTCAGCTTTAATAAAAATGAAACAGGTTCCCACATTTCACTTTAAGCCATAACTTTATTAAGTGTATTTACCTTGTATTTTATTAAGCACATTTTTTTTTTAATTGAAAAGTTTGTCCTATTGTTTCACTTTGCTTCTGTGGATGGCTTAGATCTTTCGTGAAACTAAATTTGGACATTTTAAGAGCATGATTATTGTTCCTGGATAAAGCCAGGTAGTAGGAGAGAGGGAAAAGGGCCCCAACTTGATTATGTGGTGACTAAGTGGGCCCAGTGAGAATTGCCATCTTTGTGAAGTAGGGGTCCTCACAGGCTTCATTTCATTCTGTTGACCATGTAGGTAGAGCCTTGAAGGGGAAGCTATTCACTTGCCTCTTTAGTAATTAGTTTATACGTTTAAAGATTCCCTTTAAAGATAGGATAGCTATTTTTTAAGACAATCAGTAAGATGCTGGTGTTAGGACCTCCTTAAGGTCCCATAGCTAGTGTTGATTTTGGAAGAGTATGTTCAGAATATGTGTTTCATAGTCTGAAAAATGATGTAACTAATGTAAGTTTGTGAAGGATCTTGAGCCTGATTCCAAATACAGTACCTGTAAAAAATGTACAATATTATTTAACCCAGACATTCACTGTACTGAAATCATACTCTTTTATGACATTTAAAATGTTTTTTACTGCTAACATATCTCAGCATTCCACCACTCTAGGTTTGCCAGCTTTTTCAAATAAAACTACAGGACATCTAGTATAAGAAGAAGTATTTTTGGGACATATATTAAAAAGTTTTTATCTGAAATTCAGATTTAACTGGGTATTCTGTGTTTTATCTGGCAACCCTACCTCACCTCAATATTTCATACTCAGATATTTCACTTTCCACTAAATGTTTGATTTCTGTTACATATTACTGCTTGTTGGATATCCCCTCTTTAGGTCTTACAGCTATACAAATATGGAAGACATTCATTTTTCTTACTCTCTCCCAAATACCATTCCCGCCAGGTACTGAGTAGTAGTAACACTGAGGATGGGAGTGTGCATGTAATAATTAGAGAAGCAGTAAAAACATATCTCTTATCCCAAATACAATATGTAGCTGTGTGTGAAAAAGAACTTCAGTTCATTTGGGTGCCTGTATATGCAACATTTTGATATATTGAACTAGTTAACATGATCTTCAACTAATAATGATCTTCATTATTTTTAAACCTATATCTTGTTTATTAAATTAATTTAATTCAGCTCCTTTTAATATAAGACCGGTGTCCATGGCGGAATAAACAACTTTGATACAGATAAAGCAAGCTATTCCTAAAGAGTCCATCAGTTGTACCCTATACTGGGGATTTCTCACTCCCTTTCTCTTCCCTTTGAACCAGATTCCCCACTCTCTTACTGGGGCATCACTTCCCATCACCTCCTCTCATTTCTCCTAGCTTATCTCCTTTCTCAGGGCCCCTCCAGCACTGCTCCTGAAAACTCAAAAGTTCTTCTCACTTTGTACATTTTGTTTCATCCAGCCCATGTCCTAAGGACTATCTTGCTCCAGTCCAAGTAGTTTTTCAAAATGTTTTAGTACACAAAAGTCAGGTCTCCACCAGGTGAATTCTGCTCCAGCTCCTAATGATTCCCTCTCCCCTGCTGTTGTGAAAGGGGAGGGAGATGAGGCTCAAAAATGCCAGCCAAACCAGGAGGGTGAAGAATGGAGGGACTCTCCATCTCCATGGTCCTTTGGATTAATTTTGAGCCACTGTGGAAAGAGGGGTGAAAACCAGGAGCTGATGGAGCTGCTCAAGAGAGGTTGCTGGGCCTAGATGGAGATTCCCAAGCCAGGTGACAGCAAGGCTCTGAGGGGACAGGAGGAGGCCATCCCCATCCTTCCCCAGATCCCTTCTGGTATCTGAAGCACAGGAAATTTTGCTGGCATTTGGGACAGATAATGGCAGTCTTCTGATGGGCAGTCTCCTCTTTAGGCTGGGTTGTAGGTGGGTGGAGGAGGAACCACTACTGAAGAAAGATGGGGTACTGCTGTGAACAGGCTGGTTCTCAGACCCCCATGAGTCTGCCTTTTGTGTCCCCCAGGAACAGCTAGGGGACCCTATGACAAGTGACAAAGGAGAGGTCAAGGTAGAAATCACACCTGGTTATCGGGCCTGTGGGGGAGGCATTAACTAGACCTCAAAGGATTTCTCAATAGGCAGTCTAACTTTGAGAAGTAACATCTGTTATGTACAGAGAAGTGTATTGTTGTTCCTAGTTAATGGGATGCAAAGACAATGACTTCCTGCCAAGGAAATGATTGCATTACCTCTAATAGAGTATGATAGATTCTCTCCGTTTGTTTCTAACAGATAGGTTAGTAATGTTGTTGACTTACAAAGGAGAACACTTGGAAGAGTGTGGGTATTGGACTGGCCCACTGAGACAGTGACCATGGACCATGTTAGTTCATTCTATGTTCATAGAATCTAGGACTACAAACTTTTGATGGCCCACAGAGAAATTACTTTTAAAACTCCCCTACCAAAGAAGAAAAACAAGCAAACAAAGGAAACTCCCACCAGTACTGAAAAAGAAAAATGGCAACCAGGACATGTCTCTGAGGGTTGTAGAAACAGTCTGTCTTTTCTTTCCTGGGAGCCACATTCATTACAACTCATCAGGGTGACACTAACCTTAGAACCTTAAGGAGGTGTGTGGAGGAAAAGCTGCCAGCTCTGGGTGGCCGCACGAGAAGCAAATCCATTTGGTGGATGGACATTTTTAAAACCTGCCACATATGTTAGCTATTTTTATGGCAATTAAATTGTTGGGGGATCTGTGAGGTGAATGCACAATAAAACCTTTCACAATAAACCATGTGGAAAATCATCTAATCCAACCCCGGAGGTCAAAAGCCACAGTAACATGTTGCATTATTCCATGAAGAAGAATTAAGACTCTTTAGAGCTTGCTATTCCCTTTCTTCTTTATAGGCTCGTGCTCCAGATTAGACCGGTGGAAGGCAAATTGTGTTAAATGGCAGTGGTGGGGCTGGGGGAGGGTGGGAAGGCCTCCCTTGCCAAGTTGAAACTAGGGAGTGCTTTGCCAGTAACTTCCAAAGCAGGATAATTTCTCTGCCACCCATTTGCCACCCTCAGGAAGTAGACATTCTTCCCAAGGGATATAGAGGAAAAAAGTAGAGGTGGGGGTGTCTGGGGGGGGGGAAGAATAGGACAAGGAGATAAGGCATATCAGTGTTTCACAGTGAAAGAACTGGAGTTAGGAGATATAAAAGATAATGATGAGGGCCGGCCTAGTGGCACGTGGTTAAGCGCTGGCTTGAGAAGCCAGCAGCCCTGGTTCGGGTCCCACATATGAGGGCCAGTGACACTGCCCTCAAAAAAAAAAAAAAAAAAAAAAAAAAAGATAATGCTGATTGTTTATTGAGCTACATGCACGGGAATACACAGCTTTCAGAACATTGGGGCAATCCTTTTCAGTTTCTCCTGAGAAAATACAATGGTCTAATTGAAAATAAAAACTTATGAGATTTCTCAGACACATTCTTACCGGTTTGCATTTTGAGTGTTTAAGCCCAAGTCGTTTAGTTATATGAGAGTCTAGAAAGTGATAGTTAAAAGAAAGTCCTGGGGCCAAAAAACAAAAAACAAAACAAACCCCAACCATTTGAAGTTTCTAAGTAACTTCCGAAAAATGACTAGTTTATCTACATATGAAGTTTATTTTTGAAAACTCCTATTATTCAAGTTTGTTATTTTTTATTTCCTAGAATAGGCTTCTAATAAAGTCAGCATACTAGTCGGTCAGCATCCTTTTTTTCTACCCAGTTGTTTTAAAGCTTGAGATTCAGAGCACATCTGAATAGTATGAAGTGCCTGGCTAGAACTGTTTAAAAGAAAGGATAGGGTTGATCATAACAATCAGAATACCATCAGACGTTAAAATCTCATCTCAGATAAATGCGAAACAGTCTCACTTTCATTCTTGCTGTGTGATGGTCTAAGGTCTGTCCGAGGGAAAACACATGCGTTCAGGCCACTTCCCCGAGCTTGGGAGCAAACCCTGGCCAATTCTGGATGGATAAAGGGACGTGGACAGCGTCCCATCGGCCTGACTCAACACCTTCACTATGTGGCTCATATCATTGAAGGATGGTTTCTGACCAACAGACAATGTGCGGATAAAACAACTCATCGATGTGTCATATTTTCATTTCTTAGTGTCAAGTGTGATCCCAGGGACTTGAACTGGACCATTCTCAGAACAAATCTCTAAGATCTTGGTTGTGGCCTGTTTGCTGGCTGGATCTTCAGGAGCATTTGGCATAAAACTTTCATCTTACAGATGACAAAACAAGTTCAGAGAGGTGTGTGGGGAGGTGACTTTTCCATTCAATAAACTATGGCAAGAACCAAAATCACCTGAATTCAAACCCCAGGTCTTCTCCTAAGTGTGATCTGGGGCCATTTACCTACTCTGGACCTCTTGCTTCTCCTGTAAAATCAGGGTGATGGGTAATTTAATATGGTTTCCCTCTTGTTCCCAACATTCCTGTGTTCTCCCCACTGAACTGTATCTTTGATTTCACTCTTCATTCATTCATTCATTCATTCAGGAGTGGTTGCTTGCAAGCAGCTCCCTATTAAGGATCATATTTCTCAGCCTGCTCCCCATGCCCTCTCACCTCTGTATCTAGCCAGGTCTAGTTCTTACTGATGGGATGTGATTGGGAAAAGAGCATGTCACTTCCAGGCAGAAGTGATTAGGTAGTAGGTGTGTCATTTCCATCCTTTCTTTCCCATCTGCTGACTGGAATTGGACTCTCAAGCCCTAGGATATGGTAGAACCATAAGATGGAAGGAACCTGAGTCCCTGAATCATGCTATAGAACAACTGCACTGGACTGCTACATGTATGAAAAATAAATTTCTGTATCTTAGATTTTGTTGTTGTGGAAACAATTAACATTACCCTGACTAATGCAGTCAGGCAACAGGCACTTAAATGCTTGCTGTATGCATGCCATTAGGTTGGGTAGTAGGGATCCATCGGTGAGTAACACAGTTCCTGCCCTCATATAGTTCAGCCTGGTAGGAAAAGACATTTACCAACAAATGCAGTGCAGTGTGATAAGTACCAGATAAACATGCAATGCTATGAGAGAACATAGCCTTGGGCATTTCAGGGAACACTCCCAGCAGAGGTAGCATTTAAGTCAAGATCTGGAGTAAAGCCTATTAGATGGTAGGATGGTGTTATGAACTGAATGTTTGTATTCCCCCAAAGTTCATAAATTGAAGTCCTGCCCCTCAATGTGGTGGTACTTGGAGATGAGGCCGTTGGGTGGTAACTAGAGTTGGATAAGATCATGAAGGTGGGGTCCTCATGATGGGATTAGTGTCCTTATAAAATGAGGAAGAGAGAGAAATCCTCTCTCTTTATGAAGACACAGTGAGAAGTCAGCCATCTGCAAGTCAAGAACAAAGCTCTCACTAGAACTTGACGGTGCTGGTCCCCTGATCTTGGACTTCCAGCGTCCAAAACTGTGAGAAATTGATTCCTGTTATATAAGCCAACCAGTCTGTGGTATATTGTTATGACAGCTCTTGCTGACTGAGACAGATGAGTATTTCTTTCCAAGGGACCAGCCTTTGCAAAGAGCCAGAAATCAGAGAGAACATGACCTATTCAAGGAGCTTGGTGGCTGCCAGTGAGGATAGAGAATTAAACAGGTTGGCTCTGCAGGGAGCGCTTCACATTACACTAAGACCTTTGAATATGGATCCTGGGAAGATGGCTGCTGTCAGGCACATGCATTTCTCGGGCATCTGAGGATGATGGGATGAGCAGAGAAGGACCTGGAGGCATGGTCTAAAGGTTAGCAGGCAGAGAGAAGTAAGGGCTTGGCCTAGAAATGGTACTAGTGATATTCATAGCTTCTTTAATGAAGAGGATATCCAAATGCTATCAGCTTCCAGAGCAGTTGGATTTGCTACAGTTTAGCAGCAAAGAGAAAAGATAAACAGCTAAAAAAAACGCAGTTTGCTTACCTATAACATGAAGCAGACATGGTCTTCAACTCTGACATTCATGGAAATGGAATATTGTGTGGCCCTTAAGGGTGGCAGTGAAAACAAATGCTTCTGGGCCCCAGAGAGGCTTTGGGTTTAACACTAATGAATTCCTCACTCCAGAGAGAGAAGTCATTATTTGCATCATGATTTCTGACTTGGCAAATAACCAGAGGGAATAAAGCAGAAATCTCCCAACCCATTTTCCACTGAGCATCTTCTGGTGGACTTTGTATTGTCTTTATTCTCGGCTTTTCCTCACCCTCAAATCTTTACAAAAGAGGGAAGAAAAACAACAGAGCCAACCTTCTCTCAAAACTTGTCTCAGCCTTTCATAACTCAAGATCACAGAGCTGCTGTAAAAACCCAGCCTCACTGCTGTGCTTATTCCCTGTGTGCTTGGCAGAGCAAGCAATTCCATTTACCAGCATTCCAGCAAGCGTGTGGTGATAAATAAAGCTGCCACCCTCCGTGTGCCCACCGTGTTTAAAATGACACATTGGACAAGTGGGTCTCTATTGCCTCCACTTTTTTTCATAAAAAGGCTAGAAATGGTCTGCAAATGCAGTAAATCTTAATTTCTAATATAAACTCCAAACACAGAAAAAAAAAAATAACAGGCCAGTTTAGACTTGAGTGAATTTGATGATCAGATGGTGAGGGTTTGAATAATAAAGAGATAAAGCAGTCTGAAAACAAATCCCTGAAGCCACCTGGATGTGTGGGGTTTCTCCTTTCCTCTCCTTGAAGCAGGCTTACCTTCTTCTCCCCACACAACTTAATTGGAAACTATAAACACAAATACAGGCAGAGAGCAAAGTCAACATGGAAAAGGCTAACTTTCTAACTGCAGAGTCCCAGGATTTAAAAATGACCTCTTTTTATGATTGTTCATGCTAATATTATAGCTTTTATTGAACAATTACTGTGTGACAAGTCTATGCAAGGTTCTTTCATGCATACCTCACTGAACTTCTGAGTCTGAATTTTCTTTTCAGATCTTCCAATCTGGAATCAAGGGCATTCTTTTTCCTTTATAACCAGTAACAGGACAGTTGACTTTGAGTTACCCACTGAGTACTGAAGCCTGGATGGATGTCTCTAAGGTGAACGAGTCACCATCTTGTTAATCTGTACAATAATAGGTCCCTTTGCCTGGCCATTAGAGCTCCCCTCAGTCCTGTCCAAACTTACTTGTGAATCTTGTTTCCAGTCCCCATGTTTCATCCAGTCTCATTACATATTATTCTCTCTTCCCCACGCACACCCCATACTTTCCCACCACCGTCTAATATTTGCTCTAGGTCAGTCGTCTACTTGGATTGCCTTTTCCTCTGTCCTCATCTCATATTCTCTATCTAACCATCAAGCCCAGGTCAAATTTCATATGTGCCCTGAACCCTGTCCTGGTCCTGCTCCCTAAGGAAGTCACCGTTTTTCTTCTGACCATCTGATCCTCTTTATTATGTTCAGAAATTGTCTTTGCAAGGATGTTCACAGCAGCATGATTATAATAGCAAAAACAATGGGAAGCAATATACATGACCATCAATACGGTGTCAGTTAAATAAATTAATGTATTATATATTGTGGAGAACAATATAGCTAATAACCATGATGATACAGATTTATATATTTACTGATTTAGAAAGATGCCCAGATAAAAACCACGTATCATCCTATCTTTAAATACAAAAGTAATTTAAATATCACATGCTTCAATCTTCAATGGCTCGTCTCCCTCCACCCTTTCTGCCCCCTTAAGCTGGACCCCATGCCCTGGCCTTATAAGTGGCCCAAGCTTGTTTTCAAAAGTCTCCAAACAACGGGGAGGAAGGTTCACGTATGCCCACAGCTGCAGTCACTATGTCACATTTGCTCTTGGAGGTGCTCTAAAAAACTTCATTGGGGGTGGCCAGGTGGCTCAGTTGGGTAGAGCACAGGCTCTGAGCAACAGGGTTGCCAGTTTAATTCCCACATGGGCCAGTGAGCTGCTCCCTCCACAACTAGATTGAAGACAACAACTTGAATGGAGCTGCCAGTGAGCGGCCGGATAGCTCAATTGGTTAGAGCACATGCTCTTAATCACAAGGTTGCCGGTTCAACTCCCGCATGGTATGGTGGGCTGCACCCCCTGCAACTAGATTGAAAACAGTGACGGAACTTGGAGGTGAGCTGCACCCTTCACAACTAAGATTGAAGGACAATGACTTGACTTGGAGCTGATGGGTCCTGGGAAAAACACACTGTTCCCCAATAAAAAGTTTAAAAAAAAATTTCATTGCTTTACCTTCTGTGGAGCCCATTGTGGGAAGGACGTTGATTCATCCTGTGAGCTGGCTCTGAGACCCTCCAAATGCCCCAAGCCATCCTGACCCCTGTTGCTCTTCTGTGCACCATATGTGATGAGACAAAGGTAGACAAGACATGATCCTTGTCCTGAAAAGACTCTCAGACTCCAGGCTCCCATTCCAACTGCTGCTTGGAAGTTCCTTTGTAGCTATGAGATCTTAGTACTGTGTGAGCTGCCCTAGGTTAGGCACCATGGACAGAATGCTGAGTGAGATGTGTCACTTACTAGCTTACCATCTTGGGCAAGTCATTTTTCCTGAGGCTGTTTCTTCATGTAAAATGGGGGTGACAGTATTACTTACCGACAGCTTTGTTGTGAAGGATAAAGGAGGTGTGAATATCAGTGTTATTCATACATCATAAAAATGTAGAATGGCCGTTATTAAATACATACTTAACCCTAACTCTACTTCTCTCACCCCATGAGATACCTGCCAAGTCACATGACTTCTGAGAATTTTTAAGCTCTAGTTATTTAAAAAAAAAAGATGGGGAAGGGGGATCAGGATGGGATGATGAGAATGACACCTGCTTAACCTTGCAGGATCTGACTTTCAACACCTCCGCAGTGGCCTTGACTCAGGACATTGCTCACCATGGTAGTGGATCCAGCAGCCGTTGGTAGGAACTCACAGCCCATCCTCAAGTGGTCATCCAGACACCGAGGTGAGATTTGGAAACCCACCACCTCACATATCAAGCAGGAGCTTTCGCTGAAATACAAAAACGTGCGTTCCCAGGAAACTGAGGATTTGAATGGACAGGCCACACACCGGGAATGCTGAGGGACATTAAAGAAATGCCCCCATGTTCTTTTACTTCTTCATTGCGGAGACTTTCTGGAAAAAATTGTCTGTTCTTGTTCTCCAGAGACTGTGACCACTTTTGGGTGTGTGGATTGTTGTGTGTTTCCCCCTGCGGAATGGTTTCTTTTGTGGGTGTCAGTTAAGTTATGAGGTGTTAACAGGCTCCTGGAAGAGCCATCACATCAAGTAGAAGGTGTTAGGTTTTGATCCCTGGCAGTGGTTCATGTTTATGTAATTTCTGTCTTCTCTCCTCCCGCCCTCACACCCGGTCCCCTCCCTACTCTCACTTGGTCCGGTAACTCTAGTTACCCTTTTTGTAACTCCAGTTACCCTTTTTGTATCTGTTTCAGGGCTACAGACACTACCATTTTTGCCCTTTAGAACTTTGGAGGGAGCCTTTTCTTTCCATACATGAAGAGGTTGGGCATTGATGGGAAAACCTGCCATGTTCAAATATTTGGCAGTCTTTTGATCCTCTTCTGGGAGAGGACACAAACTAGGCAGATCTTTACTGCTATGGCCCAAATGGTTGACTTAAAAACAACACATATGTGTTTATTTTCCAAGTGCACAATTTCCATTTTAACCCAAGTATACCCCAATCCTTCAGAAGCTTGTTCTGGGTCAAATGAGGGAGTGTTTTCCTGCTGGTTGCTCTTTATTTTGATAAACCCAAACCCTCAATGGCACCTCTGTTGATGAATGATCATTCTCTCATATTTCCTCTCTTGCCTTTGATTAAAAAATAACATGTATCTATTGTAAAAAATTTAGAACATAGAGTTGCACAAAGCAGAACACAAAAGTCACACATCATGAGACCGCTGTTGTTAACAGTTCATATGTCTTTCATCTAAGATCAAATAGAATTAGGACTATCCCATTTATGCCCTTTTGCAAAGTACTTTTTCTCACTTAATTTTACAGCCATGTTATTAGGCCTGGCAAAGTGTTCTCACTCTTCAACACAATTCTTCCTGGGCACAGGTCACTGAGAGTGCCTGCCTGTGCCAGCTTCTCCGTGCAGACCTTGTCTGGCTCCGGGGTTGGGAGCAATGGTTTAACTCCTGGGGCTGGGTGTAGGTTCCTTGGAGCCACTATCCCAGTCCTGAATATGGCTATATACACACAGAAGGAATAATGTCAGCATAAAAATGTAAAACATTTCCATGTCAGGAAGAACCCAAGAAATCTGCTCAGGGTCCTAACCAAAAAACTTAAGCATCAGATCTACTTACGTTTTTCTTCAAGTGTCCACAGCTCGGAATGCCATTTTTCTCTTATTTATTTATCTATTAGACGTTATTTTTTAAAGCAATTTTAGGTTGACAAAACTTGAGCAGGAAGTATAGAGAGTTCCCATATGTCCCCCTCCCCCGCACAGCAACCTCCCCAGCCATTAATGTCTCCCCCAGAATGGGACATTTGCTGCAGTCAGTGAACTGACATTGACAGTGGCCACCAAGGGCCATAGTTTACATTAGAATTCACCCTTAGTATGGTATCTTTTATGGGTTTTGACAAATGTATAATGACATATATCCACTATTATAGTATCATCTGAAATAGTTTCACTACCCTAAATATCCCTTGTGCTTCACATATTTATCTCTCCCTCCTCCTAAAGCCCTTGCAACCACAGATCTTTTTTGCTGTATCTATAGTTTTGCCTTTTCCAGAATGTCATATATTTGGAATCACACAGTATGTAGCCTTTTAAGATTGGCCTCTTCCACTTAGTAATATGCATTTAATTTTCCACCATGTCTTTTTTATGGCTCCATAGCCCTCTTTTTTTTAATTTATTTATTTTTATTATTAGTTTCAGGTGTACAAAAAGCTCATTTCTTTTCAGCACTGAATAATCTGTTGTCTGGATGGATGTACCACAGTTTATTTATCCATTCACCTACTGAAGGACATCATGTTTACTTCCAAGTTTTGGCAAAATATGAGTAAAGCTGCCTTAAATACCTATATGCAGGTTTTTGTGTGGACATAAGTTTCCACCTCTTTTGGGTAAATATCAAGGAGCATGATTGCTGGAATGTTTACTTTTGTAAGAAATTGCCAACCTGTCTTCCAAAGTGACTGTACCACCAGCAATGAATGGGAGTTTCTGCTGTTCCACACGCCTGTCAGCACTTGGTGTTGTCAGTGGTTTGGACTTTAGCCATGGTAGTGGTAACCTTTTCTCTGTCTCTCTGTCTCTCTGTCTGTGTGTGTCTCTCTCTTTCCCTGCCTTTCCTTCTTGGAATTGCCTGTGAATATGACTCTAAATAGGTTACCTCTTCTCTATTCATAAGCAGGTGTGCACTAACTTGTGAGAACCTTTAGCCCATTAGCTCCTCTTTTTCAGCAGCATGCTTGGCACTCTGCTATAGGTGTTGGGTAAATATTTGCCACTTGCATGGCTGCTGATGACCTGGCTGCCTCTGCTTTTGAGAACCATAAGAGATCTATTTGGAGAGATTCAGACTAGCACACAGGCATGTGCGCGCGTGCGCGCGCGCACACACACACACACACACACACACACACACACACACACACACAGCCACAGGCACTCTTCAGCACCAGCTTTGGACCATATTGCCCAGGCTTTAGAACCCTGACTCAAATTACCTCCAAATATTGGCCTTGGTTTATAAGTGATAATAAACAAGGTCGATTTTTGGTGATATTTATTTTGGTCAGTAATCAGGTACAGTATTATCTTTGGGTTTCAGACAGTGAAAAAGCCATTCTTCCTCTGACAGCCCACGTGAGCATGTCCCACACCTGCATCTATGGACGCTCACATCTCAATGATAAGAGTGAAGGCTAATGACAGCTGTGGTCACCACTCATCTCCTCTTTTTTTTCCTTCCATCATTGTTCTTCCAAGAGGGTTCTTGGCAAGGAGGAGAACTAACATTTATTGAGGCCCCTGAAGGTAAATTTACCCGCCCCTCCCCCATTTCTTGTACCCCCACTGTGCTGATTCTTTACTGTATGCCTCGCCGTATGATAGGTGGCAACAATGGTTATTGAATGAATAATGTACCTGTGGTCTGATACAGGCATTCAGGGTTTGCTAGTAAAGAACCACATAACACTCAGGCTCACTGTTTGGAGGTACTATTGCAGTTGCTTTGCAATAGCAGAAATCACTACAAATTTGCCCTCAGGAGCCCAAGCCCATAGCCAAATGTGGAGCCAATACTCCCTCACCCCCCTCCTCCTGGTTACTGTCAAAATCAGACCACACATTGTAGCAATCATATTGCCAAAGCTTTACGGCGTCCATAAATTGAAAACCACTGCCTCTGACAGTTATGGGCCTGTGTCAACACCAGATCATGTTGACGCTTCTGGAATGTGTTTGCAAATGCACCATGCTAGCCTTGGAAGCTGTTGACATCAGAGGCTGTGAGTTAATTAGATGTGGCCCCAGAGCATTGTGGGTCTTGCTGTCTAGGAGGATTTTAATTTTTCTTTTTTTTTTTAACACTTTTCTCGTTTTTGATTTGGTCCCAGTGCAGGAGCTGTCTTGGCTGCCATGCTTGGCAGACAAAAAAGCCAGGTTAAAGGAGGAGTCCGCGTTGCTGAGCAAGTGATAATGATGTCTGTGAGCTGCTTCCCTTCCTTCCCTTTCTGCAGATTGCAGTAGGAATGGCTGGAGACAGTGGGGAGTGGTGGTGCTGTGGATTCTGCTGTGAAGGAGAGATGACAGACAGCCTGCGTGTTTTGAGCAGGTTCTGTCTGACTGTGTGAGGGCCTCCATCTGGACCTGAGGCTGCTGAGAGCACTCGAGCAGCAGTGCCAGCTGTGGGCAGCCTGGCCTGTGTACTGCTGTGTATGTGCATGCACATGCGTGTGTACATGTGTGGAAGACACATGTGTGCATGTGTGTAATGGGGTTCCTGAGAGGGCACCGCAGTTCTTTGGAGGTCCTATTGCTGCCTTATTTTTCCACTCTGCTCTAACCTCCTCGTATAAAAAGAGAGTCTCCCCTGTTTAGAATATGTCTGAGTTTCTATTCTGGAGAAGTTGTGAAGGGAAAGGGACCTGGCCAGTTCTATCAAGCTTCAAGGAAAATGTCTGTCTCGTAACACCTTCAAAATTTATGTCCTTCTCTCATTACCAGCACCCTGGTGCCGGACATCATCCTTAACTGACAGATTCCCACAGGTGCCCCAGGAGCCAGGCAGTGACACAGAGAAGTGGGTATCCTGGGAAGTAGGAAATGAAGCCAGTGAGGTCAGGGAAACCCCACGGAGCTATCCACTGCCAACGACCTTCCCTGCTCCTGGCAGTTCTCACTGAGCTCCACGTGCAGAGCACTGAGCAAGACCCAGCAGGAGACAGACAGCCACTTCTGCTTTAGATAGTTTACATTCTAGTGGTGGAAAAGTCACATGTGTGCACGCCCACCCAAAGCCACACGTGTGTGTGCACAGAAGCAAGGCCAACATAACATAAGTACTAGTAGCAAGGGGGTGACTGAGTGTTTCAGAGGTACAGAGGAGGCAAGAAAGCTGGCTATAGACAGGTATCCAGAAAAGTTCGTAGGCGGGAGAAGCTTGACTGAGGTGAAAGTAAGTGTGGCTCGGACAGAGAGGACATGCCAAGCCGGAGAAAAGCAGGAACAAAGGCAAGGCAATGGGCATGAGGAGTTGTGTGCAGGTGATGGGCTGGGAAGGCTGAGGGTGAGGGCTTCCAGGGCTGGCGGTTTTGTCCATTGAATTCACTGCTGCAAACCTAGAGTCGGTGTTGCCAATTTTCTTTGTTGAGTATGGTCGTGAGCTACATGGAGGCTAGAAACTGGAAGAGCTTGCAAGGGGTTGGGGTGGGGTGAATACTCCTGGCAGGTGATAGATGCAGAGTGATTGAAGAGGGGATTGCTTTTAGGCCAGTGTCCCAATGAAAAAATAGATGTGATAATCCAAGCATAAGGTACTAAGGGGCTCAACTAGGTTAGCGAGAGCTCGGAAAAGGGGGGCTCCATGTGAGAGGCAGTGAAGGTTTAGGGAGCAGGGTCACCAATATAACTTGCAGAAATCTCGGGAGACCCTCTCACCTGCCTTCCTCTCTGAGATAGGAAGTGCCTCAGGTAGACCTCTCCTTGCCTCGCTGCTGAAACAAGCCATGGAGATTTCACTGCTAATTTTTGTGGGACATTTTACATTTTACCACCATCCCCAAGCATAACCCACAGAAATGACTCCTGCTTTACTTTAAGCTGATTTATGAAATAATTCATTTATTTGCCCATTCATTCATTCATTCATTCTTCAACAGTTACCAAGCATATACTTTTTGCTTTGCCCTCTGGTAGGCCCTGGGCATTTGCCAATAAATCAGACCTTATGCCTGCCCTCAAGGAACTTACAATTCAGTAGGAGTCAAACATATAAACATGCATGCAGTTAATGAAGGGCTGTACATCTCCCGAAGGCATGGTGAATGCACAAAGGAGGATGTCAGCTCCACTCTGAGGTGTGAGGCCAGGAGCATCTTAAAAGAGGAAGTGACAACTGAATTCTTGCTTTAAAGCTTTCGCCAAGTGGAAAGGGAATCAGGGAGAGGAGTCCCAGCAGAGAGCAGAGTATGCATAAGCCTTGAGGGAGAGATGGCTGATGTGGGCTTTGAACCTGGGTTCTAAACGTCCTTGGTGTGGTGTGCTGGGTGTAATGGGTGGGGATACTAGAAATCAGCAGATCACAATGGCCTGATTCACTATGTATGTGATTTAAAACATATTTCTATCAAAGCAAATAATGCTATTATGAGACAGAATGCAAAAATATCAAAATTTAGTGTAAAACAAAAGACTTCAAGGAACTGTCAAGGTTTATGTAAACTGTTTCATGCTATGCCCCCTGTCTTAGTCAGCTCAGGTTGCCATAACGAAATACCATAGATTGGTGGCTTAAATAACAGAAATTTATTTCTCATAATTCTGGAAGTGAGAAGTCCCAGGTGATGGTCTTGCAGGACTGAGTTCTGGTGAGGGCTCCCCTTCTGGCCTGCAGACGGCTGCCTTCTTGCTGTGTCCCCACATGACACAGAGAGAGCTCTGGTCTCTCTCATCTTGTAAGGACACCAATCCTATTGTATTAGGGTCTTACCCATATGATCTCACTTAACCTTTATTACCTCCTTATAAGCCCTTTCCCCACATACTGTCACACAGGAGAGTAGGACGTCAACATATGAATTTTGAGAGACACAATTCAGGCCATAGTACTCTGCATCTAGGCAGTGGGGGAAGATAATTCTTTTACCCACCTCTTCAATGCAAACACTTAGCAGGCACTAATAGTGCTCCAAGAAATTTCATATGAAAGTCATGGAAGAAGGAGAAACTTGCAAGAAAGCTGGAGAAGTAAGCCGGAGAATAATCATAAAGGGCCCTGAGTGTGTGCTAAGGCTTTCCTGAATGCAGTGGAAGCCCCTGAGAGGGAGAGACATGATCAAATTGGGGTTTCCGAGAGATCCACCTGACTGCAGTGTGGGTCAGTATTGGAGGGAGCAGCCTGGAGGCACGAAGGCTGGTTAGGAGGCTCTGGGCCCAGGCCGGTGACAAGCTGATGGAAGTTTGAAGGGCTGTGTAAAGATGAGAAATGCTCAGGGGATAAAGTAAAAGAAATTAGTGCCTGATTTGATTTGGTAGAAAGAGGGAAGAGAATGGAGGCATCTGGGCGACTCCCAGTTTTTGACCTACTCAGGTTTTCAAGGAAGTGGAAACAGCTCCAGGGCTCCCCTCCCAAGCTCTAGCTAATTTGCTGACCATTATCAGGCCCCCTTCCGTCTTTGACTTTCTTAACTCTTCCACCATTTTCTCACCGTAAAATCCAGTTTTTGGCAAGTTAGAGCAAACGTGGGAATGAAGAGAAAGGGATTCTGTGGGTCTGAGGTTATGGGCACCTGTGTGTTTGGCCACCCAGCTGTTGTCCAACCTTCTCCTGGTAGAGTCCTGGTTTCCCTTTGGGAACAAGCCCTCCCGAGCTGTGCTCTCTGACGTCTTGGTGGGTCTGTCAATCAAATTGAGCCAATCTGATTGGCTTTGTTTGGGCCACTTGATCCAAGCATAGCCAATCAGATTCACCAGGAATCTTGAACAGCTTGATACTGGGACAAAAAAAAAAATGCTCTGAGGGGATTAATATATGCTTGTGCCCTGTTACCTTGATCCCAAGATCTTCCCTTCTTCCTGCCTTTTGTAAGGCTGAGCTATTCACCTTTCTTTGATTTCTTGAGCTACCCTGTGTCCTTTCAGCAAATTCCTTTTTTAAAACTTAACATACTTGGTATCTGTTGCTTGCAACTAAAGAACGCTAGCTGATGCCCAGGGTGTAGCAGGAGAGGCCATATATCCACAACTGTCTCTGTTCAGCCTGCCTTGGGCTACAGAAGGAGACCTGAGACCCTCCTACTGTCCCACTGTGGCTGTGTCAAGCTCTGCACAGCCCCTGTGCCCATCTGTGGCAGGGTGTTAGGTATGTATGGTGCACGCCTAAACCATTTTCCGTCTCCTGCAGTCTTGGATGACAACTCTTATGGGAATTGCTTCAGCTGTCTTGCCCAGCTGTCGAGCTGTAAGAAGTAGGGAGTCATAAACCAGTGGACAGTGGAAGACCATCAACAGCCCTCCCCCCAACAAGGGCATGGAAAGGACAATAGAGGCTCTGGCCACTAAAGAGAAAGTGAAAATGGAGAGCCATCAAGAGGGAACGACAGATGGAGGTGGCCCCAGGTGAGCTTCGCCAACGCGACATTAGCTTTTTCCACTTTTTTTTGAAGGTGCTATTTTCTAGGTTCTGCTGCCAGAACTTTCTGAAATGCCAGGCCTGACTGCCAGGGCAAACTGGAAAGCCAGCCAGCCTGGGCTGCAAGTGCCAGAAGATCACAAACACAGCCACTTAGAGCAGCTCGCCTGATAGCTCAGTGCCTTTCCATTTCTGCCAAATTGATGTGGCCGTCGAGGTAATTTTCCAGGCCTCATGGCCCAGGTGGCACGCCCAAAGCCCCAGACCAGCCCAGAACCCTGGAACTAGCCTCTGGCAATGGTTTGGGGGCTCTAATGAATGGCCCTCCTTGTCACATTCAGGCAGTTCTGCAGCCAGCGAGGAACTTCAGCTCTTAGTGTCTCTGGCAGCCAGGAGCGATTGCAGAACATCTGTCAGTACTTGGATCAGGACTCACTTCTGTCTCTCTACAATCCTTTGAGTTTCCTTTAAACAAAGTGGCCTCCCACTTCCTTTCCCATCCCCATCCCACCTCCAAAAGTCAGGTGTCAAACAACATCAATACACAGATGTTTGTGACTTATATGTCTACAAGGAAAATCAAGGGCAGCAATAACAATAACATGAAAGTTGTAAAGAGCAGGCACACCCACTCTTTATCCCCGATGCACACCTGGTCTAAAATATCAGAAAACTGATAGCCTTAGGTGTGAATTTACTTTATCATTTAGTGAGCACCTACTCTGTTCCAAACATTGTGATAAGTGCCATTGGGAAAGCCCTTGAGGAATGTGGTTGTCTTTCTAGTGAGGACAAAGACAAGGTCATAAATAATATATCTCAAGGTCTAATGCTCAGTTCAGGTTCAGCTGAGAACATGAAAGCTGTGGTGGGGAAGGGCTGATTCTACATACCCTGTGCCCTATAGTAGGATGTTTTGTACCATCAGGGCAATGCCTGTGTCACTCTTTGCCACATACATACCTCCTTGAATGGTCAGCTCTCCTTGTATGGGTATCTCTCCATTTACAGGGGAGGTCAGGGAGAGACTCACCTTTGATCTCATGTCTCAAAAAGTGCACGATTGATGGACTTGTTAGCTCAGACAGACTCAGGGGTTTTTAGGGGTCACAGCGCTTTCTAGGGGTTTCAAAGTTCAAGGCGTGGCTCAGTCAAATGTCACATTATTTAATACATGGGCTTACCCAACCTCTGCTGTTTTAGACAGCACTGCTTAAGCAGGTCTGCACAAGACGAAAAGAACAAATGAAACCACAACTAGTCCTGTCTTGTATTTCATACAAAGAGAAACCCAAGCCTGCCCTCAATCAGAGTACAGACTGTATATCTTCTCTTTACTCCATACATGTACACTATAAGAATGATTATTATCAGTTGTGAGAGATTTTGTTCATCTATGTTGGGGGTGCCATTCTAAACATGAAAGCAAAAATATAAAAACTAATGTTAGTATTACTAGGTGTCATTGGGAACTATCATTCTTTGTTTATTTTAATTCTCACAACAGTCCTGTAAAGTAGGTATTGTGCTTCTCATTTTGTTGATTGTGAAAGTCAGACTCAGAGAGTCTCAAGTAACCTCATCAGCTATGAGCCTATTGGGTTAGGGAGTCGGGATGTGAACCCCTGTGTGTCTGATTCCTTCATGGAGGAAAGGTGAACTGCTCTATAATCAGCATTCCCGTTGACCTCCGCTGGTGGGGAAGAGCCTTGCAGATCCCAGTTTCCCTCTCCTCACAGGACCTTTGGATTGGTTAACATCGTCTTCCCTGTGTGGCATGGGGTTGATGGAAGTGGGCATCGCGGGGAAGTTTCTGGAATGGGTGGTGCAGAGGGCACTCCTGCTGGGAACAAATCTGTACACCCAGCTATTTGGCCAGCCAGGTATCATATTAGGGACTGTGGAGGGCACCACCGAGGAGTCAGGAGCTCACCTGTGGGAAGAATGAGGATGAGAGGATCACAAAGTCAGTCCTGGGCTGGGCTTCACCCTCAGAGGTCCCCAGAGGCAGGTTGAGATTCTAGGGATTTCCATGGCTCCTTGTACCATTTAGGGACAGCACCCTCCCTAGGTTAGATCTCCTTCCAACTGCCCCTGTGGGACTGGGATAGAGGGGCTGGAGGGAAGCAGCAATAAGGGGTGGGGGTGGGGTTCTAGGCCCTGAGAGCTCCTGTGCTCAGCCAGGAGTGTGGTCAAGCTCCTTTCCTTCACATTGACCTGTGTGGAATGAAGCTGATCTTTGTTGCAACTGCCCAGAAGCTGTTTGCTATGGTAATTAATAAGAATCTGGTGTAAGGGCTTTAGAATACATGTACTTCATATGCAAGGCTCTGAATAAGCAGCATATGACTCTTACTTTTTCCTTAAGGCAGGCTTGGCCTGAACTTTATTGGGAAAAAAAAAAGTTCTTAGTCTCAATGAGAATCTATGTATAGAATTATCCTATAATTCATACTCATTTCAAATAAATTATTAGTTTTAGAGGTTTTAGAGTTCTGTGCGTAGGTAGTCAAAGAAAAACCAAACGTGCTTCTCCTCTCTTTCCCACCCAAATCCCTCTCAAATCCCATTTGGTTGGGATTTCTGGAAGGCGGGGTGGAAGCCAAGGCTCACACATGCTCCTACTTGACTGACTAGGGGAGGGCGCCTCTTACCCAAAAGATGGGGCCAATTGGGAAATAAGAGCGGGGTCCATGCATGCTTCACAGCTAGATGATCATTTCAGGGCCATATCAAGGCATATAGTATATCTCACTCATTTATTCATTCATAATCCATTTCTTATTTTCTTTAAAACCATTTAATAATACTTTATCTGATTTGTAGCATGTATTTTGTGGATATACCAAAGTATAAAAGGGCATTATAATATGAATTCTCTATTATTATTTTTTTTTTTTGAAAAAAGGTTATACATATTCTGTGTACACTTATATAGACATGGAAAGATTTCTGGAAGGATCCATAAGAAACTGTCAACAGTAGTTCTTTCTGGGGAGGGAGTACGATGGATGGCAATTTAGGAAGGAGACATTTACTTGTCATTTTATACCCTCTGTACTCTACATGTTTAGTTAAATATCTTTAAATCTCTATTGGCAAGATGAAATTCAGTAGTGCAGTTTTTAATGGTGTCCTACAAAGCACACGATGAAATCTGGGTCCTCCATTAGAGGACCATGTTTGAGGATCAGTGCATTAGCTGGACCAGGCAGGTCGGCAGGGCTTAGGATATGTGAAAAAACAAAACAGGGAGATAGCAAGCATAGAATAGCAGTTTGGTTTTCCTGATCAATGACAAGCAGCCTTCAAACACTGTACGTTCTGGACTACTGGTGGTGCTAGACACCTCCTTTTCTCCCTGGACGACCTTTGTCAGCCACCTTCCTTGCTAGACGGATGGGAATCCCTCTCCACCCTCTGCATGCTCCCCTTGTTTTGAAATGATCTAGACACCATAAGACAAATGGGACATGCCAAGTTTCCTCAAGCTCAGTGCCTTGTACAGTTCCCTTATTTTTGTTTAAAAGTTTATATCAGACTTTATCCCCGAGGACAATCATTTTCAGACGGATCTTATATATTCAGTTCCTCTCATGGTCTTTCCCCAGAGAAACCTTTCACTTCTCCCCAAAGAATGTGTGTCCAAACTAAGACCAACTACAGGGTTGGATAAGAGTTCAGCAACTTGAAGACAAATGCAAAATCACAAAGACACATCTATCCAGAGCTGTTCATATTAGCAGAGCACTGAGGAAACAAGCAGAGAGTGTGGACTCTGGAGCAGCCATTCGAATCCAGACTCTACCAGCTATGGGACCGTCCGCATCTTATTTACCTAATTTCTCTGTGCCTCACTTTCTTCATCTGTAAAATGGGAATGAAAATGCCTTCCTTGCAAGATGATTTTGAAGATTTGAAGTAATAAAGTAATCCACAGTGATATGATTTAATCATTTATATACCCATCACACATTACATGTTTATTGTGCATTAAGCAGTGTGCTAGGCAACAAGAGAGGTTTCAATTATTAATAAAACATGGCCCTTGTTCTTCAGGGATTAAAGTCTAGAAGAGAAGATGAAAAATTTAACAAATACATCACATCAAGGTGATAACGGCAATAAGAAAATATGTACTAAGTTCACTGGTGCTACAAAAATAGGAGTGAAATTCAGAATTCAAAAGTTACTGTAACAGATAATGTTTTGATAAGTAAGATGATTTCTTTATAAAGAACCACTGCTTATACTCCATTCATTCATTAATTAAACAACATAGATGCTTCGTCTAGCCAGAAAATTAAGAGGGGATCCCTGCCCCTTCTCTCTATTCCCACTGCTTCTGCATTGTTTCAAGTTAGCATCGCTTGTAGCTCATGACTACAGCAGCCTCCTAACTGACCTTTTACCTTCAGATTTTCCCATCACTGATCCATTTGTTTGTTAATTGCTTGTTGATGCTAATAACAATCTCTCACATTTATACAGCATTTCACCATTTACAAACTCTTATCACAAATGTCATCTAACTTGGTCTTCACTACAACCTAATGAGGTGTGGGGAGTTCAGAAGTGATTATCCTTATTTTAAGGGAAATTTAGGGCCTTAGAGGTCATGTGACTTGTTCAAGGTCAAACTCAAACTCACTCCTTTTGGGTTCAAACCCAGTACTTTCTCTTCCATGTATCTCAAACAAGGGCGCTGGACTTTTAAATAATATTATAGCTTCTTGTTCCTCAACATAATTGACAACTTGGTTGTTGGAGCTCAGGAGAAGCATCTGTGACTGGAGATTTTTTGACAGTCCTAGTCACTCTTGCCAAACCTGAGATTAATTAGGCAGTGCAACTAAAATCCTCTCTCATTCCATAGGCCTCTTGGGTCAAGCTCCTGTCATTTGCACCGGGGGAATTTTCACAGCCAGAGGGAGGTTCTGGATATAACATCTGGCAGACAGGGTTTTCCTTGCTCGCTCTCTGAGAGGGCATCCTATGAGGGGCAGATCTGGGGGTTAGGAACACAAGAAGAATGTGCCAGAAACAGCTCTGGTTCAGGAGTGCTGCTGAGCGGTGTCCTGATGCCCTCTTGTCCTGGTGTTAGAGAAATTGTCTTCTGAGTAGAACTTGCTTCTGCTTCATTAATTTCATTGATTCCCTCATATGTTCATTCACTCATTTATCCAGTCATGTATGAAGCACTGTATGGGCACTGGGGATGCACATAAGAATAAGACATGGTCCTTCTTTTTTCTTTCTCTCTTTAGACCTGTATTGGATATATCAGTACTGTGCTTGCTTCACTGACTTACCGCCAACCCCCTAGAGAAATACCATAGTCACAGCCCTTCCGCCAAGGTGGCCAAATGTAATACCATGTGACCTGCCCCTGCAGCCCAGGCTAATTAGACCTGGGCTGGGCACCACACCCAGAACAGCCATCCAATTGGCTGACCCATAATGTGGCCTGGTGGTAAAATATCGGCTGTGTCAATCCAATCCATGCTTGTGGACATTTGAATTGGGAAAAGTGGAGAGATGGAGGCAGTCCAGGAGCATAAGCTGTAAAGCTGACCTGAGGTTGAGTTGGAAAGATGGCTGACTGAAACCATGAGTAAGCTGAAATGAGGGGGAAGAAGTGATTAAAGAACAAGGGATACATTGGTGCACAAATAGACAAAAATCTCTCTCCTCATAAAGTAAAAATCTTTTAGATGATACCTGTATGGACATAAGGCCCTGCATTGTCTACGTCTTGCCCACTCACCAACATGCATCCTAGGACTGTTGCAATGTGCAGGTCCAACATGCAGTTGCTGGGAAGTGGCGGCAATGTGCAGATCCAACATGCAGTTGCTGGGAAGTGGCGGGATCCTTCCCATCACAGTACAACCATGTGGAGTGTGCCTTCTTCATCTCTCAGCATCTGCTCAACAGCAAGGCTCAGCCCATGCACCATCTTCTCCGGGTTCTTCTCCCTAACTGAGTCACATCCCCCAACCTAGTGAAAGCAGAGAGCCCTTCTGTGTAATCATAGAATGGCCTATGCAAATGCTCTGATGACACTACCCTTTCTATTGACTCAGTGATTCATCTATTCAACAAACATTTTTTTAAATGGCACCATTGTGTTAGGCTATGTGTTAGGTGCTACACAATAAGCTACATACAGTTCTTGGCCAAAAGTCTCCCTGTCTAAGGGAAGCCATGGAATTGAGAGTGTGTAATACAGTATTATAGTATTACAGGTGCTGAGATCTTTGTAAATGTTGGATTCTCACTGACCTTCCCACAATACTGTAATTTTATTGAAGGCAAGGGCTATGTCTTTGCCTCCTCAGCAAATAGCTATCAAATGAATAAAACATGAGGAAACTCATCTAAGATTGTTGAGTTTTTGCTGAAATAATAGGGATGCTACTTCTCTTGTGTTTTCCCATCTTGGAAATTCCTTTGCTTTCTCTGCAGCCTCCCCAATGTCATTTTCCTAGGGAAGGAAAGAGCAAATGCCACTTAGGGAAGGAGGATGAGGAGGACATGACACAGGTGAGTTCCTAGTGGAAGGGGAAGTAGGACGCTCATCTGAGGCAAGAAAGAGGAAGAAAGGTGAAAGGTCAGATTTGAGTATTCTCAACTCTTCTTCCATTTGGGGTTCAGTCTGTGTGGGTGCTGTTGTGGGAGAAACATCCAGATAGGCTTGAGGGATATCTAAGAGCATGATTATTCTTTGCAGACAGCTGAAAAGACTGTATACCTCTCAGACGACTCATGAGAGGCATGGCCCCACTTCCTACCTGATGCTGGGAGATAGAAATGACAGAGAGAGGAATCCAGATAGATGAGCCTGAGCTGGAACTTCCTGTAGCCATTGCTTCCTGAATCCTGCATAGTCAAGGTCAAAAAGTGCCAGTGGTTTTGAAGAAGAGTGGTGGACTACAAGGAATGTGGGTCAGGATAAGTAGGCATAAAATGTGCTTCATAACTGGAGGGAAATGGCAAAGTTTGTTGTCATAAGCAGCAGGTTACAGCACATTGTGCAAAAATCCCCCAAACCCAGGTGGCTCAGCCACACTTGAGTTCAATAGCTGTCAGAGCCATTGAATATCTTGGCAAGAACAAGATCAGATGAGCCACCCTACAGTGGAGACCTAGTTCACCAATCCAGGAGGCAAGTTATCATTTAACAATCTCAGGGGAGGTTCTGTTTAGCCCTGGCTAGGTCGTCTGCCCAATTTTTGGAAACAAGTGTATGAGGTACTATGATTGGGCCAAACTGTGTCACATGTTCCCATTCCTCTGGCCAGCGGAGTTGAACTGTTTCCAGAAGACAGAGTGTGTTTTGGAAGGTGACTGAGCAGATAAGTATAAAGTATAAAATAAGTATAAAAAATAAAAATGGTGGACCCCTATGGTCCATTGCATAATGGTAGCTGGTATAGCTGTATATCTACCACTGTGTGTCCTCTCATCCTGATGGGGCACAGTCCTTCAGTTAGTCTTAGAGGCATGTTCGCCTTGGAACCATTCTCCCAGTCTGGTATGTGATGCAGTTACTTCATATCCATGCATCTCAGTGAGCTTCATCTTTGCTTAGAGCAAAGCTTTAGACTTCCTCCTCAAAAGCAGTTACTCCTATAAAGGATCTGGGATACATGGCAGTGGGATTAATGCATGCAAAGGAATAGTCAGGCATTGCAAGATGGTGGCTTTCTACAGGGATGTTTCCAATTAAGTATCCTCACATCCCCAGTGGGAGAGAGCCACTGAGGGCCTGTCAGCACTGGTTACACTGCTTCCAGTTCATAGCAGGTGCTGTTATGGAAGCAGTCTGCTACCAGGATCCCACCCCCTTGTCAATGAGTATGCAGCTCAGAACTAAGTGTTTCTGGGTGTGAGAGTCCAGAGGGTCATAACAGAATCGCTGTGCCCCTCTGCCACTCACTCAGGTTACTCTGGCCAGTAATTTACAGTTGTAGCAGTGTGATTTCTCTCCCAGTGACCAGGAGGGAGGAGCCCACTTGGGGCTTACTCAGCCCCTTCCCCAGCAGGAAGATCTGGTTCTTTCCACCAACTCCAGCTAAGCCATTGGTTTTTTTGGGGTGGGAAGAGGGGAACAGAGGGCTTACAGAGCTGAATGGTAAAGAGCAGCTGATAGGGCTTATGGTCAGTGTATCAGAGATGGCGGGGGGGAGATAGAAGGGAGCACGTAGGGTTGGAATAGGAGATCCAAGTTAACTGATGACCCAAATAACATTATTACACCAATAGAAATACCAGTATTTCTGAACATAAAACAGTGTGGTATACCAAACATCAGAAAATTGAAAAACAGTATTGCAATCATTGGATAGATCCCTCATGATTATTATTTTTAAATGGCAAATCCAGTATTTTATACAGTGGGATAAGCTCTCAAGCCCTAGTCCAGTCATGATTCCCAATTTTTTCTCTTTTCAGTCCCCAAGATTACTTATCCAGACTCCAGCCTGGAATGAGATTAGGTAATTGTGGGAAGGGCGTGGAGGGAGGCAAGAAGGGAGGTGTTGGTAAGGATGTGGGTCCAGAGAACCGAGCCAGAAGTGAGGGCAGCAGAGCTGGCCCTTACAATGTGCACGTTTCCCAAGTGCTGTGCCTAGAAGCCCCCTGCACCAGCACAGAAGTAAAATGTAGCTGAAGGGGAAGCAGGGGGATCTTTCACGATGCCCAAAGACTTTCCCAAGGGAGATGTCTTTGCTTCTTGGCAGGCTTTTCCTGGAGTCAGAGGGAGGGAAGGGGACAGCAGAGACATGGACTTGCCCTCATTAGAATGACTCTGTCCCTGTGGTGAAATTTGTCCAGCTAGGAGTTGTAACGTGTTAAAGTGGTTCCCTAGTTTGGTTAGCTTACTGGTAGTTGAGAGCCTCATTTCTCTGAGCAGGTTTTCCTTTAAGTAGTGTGCTACCGGGGCCCCAGCCTTCAGCTTTAAGCAGTACAGAACAATTTGGGTACAGGCCCCAAAGAGGACTCCAACAACGTGCATAAGTGCTCCAGTTCCTGAAATTGGTATGTTTCTTTTTCCATTACCTCTATTTCCACACATGCCTGTGACATGTATTTGAAATGCCCTATAAGACTGCATACTGTTTCAAGCCATCCCCACAATGGGTAAAAGGCATTTAAGCTGTCCCTTTTAGCATAAAAGACAGAGCTATGCCAAACCATGCTGCAGTTAGCTTTGTATGTTTTTTGCCACGACCATAGTCTGCTATACTTGAAACCAAGATGAAATGCCATTCCAGCTGACTCTGACTCTGTGTGAGTATGTGTGTTCGGGCACTTATTTAAAGCATAACCACAGGCCAGCGTGCCTTAGTCAGAGCACATGGATATCATTACTACACTCGCATTTTAGGGTGGAAGGAAATAGAGCAGTTAACCACCTGAAATCGCAGTAGACAAAAGGAGAACGCCATAAAGTTTTACAACTGTGGGACAAAAGATTGCAAAATGTAGATTCCATTAAATAAAATAGGAAATAAGTTATGTTACATACTTGAGTAGTTTTGTCACAGTGATTAGTAGAGCTTAGTTATTACCTGTGACTAGAAGATTCCATTTCCACAAAGAAATGGATTTAAGAATTGGAAAAACATCAGTTGTGATATCTTTGATCTCAAGCCCATTGTAGTCAGATAATGCAAACAAAATTTCTCACAAGTTTTCAGTACGTAAAAACAATGCATGGTATTACTGATATTTTGAATTTGCATTGCTGGTTTTTTGCCAGCAGCAAAGATGACCACCCTTAAGATATCTAGCCAACAGTTTTCCTCTTGATTAGGTGCTCCACCAGACTCATTTTCACGGAGCAAATCCCATTCAGATCCTGGAAAGATTAAAGCACCTTAACCTTTCCTTCTAAATTGAGTTCCTCTGGGAAGCAAGTTGAGATCTAGAAGCCCTGAATGAAACTGAATGCTTTGGGAGACAGCTTGGGCCGGCTTAAATTAAAGCTCGCTCTCCAGAGGGCTATAGACAAAGCTTTCTCTACCGTGTTCTGCTACTGTATTCAGTGCACTGAGTAACTCTTAATGTTCCTAGGGTTTCCTAAATAGCCTAGAAATAAAGCTAACAGAAGAGAGCAATATATTTCACTTAACTAACTTTACCAGCATATCCAAAGTTATTTCTTTTTAAATAGCTCATGAAAGGCCTTGGTCAAAATTTGGTGGCAATAGAAATACTTGAACATGAATCCATCAGCTGCCCTTTAAGTCTCCAGACTTTAAGTACATTAAGAATGAAACACCACCCTGGATGCTATAACCTTTATAAGTCTGTATTTTCCAAAAAATAAAGAAGAACAAAGTCACCCCTCTCACAACAACTGGAGGAAAACTCAGTAGAAACTCAACACTTTTTCAATGAGAAATACCTGATGTCATATATTTTGTTTAATCAAGACTGAGTTGCCTGTACACTAAGGCAATTTAAGAATGTGATCTGTAACTCACAGTCTTAATTACATGGAGAAAAAGTGAATGGGTTCATTAATGCTGTGAAAAGGAACAGTGACCTACCTGCCAAGTGGCAAGGTGGAAATAATTAATCTAGTCAATTAAAAAGAAATAGATCATTTAAAATGCAAAGGCTTCCAGGTGGTGCACTGCATTCTGCTATCTGGACGTGCAAATTATCACTGTCAGTTCTGGTCTTCTCAGTAAGTGTCTCTTAACCTTTCTGTTTCTTTTTTCTTTTCGCCATGCCTCAAATCTAATAGAAGAATTTTTCTGAGCTATAAATCACCACCTGTTTCTTTATATTTTATGTTCTAAAATATTTATTTATTCTAACATGTACTCTAGAAATGCTCTGGGGGTTTCCAAGTCGCCAGTACCATTTCCAGGATATTCCTTTCTCTTTGTTGGAGTCTGTTCTATCTTCCCCTTCAAAATTGTTTGCTTTTTTCTGGGGTTTTAATAATATTTTTAAAGTGCTGGAGTCTGAGCCACACTGTCTGGGTTATCTAATCCCATTTATGATCCTATAACCTTGAAACTTGCCACGGCCTGGCTGTCAGCACCAGATTCTACATACATAGGGAGTGTATTTGCTCCGTGGAACCGGAAATTAGTCAAACAGTTACTTTTCTACAAAGGTTCATAATTCCTCTTGACATTTACAAGCAAGTAGTAGTTCTTAGATGCAGAGTGATCTCAAAACACCTCGGGTTGCAGGGAGCGGCTACTTGCAACGAAGGGCTGGCGCAGGCTTTCTCCCGCGTGCCCGTGTTTCCCCCAGCCCGCGCCCCACCTATCCTTTCTCTGCAGAGATGCGGAGAGGAAAACCTGTGCGTGGCTTAATCCTTTGCAGCTGTTCCAAACTCATTCCCAGGACAAATATTAATATCATGTTCATTTAAACCAAGGCCAAGCTTTATACAAGCGGCATCCGAGTTTTTAAAATCTGCTCAAGGCAAGGCTGTTCTTTTTTTTTATGGGGAGAGTCTGGCTGTAAATTTCTGGTTGCTAAGGAGGAAAAAAGATCCCATCTTAAAAAACAAATGCTGCGGTGGCGAAGTGCGACTTGAAAGACTCTATTTCCTAGGTGTTAGACTTGGCAAGTTAGAAATAGCGAGGGAGGCGAAAAGACGCTTTTCCTTGAAATGCTCAAACAAAGTAGTACATATTGGCAGCGCGGCGGGAGGCGCGCGGCGGCCATATGCGCGGCGCCCAGCGAAATGGAATAAACAGCTGCTGCCAGGAATCCAATTCCTGGCCAGGAGGCAAACCCAAGTCCTCCTGTTTCCAAAATAAAAATCACCAGTGGGATTCCCCTTCCTGCAATTCCAGCCTGTAGTTTTATAAAAGCATAAAACATGGCTGTATTGTGGTTTATCATAATCCCTTACATTTGTAGAGCGTTTTACAGTTTACAAAGCGCTTTACACACATTATCTCATTTGAGCCTCATAACAGCTCTGGACAGTACAAAGCTCAGATATTGTGATTCGATTTTTACAGATGGAAAAAGGAAGGTTCAGAGAATGATGGTGAGCTGGGCGCCACAGCCAGGGGCTGCTCCTGCCTAGCTCAGAGCTGGCCCTGCAGAGACCTCCTGGGCTCCTCGGGATGAGGGGACCCAGGGAAGGTATCATTTTTGTGTAGTTGAAGTGCAAGCTGCGCTTTCTTTCCTTTGTGCAAGCCTCAGCTCCCTCTGCCAAGGGTCTTCCCCCGTACTTTCTGCAGCAGCAAGGGTGGCAAGTAGGCTGGAAGGGTGTACGGGGCAAGGAAAAAAGCTACTCCTCACATCAAATGTAGAATCTGGTTTGCCCTTGGTGGCACTCAAAGCCGCCATTTCATTTGCAGCATATACTGCAGAGATCAGCCAAGGTCACTCTGAGCTTCAGAACTGCAAGGAGGAAGGAACTTGGCTACTGTTCCGTTGTTCCCAGACACTGACACCTCTGTACAACCCTTTGCAGAAAAACAGGCTTTGCCTCTGGAACTGTCTGGCTTGAGCTCATTGTGAAAGCAGATTTACAGAATCGACAGCTCCTTTTATATAGGAATCCCCTCTAACCGCAGGGAATGCTGGGATACTGAAGCATAACAGTCCTCTCCTATGGGGTAGAGGACATTGTGGGTGGAGGCTGTAGCAGCTGGGCTGCTTTAAAACAGGGAAGTCCTCTCTGGTAGTGACTTGGAGACTTCTCTAGCGAGAGTACCTGGTTTCCTGATCAGGTCTCACTGGGCTGCTACCACGCCCGGGGATTTTCTGTTCTTTGGTCTAGCTGCAGAATTGGGCATTAAAACACAGCCACTGGGAGCCCAAGTGCCAGGGCTCCAGGCTTACCAGCACTGTGCCCCACACAGAGATGCCTTACCTGGAAACATGGAGCTATTAGTAAAATCTGTTAACATGGGGTTATTGTAAGAATTAAATGATTATTGTTTGTAAGACTTAGAGCAGTGCCTAGTGTGAGGTGAGTCCTCTATTGGGTTTTGTTAAATTCAGTGAAGCTGTACTTTGGGCAGCAGCAGCCCAGCTCCACCAACTCCTTCCTGCTCTCTGACGTCTTAATTATGGAGAGTGGTTGGTGATGGTTGGTGACATTCCTCTTTTCCATGTCAGCTTTGACCCAGATGAGCCTTCCCAGGATCCCCCACGGAGATGCACAAACCAAGAGGCACTTTGCCCCATACAGTTTAGTCACTGATCTTTTCGTGCTGTAAGGCAATCAGGGTTTGCAGAAATACAACCCATTTTGTTTGACCGTATTTACATGGTTGTTGTCAAAGCAAAAATTGCACCAAAGTTAAACATGCAAGCCAGACTTTTTTCAAGACTCTTCCAGTAGAGGATAGAGGCCATAGCTCAGTCTGAACTCAACTCCACTGAAACAGAGTATTAGGGTTTTTAAGCATTGGAGTGAGAGAATGATCATGTGTTTGCTAATTGGCCTGACCCAAGGGAGAGTAAGTTTCTGGTATCTTTCCAACAGGAGGTAGTCTTATAACTTGGAGCAAAGGGCCTGCAGAAGTTAGGCTCCTATGCTCCCAAGGAACTGGGAAATAGCAGTACTACCTCCTTTGTTGATTAAATTTCAAACAGATTGCTTCCAGGTACTTGAGAAAGACATTCTTGAGTTGTAAATCTCGCAAGAAACTTGTTAAAAGATTGACATATATCTCAAAGAGGCAGAGAGAATTACAATGACAAGTTTCTAGAGAAAATACTCTAGGAAAAGGGAGGGCAGGGCCTAGAGTCAGAAAGGGAAGGCTATCCCAAGTTTAGTCAAGCTGAGGGAAACGATAAGGCTGCCTTAGCCATCAGTACTTTAGGAACAGATGATGATGTGATACAGAATGCCCCTGTCACAGAGCTCCTTTGGAAGGTGAACAGAAGCATTGCAGGGTCCCTGCTAGACCATGACAGTGGCCCAATGTCTTGGTTACCCAAGTGTCCAATCTCAGCCCTTCCTTCTTTCAGAGGGCAGTTAGCTTTCACTGATAGAGGAAGGAGAGAGCCTCATTTTACAATACTTTGTGTCTTGAGCCCTTTAAGTCCTGGTTCACTTGAGAAAGCAATGTCCCTCCCCAGGACCAGAGATTGACAGTCTGTTCTGGAGTCCATCCAAAGCTCCATGATTTTGGAAAGAACTACGTAGTGAAGGGGAGCTGAATATGCCACCCCAAAATGTGCCACTTTGGCATGTGGATTATTTTGAGCTGAAGGCAATGAAGACCCAGCAGATTCAGGAAAAACTTTTACTTCTCCCTTAACTGTCTAAAAGACTTTAGATAGGGGGCTTGTACCAGAAAGAGAGTTATTACCAGATAGTAATACCTTGGTTTGTGAGCATAATTCGTTCCGGAAACAAACTACTCATATTGCAAGACATTGCTCATTTACCAAGTTAAAATGTATTAGAAATGTTTGCTCGTCTTGAGTAACACTCGCAAACCAAGTTAGTCGCAATCCGAGGTTTTACTGTATAACTCTGTTTTTTTTTAATCAGGAAGTCTTATCTGTATGGCAGGGTAAACCTCTAATTACACCTATTCTTATCTTTTTGAGAATTATCCTCCTCCCCTTGGAACTCCCAGATCCTTATCTTGTTCTTTAGCTCAGAATGGCATATTAGCCCCAACTGGCCAACTTGCCTTTGAGTCTTATATTTTTATGGAGCTCCCGTATGTACAAACTTAAATTTGCTTTTCTCCTGTTAATGTCTTAGGTCAATTTACTTATTAGAGCAGCCAAAGAACCTAGAAGGGAAGAAGAGGGAAATGTCCCCATCCCTTCAATAGTAGAGGGAAGGTCAGGACTTTAGCTAATTTGGACTCTGCCCTGAACCTCAAAGGGAATGCAGGCCTTAAAGATGTAGGCCTTCTCATGGGCCGGCCGAGTGGCACAGTGGTTAAGCGCTGGCTTGGGACGCCAGTGGCCCCGGTTCAGTCCCACATATGAGGGCCAGTGACACTGCCCTCAAAAAAAAAAAAAATAAGATGTAGGCCTTCTCACAGCAAGACAATCCCTGGCGGAGTCCCACTCCCAACCTGGGTCCCAACTAGCTCATCAGCCCCCAGGTTCACCCCCAGTTTCTTTGCAAACCCTCCACTCCATCCCAGTCACCTTGTCTGCATAAACCATCTGGGACTTCAGTAAAATGGTTAGTGATGCCCCTGCTTGTTTAAACTTCACAAAACAGCCAGGGAGGAGGGCTCCTTGTTGTCTGGTGAGGGGTAGTAGACCTGAAATCCACTGGTTAGGTTTACTTTTATTATTTCTACCAGGGTGAGCGATAAGCAAGCTCATTACCTTACCTCTTATGTTGTATCTGCCAGTCTCACCAGTGGCCACATTGATTTTCAGGGACGATACAGTCTAACTTGATATTGAGGAGTATTTCTCAAATTTGCAAGATGCCTCCTCTCTTCGCTCCTACTTTCTTCCCTCTCCTCCGTTCCCTCTGGAGGCAATAAGCCCCATTTTTTTTGTGTGTGTGTGTGTGTGCAGAACAGTGTTTGATTTCCATTCTGTTCTGCCCTGGGGAAGGGTAGGGGTGTGGAGGGGCAGGAAGGAGAAGATTGTTGGAGAAGCTCCATTACCCAGGACCATTCCCATCCTCCTCAGGCCTTTCGTACGTGAGGATGGGGTGGGAAGGACTCAAGGACAGAGTAATGTGAACAGCCTCACAAAGTGCCCAGTTCTTGGGGTAGCCCATGGTTTGGGGGGTGCTGCTGAAATAATTCAGAGTTGTATTAATAATTAAATCTTTGTATTTTACCCACTCAACCACTTTCAGCCTTGAAGCAGACCCTGACCTGCAGAAGACAAAGTGTTATGGGTCAACAGAGATTTGAAAAAGATGTAGTGGAACACTGCCGGAGTGTGTGGGGGAGAAGGTGAGGGTATGGGGTGTGGGGTGTGGGTATGGGGGGCGCTCTGCTGTTTGCCACACACAGGCCTGATTAAGGTGCTGTGGAGTTCCTCTTTACGTGAATCTTTGCCCCAGGCAAAGTTTTTTTTTTTTTTTTAAAGATTTTATCGGGGAATTGGGGGAGGGAAACAGGCAAGTTGCTGTCCTTTTTTGTTCTTCAGTCTAGTTGTGGAGGATGTCACTTCACTGGCCCATGTTGGTATTATTGCGCTCTGGCTGAGGCAGTCACTCTCCGGCAACTCACAGCAGCCCAGCTCCACGTGGAGCTGTTGTTCACCATCTTAGCTGTAGAGGGCTCAGCATCCCAGCCCCACATGTGGGATCCAAACCACCTGCCCTGCTGCTCAGAACTGGCGTCTCAAGCCAACTCTTAACCGATAAGCGACAAGGCTGCCGCGCTGTGTGCCCCCCCACCCCACCCCTGCCCCAGGCAAAGGACTCAACTGCTTTTAATGTTGGTTCTGAGAGGGTAGTGCATCCTTAGAGCAACCAGAGCCTGGGACTCTGGGAACTGGGGAAGAGAGAAAAGGCAGGCTGGAAGGTATATGACAGGACTTGGGCTGACCTGGACTATTGAAAGCGAGAAAGGACTGATCCTCCTGGAAAAGACCCACAGGTGGCAGTATGGACGCGTAGGAAGACACAGGCTCTCGATACCCAGTAGGCCGTGGCTAAGCACGTATAAAACGTCAACGTGGCAGTGGAGCAGCAATGTAAGAAACATACACGGTCATGTGAACACCCTCTTAAAAATGCCCAGCCCAAACCAGCTACATCATTTTCAAAGCCTAGTGCAAAAGGAAAATGTGGAGTCCTTTGTTCATAAATTATTAAGCATTTCAAAACAGTGAAGGCAGAGGACTGAGCCAAGCATGTCGCCCTTCTGTGTGTAGAACCCTATGTGACAGCCACCCGTGAAGTCAGCCCTGTCTCCAACAGCAGGAATCCCGATGTGTAGGGCATGTCGTCGAAGCCCTCTTCTGCCTTCATTTTACACAGCATCCAGAGACCTTTGCATCTTCACAGAGTAGCAGCGCCGGCAGGCAGAGAGGTGGTGGGCTTCCCTAAGGTCCCCTCAGAACCAAGGTGCCTTCACTCTGCAATGGAGACTGATTCCCGCCCTTCTTCCCTCCTTTCCTTCGAAGGGGGTGGGGAGGAGAGTCCTTATTTCAATCTGTCTGCCAGTATATATGCCTGGTCTGGAGTCACCTCGGTTCTGTGAAAAGGTTTTCCTTACACATGATTTCTTTCCCACCTCCCTCCTTCTTAGCAAACACATAGCTCTTTAAAAGCTTCTGAATTTTTTTTTTTTGGCAAGTTCTGTGGGCTTTTATTAGATATATACTGTAATTCCAAACTGTGATTACATGATGTCTGGCTTTCCCTGAACTCAAATTTAATATCCTGGAAAATGGGAAGCTTTATTGCAGGGCCGAGGTACACCAGCAGTGGGGGACGTGGGGTTGAGCGCCGTGGCTCTGCTGATTACTTTCATTCCACCTCCTAAAATCCCTGGCTGGCTGCGGTTTCATACTCGATAACCTCCACTCTGCCTTTTAGATGGACTTTTTCATCCTCTTGAATTATGTTTATTACACAATGGTTATAAACATTTTTGTTTTTAAAAGACAAATCATAATTCTACAACCTTAATACTCTGTTTACACTTTTCTCCATTTTCTAGTTGTCCTGGATTATATTTTTAATTGTTGGATTCATAATGCAGTTATAACTTATTGTTCTATAGTTGAATTTTAATCCCTTTATACGCATAAAGGTAAACCACATTTATAAACCTAAAGAAGATGAGTGAACAATCAGGCAAACAAGAAGTCTTAGCATTGCCTGCAAATGGAAGCCAAAGCAATAATTCTTTAGAGGTAGAGAGCCTAATAAGATAGAGCTGAAGCAATCTTAGCAGTTACCTGGTTCTGTGCCTTTATTTTACAGAAAAGGAAACTGAGGCCCAGAGGGTAAATGGCCTGGGATACAGCTCCTAAGGACCGTCAAGACTAAACAGTCTGCAAATAACTTTTTTTTTTTAAATATATATGCGGAATAGTCCTATTTCCACACTAATGTCATTCTGTGGGATGTAAGTTTTTTGAGCGTCTTTCATTTTTGATATGAGGGAGCTGGAACAGATGCTCTTAAAAATTCTTTTAACTCTGAAACTTTGAATCCAACTCATAATGTACACAATTGGACCCCTGCCTAGTCAGCTCAGAACTACTACACACGTAATGAAAAATGTGGTAATGATTAGAACATTCACTGTTTTAGAAAGATACATTGTACAGTGGCTCACCAGATCCTTAGGAACACTTCAGACTGGATCTGAGACTGGATTGTGACAGCACATCCACTGCCGGACTGATCCATAGGCCAGCTGTCTCATTTTAAAATTTCTAACTCCGAGGAAAATGATAGGGTGGAAAGCAAAGAAATGGATTGACAATCCTATTTCCGAGTGCAGTAACCATGAAGTTGGTTTTTCAGAACATTTTTCAAGCAGAGTGAGGCCCCCCCTACTGGTAGGATTTGTCATCCACCAAAAGTCAGAACTTGTTAGGTTTGTGGGAAATGGTCAAAAACAACACATGGTCAGAACAGGTTTAGTAAACATAAATATCTAGTCTGAAATCTCAACTTTTCAAACAAGGAAACTGGGATCTCGAATGTTTAAACTTGTTTTCTTATAAATTTGTTAGGCAATATTCTCCTGAGGAAGTTTTCACACTAGGTAGCAAAAATCTCTGTGTTAAAATGTGAAGTCCGCCTTCTGAAAATAGAAGCCCCTTGACAAATACTTACTGAGTCAATAATGGGTAAAAATCCTGGTTTTGCCCAGTGAAGAGCAGTGTTCTCCCACTCTCTCACATGAAATTCTGTGTTCCATTGATTAAACCAAGGTTTCTTAAACTCTTCATTCAAGCATCACTGACAAGCTTCTTGCCATAAGCCAAGTACTCTGCATCTTATGTTTCTTTCAATCAAGTCATTTTGTATTTAGCCTCCTCCCATTCAATAGAATCCATGAAATTTTAGGTTTGACATGTTGTGTAAATGTGTGGGTGTGTACCCACAAGGAATAAAATAAATACATGGCTATTTAAAAATGTTCTTTTAAGAGTGTGCCAATTAAATTCACCTCATTTAATTGTCTTATGTGTTTACCATGTACCTCAGGTTTCAGTTATGTAAATATAGTAGTCATAATTCTATTTTTCCATTGACAGTAAGTTGTTTATTGCTTTTCTTCACCTGGTCTCTCCCTTGTGCTTTGCCCTCTATCTTGACATCTTCCTTCATCCCCTCTCCATCCTTTCACAGTCCTTTGGTTCAGTATGCATATTTCCTTTCCCAGTGAGGTGAGGAAAACTTTCCTTCTCTATTGCTCACTGGAGACTGTCTCGTTTGATACTGAACTCCAGGAAACCATATTGAAACAAACTAGCATTTGACAGAATGAATAAAAAGACCTTTGTATTCTTGTCTTTTTCTAGGAATTCGGGCTTGAGGAATACTGAAAAGTGATGTTATTTCTATTTCATCCTTCTAGTCAGCCTTCTCTGAGGAAATGACACGTAAACACAGAAAGTACAATTTATAAAAACATATTTAATAAATTATTCTTTGAGGAGTATAATGGAGAGTCTGTTTTTGTTCAGGCACTGTGAAAATTGTAGTACCTGTAGGGGAGAATGTAGATGAGGAACAGTCTGATCGTCATGAAATTTTTTCCCTTATTAAACATTCCCATGGAATTAATTCAAGCTTTGTTTCTTCAGTAACAAAGGCAGCCATTATGCATTTGTTGGTGGATGAATACATTCAATTCCCAGCTAGTTATAACTTGGTACCACTGTGGACCTCCAATTATTTACAGTGGATTTTACATATATATTGAAGCTGTTCTGTAAAAGATCAGTTTTGAAACCTCTTGTCATTATAATCTATTTTCCTTGCTTTAACCTCTTATATCTTCTCTGTTGACCCTCAATGAGAAGTGAATAAATAGCCTTTTGATACAAAATATATTTTAAGCAACTTCAGACCTAAAGAGCTCAGAAAGAGTTGCTTCAAATGCAAGCTGTTTTTATAGGAAGAAGTGTACTACACAAAGTTAGAAAACTCTTCTCCAAAAAGAAAGAATTTCAGCAAGAGAATTTTCATTTTGGTAACAAGTGCATAGTAGTTCTAGAATGATACAGAAAATTTTTACAATGATAAACCAGAGTGAAAGGAAACTAAAGTTCCAGCAATGAAATTCTATGTATGTTCTTATTCTGAGAAAATTTAAGCAAATTCAGTTCTAATTAACAGTTGATGTTAAAAATACTAATACAAGACTCCAGGACCCATGGTGAAGAATGGGTGCTCCACATTTGCGGTGGCTCCCCAAAGAGGCTCCTTCTGATGGCAACCAGATGGAAACCCCATAGAGAGGCAGATTTCTGCTGCAGCTATCACAGGGTTAAACCGTGCCTTTGAAATGACATCAGTCAGGAAATCAGTGACTGGAGTTTCAGGTTTCATAGAAGGATTTTGCTTTGCTTTTTGTAGGCCCAAAGATGGCAGGCAGAAGCAATAAATTCTGTCTTAGAACCTCTTCTGGTAGATGTTTAAAGGGATTACATGAGTAAATCAACTGTCCCAATGCCCTGATGTCATACAGACCATCCAATTTGAATTTGAGTTTCTTTCGTCTTTCTTCTAGAGAAACCTATGTAAGCCAACATCTCAGAGTAAGCTGGGCCTGATGTGTGAAACGTAGTGCTGTGGGGGCTATCAAGAACTAAAATGTTTATTTTTTATGGAGCTTTTCCTATAATCAGGTTGAAGACTGGAAAGGGCCAAAGCTGAAATAGTGCAGTATGTAGGGAGACGTTATGCTGCATATTTAGGTACTATACGTGAATAAATGCTTCTGTTGTTTTCATTTTCATTTTTATTCTTCAATTATTATTGAGCTTTTACTGAAACAACCTTACATGCATGTGGAGGAAATTCTACAATTGAGGACTATATTTTCCATATGAGTCACTATATGCATCATTTATCTTGTGGCTTTGCCAAGAAGCAGTGAGCAAGCCTTAGACTTCGGGGCAGCTCATTTGGGCAGGGCTCTTTAATTCTCTATTTACTTCTACTTAAGTGAATGCTTGCCCAAGAACATGAAAGTATATCCAATCTCGAGTAGCCGCTGCGATTTCAAATGACTGGATGAGCAGTCAACACTAATGAAGCCAAGGTCTCAAAGTCTTCACAAAGATCAACTAACTTTGTCCTACTTCCTACAACCTAAGCAGTGATGCTGATTCTCAAGGAAGACTGGATGACTAAAGCATTGGGAATATGCATAAGAATTCATCACCTTCTTCTGGACAACACTCAAAATGTGTGACCTTCAATACAGTGAGGGTGGTCTGGGTGCTTTTAGACACAAGTAACAGAAAACTGTAGCTCAAACAAATTTAAACAATAAGATAATTTATATTTTTCATTCTGTTGGTGACCCAGAGCATTGGTCAGGCTCTTCGATAGGTAATACAGAGACTCCAAGAGGCCATCAAAGACTCAAGTTCTTCATTTCTTGGTATCTTCAAAGTCACTTTCACCTTTAGGCTGATTTCTGTCACAGTCATAGATGGTGGCAGCAGATTCAGATTAACAACGCCCCAAGGAAGAAAGAGTCCTTTTTAGAGCCTTTTTATTGTTTTTAAAGAGATGAAGAAAGCTTTTTTTTTTTTTTTGAGGGCAGTGTCACTGGCCCTCACATGAGGGACCCGAAGAGGGGCCGATAGGCTTCCCAAACCAGTGCTTAACCACCGCGCCACTCAGCCGGCCCAAGAAAGCTTTCTTAACAGTCCATCAAAGAAGCCTTTTCATGCCTTGGGAAAGATTGGGTCACATGCTTATTTCTAAATCTAATACAACAGTGGGTTTAGACCAGTGGTACTCAACCTTGGCTGCATTTTGAAAGTTGAGAAAAATATTAACACCTGGGTCCCACCCACAGCTATCCTGGGATGCAGCCTGGGGCATTGAGAGTTTTAAAAGCTTCCCCAAGTGATTCTAATGTGAGCAGAGCATTTGAGAACCATAAATTTAGACCAAACATCTGGGAGTGGGAGCAAAGAAGGGGTAGGGAATGGACATTGGATTATAAACCACCTTAACCATTGAATATTACGTTTTCAGTGTAAATTTAAAAAGATGTATGTAAATGTATAAAGACACACATGGGATTGGAGTCAGATTTGGAGGAATCCGTATCTACAGGGAAACCAGATGAATGTGGTCTATATTAGGAGAACAAATTGGATACATCCAAAGCCAATCAAAACCATTTATGAGGATGGTTATGATAATGCATACATAGGGTTACTTTTGAATTTAGCAAAGCACAATAAACTAAAAAGTGATGACAGTAAATGATACTTATGAGTCTTTGAAGGAATAAAAGTATGAGAATACGCTTAAATTCTGGAAACCCTCTTGAAAAAGTTTCCACTATCAAAGTTCATAGCTTCTAGATACTTCAGTATTTTTCAGATTCCTCTTTGAAAGCCAAATAATTCTTAAGAATTCTTGAATGCATGACAGTAAAAAACAATTTTTAAAGATGTTTCACTGGTTAAAAAGCTGCATATGAATAAACCAGAATACTCCAGACTGAATGCCTTAACAAAGTCAGATGCCCTGATTATTTCTATTTATTCATTTTAAATAATTTCTTTAGGTTGGGTACCAGGCTCATTTCATTCTCAAACAAGACTGTACCCCACTCCTTATGGCGGCAGCTATCCTTCATGTTGTTCCTGTTGTATCTGTATGGAACAGGGGTTACCAACCTACACAATACAGTCAGGTGAGGGGACTTTTTTTAAAACTGACCCCTCCCTTCCACTCCCATCTCCATAAATTAAAACAGAATCTTTAGGGGTTAGGGCCCAGGCACCTCTAAAATGTTTACCAGCTGGTTGTGGTGGAGTGAGGACTGAGCGTTACTAGTACAAAGGGAAAAAAGAAGGTCAATAACAGGGACCCAGTTTGTTCTCTTGTTCTTAGCTCACTTTTAATTTTTCCTCCTCAAGATCTAAGTTAAACTGAGTACTCAGTCTTGTGGAAGAGTGTAAGCGTTTAATGTTTAGGTTCAAATGGGTTTTCCAAGAAAAGGGAAAGCTTTATGAAGCTTCACAAGTCTCTGGGAACACTGTAAATACATGTCGAAGCAGCTGGCCCTCTTCTGTGATTTCTGCATAAGGACTTCATACGTAGCTCTTTGCACTTGAGGTGCAGAGAAGCCTTCTGACAGCTGCTTTTACTATGGTCAGTGGCTAGAGACTGTTGTGGAGAGAAGAAAGTCACTAACTTGAAGGATCATAAAAAGTGATTTAACAAAAAAAAAAGGAGATGATGAAACAACAGGTGGGTCTATAATCTTTGTCCAACCCAGCTGTGTACCACAGCTAAACCTGTGCCTGCTGCAAACAATATGTGGTGCCTACACAAGTTCCCTCCTGCACACTTTTGAAAGCTATCATATAATTTAGGCCAGCCTAGGAATATGTTCGGTAATACGTATTAAACAACCAATTAAATAATCAGCAGTAACAGAAGTAGTGAACGTCATAGCTCTGGAAAAACACGTGCTTAGCATAGAGTCAGAAAATTTGGGGGAAAAAAACCAGTGGTGGAATATGGTAGAGTGGAAAGAACACAGGAATTAAGCCAAAAGCCCTGGATTGTGATCCTGCCTTTGCCACTATTTGGCTCTGTGATCTTGGACAAGTCATATTAATCTCTGTGAGCCTCAGAGTTTTATGATTCAAGAGATGAGCTAGTCCCAGCTCTGGACTCACTGTTACAGATGCATTACCAATGGTCAGCATAATACACAATTTGTAATTTAAAAAAATATATTTACATCATAGCCAAATTATTGTGATTTTCCATTTTATATTGCACATGATTATTTTCAGAATAATGTCATAATTTGCTAATCATTTCATTATAAATCTTATATATACATTGTCAGAAAAATAATATCCTTAGTTTATGAACAGGGCTAAGAACTACTTTCAGCATCCTGGTCAAATCATGTATATAGCTCACCTCTGTTCTTTGGTATTTTTTTTTTTTTGAAACAGTTTAAATGTAATGAACCAGTACAAGAACAAAAGACCTGGAAACAAAAATGTCTACAGAAAAAGTTTTGCTTTTCTAGTAAATGCATAGAATAATGGAACTCCTTGGCATACATATGTGGGTAGGTGATATTGCCTTGGAATAGGATCTTTTTTAGCAAAGTGTTTCTGTTATGATTCGATTCCCAAAGCTTTCTTTGCTTTATAATGTTAGGTGTGACCATGTCTTGCTATAAACATAGTATTTCCTGACTTAAAATGGACTAAACATCTTATATTCCCCCAAGTAGATATTGTCCTTCCTGTACACGAAGTGAATAAACTATAGGAGATGGCTCTGGCAAAAATGGAACAACTGGGACTAAGAGATTGAGTCTTTACAGAATAGCCTCTGACCTTATGCAGCAGAGACAGAAACACTCCCCAGCCAGGTATTTCCTGAATTCAGGAAAGAGTCTGGACACTTGGGACATACTTTTTAGAACAGTTGCCATAAGTGCTGGTGAACCCTTCAGTCATGTTGCTTTTATCTTAAGCATTTGGTTCTTGTACTAAAATAATTGGAAACAAAATAATAATAGCAATAAATGCTTTCTCACTCACCTTTCTTGGGTCCTGTTTGTACGGTACAATTTTAGCTATTTGTTATTTTGAACTGAGGTATCCAGTCATTGATAATGATGTGTTTAATTTCACAAATGTGCAAATTTCACTTTTTTAATTAATTTTTTATTTTTTAGAGGGCCCTCATATGTGGAATCTGAACCAGGGCCGCTGGCGTCCCAAGCCAGCGCTTAACCACTGCACCACTCGGTCAGCCCAAAATTTCACTTTTGAACAAAGGACTTGGACTCAGTTTACATGTTCACCTAATAATATTCATAATCAAATTATTGGTGGTCCTACTTAAACTAACAAATGCATGTCTTTCATGCTAGAAATGCACAGAGAACTCTCTATTTTCAAATAATTTTTCCCCATGAAGGCAATTCCTTTTCTAATATATACACATTATGATGTTGTAGACAGGATTTCAGTATGTGATGGATCAATCTTGTCCCAAATCCAAGGGACCTGATTTAATTAAGCAACCAAAAGAACCTCACTTAATTGTGGACCCAAGTATAAAATAATTGCCTTGTAAAGACGCTCCTCAACCCCTCACACCAGCCAGGAGAATATTAAAATAAGACCACACTTTACCTATGGTTAATGAATTACCTTCTGGCTAATGCCTGGCTCTACTTTTCAATATAAAATGATTATGGATACAGAGAAGCAAGTGCCCTCTAGAATTAAGAGTGTATTTAATTCCCAATGTCACAGGACATTTTAAATAAATATATTACACATCTTTAAAATTTCAGTCACTGTTTTTTCTACTGAGGTCAAAAGAAGTTACTGCAAGTATACAAATAAAGCTCACTGTATTACACAAATTATATACATCCAGTGCTTTCGGTGAGTACTCTAAACTTTTCTCTGCCTTTAACAATTGAGAGCCACTTTTTTTTTTTTTTTTTTGAGGGCAGTGTCACTGACCCTCACATGTGGGACCCGAACCGGGCTGCCAGCATCCCAAGCCAGCGCTTAACCACCGCGCCACTCGGCCGGCCTGAGAGCCACTTTTAATTAATAAATGTTATCTCACTTACAAAAATGCATGATTATATGGTTTCTAAGGTCACTCTGATACACAGTGCTATCTTACCTAACACTTATTGTTTAAAGGTAAATATGTACCTTTTACATCAGCTTGTGGTTTCAACTGCCAGCTATCAGAGAAGTGTCCCTATAATTGACAAAAGGGAGAAAATAAAAGATAAAAAAGGGAAAACAAGCAGGTGATCAGGTAGGTAGATTTTTCATTTCTCATCTTATGATACATTCTGCAGCAGTGTACACTACTATCTGCTAAATAGATCCTCTGATGGCAGAAAAAGGAAAGACTCCAAGAGAAAGCTTTATAACCTGGGGGACTGTCTTCCTGTTCATTGTGGCTTTGTCCTTTTGGAAATGCAGTGACTTCTTCTCCTTGTATTAAATAAAAGAAGGGGGTAAGCACTGATGATTTGATTCGGTGAGTTAGTTACAGGAATAGCTCTGGCATCTGTCACTTCCACTCTGTTATCCATTACTTCTGTTCTGTTAACTGCAGCAGGCATTTGATTAACTACTGAGATTTGGACATGAAGGGGATCCAAGTTAGGTTGTGAAGTAAATCACAATGCTAAATCTTCACTTCATCTTCACCTCACCTGTTCCTGTTTCCAGATTTCTGGCAGACTGGCAGCTGAGGGCTTCTCCTCAGGGGCAAGGGAGGCTCTAATTATTTCAAGAATAACTGATAACAAAGCCCTATTACAATAGCCTATGTATAATTTATATCATTTTGGGGATACCATTTTTTGGAAGAATTAAAAGCAAATCTCCCTTTCTCCACCAAATATATACATTAGTAGATAAACTAAAAGGGGAAGTTAAGAGAATTAAAGAATTTCTAAATATTTACAAAATTTTTAACTTACGCACAATCACAGCAGAGAATAAGGGCTGCCATATATACATTTCATAGCTTGAGTTATAAGCAAAAGCTCCAAGTAAAAAAGGGAAAAAAGTCCAAATTTCTTAGTAATCAATAAGTTATAGCATCCAACAATAAGATAACAAACATTTATCTTAGGTGTTAATATTTACTGTAATCCAAAATAACAAAAAAAATTCATTTGGAATACAATTATACATTTCATTTCCTGACTGACTTGTTTTTATACATCCAGGTCATAAAAGAAGGCAACTTTGTTCTATATGGCTTATACAGAATCAGATGTTACAGCCACATGTAACTGTTAAGAGCACCTACTAGTTCAAATGACTGAGACCTCAAGGGGTAAATGAATTTCTTAAGGCCTAAAATTTGACTGGAAGGTCTGAAACTCATACCTTAGTCATTTCATTTTCAGTTCAGTGCTTATTTTTCCCTACACTGAACATATCTGAAAGCCTTCATACTTGACATTAGTCAGTATTCATAAGGAGGCACAATCAAGTCTGGAAAATCAGAAATGGAAAATGAAGGGAAATACTGATTATAAAACTTAAGACCAACCAATCAACCAAATTATGGAAGAAAAATTAAGTCACAAATCAAACCTCATAACCTGAAAAGAACCAAGAAAAAAAATCATCATCCATTTAATAACAGTACTTCACAAAGAACTTAGGCCAGGGTCCAAAGTTGACTTTGTTGAGACCAAGAGGTAAAGGACTGAAAAAATGGAGTGGAGGACATAATGTTAAGGTCACAAGTGGTCTTACTGGACAGCACAGTCTATCCTAAAATGGCACAATGAAACTGTCTTTGTTGGTTGAGAAATGGTCCAGCCATGGGCTGCAATCATTTAGTCACCAGAGGAATGCAAACACACCCACTCCAACAATTCCTTGGATCAAACCACACTCTTTTTTACAGCCTAAAATAGAATATAAATGGCGATTTAGAATTACCTGCTTATATAAAGATGCCACTCTTGCAACTGTTGCTTGAGGGAAAGACATAGAGACTGTTACTGGCAGAGAGAATGCAAAACTGATTCAGCTCATACTGCATGCTTCATACTCTTCTTATTTAAATGGAAATCTTTCTCAAACAGAATATTTGTTATTATAATTTTAAGTGTACAGAGTTCAACATGTAACAAATGTCAAGATGCCAAGAATAAATATAAAGAGTGAAATATAGTTGACAAAGCCAAAAGCCGATATAAGACATGACTACATATTCCATCCTATAACCTCATAAATCAAAGCTTTTAACTGTCTGGATTCATAGGTGACTGTATTCTTTCCAATGTGCATTCTTTCTTCTTCCAGGGGTTGTTCAATAATGGCAGGCACGTTCCTGCCATAAAGTTCACAGTGTTCTAGAAACTGGATACATTCTTCAATAACAGTATCACGAAGCATGATTGTGTGCTTTGACATGTTTTCTAACAAGGACAGGAAGCATCTTTTGGCATAATACCAGGTATCAGTTCCCAGTTTTTTATTATAAGGTTCCAAGCTTTTAATAACTCGAGAAATCCCAAAGTCATAATTTCCTTTGGCACAGTAAAGTGTCCCAATCACCAAATTCACAATGCAGAGATGATAGATTTTCTTCTCTGGGTCATTATAGGAGAGCTGCTCTTCCTCCTTCTCAATTTTCCTCATCAGTTCCTCGGCTTCTTCATTCTGACTTGTCATAATATACGAAACACAGAGGTTAGCCAGTACAATAGCACTGACATTCAGGATGTTGTCATAATGCTTCTTGACTATGGGCTCATAAAAACCGATGGCTTCTTTGTATTTGTTTTCCTGCATGAACAGAACATGAGCCACATTCAGCTTCCACACTTCATGGTCATTGCAGAATTCCACAGATTTGCGGAAGATCTTTTCTACCATTGGGTAATTTTCAAGGTTCCAGTAGATTTTCGCCTGGGCCATCAACACAGGAATATACTTCTCCAGGATGTCATCATATTCATTCACTGCCCTTTTGACAGCTTCATCATCTCTATTGTGTCTTGCTTCCTGCACTTCTTTGGTGAGTCTCCGGAGCTGTTCAGTTAGTATCCCTGCTAGTTCATCAAGCTTAATGAATGCCTCTTCAGGAGCTGTCTGGCAGGTGATCATGGCATCCAAGAAGTCATAGAGATAGGGTGTGAGGAACTTATAAGTCAAATGAGCATTCTCTGCCAGGACATCTGCTGCCAGGTCAAAATACTCATACTTACAGTAGAGCAGCAACAGGTTGCCAAAAGTCTCTTGGGGGAAGGGGTTCTGTTGGAGCAAAAACTGTAGCTTTTCAAATCCTTCTGTAGGCCTGGCATCCATGTTCATTAGCGCCTGGTTGTGCAGGGTCACAGGGTCTAACTCCTCCTCTGCCCTAGGTGGCATGTCAGTGAGGGTTTCCTGAGCCACCTCATAATTTTTCAGTTGGTATTCGATGGCTGCCTTGAGGTTGAAGGCTTCCACCAGAGCAGTCTGGTGAAGGACTAACGTGTTGCCAACACTGCGAACATCAATACCCTCGATGGTCATGCCCACACCTAGCTCTGGGTGCTGGCGGATGCCATGCTCAATAATGTCCGCGATATGCTTCAGGGCTGGGGCATACTGCCGGTTGCTGTAATAGGCTAATGCCAGGTTGTAGGAAAGGTCAGGCCGGTAGCCCAAGGCCTGCAGGGCTGCAAAGAACTTGGAACACGCGGCTTCATATTGTCCCTCCTTGTAGAGCAAACAGCCCAGGTTGACCTGGCCATCGGGCTCATTCTCACCCCCACTGTCGTCTCCCCCTTCCCCACTCAGTAGCTGCTCCACCAGGCTCCTGGCCCCAGGCAGATCGCCCTCGCTGTACTTGATTGCAGCTTGCAGATGGAGGACCCGGCTGTGGTAGGCGGGGTTGTCCAAGAGGAGGAAGGCGACCCGGGTGGCCTCTGGATAAAGGCAGGCCTTGTAGAGGGCCTGGGCCTGGTACAGGCGGTACTGCTCCAGGTCCGGGTGCAGCTGGCTCAGCTGCTCATAGCACTCGGCCGCCAGCGCGAACTCCTGCAGGCGGTAGTAGCAGTAGCCCAGCAGCGACAGGCCGGCGCGGCTCCTGGGGCTCCGCTGCAGCTCTCCGCCCAGCATCTGCACCGCCTCGGCGTAGCGGTTGTCCCGGATGAGCCGGTACACTACCGCGGTGAACTCCCCGTCGGGGATCTGCGGACCGCCCCGCCCCGCCATAACCGCCACGGCGGTTGAGCGTTCTAGTTACCAAGGCAACAGTCCAACCGGAAACGGAAAACTGACCGGAGATGACTTGCAACGGAAGGAGACCTTTAGTAATAAAAGGGAATCACTGACGGGAGGTTTTCGATTACTGATTCACTCCTCGAAAACTGCGGAGGTCATGAATCACAGAAGAGAGCCAAACCGTTTCTGGTAGTTCAGAGACGGGAAACTCTACCTCCCGGCATGCACCGGTCAAATGCACCGCAGCCGCTTGTGAGTGGGCGCGCTGCTTCCTGGGACATGTAGTCTCCGAGGGAAGGAGGCCCTGTGGGGATTCAGTGGCCTGTTCCTGTAGTAGGTGAGGGCTGCCGGCTGCTTGTAGTGTAACCTCAGTCTGTGGCGCGGCGTTAAGAAGGTTTAGGGTCCTGTATGCCTTGCATTTGTGATCCTTATACACTGTGTGCTTCATACACATGGTGTCGTTTCGTCTTTTGTTTATGTAAATTAATGGGAAGGAAAAGCTGGACTATTTCCTTGGAATTACCCCAGAATTAGAGTAGGTTCTGTTTTTAAGCTGCCTTGAGGGCATACTTTCCAAGAACATAATATGCAGAGACTAAGAGTCCTTACTTTTGTCATTTCCACAGGTTGACAATAGGAAATGGTTTTATGGATCTTATCTGGTACTGGGAGATCTTCAATTTTATTTATTTTTATTATTATTATTTCCATTTTTTAATTAAATTTCTTGGGGTGACAATGGTTAGTAAAATTACATAGATTTCAAGTGCGTGTTTTTATAATACATCATCTATGTATCATATTGTGTGCTCACCACCGAATCAGTTCTTCCATCACCATGTATTTGATACCCTTTATTATTTTTAAAAATTTACTTTTATTTTTTTTATATTAGTTTTAGGTGTACAAAACAACATAATGATCAGACATTTACACCCCTAACAAAGTGATAAACCCCCTCCCCCGAGTCTCCTACCCCTCTGACATCATATAGCTGTTTTAATATCATTGATTATATTCCCTATGCTGTACTTTACACCTCGTGACCGTGTGTGTGTGTGTGTGTGTGTATCGGGGGTGCCAACAACATGTATACAAGTGGACACTTTGGTCAACATTGCTCAAGCAGTAGTTTGCCGTAATCAGAAATGTCTGGATGCTGATGGTAACCACTTTGAGCACCTCTTGTAATTGCAGAAGTCAAATGTGAGTTGTATTCATCTTTTGTTATCGGTATATATTATTACAATTTTAATACAGTTTTCCTTTCTTAAAATGTATACATTTTTTTGGCACCCCCTGTATATACATATATATGAATTTGTAGTTGACATTCAATATTATTCTACATCAGCTTCAGGTGTACAGTGCAGTGAGACCTTCAATTTTAGATCCAAGTGCTTCCTGCTTCCCTTTTTAATAAATAATGATTACTGAGCAAATATTGGCATTTAAACCTGGCCATGTTTACTGCCCTCCAACTTTCACTACAAAGAAGAAAGCAGCCTTCCTTGATCTCCCTACCTCTCCACTGATTTTCCATGATCTGCATTGGCCTGTCTAGTACCCAAGATAAATGGTGTCTGAATAAAAGCATGTCTTTACACTGAAAGACTTCAATGCAAGTCCTTTATCTGCCTTTATAGGTTGCTTCCCCGTACACTTCTTTTGTACATAAATTTCAGAGCCAACATCAACCATGTTGTATGGTATTCTACTAGACCGTTTACATATATTAATTCTAAACTTAATATCCACCCTGTAGTCTGTATATTACAGATGAAGAATCTGTGTTCTAGAAAGGTTCAAGTAATTTTCTCAAGTCCACACAGAAAATAGTGGCTTTGCCATGATAACCAACAGCTAGTTTCAGTGGGAAATAGTGATGGCTGAATCACCTACTCTATTTACGTCCTATAGATGAATGTTTGGTGCCAAGTGGTATGACGGAAGATTGGTTTTTTTCTCCATTTAAAAAAACAGCCAAGTTGGTGTGGGCAATAGACGTTTGAACTTCCAGGCCTGAATTGCAGCTGTGAGCAGATATTAGGAAGTAACTACTGGGAGTGGTGTGGCTCCTAGTTACCTGGAATAGCTAGGAGGAGAGTTCTGCAGGTGTGTGATTTCTCCTGTCATAAAAACAACTGACTTTATGTACTCATTCAGTCTTTTCCCTGGGCAGAGCTGTGTTCTTATGGGAGGAACCAGAAAAGGAAACTTCCACTGCATGAATACCAAGAAAGGGTCAAACCACGCCCACTTCAGGAGTGAGTGGGGCTCTGGGCCACCTAAGTTCCTCAGAGAAAGCAGTTGATGAGGACCACTATAACCCTACTGAGAGGCTTCTTACAAGCCAGTCCCTGAGTGTACCCTTTAAGGGCCTTCAATCCGAGTGGTTGAGGGATGCTGCTAGTGCTCCTCAATAATCGAGGGTGAGTCGGGCAGGATTTTCACCTATATGGCTGCATGGCTACACTTGTCCCTTGGAAACTCAAGCTCACTTATTTTATTTACTTTTTAAAAGATTTTCTTGGGGTATTGGGGGAGGGGAACAGCATTGGGGAATTCGGGGAAGGGTAACAGACAAATTGCTGTCCTTTTGTTCTTCGGGCTAGTTGTGGAGGATGTTGCTTCACTGGCCCATATTGGTATTATCGTTGTGCTCTTTCCAGGTGAGCAGTCGCCCGCAGGCCACTGGATGGCCGCTCACAGCATTTCCCGGCAGCTCACCAAAACGCACGCCAGCTGCCAGCCAGCCTCACTGCAGCCCACGCCATCCTGGTGACTCTTGGCAGCCCAGCTCCAGGTTGAGCTGTTGTTCACCATCTTAGCTGTAGAGGGCAGCATCAGTGGCCCATGTGGGATCCAAACCAGGGCCCTGCTGCTCAGAGCTAGCATCCCAAGCCAGCTCTTAATCAAGGCGCCACTCGGCCAGCCCTCAAGCTCACTATTTTAAAATCCTTATGTATGGGGCCGGCCGAGTGGCTCGGTGGTTGGGAGCTGGCTTGGGAGGCCAGTGGCCCTGGTTCGGATCCCACATATGAGAGCCAGGGAAAATGCCCTCGAAAAAAAAAAAAAAATTAAAAAAAAAACATCCTTATGTATGAACTGTTACCTTGGGTAAGTTACTATTAAATCAAGGTAAGATGATAAAACATGGAAACAGGAAATTGCCTTGTATGAAACTCTGTGTTTCTGAGGGTTGTATTTGCATCATGAAAGCATTCACTTTCAAGTGGTTTTTTGGAAATGTATGGAAAGTAGAAGGAGTATCTGCTTTCCCCCAAATTTCTCTGATCCCTACAGTCATCAGTTGAGGTTCCCCTCTTTGTGTTGGCACCTATCTGTGAATGTGGCAGCTGAAGGGGGCAGGAGGGAGGCCGTTCTGTGTCTTCCTCCATATTTCACGTGCTCTTGAAGCCTGGCTTGAAAAAAGCAGGACATTCGGCTTAGACAGATGGAGGGCAGGGTCATTTTCAAAATGAAATGAGTGCACAAATCACACTGTGAAATTGGCATGACCATCATTGCTGCTGTGATAGACTGACTTTTATTTAGTCTCTGATAGGCAGTTGGGGAATAGATTTCATTTTTTTGTTTGTTTTGTGGGTGGTGGGGAGATGGTGAAAGAAAGCCTTTTAATTAATGATATAAATTCCAGAAAGCAAAAAATGGGGTGGAATATTATAAAATGTCATAAGGATCATTTTGTTTCCAGCAGAATCTTGAAAAGCTGGAGCATATATCAAAAAATAAGTGTATTGTACCATTCCTAGCAATAAGACAGCATTTACTGGTTCTAATAAAATGATTTAGTGCTTATTTGAAGAAATTAGGTTTTGGAAAAATGATGTTAGACTCAGGGTGGATTTTGCTGTGTAAGAGGGGGCATTTTTACCACGTAGAATTCCATTTAGGTAAAATGTGTACAAGCTAAAAAGCATGATGTTTGGTTCTTTAACATGCTTATGTTTCTGCCTGCCAAAATGTGAGATGATGAAATCCCACATTCCATTTGTATGTGTAATCTATTTGTTATTATCTTTTAAAACTGGTTGGAAGGTACGTTTTCTTATTTATCTTATAAATGTGACCACTTCCTATTGGTAAATATTGGTAATTTATGAACATCTCACAACAACCACAGCTGTGGTCAGACATCCTCCTTGCTAAAGGAAGAAATTCTGCAATACCATTTTCCAGTTCTTGTTTCTTTTCCCATTTCATTCCAGGCCATTTTCTGCAGGATGGCCAATTTGGGGGACAGGGTTGGGGAGGAGGGCACTTAGTTAGTTACCCTGCTTCCTCTCCCCGCTCATCTCCCACTGTAAACAGGGAAGAAAAGAATAAATTAGTGCCAAATTGGTAATGTAGTTGACTGACTTTTAGGAGCATCTGTTCAATCTTTGAAGACTTTTAGAAAGATTGTATACCAGATCAACACCTGGGAACATTTATGCTCAGGTGTGGAGACATTTAATCTCATTATGAACTCTCCTTTCTCTTGTAATTCCAGTTTTATTAATAGTTTAATTAGATTTTCTTCTTGGATATACCTTACTTTTTATCAAGTAGTTTATATTTTGGGGCTTACGGTGTTATGATATAAATTAACTTATCAGGGAGAGCACAGTATCATATGGTTTATAAAAGGAATGAGCAGAGAAGGTACAACTGTGGATACTGGCACTTAAAAAAAAATCAACCAACCATCCCAAACAAAAAGCTACTCTAGCCCATGTGTTTATAAAGGGTATTTTCTGTACCAAGACCAGGTCCTGCTTTGCTTAACTTCCCTCATTAATCCTTACAACTGTTCTGTGAATTAGGTGATTCTTATTGTTGGCCCGACTTGAAAAGCGGGGACTGCAAAGCACTGTGAAGCTGGTGGTTGCTGCTGCCAGCGCCCAGGGCATGGTGATTGCTTCAGCCGGCCAGTAGGGGCCACACTGCACCCCTTCTCCATCTCTCCCTAGCATCTCCTCTCTAGTCATTTGAATTGGCTTTGGATCATTTGCTGCAGTTTGTTCTAATAGAAGAGGCACAATGGTGTAAGAATTTTAAAGTTTAAGCACCAAAGCTGTTGTGTAATTGTATGGCCTCAGTGTGGCTGGAGGCCCTGCATTAATGCCATTCCCCTGTGTAATTGCCCATGCAAATTTGAGCAGTCTGTAAGGATGCAGGAAGCTGCACTGGCTGCAGACTCTTCTCCCTCTAGAAAGACTTCAATAATTCGAAGAACATTTTGTCATCATTAAAAATGCTCCATGGACAGGGCTGTCCCAGTATTCGTCTCACGCAGGCAAACGTCACAGATCGAGACAGGGTTAATGGGCTAAAGTGACAGTCAAAATTTAAATCAGTATTTGGATGCATGCTTGCCTCTTTCAGCCCTTAAATCACCCTTCTCTAGAGAAATAAATATGATTCTAGAGCGTTAGTCAAACTTTAAGCATTTTATTAAAAACAAAGATATTCAAGTCTCTTAAAGCAGACTATTTCAAAATAATGACTTAGTTGCTTATGAAATGGCCAAGCAGCCTATAATGTTGTATTCTTACAATGAAACATCACCCTGGGAAATCTACACAAAGGAAGTGACTTAAAACAGCTCAATTTAAGACATATTTCCCTTCTTTTGTGTAAAAAAATAATAATTAGGAAGCAAATCAGTAGGTGATCCTTTTTAGATTATTGTACATCAAAATAAAATGGCAAATGTAATTTTTTTCCCAAGGGAATGAGACTCAACAAAACCTAGCCGATTTCCACACTGTGCTGCTGCTTTTTTTTTCAATCCATCCAGATATGATTTAATCTAAATCTGAAGACAAAAATTGGGATTCTAATACATATACACATACATACAGAAAATGAACACAAAAACAAATGATGGCCTCAAATAACATTTTTCCCCCAGCAAATACTTCATCTACTTAATAAAACAAACATATTTCTGTACCAGTGCATACATTCAATAACATTGGTGTGTGTGTGTGTGTGTGTATTACACAGATAAACAAATTATCTTTAACACTGTTAAGAGATGTACTAAATATGCAAGAACATTCAAAATGAAATTAAGATACACAACCCAAAATTACTTGCTGAGGAAAAGGTAGTAACATCAGGCATTGCTGAATCCATGTGCTCATCATGAAATATTACGGACACACTTCATTTTATTTCTGCCAGGGGTGTGTTTTGTTCTATCATTGCTCACTTATGAAACTTAGGAAATTTTGGCCTTCTTGTAGCCAGATTCAACCTTTAAATGTCCTGATACATCTGAGTTTGGGGACTTCTTTGCACGTGGCAGAACAGCATTTTCCAAGACTGGTTTTGAAGCAGATAGTGAAATGTCACTACAATGACACCGCCGGAGTTTGTAGCCTCTCAAATCAAGTTTTGTTCTGTCACTTTAATGAATGCTTTTTGAGTTTTTCTTTTTACCAGCCAAAACATTTTTCTTTAGAAAAATCTTCCCCTAATACATTTATATTTTGGTCCTGACTGAAAGAAATTATTTCACACTATTACTGGGGATAAAACTGTATTTTATCTTTCAGCAATTCATTAAGAGTCAGCAGGAGGAATGGATTTTAAAATAATTGTACTGCAAATAAATTGGGCAGATTTTTAATGATTTAAGAAGGTACGTGGATAAAGTATGAAACATTTTGATACATGAAAAAAGCAACTGAATTCCTGTAGCGGTAATATTATTATTACACTAACAAAAATTTAAAGATTATTTCAAACTCAACGTGTATGTAAATATACCTGCAAATGTACAGACATCTCAGATTTTAGAAACAAAACGCACATGCAATTTTAACTTCTTTTAACTCACTTTATAAATTTTCTTCTAAATTAAATTGGCTCCCATTTACAGGCTATCTATAATATGAGATCATGTAAAATAGTCCTTTATGAAATAAAAGAGAATATTAAAAAAAAATTGTACTGATGACCATATCTTTCATGATCACTAGAAGCAGGCTCAGACAGATCTCTGATAAGGTTGTATTTATATCTACCCCATATATGTAACTCTTTATTTTGTCCTGAATGAGAAGATGAGCTTTTTAGGATCTTTTTAGATTTGTTCCTATTTTATTTGGGAAGAGTAATCAAGACAGTAATCTGGAAAAAGTTTTAAAAGTTAAATACAGCTTGGCCCTTTGGTGTGGAAATGAACTGAATAAAAGTCAGCGTTTTTATTTTACAGATGGAAAACCTGAGACCTGGAGCGTCCCAAGAGAACAGGTCCAGCTGGTGGCCACTCCAGGATGGAGCCCTAGGCCCCATGTGCACTGGATGCACCCATTACAGTTGCTAAGCAGCCCCTACCGGCCAGGATTGCCAGCACATTGTAGGGTGTGTATGTTCCATATACATACTGACTAAAAGAGAATAAACAGCATCTCCGGAAAAAAAATACATCTCCTGGAGAAAGTAGGAAGAAGTCATTTCAACCATGATTGCCAAGACACCCCAGGAAGCAAATCGTCTGCTCAACTGGAGGTTTTATAGGAAGGCTCACATTTTAAATGCCTTCCTCCAACAGGAAATACACATGAATAATAAGGATTGGGAACTTCTCTCTTTCCCTCTTTTGGGAAAGCAGACTATATGGAAAACCTTACATACCTGACATTCTTAGAAAATCATACATTATTTAGAAAAGGGATTAAAAACACCTCAAACTCCCAAGTCATCAACCTCTAACCCTCTGGGTTGTTGGCACCAGAGAGGCAGTTACCCTCCTTTTCCACTGCTTCATGGTCTCCGAGGAACAGACCCATGGCATTAGTCAGCAGTTTCTGAATTTTGACCCAGAATAGGAAAGATACTTTGAGACAGGAAAAATAGATGGAGGCAATTACAAACAGCTATTTGATTGATGGTTGACATTGTCAGGGCCCCACTGTATGGCAGATTGCAATGGTGTTGAACTCCCCTTGCTGCCACTGGATGTTGCTATTGGCAACCGTGCAGTGAAGCCAATAAAAAGGCAAGAATATGAGAGGAAAACTCAACCTTAGTGGAAGCCGTAGGGTTTGTGCTATAAATTATGTTCCCCTTAGCACTATGCAGCATCAGTGTTCAGGGTAGCTTTTAGCTAGCTGTCTGCAGCCTCCCTCGGACCCTGGATCTAGCTTTTTCATAATGCACATGCTTTAAAATTTTGCTCTAGATAAGACTGGCATCCGTCTGTCTGGCCTATGTATTTATTTATTGTTGAGGAGGATAACAGATGTGGGTTCCTATCTGCCTCGCGTGGACTGATTTTCAGTTCTCGTTTGTGATGCCAACATGATGTGACACAACAGACAGAAACACCGGTGGTGGTTCGTGCTGCAGACACCAGCCACTCAGGGTCTGTCCCTAACTCCACCCACCCTTTGTTCCTCACCTGAGGAGGAGACACAGTCTGGCTCAAGCCATTTTCCTTTATAGCAGAGTGATTCAGAAAACTGGCTTAATAAAATCCATAAATCTGAACAACCTCCTCTTACCTGCTCTGTGGAGGCAATTTTTCTTGCATTCATTTTCTCCTCTCGTTTCTCCAGTCTTCCCTGCAGAGACAGTTGTAAAGGGTAGCTAGGAACATTATTTTTTAGGGCTCCTTCTCGCTTTTGTCAAACCCTGCCCTGCTCAAGTATCTTTCTTTTCTAAGCAGTTGACTACAGGATTCTGTACCCTCATCTTTTTGGTTAGAAGTGCCATTTTTCTTTATTTGAATTGACTTTCACCTTCCCTTTGGCAATTATCTTATCACGTGCCTTGGTCCCTAGCTTTTCTTGGTCATCTTTTTTTGCTTCTCCTTCTCCTCCTCCTCCTCCTCCTCCTTCTTATACCCCTCTGCCTGGTTTATAATTTTCTCTTGCTTTATTCTTGCTACATAGACTCTTCCATATAAATACCTGCTCCCCTCACCTCCATTTTGGAACCTTAATTTACCCATTCTTTAAACATTTCCTGAGTGTCTACTATGTGCCAGGAAAACAATGCTGTCTGTTAATAACTGATACTGACCAGTGACAACAAGAACAAAAAATGGTTTGTAAATTTTAGATTTTTTAGAGCCGGAAAGGACTTCAAGGTTCTTCTGGTCCAGGGATTTTCCAACTCCTCAGAGCCCTTTTAGGGACCACCATGTATGAAATCAAAGAGATGAGGCTTTACAGGGGGCTCTGGGGCTCCTAACCTGGCTTCGAACAGAGGACTTGGGCTTTTACATATTTATATCTTGGGCAATCCTTGTAAAATTGATTTGAACAGAGTTTCAAACATAAAACATGTTTGAAAATCGTTTCCTAGTGTAATCTCAGTTGACAAACAAGACAGGCTGAGAGCAGTTAAATGACTTGCCCAGAATCATCCAGTTAATTGTGCCCAAGCCAGAGGTGCAAGTCCAGCTTCCCGCCTCGTGTTCTTTGGATAAGGCATACCATGTCCTCAGTCTCGTAAAAAGGGGAGCAAAGGAGCTTTCTAATCATTGCATCCATTTACCGTTTATTCTTACCTATTATAAACCTGGCTTTCAATAGAATATGTGTTCTCTGCACAGACCATTATTTCTTAATCTTTTAAGCATTATTTCTTGTACGTAAGGAAAAATCCAAAATTGGGAACTCCTGTATCTGGCTGTAGGTTGTTGCTGACAGTCACTTTAAATTTTGTATAAAAACCATCACTGGGAGAACTCAAGATAGTCAGTGAGTCGTTCTCCATGGCTCTGCTGTGTCCTATGAAACGTCTCACTGCTGGAAATAGTTCCTAAACATTCATATGCCACCTGTGGTAAATCCGTTTCCTTTCATCCTTCCTTTAATTAAAGTCTATTAATCCATTCCTTCAGGGAGTAGACTCGGTCTACAATAAAGGTTGAATTAAAAACCTAAAAATGGGGACTACAATCTCAACGTGGTGTTACGAATCTTGGATAAATACCAATCAGAAAAACACATCTGCTGTATTTCTACTATGGACCTTTTTAGGGGGAAACTGGGAATGGCTGGTTATTTGTCAGGATCATACAGTTTATCTTTTAGGTAGGCAAGTCCGAAGGCTCTGAGCCATCATCATTAAGAAGCTTTAGGATAAAAATAAAATACCTCTACGGAATACAAACTGTGATTCTTGGGACTGTCTGGCACAAAAGGGGGCTCTGGAGAGGCTGCAAAGGCAGGCATTGTTTGACTTGGAACAAATGAAAGAGCCACATGAATGAAATGAAGCCGTGCGAATGACGCCTTTCCTGTTCCGCGTGCCCTTGGCTCAGAATGAGCAGGGCCAGCTGTCCTTGGGTCCTGGACCCGCAACGGTCCTCTGCTGGGCGTCGTCTCGTCTCAGCCATGTCTGTCCATCAGGGAAAACTGAGAGACCTGGAGCGTGCATTTGCCCCACCTCCTCTGTCCTTCCGGTCTTGCTCTCCAAGGTGAAAGCCCAGGCATGCGTCCAGTGCATCCTTCAGACTTGCTGTCTGTCTGAGCTTAAAGGAACAAAAGGATGATGTGGCTGGACCAAAGCTGGCCTTTCAGGGTGCAGTCCCTTTGCAGCAGAAGCTAAGCTGGAGGGTTAGTGACTGTCTGCCCCGGCCACCAGGAGGTTGGCGGAGGAGGGCGAGGCAGCCGAGACCAGAAGCCTTCTCTGGTGCAATTCCTCCCACTTCCTCCTGTTCGCAGCCACCGAATCCACCATGGGCTTCAGTTTCTCATTGACCTTCACCAGGGCCTAAAAATCACACAAAAAAATGATGGGGGAGAGAGAATTGGGGTCACTGACATGATTTTCCAGCGTTCACTTGTGAGAATGAACCGGATGATTCTTTTGGTAATCATGAGCTATTTATAAGAAGTAAATATGCACTTAATGCCGTTGTTTTATATTAATGGAGGCTATGCTGAACACGAAAAAATAAGACAGGTAACCGTGTAGCACTCCAGGGGGTACCAGCCAGTGAGATTACTATCCTGTTTTAAATCCGCATCAAACAAGACAGGAAACAAAATATCCAGCTCACACATGTCTACTAATGTGTGTATCTGTGCCTGCCATGGAGGCCTCCAGATCTCAATAGACCATGAACTTCAATTTTGATAAAAATAAACCTACCATTTGCTCCACCATAAGTGACTGCAGGTGGATTCATCTGAATAAGAAAAGCCAGGTAAAATCCTGAAACAAGAGGAGGCGTTCATTTTTAAAGCTAAGGATCTGGGAGCTGTGCCAAATGTACAGATCACCATGAGAACAAGAATGGAAAAATAGACACAAGAGAAAAGAGTGTGGAAGAGAGGGATGGAGGAGTGTAGCAGAGAGAGATGAGGGAAGAGGAAATGGAGGGGTGGCCAGTGGCCCACTGACGACGAGCCTAATGAAGCTCAGGATTCAGGGTCTTACAGGAGACCCTGCTAAATATTGTCTTTTGGACTTAATTGCGTGTGTGTGTTAAAGGGTCCCTACTCCCAAATGGAGTACACTTCTGGTCTCACCAAACTTGGGTCACCCCTATAGTGGAACAAAACAATGACAAAAGCGAGGATCGTGGAGCCATGGGGTGCTGGCCCCGTGGAAAGCAAACCCTTCATGTTCCCACCCTATGCTTTGGGTCAGCGTTCCATGGGCACAGATTATACCCCTAGTCCCGTGCAGATACCTCGCAGGTGTGTCCCATTTACCACAAGGGGAGCAATACCAACGCAATGTCAGCACACTTCTCGAAAAGCTGGCTCCAAGCATGAGCTGTGGTGGTGGTGGGGGAGGAGAGGGCGTCGGTCAAGAGCAAAGTCCCCCAACAGGAAGAACGGCTCTTCCAGTTGAGGATGTTATTCTCTGAGCATGACTGCAGGCTGCTTGTTTACCACCTCAAATAACCCTTCACTCCAGGTACTTACAGGAATACAAGTAGAATGCAACTAGATGCAAGTTAAGTGGGGGTTGACAAGGCCAGAAACAGTCAGGTGTCCTACTGAGCAATGAGCTCCCCAGCCCCGCTGAGGGGGTGTCCCTTCACATCAATGTCCCTTAAATAGAGCATATTCTGTCCCTTAAAAGTGGTATTTATCACACCAAGCAACAAGCAACAACATCTAATTTTAAATCAGATGTATTAGTGGTGCCATATGAAAATCAAACATAATAACTCAGGCAGTGATCAAAATCCCCTTTATTTCTGTGAGAAAAATGCAGGTGCCTGTTTCTGCTCAGTGCACAGTACTTTTATTTAGACACGAGAGTGAGGCTGCAGTGAAGGCCGCGGTTTTATTTAGTAGAGTTTGGCACTTCCTCCTCTTCACTATGATCAAGCCTTTTAATTAAACTGACTACTATAATTTCTATGGAAATTAGTGTTTACGTTATTTTCCTGCTACAAAAGCATTTCTCTAGAACTTTTTTTTTTAATCCCAGGAGCACAAATTGGAATTTTTTTTCCTGCCTGAAATGTAATTAAAAACTCATTTGATTACTATATTTCTGGCTCTGTTTTACTTATTAAATTCCTGTAATCAGTTTTCTTTTATGAAGCTGCTGGGAAATGATCTCAAAAACAACACATTTTTCTTTTCCTTGGCAGGTTCCCGAGCATTTACTAAATTACATTCATGCACCTGCCCATGATTCGAATTATTCCACCAATTTATTCCTTAAACCATTTAAGTTTATTTGACTTCGCCCCCAAAAGAGGTTTCCTTCCTTTATCTAGCTCTTGCTTCCTTTGTGTTAAAAGAAATTGGGGGGGGGGTACATATTTCTCAGAATTCCTTCTCTTTGTTTTTTTATTCTCCTCAAACACAGAACTGACCCACTAGACTATTGTTTCCCCTGGCAGGTGCTGGTTCTAGACAAAGGTAGCAAAAATCCCATCCCGAAGAATTACTTTTCCCCATAAATCTGTTACACAAAGGCAGTTAACTGAGAGACCATGCAACTATTCAAATATTAAGAAAGCAAGAGATTACCCACAAGCCTACATTCCAAAGTTTATGGTGGCTGTGTGCAATCAGGAAGATAATGGCTCCCTGTATTTAGAAAGGTACGGGTATTCCTACAAAACTTCTCATCAGCGAGTGACACCTGATGACTTCTGTGCAAACTCTACCATCTGTCTTGTTTGACTTGCCGTTCCCTTAGCGAAAGAGAAAGGGGACACTTCTCACCTGCCTGCTCATGCTGTGTACATGCAGAGGGACTGTAAAAGTGATGGACGTGGAGCCATCAGACGCAGCTGCTGGGTCTCCGTGGCGTCCTTGTGGCATGGCCTTTCTGTGTTAGAATGTGTCCAGAGGCAGTGAACTCACTACCTCCCAGGGGGTCAGGTTTACTCTTCGTCCTGATTTTAGAGTGCTGTTCCTTATATTGAACTGAAATCTATATCCCTGTAACTTCTAGCTCATGGGTTCTAGTCCTTGGGGTGCTCTCTCCCTTTAAACCAGAATCTACTCAGGCAGTGTGGCCCTGATGACTTGTGTGCTGCTCCATGGTAGGCTACGGCGGGTATGAGCTAACTGCCCCGCCTGGGGTGTGCATCCCTGGGGCTCCCGGGCTCCCTCCATCTACCTCCTGGCCCTTCATAGACAGGACCTGGGATACTCGCTCCACCAGGGGACACAGCCTTGGGCATCTAGTCCTCCAGGCGGCTGGGGCACCCCACTTCCTTCCTGATTCTGTTCACACTCCATTGAGTCCACTTGTGACCATCATGTACTATTTATTCCGTATTTTATTTATGTTTTGAATAAGTAATATAGTCACAGAATGCAATGGATGCAAAGGATATAGAAGGTACAGTGTAAAATTTCCCTTCATTCTCTGCTCCAGACACCTAGATTCTGTCCCTAGAGGCAACTTGCGTATCCTTTAAGAAATATTGTATGTATATGTAAGTATATATACATAAGTATATAATGTATATATGTATATGTATAATACATTATAAATGTTTAATGTATATATGAGTATATGCATAATTAACTTGATTCCCTTACCATTTTGGGTGTTTTCTTCAGAGGAGGGAAATCAAAACCTTATGTAACAACAATATTTTGATGCTTGAATGGGAACAAGTGTACTGTGTAGAAATAAGTGTCTGTAGTATATAGAGGAGAGGGACCAAATTCCAATTTTCCACAGTCATGTCACTGAGTTTTTCTTCTGCAGAACTTAATCTGATGTGAATCCCGTGTATTATACTTTTCCTCTCAAAAGTTGTAGTTTCCAGTTGTACAAGTTTGATTTGGGTCTTTTTATAAAATATTTTCCATAACCCTGTCATGCTCAATCCTTCCTCTACCCTCTTGAACATATAAAATATAATAAATGTCTTAATGTTCTCTCTCTCAATTCTATAATCTGTATGATTTCTGAGTCTGTATTGATTGATTTTTCTCATTATTATGGGTCAAATTTTCTTGCTTCTTTGAATGCCTGGTAATTTTTGATTGGATATCAGACACCGGGAATTTTATGTTGTTGGGTGCCAAATTATTATTATTATTATTATTATTTTTTTATATTTCTTTAAACATTTTTCAGTTTTGTTCTGGAAAGCAGTTAGGTTACTTGGAAATAATTTGATCCTTTTCAGGCTTGCTTTCAAGCTTTGCTAGCTGGTCCAGAGCAACCTTTAATGGAGGTCTCATTTGGGCCTCACTACTGAGACAATGATTTCCCGAGAACCGTATCCAGTACCTCATATATTTCAAGGTTTTTCTTTAATATTCTGGCTGGAGGGAGCAGAGACTATTCCACAGCCTAAACAAGCTCGAAGGATTGTTTTACTTGCTTCTTTTTGCTGGTTCTTTCCTCAGCCTCAGTAGTTTCCTCTAATGCACGTGGTGAACAGCGCTGAAGACTCGAGGGGCCTCCGCTGATCGCTGGAGCTCTCATGCAACTCTCTTTTCTGGTGCTCTTCCCTGGGAGATCTACCTGCTTGGCCTCCCCAAACTCTTGGCTCTGCCTCCTCAAGCCTGTGAGACCACTGGGCTCTGCCTGGGTCCCCCTTCCCTGTGCCGTGGCCTGGAAACTCTCTCCAGGTAGTTAGCTGGGACAGTTGTAGGGTTCGCTTCATGTGTTCCCTGCTCTCAGGATACGCTGTGTTGTGCTGCCTGTTGTCCACTGTCTGAAAACTGTTGCATGTATTTTTCTGGGTTTTTAAAACCTTTTTGTCCCTGTTACTCTGGCCAACACTGGAAGTCTCTACTCATTGGTTTTAAAGAAACTAGTTTTGGGTACTATCCCAAGAGCTCCCAAGGAGAGTGGAAATATGGCCTTTCTTTGCATCTCTAGTTCCTAGCACAGTGACCCCAGGATCAACAGCCCACCTCTACTCCACCCACAGAGTGGTGGCAGGAAAAAGGGGTAAGGCAAGAATAGCTGCCAGTGGTGGAGTGTAGGGTCAGGGTGTTCTGACCTGCTACTAAATCCTGCTACAAAAACAAACCCAGAAGGACCCTTTGGGGAATGAATATAGTATTTTCTCTTATTACTGTTATTCCAGAGACCTTGTTTTTATCAGTTCCTAAGCTGCTAGGAGTCAGACCCTGGCCTTGCTTTCCCTCTGTCATTGGGATCCACATCTGCTGTCATCTGGCCCAGTGTGTGCTTATTAGCTGACCACAAGCACTACTTCGAACTCAACGGCTGGTTAGATGGGGCAGATGTGGGACAAGGGAACAAGCCAAGAGAGAGCCATGCTCTTAGAACAAGTCACTACTCTTATATTCTACTGTTGGAGGGGGGCCTAGAGGAACCCCACTAAATTAAAATCAGATTTGTCTTTGAACCCCAAAATGTTCCACTATATTACTAACACCTTTTTAAAAAAATTGAGGAAATTATCTGAGCTGACGATTCATTTATTTTTTTTTAAAGCCAAAGAAAGAAGACAGTTTTCATGTCCTGTTGTTGAATTATATATTTCCAGAACGTTGGCAATAAGATAGTATTTTCTGCCTTCTGTCATCTCCACCTTACCCAAGAGTAATAATCAGAAACTAAGAAATACAATGCATGGTAGAGAAGAACGAATTTAAAGTATTTTTAAATACCCATTCTTTGATAAAATATAAAAATAGACTTTGAGCCCATCTCAAATATCTGTTTGAGTCAATATTCCTGCTATGAAGATATGACCACTTTTTACTGTAATTATTTACTTTCTTAGTGAAAAATGTCAAAAAGCCCACTTGGGGGGTGGTACTTTGAAATGGAAAATCATTGTCATAGGACCAGCTGGTGTCATCTCTGCCCAGATCTCTAACAGGAGGGGCAATAGAGCATGCATGTGGTGGCAGGCCCTGAAATTCTCTTGCATTCACGTGGCTGGTCAGTCGTATGTGCAAAGGGCATATCTGAGAAACAAAGGGGGCTTCCACTGAAGGTATGTGACCTCAGACAGAAGTGGCCAGTTCTGGGAGCAAACCCAAACTTTAAATTAGTGTACTGTTGAATTGCTGATCTTTCTTGGTTCCCCAAGGTTAAGATGATCCATGATTTAATCTGACATATTCCTGAATTTTACGTGCCATGCTGCAATGATGCAGTTGGCTAAGAATCATGTTTGGCTTGCCAACCATCTACTCTTCCATTGTGTTGTGAAGGCCAGACAGTGAAATGATTGCCTGGAGCTCAACTCATCACCTTTCTGCAAGCCTTCCTCTGCTCTCACGTTCACTCTCTCAGGGAACTGAGCGTTATCATCATCTCCATCCAACTGCCTCACCCAGAAATCAATGGGTCATCCTGGACATCTCCCCTTTCTCTCCACATCCAAACTATCACCAACTCCTGTCAATTCTACTTCCAAAGTGTCTTTGTGGGTCAGTCTATTGCCATTTCTACCACCCTCGTTCAGACTACCATCATCTTCTCAATTGCTTTAAACCTGCTGCTGCCTCCTCACTGGGCTCCCTGCCTTCCTCTTGCTCCTGCCCAATCGACTCTCCACAGTGTAGCCATCCTGGAGGAGGTCAATCAAAATCACATATCCAAGCCTGCCACTTTCTACCCAGAAGCTTTCAGCGGCTCCCATTGGGTATGAATGTGCTATAACACCCGACTGAAAGAGGAGAATTGTAATAGTACTACAAAAAGAGGATGAAACCCAAAAATAAAACAGAAGAGGGGAAAAAAAACAAAACTAAACTAAAACCCGATAGAAATCTTGGGTTGTGGTACAAAAACAGAATTTTGAAATGCCAAAAATAATCCCATCAAGTGTTCTAAAAAACCTGACATATACATAGATCTATCTGTCTATGCATTTTAACATTTTTCTGAGTGAAAAAAAAATAAGCTGAACTCCACATGGTGTTTGGCAGGGGAGTAGCCCAAGTGTTAGTTGCTACATGTGAGGGCAGATGGAGCTGGCTGTGGGGTCCAGATGGGAGGAAGCAGCAAACAGATTCCTCCTGAACCTCATTCCTTCCTTCCCCAGTTCAATGGCCTTTGAAACTCAAGGTTGTGTAAAAATTAATTTGCATTAAATTGCTTAAGACAATATATTAACTACCGTACCATAGGAGGCTTCCTGTGGTTTTTAAAACTTGATTTGAAAAACAATCAACCACTAATGGTGAACACAGAAGCCAAGACTTCTTTGGATAAATGTTTTTAAACAGTCACATTAAAGAAAACAGCTTTAAAATAAATCTTCAGTGTGTAATTGCTAAAATCAGAAAATTAATAATTGTTTACACACGTTACCTATATAACTGGGCCAGGCACTGTGTACTCTTGGGTTCTTTCCAGGGTAGGACGAAATAGAGTTGAAAGTGCTCCAGCCTTATGACTTCTGTCTCATTTGGGGACAGAGACATTTACTCTACCAGGACTGTGGTGTCTCTAACAGAGATTGTTGGTTTGCCTTCCCCAGTATGCATTTTGGCCTTCTTTGGGCTTAGGAATGGCCAGGGAGGTGTAAGCAGAGTTCATAAGGAAGCGCTTATGAGAAAACTCTTACATGGGAGTTCATTCAGCTGGGAGGTGCATCCTTTTGGCCTTGCTCCAATTTCTTTCTAGCTGCTGGAATATTGACATGATGGCTGGAGCTATGGTAACTGTCTTGTGACTATGAGGCACCTTTGAGATAAACAGGGACTGGGTCTCTGAGGGCTATGGAGCTGCCATATCATAGCAGCCTTGAATTGATTCTCTGGATTATTTTTATCAGAGAGAAAAACAAATTTCTATTTTGTTTAAGCTGTTTTGATTTCAAATGTCTGTTATTAGTAGCAATTCTTAATTGAAAGAATTGATGTTACATTGTAGGTCTTTATTTTCTGTCTACCTGTGCTGGTGTCAGAGGATTCTAGGCTTTTTTATACTTGAACACATTCCCTGCATTGGGGAGTTATGAGTTAATGCTTTTTGGCAGTGGGTTATAAGTGAACTGTAGTACATAGCAAAAGCTAGACACTGTAACCTTTACCCTTCCTCTGGTGACAGAGTCCATTCCATGTGCTCAGAGTTGGCACATAATTTGTGGCTGACCAACAGGAATACCCCAGTTATTGGTGTAGGAATGGGGATGAGACCCAAGCTAAGGCAATCAGAGCTCTCTCCAGGCTTTACCTGGAACTACTGAAAATGAGGTGGGTTTTTTTTTCCTCCTTTTTTTGGTGTGAATAAATCCTGTAATAAACATGTGACCTTAGAGCTGCCAAGACATGTGAGGAAAGCCTGGCTGGGTGAAGCCAAAACATAACTAAGAGGCAGGGGAAAGGGGACATATGTCCTATGGTAGCCTTTGAATCCCCGGGATCCAGCTGAAGGCCACCAGCCAACTATCTCTAAGCTCCCCAGTACTTGAGCTAAAGTTTTCCATTTCTGTTCAAACTAACTTGAGTGAGTTTCTGAGCTCCAAATAATGAGCCTTATGCTATTACCACTTACCGATCCCAGGAATTACTTGAAATTGACACTCCCACCAGATTTTGAACTGGTAGCTGGCACGAGGAGTCTCAACTTGCCCAACAAAAAAAAGTTGCTGCTAATATTCGCTGGGTAGCCCTCTTTACCAAATTAATGAGAGTCAGGGGCCAGCTAGCAGTTATCTCCCTTCCTTGAATCCCCAGAGTCTGCCAGGCTCTTTAAAAGGTTTGAAAAGATCACTTATTTTTGGCCTGCCATGTTACAGGGACTCAGAAATACTGATAGAGGAGGCCAACTCCTTCTCATGGCAGTCAGCAGGCCTCCACCAAGGAGCTGAGTGGCAGCATCCATTTAGCCTGGACCAAGCGAACTCAGACAGGAAGGAAAAGCAGCGACTAGATGTTATTTTCTCCTTCGTGGGAGTTCATTATTATTCCATGTTAATCATATAGAGTGAGATTATTTCCCAGTTGAGAAAATGATTTTTCTATATATGATATCTACTCTGCGGATCTGTTACTATTCAGTAGTAACACGTGAGCGGTGTCAGAGTTTTGCAAATGCCAAAAGATATCGTCAGAACTTTCTATTTGTTAGTGATGTTTGAGATCTTAAAGTCTAAGTAATGGGAGACAGGTACCCAAATAGCAGTAAAGATGATAAAGCCACAGAGGTAATGCTTAGTATGAGGGCAGCGAGCTCATTAGAACCCACGGCAAGAATGATGCGGCTCTGTAATAGGAATCCTAAGGGCATCGTTTAGCCAAGTTACCATATCAAGGTGTGTAGCATCGATGTCTAATATCCTGACAGCTAATTACAGCAGTAGTCATAACTTAGAAAGATACTTTTCTTTCCAAGGTTTGAAGCAGATTTGTGGTGCCTGTAAAAGTGAAAACGCAACAAAGCTTTATAGTAATTTTCTCTCCCTCTTTTCTTTCCATTTCCATTTCCTTCCTAACCTTTCAGATTGCTTGTTTAGCTTATTTTACTTATATGCTATTCCTTTGTTGAAAATGATATTAACAAATGACATTAGCATTCTGAATGTATGAGGCAGGGACTTTAGTCTCCCTGGATTAATCGCATTGTTATTTCCATAAATAGGGGTTGCATGATGCAGTTGGGAGTGGTGGAGCTTATGACAAACTGGACCTTTTACAATTTTATTTTTATTTATTTATTCATTTATTTATTTATAACTGAGCCATCCTGCCACCTGTTGGCAGCTCAACAGCAGCTCAGCTCGGGCTGGGCATCCAACTGCTGTTGCTCAGAGCTCAGCTTGCACTCTTGAGCGAGCTCTTAACCAACTGAGCCACTTGACCAGGTCTAGGACCTTTCACAATTTTAAAAACCGTTGTTCAACTGAATGACACATGTCTGTGGGCTGAATCTGTTCTATGGGCCACTGTTTGCTCACTGTGACTGACAGTTAAACTCATCTTGCCAAAATGAATTAACTACTGAGTATGGAATGTATCCTCTGTTCCAAGAAGCAACACACAGGACCCCTCCATATGGGAGCCGATTAACCTCACGACAATGTTGCAAGGTAGGTGTTTTGATATGAGGAGCCTGAGATTAGGGGAATTAGGTTAGGAAAGCCTAACTTTGCATGGTGAGGTGTACAGCAGAGCCGGAATGTCAGTCCAGACCTATGTGTATAAAGCCCTCTGTGTCTTCACATGAGAGATCTCAGCTGGGATGTTGAGAATGACAGGTGTCCCATACCTAACCGCTGTATCTGGACAGTGGGGCAACTCTTTAGTTCTCACAACCCTGTTACAAGGCAAACTCACAGGAGGGAGGTGACCTCACTGAGAAATGAAGTAACACCACCTCCCAAACATTAGGTGTAGACAGTGAATCTTTCATTTGTGACTCATCTACTCTATCCTGCCCTGGGAAAAGAAAACAAGGCTTTTAAATAGTAAATAACAGGCAGGCTTAAAGACAGCTTGTGCAAGTAGGAGCAAAAAGAACCATCTCTTCTGGTATAATGAGCCCCTCTAGGATACTGTCGTAGGTTATCCTGTTGGTTGGGTTTTCAGAGCCGATTGGTAGCTAATCAATCACGCTCACTGTGTAGGCAACATCTGACTTGGAAGGAATGCTGCTGACCCAGGAGCTACAGCCTTTGATGAATGGGGCTTCATATAAGGGCTAGTTGGAACATGTAACTAAAACACAGCCACACAGTGACAATCCACCTCTCCACACACCAGAATGTTTTCTGGTAAAGCTATGCATCTGAGATTTTATCGAAATAGTATATAAAATCTATTATTTTTGCCAAGGTCAATGTGTAAAAAGGACCATATTGAGCTGCACAAATTCATTTACTGTAGATTTTTTTGTACAATTCTTACATGCCTTGAGTTCTAGGGTTCTCCAAAAATAGTGGATATGGTGCCTGTGTGGATAGGGCTGTATAAATATGGAACTGCAAGTCCACGTCCTTAGTGTGAATAGTGTTCTGATTAAGGCATTGTAGGACCTCTAAGAATAGATTCTAGAATACTCTATTAGCATTTGCTCTTCTATTTTTTAGCTTAAACAACCATCCCTCAGTATCCACAGGGTATTGGTTCCAGGACCCCCTCAGGTACCAAAATCTGTGGATGCTCAAGGCTCTTATAGAAAACGGTATAGTATTTGCACATAACCTATGCACATCCTCCCATAGTCTTTAAATCATCTCTAGGTTACTTATAATACCTAGTACAATACAAATGCTATGCAAATAGTTGTTAGACTGTATTGCTTAGGGAATAGAATAATAACAAGAAAATAAGCCTGTACATGTTCAGTACAGACTTAAATATAGTAGGCCTAACTACATAGTACATGGAAGCAACAATGTAACCTTTTTTGGAATATTTTTGATGCAAGGTTGGTTAAAACTGCAAATATGGAAACCATGGATATGGAGGACTGACTGTATTTGAGAGTCCCCAAAGAGTCAAAAGATTAATTAACTGCTTAGTTGGTACCATGCAAATCCATTGATTACTGGGCATTTCTTGTGAGAGTTAGAGTTTAAAGGTGGTCCTCATGTTCAGCATCAGACAGTGCCCAGATATGAGACAGGCAGAAGCCACCAAAGCCCGGCATCCCAATGTCCCAGGTCCACAGAGGACCAGACCTATAGCATCCATGAGAAATGCTCTGTCTTTAGGTCAAGACACTTGGGGACAAAAGTCCTCAATTATTTTGGTGGTTTCACTTCATATGGTAAGAGAACCTTCTTTTTCTTAATTTTACAATGTAGTAAAGAAACTGATATTTTGGGGAGAAAGAAAAGACAAGAAAGGAATATTTTACATATACCATTGGGTGTATGAGAAGGATGTGGTTTTATTAGCTACCTTCTCTTTGTCCATAGAAAGGGGCCAATCTGTCCACTCTAACACCCTGCTGAGGGTTTGTTACTGTGGCTTTTCTCTAATGACATTGCTAACTCCCCCAAAGGCTAAGATATGGGGAAAGTTTGTATGAGTGGGGGCTGCAGGACCAATATCCTGAATATTTTCTATTGCATTTTTGAGGTGCAGTTTAAGGGAGGGAACATTGAATTGTATGAACAAAAACTTCCTAATGGGCAGCAATTTCTATCTATTCAGTGTTGGGAAGTCTTATAGTAATTTAGCTTTCAAACATTGACCAGTTAAAATTAAATTAGCATCCCAATAAAAAGACACACTAGATTTGTTTTTGAACTAAATTTTAAAGCTTATATGGAAAACTAAACAAGATTATCCAGAAAATACTGAAAGAATGGTAGGGAAGGTGAAACTAGGCTTATCATTAAAATATACTATAAAGCAATATTAATTACAATAGTATGACAAGGCAGGCAGATCAATAGAACAGAATAGAAAGAGTAAACAGAATTAAATTTAAGGGCATTTAGTATATGACAGAGGTGATCTTTTAAATCATAAGGAAAAAGGTTAGTCAAAAACTGATGGGAAAACTGTAGCAATCTAAAATACTAAGTTGGATTCTGACCTCAGACTTTACATCCAATGAAATCAATCAAAGGCAAATGAATAAGGCAGATATAAATATAAAAAATGAAACCATGAAATAAGTTCTGAGAATTTTTTAAATTTTGTAATTTTTGGAATGGGAAAGTTATTCTATTGGGTTGTAGGAAAAGTTATCACGTATTTTTTCTGTTTTTGGTTGCAAGAAAGCGTCATGACTTTTCCGATAACCCAATATGTATGACATAAAATCCAGAAGCCATAAAATAAAGGATTCATGAATTTGATTATGTAAAATCAATGTATTTCTGTATACCATAAACATGATGAAAAGATATATGACAATTTGGGAAAAATAGTTGCCACTTTTGCTACAGGTGAAGATTTATTTCTTTAATATATAGTGCTCTCCTACAAATCAGTAAGAAAAGACCAGCCCAACAGAAAAATGGACAAAAATGTGAAAAGTTTACAGAAAAAAAGACAAGTGGCTCTTAAGTAAATACATCTACACTAAAAATATGATCAGACTCATTTATGATATGAAAAATACAAATTAAAACTACAAAGAAAGATTTTACATTTACCCTATTGCCAAATTCAAGAAGTTTGATAACATTGTGTTATAATAGTAAGGGTGTGGAGAAATAGGCAGCTCAGATGTTGCTGATGTGTACAGAAATTCATTCAAATCCACAAAGGGAAAGTTGGCAATGTCTATCAAAATTTCAAATTGCCCATTTCTAAATGTTTATCCTACAAATAGAGTGTGAAGATGATGCATTTACAAGGATATTTATTGCACATTGTTTATGATAGCGAAGTATTAAAAACAATACCAGTGTCTATAAGTAATTAAGTAATTACAATAATTATTGGTTAAATAATCTATTGTTCATCTATAAAATCTAAGACTTTCAGCTATCAAAAAGAATGAGACAGTTACTATATAGACACTGAAAAGGAATGATATCACAAATATATTAAGTGTAAAAAAACAAGATATGGAGCAGGATATACACTATACTCATATACATGTATACACACATATACACACGTACACACATATACATGTATCTGTGTAAATACATAGGCATAGTGTGAGTATAAACACATACATATACTCTGTAAAACAAAGTGTGTACACATTATGTACAAAAACTGTAAAAACACTGTGTTTATGCTGTTGTGTAGATTGTCTTTGGACACATCCATAAGAAATTGGTTAACAGTGGTCATCCTAAGGAAGAGGGATGGTGTTCCAGAGGGACACTATTCTCTAACACTTTTGTGCCTTTTGCCCCTTTTGAATTCTGTTCACTGGGTGTGTGCAAACTATTTAACAATAAAATTTTTTTATTTAAAGGTTAACATGAACTTTTTGATAAAAGAACTAGCCATCTTTGATCCTGTGTTAGAATCATTAAATAACAAGTCACCTGATTGTTAATAGTTAAATAAGGCTTACAGGTACAAGGATCAAAAAGAGAAATGGCTTATTTCATAAAGGTCAAAATAATTTCGTGCTTTACTGCCATAATTCAAAAATTACTTTAGCACCTTAATGTTTGCTGTGATGTGTATAAACCCCTCCCCCACCCCGCTCACCCATCTACATCCCAAATAAGGGCAGACTACCTCACTGATCCTAAACATTTCCTCTGAAAAGCGATCAATGTCCCCTGTCTGGCCATTAAATAGATTTTGAAAAACTCTTCAATCCGTATCAGTCTCGTATCCTTATTTAGTCCCTCAAATTTGCCCTCAGCTGGGAATTGTGCTGGCAACTGTGATTCTGTTGTGTTCACCACTAGTTTGAAGGGCCCCATCCATCATCATTTCTAGGCCTTTTCTGATGCAATGTAGCTTATTCTTTGTCTTTCTTAAAAACTGAATGGCTGTTAAATTATCCATTTATCTTCCTTCAGATTTTCTGTTCGGTTTCTCAGGCCTTCTCAGGGCTGTCTTTTCTACCTTGTTTGCTGACTTTTCATTCCATTTCCCCCATTCTTGGAGGCATCTTGGTTTACCACGCTGTCCTTCAAAACCAACTCTCTGACTCAGTCTGCTTTCTGTTTGTTCGAAATCTGCATTCAAGTTTTGTCCCTCCTGGATACCTTCAAAAACTTGGAGATAATAGTTTTCAGATTTTATACATAGATGTCAGGGTGTACTGGGACAAACCCTAAAATAAAAGTCAGAAGTCTTTGTTCTCAACCTAGCTTTGCCACTATCCAGTGACCTTTCCGGATTTCGCTTCCTCACCTACAGATGACCTGCTAGTTTGCTTCCAGTAAAACATTTTATACAACATATTACAACAGCATGCTGCTTCTGTTTTAGGCGACTCAGTAAGGACATGAGATTTATATGATGCTAACGCCTGCACACATATTATCTCAGGTGGCAGTGGGTCGTGCTGGTGAGGAGCCCCGATGTGGAAGCCAAAAGGATCTGAGTTCTGTCACTTAATATCTGTGTACTCTTGGGCAAGTTCCAGAAACTCTTTAGCCTCAGTCTTCACATCTAAAAATGGGGATAATAATAGTATCTAAGTTGATATTGCTAAAACAATCAAATCAGATAGTGCTGGAAAGTCAGTCTGAAGCCTAGAACATAGTAAGTGCTCAAGAAATGTTGTTGTAGACTCACCACATCTCAGTGAGAAGGGCAGTTTGGCTACTTTTATCCAAATTCAGACGCTACTAAAGCTTAGAGAGCATATTAATGATAATAACAATAATAATGACCCATTTGTGTGGAAGGCTTTAACATATAATGTGAAAGTGTTTTGACATACTTCATCCTCCTTAGGTTCAGACGCTTGGAAAGGTTGATATTAACTATCATGAATTCCATTTGTTCCAAGAAGAAAGTCACTTTGTAAGGCCAGAGACATTAAAAAGGTAACAGAGTTGAGTTACTTTCAGTCAAACCTACAAGCTGGTGGTGATCACCATAAAGGAAAGCTGAGGATAATGAGCTTTATGTTTTATGAGTGTGAAGGGCAGATTTGAAAGAGGACGTTTATAAAAACACTAAGCCCTTACTGCCTCATCTTAGATCTCTTTTCCTTTGACTCTTCTCTGTCCGTCTCTGTTTCTCTCTTTATCCTTTCCTATTTAGGTCTTCCAGCCGTACAGACCACCTATAGCTCTAGGATCATAGATGACATATTAATTCAAGGATTGGGGGAATATTTCATGCTTTTCTGTTATTTTATGGTTCTGTAGTTCAGCCCTCCCTTTGCTGGTAGGAGGCATTGGTTCACATGCTGAGATTCCCCCTGACTCACCAGGGCATTTCTGAGCAGCATGTATAACCTCCCTGGTTTCTCAACTGTGAAATACAGACAGAAATGCTAACGGTCTGCCACAGGGCAGCTCAGGAACAGTGGGTTATTTCAGGGCACAGTGAAAGCACAAGAGGCAGAGGGAATGCCAAGCCTTCCTAGCAGCAATGTGCTAACCCACTCCTTCCTGGTTCTGTCACTCACACTTGGGCTGTGCTACTGAGGCCATCCTGAGGGGTCTTCCAGCAACTGAGGAACCACTTACCCACTGCTGCTCTGGCTTGGATGAGGGTGGGGGCTGTGGCACTTAGTGGGGCTGAGTAACAGAGGCAATGAATGCAAATAAGTAGAAAGTGCTAATAAGGGAAAATGCAGAGGGTCCCAGAGGCTGGAATATCTATCCCCTGGGGGACGAGGAGAGGTTTTGCAGGAGTTGGACATCTGAGCAGATTCCTAAAGTAGAAGTAGAATTTGCTGGGGGCGAAGAGGGGAAGGCAGGTCTGGCAGAGAGAGCTTGTGAGCAAAGGTGTGGGGCTGTGAAACATTAGTTATATAAATGAGGACAAGCCAATTGGTCAGAATACCAATGGGGCAGCAATTTGGGGAATGGCGAGTGGCCAGTTATATCAGGAGCAGAGGGTCCAATGGAAGGAGGGAGAGTAAGTGAGCCCGGGGAGGTCAAATGCACCAACTTAGATATTTTTTCCTCTAGTAATGGGGAGGGAGGGTCTGAAGGACACAAACTCAGGTCTGCTTCCTGAAGATAACTCTAGTGTTAATGAGGATGATGGGATTGAGGGGTGAAACTGGGGAGGGGCTGCTGAGCAAGACAAGGGTCTGAGTGGAGGCAGCTCGCAGTGGAGACGGAGGCAGGAGAGCCCTGCCAGTATAGGGGGCCTAAAGGAGTGACAGAATTCGTGAAATGGAGAAGATAATAGAGAAGAAAAAAACCCAGACATTTGGTCTTGTTTTATAACCTATTTCTTGTCTTTTTGATGACATTAGAGGTTTCTTGAGGTTGTCTTTTGTGGTTTTGCTTTTATTATGTTCTCTGAATTCCTTTTTCCTTCATCATGGTTTTTGACTTGCTTCCATTCCTTCATATGGCAGGCTTCCCCCAAACAATCAGTGGCTCTTATCTGCTTGCATATATTTAAGTGCAAGGCAATGAAAGACTTATTCAAGGCAGTGTGGAAAGTGGGGAGGGAAGAGGGAGAAGCTGTGATTAACTGGTGGACTTCACTTTAAGGTCATCTTGCAGGGAGTTGGCTCATTCATGGAGAGAGTCCCAAGTGCAAGTCCATGCAGGTCTTTTATCTGAGGCTGTTCTGATTTTCCTAGCTAGAAATCCCACTCTGCTGCTTCTGGGAGTATCTGGCTACTGGTGTCCTGGGTACAGAGCAGGAGGATATCTGCAAGTCAAGCCAGTCCACAGGCTTTTAATTTCAATCATGAGTTCTCCCAATTAGCACTCCAAGAGAAGAGCTCTCTGGTCTCTTGGGCAGTACTTGCAGAGACTGTTTACCTACGGAGCTATGTGGGTTGTGGGGAATTCTGTGAGACCCCATTTACTGACTTCCAACCTTTCCTCTTGTCTCCAGGCCCAAGTCTCAACCTCAGTGTCGTGGATCAAATTGCATCCTCCCAAAATATGCTGAAGTCCTAACCCCCAGTACCTGAGAATGTGACCTTATTTGGAAATAGGGTCTTCTCAGATGTAATCAAGTTAAGATGAGGTCATATTTGACTAGAGTGCATTTAAAATCCAATGGCTAGTGTCCTTATAAGAAGGCCATGTGAAGACACAGGAACATGGGCAGAGTCAGAAATTAGTGATACATCTATAAGCCAAGGAATGCCAAGGATTGCTGGCAACCACCAGAAGCTAGGAAAGAGGCATGGAACAGGTTATTATCTCTCAGAGCCTCCAAAAGGACCCAACCCTGTCACCTTCATTTCAGACTTCCAGCCTCCAAAACTTGTGGAGTATAGATTTCCGTTGTTTTAAGCCACTCTGTATTTCATTAGGCAGCTCTAGGAAACGAATACACCGCTCTTGGCTGTCCGTGGCCCCTCCAAATCCTCAGCCTCTCAGGAGTTCCTTCTAAAAGACAAACCAGCTCACTTCCTGTTGGTGTCCCCTTCTGCACATAGTCTGGGAAGTTACTTCCTTTATACCTTACTTGAGAATAGTTTATCTCCTCTTACATTCTGCTGTCCTTGAGAGTTTCTATTTTATTTTTTTAAAGAAATGCAACTTCATTTTTCTAATCACATTTAATAGTATTAAATAAGTCAATAAAATATTGATCAAAGGTATTCATTTCAAAATTACCTCTATTAGACAAAAAAAGAAAAAAAAAGGAAAAGTAGGGAATGAATGAATAAATGCAAGTCAACTGATAGAAATACTTGGCTGCCATTTCAAAAGATAATGTAAAAATTATATTAGCTTAGGAATGTTATGAACTTTATGCTAATTGACCAAAGCAGAATACATTAGTGTACCTGGGTAAAGATGTGTTTGCATGCGGATCACAGCATGAAGGGGCATTGTAGGATCAGGAGAATGCGAGGTCCCTGTTTCTCCTAGCAGTCTAGTCTGTTCAAGGAAACCTAGGTTTTTTCTATCAAGCTCTTCAGAATTCTTTCAGGGTCTTCCCATTGCCCAAGAAAGTCTGTCTTTAAAAAAATTTTTTTATTATTATATTAATGGAATTCTCAGGAGGATGAGGAGATAAACTACTAAAGTTTTACTGGCAACATTAACCCACTTTACAGGTAAAAGTCCTAGATCAAGGACAACTTGACATAAAATACTTCTGAGAAAGTTTGTTATAGTAACCAGCTAAACAGAGTCGATTAACCCATTCAGTCCGCTAGGAATTGGTCTCCCTAGAATCTCTACTCTGGTCCCCGTATCCTTCTCCCTGAAGGATTTTTAGTTTTATATTGTAAATGAGAGTTTACAAAGGAAGAGCACTGCTGGACATAATAGAATCACCTTTCATTTCCTTAGGGCAGTTTGGTGGGAAAAAGCAGCCAAGTAAGATTGAGACGTCTTGGCTTTGAAATCCTGGCTCTGCTATTAATGGCTTCACTCTGAATAAATCCATTCACTTCTTTAGGTTTCAGTTTCCTCATACGTAAAACTTAGGTCATTAGATATTACAGGATCCAGAATGAAGTATTTTCTTCCTTTACAGAGGTAGGGTCAAATTTAATTGTGTATGTAAAAGCACTTTGCAAATTTTAAAATTTAAGCCCTTATCTAGTGACAAATAGTATTCAATAAATGTTTGCTAACCGAAAAAGCATGTATAAGGATACCCTTGTATCTGTAGGACTCTGATCCTGAACTTCCAAAACCTCAGTCTGACAGAAGTCTCTAATGTTGTTTGAGACTCTGGCTAACAGATTCAACTGTTGGGCTGCCATGTTGGCTGTTGCATGAGGTGGGGTGCCTGGCTCTCTCTGATTGCATTGCCATATAGTATCTGCTTGCTAAAAGGAGGCAATGTGACTTGAGTGACTTATTTAATATTTTTAAGGCTGCAACTCACACAATTAAATATAAGAGTGGTGACAGCTGAGGATTCAGGGAGTGCCTCCTTGAATTCTCTTAGAAAATACTGAGAATGTTACAAAAGGTTGTTTGGCAATAGCATAATCAGAATGCTTTCTTTATCTCATGCCTCACTTCCCAGGAGCTCAAATTATGCTGACCAAAAGTGCAGAAATTTTGAAGAGGCACTTACATTGCAAAAACAATCTTTAAAAGAGGCCTCGATTCACTTCTTGATTAAAAAAAAACACGCAATTTTCATCCTCTGTCTCTCTCCCATCCCCCCTATTTCTTCTGAAGAGAGTCAAAGAAGAAAGCACCATGGAGAAGAGGTAAATTAGCGTTTCAAATTAGCTTTTCTAGAAGAACTGGAAAGTAACTTAAGTAAAGACAACATTCCAAGTCTTGTATGGACTTGGGTTAAGTGATTCCTAGTTTCATAATTCCAAAGCAGAAACACTTTTAAAAAGAGTTATTTATGCTGGTCAGCTGGATAAGGAGAAGTAGATCTTATATTAAATTCTACCTTCAAAAGGCTTAGTATGTATGGAGTATATTATCATTTTGTTTTTCACCAGATTCCAGCATTTTAATATGGACTCATGATGGCAGTTTTGAGCTCATAAAATGCATATGAATAGGAATGGATTAAGTGATACTATATAAAGAAGATTTTTTTTTTTTTTTTAGGGCAGTGTCATTTACCCTCATATGTGGGACCGAACCAGTGCCGCTGGCTTCCGAAGCCAGCGCCTAACCACCACGCCACTCGGCCAGCCCCAAGATTTTTTTTTTTTTTTTACTTGCATGAAATAAAACTAAAGCCCATATTGTTTATTCAAAATGTACATAGAGCTGGTTGCTGTATCAAGTAAAACATTTTTTGGAGGTGGAAAATTCACTACAAAATTAAGCATCCTGGCATGTCAGGTATTCAGGAAGAACTCTGTGACATAGCTAAGGGTGAGAGATGCCTGTACCTGTCACATATCACACGTAACTCAGGAAGTGGCATGAACGTCAAGGCTCTCCTGTTAATGAGCCCTCTTTGCTATTCAGCACTTCGCCCTATGTAGCACATTTTTATTTGATGTTTGTATTGATAACTTGTTGATGTTAGGTACTGTGGGGTCTGAAAAGTCTTCGAAGTCAAAGAGAGATAAATTCTAATCATGATAAACTTGGTGTGCTTGATTGTATTATAATTTCTTGAAATCATGTATACAATATAATTTCTTGAAATCTAGGTATGTGTGCTAGCTTTCTCTATTAACTTCAGTATTAAAATAACTAGAATAACACTTTCTGGTAATGCTGAAAACAAGAAAATTTAATGTAGTTCATAGCTAAAAATGTCAAAGCCCTGAAAAATTCATGGCTATAAACTGGTCTTTTACATTAGAATTAAGGGCCAATTCACCCACAATGAGAACTAAACCACTTTCTAAAAAAGATATCATAGACCATATACTTCAGATTATGGGCAGAAATATAACAGTGCATATACTCTGATGAAAGGTTTTATATATTGATAGATGATAATTTAAAATGACCTTATAACCCAACTTCATACATTCATTCCACTGCTTATAATTAATTCTGCATTATTGCATCCCATCATTCACTCTTCTGTTTTTCCATTGATTTGTTCAACAAACATTTAGTGAGCATTTTGAATATGCTAGGTACTGTGCTAGGTACCAGGAGTATAATGGCCCCGAGAAAGTAGTCTGATGTGGAAAAGAGACAGACAGACAGAAAGATAATCACCATACAGAACGCTATGTGTGATTATGAAGAGATGGATAGAGCGCCGGAGAAGTGTGGAGGGGGAGTAAAGGCTTAATAGAGGAGATGATAGCTTGGGCGGCTGCCTTCTAGGCAGAAAGAAGAGGGAGGGAGGCTTAACAAAGGCAAGGGAAGATGGACAAAAGGGGAGAGTCCTGTGCTTTGGGGCAATGGGTGCATGGGTGAGGAAGTGGGCAGAGTGAGGGGATGAAGCCAAGAGGCGGCAACCTCATACTAGGGGCCCTGGAATGCTAAACGAAGGGATCTGGAAGGCATCTCCTAGATGGCGCTACTAACCTGAGGTTTTTAAGCAGGGAGTTGCCATGATTCTTTTTTTTAAAGATTTTATTGGGGAATTGGGGGAGGGGAACAGTGTTGGGGAATCGGGGAAGGGGAACAGACAAGTTTCTGTTTTTTTGTTCTTCAGTCTAGTTGCGGAGGACGTTGCTTCCCTGGCCCATGTTGGTATCATCATTGTGCTCTTCCCGAATGAGGCAGATCGGTTGCTGGCCTCTGGATGGTCGCTCACCGCGGCTATTGGCAGCTCACGCTGGCTGCCAGCCGCTCGCACTGGCTGCCGGCCACTCACTGTAGCCTATGGCAGCCCACTGCAGCAGGGGCTGCAGCCTGCACCATCTCCGGGGCTTGCAGCCCAGCTCCAGGTGGAGCTGTTGTTAGCTGTAGAGGGCAGTGTCACTGGCCCTCATTTGTGGGATCTGAACCGGAGCCGTTGGCGTCCCAAGCCAGCTCTTAACCAATGCGCCACTCGGCTGGCCTTTTCTTTTTTTTTTAAAGAATGATCATTTTGGCAAAAGTTTGGGAGACAGACTATAGTGGAAAGGACTATAAACTGTATAAAACTGACACCTGAATGTTTGTATTTTTCTTCCATTAATATTTGACTAATATTATGTAGAAAATTTTGAATGTTTACTTCAAACTTAAATAGCTTTTACTATAAGCACTCAAATTTGGGTATAGTACAAGTAACAAGGTCAATATCTTAAAATTATTAAACTGATATGTTTTTGTTCTGCTTGAATCACGATGCCCATGGCTCCCCACGATGCCCATGAACTCAGCAGGCTTCCCTCCTTTGGGCAAATGGTGGCTCCTGGCTAGAAACAGCAAGCTGTCCACGTTCATCTTTGAGAGAGGATGACCTTCAGCAGCAGGTTTGTGTGGTAAGAAAGGGGATTTCTAAATTCTAGAACTCTCCTTTACTTATTAAGAACCAAGCCTGGCTAAGTCAAATCATCAAGTTTTACTGTAAAGCTCTAGCTGGAGAGCACAAAGAAAGCCATATAAGGGTAGTTCCCATCAGGAAAGGAAAAGTACATTTTAAAACTTTTCACTGTGCTAGTTAGGGAGGGGAGGGAGGGGAGGAGAGAAAGAGAAGAGAAATGGGGAGGATAGGGAGATAGAAAGAGGTGGTGCTGAGAAAGGGAGAATGAGTTCAGAAGAGTGTCCAGGTTCACTCTGGGGTCAAAGCCTGGGGGCAGGGGAGGGACTGTACCTTGAATCTCTGAGCCGAATTCTGGAAAATGACAGAATTTCCCTCAAACAAGTTCTTGTTACCCAGATAGCATATTAGGAAGGACTGAGGAAATTGCATGGACGGCAGGATGAACAGAAAGTAGCTGGGGGCTCATGGATATCCCACAGGCACTGAGCAAATGGTAAGAGAACCAGTTGACTAGAACTGCCCAGGATGCTGGTGGGGTCTTGCCCCAAGAGGCCACTGCTAGGACCATGGAGGTCAGCAGCCAGAGCTGGTGGCAATGCCTGCACAAAGGGCTCATTGCACCCACACCCACAGTCACACAGAAGCCAGCATGGCATCACACCCATAGTCACACCAACACTGATCAGCCACCTTTCCATGAATTCAGTAAGATCCAACAGGCAGAATGTGTACATGGGTCCTTCTCCCCAACGTTCAAAGATTGGCGATAAGGATAGGTGAGCTCTCCTGTACCTAGATGGTAGCTGGGGAGAAGAAACTGCTCTCAAGGGGAACAATTCACATTTTAGTCCTCCCAAAGGCCTGTTTTAACCAGAAGAGATCGAGATATTGTAGTTGTCAAGTTTGAGTACCATTCCCTGGATGTCCCCCATCCCCCATCCCCAAGAAAATATAGAGCCAGATAGATCAATTATAGAGAATATAGGAAGTTATTTCACCCCGCTTAACTCCGCCTTCCTTCATCTCTTCTTGAGTTTTCTGAGTTATATATGATGTCACTCCAATATATGTCCCCGCTTTGTAAGGACAGGAAATTAGCCCCAACTATTTCTTCCTCTCATTCATAAGAATACTAAATGTTGTAGAGGAAACATTTATAGGAAACTTACTTGGATGATATCCATATTTTAAGCATCTGACAAAATTGTTCTTTTCCCTACTCACATCCCATTCCTTGTAGGCTGTTAAGAGGAGATGATCTTATATTCTAACTAGTTACCAAGTAGTTTATTACTTACTCTTTTTTAAAAAAATTGGACAAAAGACTGAACCATCTGGGGAATGCTGAGTTATTTTTCAGGTACATTTATTGATATCCAGAAAAAATTGTCTTGAAGTAGCACCTTACATCCTTCTTTTCAGTTTATCAATTCTAATTCCCAGTTTCCACAATTTCAACTACAGTTTAAAGATATTTCCCCCTCTTTTCCAGAGAGCATATTCATAATTGTATCAGGTAGAACATATTTTCTGTAACAGCCATTGCAACTGAAGGCAGAAAAAAAGTCAGGTTCCTATAATTGTACCATCAGAACCCCTGCCCCATGAGATTTTTATAAAGGGACAATATCCTTGTTGAACTTTTCCTTCTCTTAATGGAGAGAGAGAGAGAGAATTACTCTGACCAGATCCCTTCCAGCTCAAGCCCTTTTGTATAACCCGTGAGTAAAACCCACTCCAAAATCAAGAGCCAATTTGTCATGAGCTGAAAATATGATGATGTCCACAGAAAAATTAAATCCCTCAACCCTTAACAAACAGAAGATTTAGAATGCCTCTGTACATCATTGTAATTCTAGGTGTGGTGAGGTTTGATTAAGTGGAGAATGAAAATAAAGGGCAAACACTTAGCTTGCTCCTGCACAGAGAAGCCCAGTGTGATAATGCGACATCAGCTTTTTGTTTATCCCTAAGGCTGGCTTAGCAATGGCTTCCAAGTTTGATGGTGTCTTTTTCTTTTTTTTTCTTTAATTCTTTCTTTTTTCTATTTTTTTTCTCTCTAAAGATGTTGAGCAGCAGGCTAATGGGTCCCCAGCAGGGTGCAAAGACAGCAGAAAGAACGAGAATCAGATGTCAATGTATTCCTTGGAGATACCCTGCTAGGACAGAGCCAACTAAGCAGGCGTTAGTCCTCTCTCGGGGAACACGCTTTGCTGGTTCCCCGCCCACTCTGGGCTCCCTATATGCTTCCTGATTAAAATGCTGTCACAGATAAATCATGACTTCTGCCTATTAGGGCTATTTTTTACTTTTCTTTTTTTTTAAAGAAAAGTTTGGAACCTTAAGATGAAAAAGATGAGCAAGTTCTAAAGAAATACATACTCGCCTAGAAACGTGTCATATTACATAACTACCTGCATCTGGGACTGTTCTTTGCAGGTTCCTTCCTCACCCACTGCTTTACCTCTATATTTTTATGTATTTTCTGTCAATGACTTTCAATTACTAGGTTACTGAAATAGCTTCCTAATGAATACATTTTTGGGGAGAAAGGGTTCTCGCTATTTTACCTCAGCATACTCACAAATCGGCTGGAAACTGAAGTTGTCCCCGAGATGAGAGTTTTAATTTTAAATGTAAGAGGCATCCACAATGAACCGTTATATACTTTTTGTGAGTTCCCACCTCAGCACCCAAATAAATAGCCCTTCAGGTACCCAAGAGCAGCTATTGTCTTTTTACCTTTTGCTTGGAGGAGAGACAAAACTCAACAATCCAGAGCTCAAGCAGAGAGGGCGTGATCTATGAATATTTTGACATTTGACAAGCACAACCCCTTCAGAACCATGAGGTAAACCCGAGTTACTCAGTGAAGTCAGTGAAGCCAAAAGCTGCATTCAAACTATGTTTGTACCTATTGCCCAGTTGCATCTCCACCTCCCCTCCCCCCTCCCCTCCAAGCTCTGGGTTCTGCCCTACAGCAGCACCCAGCCTCCAGGGTGGCGTGCCCACCAGACAGCATCTCTACGCTGCTCCATCTGCAAGGGGGTTCCAGCTGTCTATGTAAGTAACCTCAGGCACTACATGGGATTCCTGCCACCAAAACCTGCCCACCTTTTAGGTCAGGATCCTGGCCATGAAAAGGGACATTCTTTGTCTCAGGTATACTATTCTAAATCCTCTTGCTCTATGCCCAGACTGACTTGGCAAGGACACAGTGAATTTTTATGCTCTGTGATTCAGGCCATGTCATTTCAGACCAATCACATGTGGGATTTCTGCCACCTGCATACTTTCCCATTTGCCTTCAATCCTCTCAGACTCTTTATTATTGCACTTGCATGTTCAAAACCCCAAAGTGGCCTTTCAACAACAGCTGGAGACATTTTGCTTCTGTGGCTAGTGTCACCTCAGTGAGTTTCCTTGCTTGGTGAATCTTTTCCTTCAGATTTTGTATCCTTGTGCTAACGGTGATTCCTGTCCATGCATTGATTCCATTTTAGTTCTGAAGCACAAACAGTTAATGTGCAATAAGGAAAAATCCACTGCATGAAATGGAAAACAAAACAGGGACCCAATTTAGAGAGGATACTTAAAATCACTCTACCAAGTTTCAGCTTGCAGGCTCTTTGAAATGTTGGCTTCACAACCTTATAAAGAATTTACAAATGAAATCCATGAGAAGGTTTTTAAAAATGAGTGATGATAAGGAATTTGAAGAAGAACATGATTTTCATGCTCTGTTAACCGAGAAGATACAGCAGCAGGTATAAATATGCTCTTTTATAAGACAGCTCCTTCCACATTACTCTTTAGAGTGTAATGACTCTCCCCACTTAGTTTAGTAAGAAAAGGCTGCAGAAGAACGATCTAGCAGAGGTGGAATGGGGCAGTAGAAAGGCCATCACACCAAAATCAAAGCCCCGGGTGAGAGAGACAAATTTGGTGGGAGGGTCACTTACTATTTCTGTATGTTAGTTTCCTGTGGATAAAAATAGCAGGTGTATCTAAAGTTACAGATAAGTACTAAAATAAAACAGATGTGAAAGGTCAGGAATGATAGATAATGTGAGGTGGTACTCCCTAAATTCTGGAAATTGCTATTTTCAGTTTAAATATAAGTAGCTTCCGTTTTAACCTGAAGCTTTCAAAGTATTCAATAGGAACTATCAATATAAGATAAGCCCAAATGATTATGAATCAATAATGAAACAATTACATTAACATGGAAAAGCACGTGAAAGTCCTTTCCAGCATTTACTGTAATCACATAGGAAGGCTGTGTTGACTTTTGGTTCATTCCAAAGTAGCTTTGCAAACCAGTATCAAAAATTTATCAGCTCCACACAAACATGTCTTCATCTCCCTAAACTTTACCCACATAGAAGGAATTTATCAATTGTAAGAATAATTTATTCATCCTATTTATTGCCTAAATGTGCACAGGAAACTGAATAACATAAAAAAAATAACTTAACATGTATTGTCAAGGTCAGTTTAGCAAAGGAAGAGCCACATGACCCCACAGCGGTGGGCTTCACACATGGAGGCCAGCTTATTCAGAGACACCAGAGGATCAAGGATGGAGGAGCAGATAGGAAGCAAAGAGAGTTGAGGATCTTCTTAGAATAAAAGGGTACATCATTCTTGATTTTTTCCCCATCCGGTCTTTCATTATTAAATAAAAGAATATTATATTCCATTTATAACTGAAATAATCTACTTTGGATTATTTTAAACTTTGATTTTATAATATCATGTATTTAATGGATAAGATAAAACAAAAAATGAATTTACTTTTGTTATTTATAATCGTTAAAAAATTACATTTCCATCTTCAAGACAGTATTCTAAGGTCTTTGGTTTTTTTTAGGGTAATGTGACAGGGCTCAGTGGTTCCTAAAAGTACTGCAAATGAAGTGGTAGAGAAGCCTGAAACTTAATGGTGGTGAGGTCCTTAAAAAACAATACTGTGTTTTTAATGGAGTTACACAGAGTGAGAAAGTAAAGCGGTTTTGCTTTCCCTGCGTGTGTTTCTTATTTGAAGTTAGAAAAGAAGTTCAGTCTGATTGAGCTAGGTGGGGGGTAGAGAGCTCACCAGGTTTTACACATGAAAGCAATTGCTTGGAAGTAGAATTAAAAGCCAATGTACACTGTTAGAGTTAACTGGTGCCAGCCCTAAACCATGCTCAAAAAGCGGAGTGTGAACATGCAAAGCTGGTGACACCTGTCTCCTTGCCAAGAGCTTTCCCAAACACCAGACAGCAGAGCTAGGAAATGTTAGTGCACCTTTTGCTCAGAAGTCACAGGTCTCCATGGTCGGCATTTGTCACATGCATCTCAGAGGGGCAGGCTTTTAAGATGGAAGGTGCTTCACAAAACTCCATGGCCCAGACCATGGGGTCAGAGCAGAAAACCATGATTCATGGAACCCTTGTGTCTCTCATGACATTAATAAAAGTAAAAGAAAAAAACGGAAAAGAATGGAAAAGATTTTCATGGTCAAATGTTTGAGAAATTCAGAGTTAAGCAAGGTTTAACATACTTCTTTCCTGAAGGACTTCTCTGAGCCTTCATTCGGTATTTTGATGTGCAGGGGAATTTCCTTAGTTACTGGGCCTGAGGGCCCTTTTGGAAGAGATGCCTATTAAGATGAGGCTGGATATGCGTGTACCATCCATCGGGCACAGCTTGGAAAAATACTGAGAAAAACATTTTGATCCCTGACTTATAGTTGAGGCCCATGGAGATTAGGTCCTAGAAGGAGAACTCAGGTCTCAGGTTTTCTAGGGCCAACTTTTCAACCAGGGGACGGTCAGAAAAGATAAATTGTAGTGGTAGTTCTTAGAAACATATGTACCATGAAGGGTGTCCTAAAACTAAAGCTTCCGAAAGTGGTACATACACTCTTCTGGCTCAGGCAGGATGCAGAGGCCCTCCCAAACATGGGGGGGGGGGTGAGTACCTGATACAGAGGCATGCAGATGCTGTCAATCCACTCCAGCTGCAACCGGGGCAGCTCATCCTTCCGGTTCCGATCAAAAATTGCCTAGAACGGAGGAGAACCTTGCTTTAATACGCTGGAGTATTTTACATGTGCTTTGTCTAACACTTTGCCGCAATGATCCAATAGTTAGCAACTGAACACTTCACAAGTCACAATCAATCTTTGCACGTACTTCCTTTTCCTGTATCTATGACGAGAAATAAAATATTCTCACCTCTTTTTATGAGATTTGTAAGTGAATTTACTTGAACTTTATAGCAAGCAACTCCTTGGGGACAAAATCTGTCTTCAGATACAGGTGACTGCCACTAAACCAAGCCATCAGGTCACCAGGAATTGGGTACAAGTCAAGGGGAAGGGGATCTGTTTTATTGTAAGAGAAATAATGCAGGTTTTTATTTTTATGGTGAAAAAGGGTGGAATAGATCCAGCATAGGCTGGAAAAGATCCTTCAAAGCAATCTCATTTTAAAAAGAAACTATTTCTATTAATTTTTCAGGGTGGGGCATTGGTTTGGCAATTCTGTGTGTTTTTCAATAAGGTTCTGTCTGTCATTATTGAGCTCCTCATTTTTTATCAATCACTGGATGGATGATGGTGAAAGGTACCCATCTCTCCTCATTCCCACCCAGACTTTAAACTTTATAATATTATAATGTTTGCAAAATTTAGGTATAGTTTTGAGAAAAAGAAGTGACACATTTCTGTTGGGTAGACATAAAAAGGGAAACAATCCGTTGCAGTCGGAGGGCTTAAACGGATTCCTTGAACAAACACTGCCAGTTCTACTCCACTGAGAAGTTCCCTCCCTTTGTTCTTTTTTTTTTTAAAGATTTTATTGGGGAATTGAGGGAGGGGAACAGCGTTGGGGAACTAAAACTTTGACATGCAAAGTTTTTAATTTTTATGAAGTCCAATTTATCTATTTTATCTTTTGTCTCTTGTGCTTTTGGTATCATATATAAGACATCATGGTCAAATCCAATCTAGAAGATTTATACCTTGTTTTCTTCTATAAGTTTTACTGTGTTAGCACCAACATTCATGTCCATGATTCATTTTGAGGTTATTCTGGGATACGATAACAGGTAGGGTTCCAACTTCATTTGCATCTGATATCCCATATACCCTGCACCATTTGGTGAAAAGACTATTTTTTTCCCCCCATTGCATTGTCTTGATGCCCTTGTCGAAAATCAGTTGACCATAACTGTAAGGGTTCATTTCTGGCCTAGTCACTTCTTAATAAACGTTTGATGAGTGAAAGTGTGAGAGAACACACTGTCCTGTGCTTTCCCTTTATAGCATTTTGCATCTTGGAATTGATTACTATGATTAGTTCTTTAATGTCTCTACTTTCCACCAGTTGACAAGCTTTCTGAGGGTGAGGAAGATGGCTCCATGCTTATGGATGGATGCACAGTGCCCAACTTCATGCTTGGTACCTGGAGATGCTCAAGCAGGTCCTATTAACTGACTCACTGATTCCACTATTAACCCTTTGGCTGTGGTCCAGACAAGCCTTTGTCTTCATCAAGTTACTCGGATGACCTTTAGGGCCATGACACCTAAAGGTGGTTCCCAGACAAGTTTCTCCCTAAATATCAATGAATAATGGACACAGCAGGTGTAGGCTCTGGGTGCATGCATTTCTAGACATCTTTGGAAGAGGGCTAATGAGGGATACCTCTGCCACAGCAGCCAACAGCCAGTCATCAGCCGTGTTAAGTAGCCCTTTGTGAGGAGAGAGTAGCATTTAGAGCTATCTTCCACCACAAAATCAATTTCATTTATGTCTTCAGAAAACTCATGTCTGTCTGCCTCACCTGAGCCTGGAGACAAAGCCTCTTCAGTGCTGAGTCACTGCATCTGCCAGCTCACCAATGCTGGCTACTGACTCACATTTTTTTCATCTAATTAAATGACCTGTGGTATTGCTGCATTGTAAACCCTTCAGAGGATGCCTCTGAAACAGGTTTTTAAAGAAGGGAACAGATTTTATTTGAAAATAGATAGTTGAGAGAAATTTGGGTTGTACTAGGTTTTACACATTAACTGTGTATTCCAATCTAGTGACTTTATTTTTATAACCAAATTTGGTGACACCATCAAAAAAGAATAAAGACATGTTTTGAAAACAGTATAAATAAATGTTGTTTTGGAAACTAAAATAATCGGTGAGTGTCATAACCTATGTAGTCTTTTGATTTTTCATAGGTAAGCAACAAATTAAGAACTGTCAAAATTAGTAAGACTGTCAGTTCTGACTGCAAATAGATGAAACTATTTAAGCTAAGGAGTTAGTACTGCTGCTTTTCCATGCTTTTAAATGTCAGCTAAGAAAGGTGTGTTAAAACTGAAAAATCTTATAAATACCTCCCAATGTTCAAAACCAATTGATTTGAATCCTCAAATAAGTATTCTTGACAACTGACACATTTCTTGAGTTTCATTGAATGTACTGTGCTGCGCCAGGCATGAAAATACTTGGCACCATTCTTAAAGTCATTGGGTTTTTAGCTAACCATTCATTAAAAATAAAAAGGCTGCTTCCTTCTTGAAGGTAGTCACCAAGGCATTTATATCATTTGTATCCTGATGAGTAAAAACAGCATCATCCTGAGCTGACAGTAAGCATTTCCAAATAATATTTCAATGGATGAATCCAATATAAACAGCATTTCAATCAGCAGAACCTAGTTCCCCAGGTGAAACTTTTCATTTTGCAAACAAAGAAAAGAAACAGAGACTGGAAATGATTTGCTTTGGAGATTTTGGAATGTTCAAAATGGGAAAATAAAATCTAGAATCTCCACTACTTATGGCAGCTGTCTGTTCTAGCGCATCAAGTCTGGATAGCTTGCCTTTAATTTCTTTTTCTGTATTTTTATTTCAAAGTAGCCACTGACCGCATCTGAAATGCCAACACTGGGCTTTGAGTTATTCAAATACCACTTTGCACCTCCTCCCGAGTGCCTACTTGTTCCCCTGTGGGTGCTCAGGAAACTCTTGTTAAGTAGCTCATCGCTCTTAATCAGAAACCTGGGAATAAGAGTGGTTAAACCCAAGTTTAATTAAAGTTTTACACTTTCAGGAGTGCTTCCTTAAATCCATTCTCAGCCTTTCCCAATTTCAAGTTAAGATTTGGAGTCATTTCAAAAAATGTCATTCAAAAGAGTAAATGCGTAATAAAACAAAAAGGAAACCTACTGAATGGGAGAATATATTTGTGAATGATATATCTGATAAAGGGTTAATATCTAAAATTTATAAAACACTCATGCAACTCAACACCAAAAAAACAAACAACCCAATTAAAAAATGGGAAGAGGAAATGAAGAGACATTTCTCTAAAGAGGACATACAGCAGGCCAACAGGCATATGAAAAAATCTTCAACCTCACTGATCATTAGGGAAATGCAAATAAAAACCACAATGAGATACCACCTCACTCCAGTCAGAATGGCTATCATCAATAAATCAACAAACAACAAGTGCTGGTGAGGGTGTGGGGAAAAGGGGACCCTGCTGCATTGTTGGTGGGATTGTAGATTGGTACAGCCACTATGGAAGTCAGTATGGAGGTATCTCAAAAAACTGGAAATGGAACTACCTTTTGACCCAGCAATTCCACTCCTAGGTATTTATCTTGAAAAACCTGACACTAATTCGAAAAAAATATATGCACCCCTATGTTCATTGCAGTGCTATTTACAATAGCCAAGACTTGGAAACAATCAAAATGCCCATCGGTAGTCGACTGGATTAAGAAACTGTAGTACATTTACACAATGGAGTATTACGCAGCTATAAAGAAGAAAGACATCGTACCATTTGCAACGATATGGATGGACCTAGAGAACATTATGTTAAGTGAAATAAGTCAGTCAGAGAAAGACAAATACCATATGATCTCACTTATATGTGGAATCTAAAGAACTGAATAAACAAGCAATGTAAACAGAAATAGTCTTAGAGACACAAAGAAAAAACTGATGAGGGCTAGATAGGATGGGGATGGGCATGAGGGAGAAAGGGAAGGGACGAGGCAACACAAACTGATAACTACAATACTACTGCAGAGACAGAAGAGACAGTTTAGGGAATATAATCAATAAGGTTGTAAATATTTTTCTTAGGGGATCAGAAGGACTCATGTCTTATCAGGGAGACCACTTCATGGACGGTGTAGAGGCCTGATCACTGCACTGTACATCTGAAGCTGCCGCTGAATAATATTAAATGTCAAGTATAATTTAACACACATATTGTCATGGGATGTGGAATATAATGTGGGGATGGAGTCAATGGAATCGTAATAGATATGTATGGTATCGGGGGTTGGGGACAGGGGAGGAAAGAGGGGGTAGTCACTTTGTAAGGGGTGAAAAAGATAACTATTGCATTGTTTTGTACATCTGTAACTAATAATAATAATAATAAAGTTTAAAAAAAAAAGAGTAAATGTGTCATAATAAAAGGATGAACTTACTGAAGGAGTGAGTTTGAGTTCTGATCTCTCCCGATCTCCTTGTTCGAAGAACTCACTGGTTACAAGCTCAGCCACCTGAAACATACAAATATTTTAATTTAGGATTTATGTGTAATTTGTCATGAGACTCAGACGTTATTTCTGGCTTATGTGTATGGCAATTATCTTCAACACAGACAGTCATTTAAAAAGATTACAAGGAAGTACATTAACCTTTTGTGTTTGATGGTATTACAGAATTTAATCAATGAAACTGATTTCCTTTTAATCAGGAGAACGTGTGTGATGTATTTTTAGATGCATGCCAAGGTATAATTTCCAACAGTGTAGCTTGCATATTCGGGGTGAGGCACCTAGATTGCCACCTTCAAAGTAGGAAATGTTCTTATCCAGAAAAAATGAAGCAAAGAATAGTCTAATAATAATTTATGTTATTGTAGTTTATTTGTAATAATTTAGCTCATTTTTGGTTGTTTCTATGTATTAATAGATTTGTTACATTGCATACTTTTATCTTAACCTGGTTTAATCTTGTCTTCACAAAAACTCCTGAACCACCTCCCGCTTCTAACACCTGGGTGCACTCTGGATGGGGTAACCCCAGGGCACAGCTCTGCTTCTTAGTAGAGCAATCAGTCAAGGGGAGGGGCTAATGTTGGATTCACTGTTCCTAGCAGACTTTTACACTACACGTATGTCATGATACAGTTTGAAGAACATGATCTGCACTTCGGGCTGTCCGAATCTATGTACTAAAAGCACTCACTTATGGTAGGTTCTAGTTGGTACAAGCACGATGGGATGGCTGTTCTACTCTGAACCGTAGATATTTTTCCAACATAAGGACCTGTATTTTTCTACTTTTCTTCCATTAGTGTGGATGGTCGGAAGCTATTGTTCGTGGTCAGCATAAAGAGACTTGTTTCTTTTCCAAGCCCTGTGCCTCTAAGGATAGCTCTATGGGAAGCAAACTAATATAATGGATAAGTGTTGAGCAGGTATCACCGGTGTGCATCTAGGAAATGTCTCAGATGAACTAGCTGGATTGACAAAATAGTAGAGAACAGAAACCTCATGGCAAGAAGATGTGGATCCCTAGACTAATTTTTCTCTATTCCAGCCTCTTGTAAAAATGAGGTTCTTAGGCCTGGCAAAGACTAGAATGGTTTAATTTTGGTTAAATGCACAGAATCAAAATAATTTTCCTAGGCATATCATTCAAGAGATTTTGTCAACTATAAATTGATAAAACATAAACACACACACACACACACACAGACAAATCTGAGAGTAACAAGTATAAAGTCATTGATAAAAAAATAGAATATCTAGTCAGTACGGATTTTAAAAAATTCAATAGCATAAAACTTGCTCGAACTGACACAGGACAAAGCGCTTAGAAGGAAAAACGTTTCTGCATTGATATTTTACACCCAAGAGGCCAATGGCCACCTGTAGGGGGTTGCCTGTCTTCGCCTGTCTTCTTGGTCACTGATGTATTATTTTAATTTTAAGATGTGAACCTCTGCTGATGAGTGCAGAAACTCAAGAGTTCAAGGAAATAAAACACAAAGCATTTGTTTTCCCAAATACTTCCATCAGAAATCTTGCCACAACTCTGAACTGGAGAGCTTATTTGTGTTCTCTAGGACTTGATTGGCTTTTCTCCTCTCTAGTCTCCACCACTTCCATTCACTTTAGCCCTCAGGGCCTCCTTCTTCTTGTCTCTGGCCTTTTAAAAGAAGGAATGGTCCCCTAAGGGCCTGGCCTTATTCATTCAGTTTCCAGGACTCTCCCTCAGATTGCTCTGAGGTGGATCTCCTGCACCAAAGAATCAGGTCACCCCAGAGGTGGGGGTCTGCATAGGTCTGTAGCTCCTGGAAAGCAAAGAAATTAAAACAAAACCTTGTCCTTGATCTTGCTGAAGCGGTCCCAGGTATCTCTGCTGTGCTTCTTTCACAGCTCAACTTGTGCCACTGTTTTGTTTGTACTTAAAAACCCAATCGGGAACACTAAGTGGCTCCTGATTGAATTTTTTATTAAAGAAGGAAATTGAGATGCTAATCAGGCCTTGGGGGATCAGTGGGGAAACCCACATGCTTAGTTAGAATCATGTTTGTGAGGAAGGAAAAGTGGCAGAGACACCAATGAAAAAAAAAACATTTGAAAGGAATTTTTAAAAATCAACATCCAAGAAATTAGAAATATATTTATATTTTTATAAGAAGTTTCCATTGTTTTTGTCCAAATGTTGCCTGAAATCACAGAAGTGATTATGTTTTTGAAAACGTCTTAACCTATTCAATTTAAAGATAAACACAAATGAGATCTCCAGTTCAGAGTTGTGACAAGATTTCTGATGGAAGCATTTGGGAAAACATGGCTTTGTGTCTTATTTCCTTGAACTCTTGAGTTTCTGCACTTCAGAGCAGAGGCTCATATCCTTAAATAATAATAATAATATAATAATAATAATAATAATAATAATACTTATATCAGTGACCCTGAAGACAGGTGACCACCTACAAGTGGCCATTGGCTTCTTTGATCTAAAACATCAATGCAGACACTATTTTCCTTCCAAGTACTTTGTCCTGTCACTTTCCCACCCCCAAGTGGGCTGCTGGTCCTTTGTTCTTGACATGCATTTCACTGAATGCCTTGGCACATCATGCCTCATTCCATACCCTTTCCCATGTTTTCTGTTCCCCCCCTCTGGCTCCCCTAACTTTCTCCCACTCTCCACCCCACTCACCTTCCATCCCTGTCTTAGTGGCCATGGGATGTGCTACACTTTTCCCCAATACCAGGAAGGGCCACCTACCTCTTCTCTGCAGTTTACTGTCAGACTTTACTGCAAGGGATACCGTGGGAAGTGAAGGGTATGGCCAGTATATCCATGGTTAAAACTTCAGAATGAATCAGGTGGTACACAGGACATTCTTTCAATTGGACAAAATGGCCCAGAGCAATGATTTAATAACATGGTATCTCATTGGGACCTATTAGGTCCAAAAGACTAGGAATGAGAGAGAATGAAAGATGTATATATGCATATTTGTTTGTCCCTGAATATTAGAAAGCAAAGAAATACAGCAGATCTGAACAGTTTGTATAGAATAGAACTGTGGTTGTGTCTATTGACAAATGGAAATAACTAGAATGAAAGACCTAAGAAGCTGACCAGATGTTTAAAAGAATTTTGGTGCCAAAATTAACCACAAGTCTGTGACTACTTGAAACTTAAAACAAACCTTGAGCCCTCAACTTTCTTTAGGTGAGAAGCAGGCTGAGAAAATTACTTGGGCTTTAGATATAGCCAAGGAGAATAATGGAAAAGGAATAAGCTCCCAGTGTGGATCTAAAGGCCATGGAAAATCATGAATGTGGGGGCCTCTCCCAGAGAACCAGGCCCACCACAGGGTAGAGGACCCTCATAGTAAATGCCCAGGGCGATTTTGGAATTGCCGTGGATCCCTAACTGCCAACTGTGGCCATCTCTTCCCTTTCCGAATGGAATGTTGTAATGATTATTTTGTGATTTGGGTGTATGTTAGACATTATATTGTGTGTGTGTGTGTGTGTGTGTGTGTGTCTGTGTGTGTCTGTGTGTGTGTCTGTGTGTGTGTCTGTGTGTAGGCTTTTAATGTGCATCCAGGCCTGATGTGGAGACGAGCACGTATCACCAGAGATCCTGGACTTGGAGCTTGAGACCACGACATAGGGGACATTTGGGTCATCTGCCTTGGGAAGAGGATGAGTATAGTTGGTCTGCAGGAAGGAGAGTGAGTAATATTTTTGGCAATTAAAAGGGCAAATTTTGGTAGTCATGTTTTCATCAACTATTTCTTCCTTTCTACTTTCTGGGCACATGGAAGGATTATATTTCCCAGTTGGGTGGGGTTTTGTGACAAGTTCTTGCAACAAATCATTGGAAGGGAGGCATTTAATAGCCAGTGCTAGACCCTCCAGGGCCTGTGCTGGAATGATCCAGATGGTGGCTGCTCCTTCAACCCCAGGCCACAATGAGGACAAAGAGGTGCCAGCCTGCCCTGAATGAACACATTGGGAGCCTTTTGTCGATTTAAGCCTCTGAGATTTTGGGTTTAGTGATAGTATCCCTATTCTGCTGACACATTTGCATCACTTAGAACCACTGGCTGATGCACCCTGTGTAAGGCAGCATAAAGCCCTGTGAAGAATGAAGGCTTGGGAGCCTACCTAATCTGCTAGGATTTGAATAGGCAGCTCCACCATTTATAAACTGTATGACCTCAGGCTATTTATCCTTCCTAAGCCTCATTTTCCCCATTTGTGAAACAGGGATAGTCACTGTATTAGTTTCCTTGGTTTGCCATATATGACCACAAACTTGGTTGTTTAAAGCAACAGGAAGTTATTCTCTTACAGTACTGGAGGCCAGGAATTTAACATCAGTTCACTGGACAGAAATCAAAGTGCTGGCAGGGCCACCCTCCCGGGAGGCTCTGGGGGACAATCCGTCCTTTGCCTCTTCCGGTTGCTGGGGGCCGCCTGCATCCCCTTGCTCTGGCTGCATCACTCCAGTCTCTGCCACATGTCACATCGTTTTCTCCTCTCCTGAATGTGTCATCTCCCTGTTCATCTCTTACCACACTTTTGACGGGATTTAGGGCGCACCAGGATAACCCGGGATAATGATGCTGATAATGACAATGACAACAATGGTTCTTCATCCCTCAAGGGCTCCGTTTCCTTCTAAGGTAATGTTTACAGGTTCCAGGGAGTAGGACCTGATACCTTTGGGTTGCCATTCTTCACAATCCTACAGTGACTGCACCTACCTCAAAGGGGGTATTTACTATTCAATCAACAATAGCAGCTATGCATTGTCATATGAATGTATTTTATTTCCCTAAAATGTCAAGTCTTCAGATACTAAGTTTCTATTTTAGACATCACTGCCCACACACTAGATGCTGCATAAAACTTAAAGAGGTGTTAATTTCAAGTATTATCAGTAATCAACGATTTTAAGCTGTATATTATTATTATAGCTTGAAAACTATTCTTGCTTTAGAACTAACACTTTTTGGCAGTGAAGCCAGATAGATGGTAAAGGCATTATTCTTGGGTATAAATTAATTTGGATACTGTGTAGTTTGGCCAAATAACCCTGTGATCTCTCTAAATAGTCTTTAAAGGGGAAAAAAAACAACAGCATTTCCTTTTTACCTCCTCGGTGTTTTTTTTTTTTTCAGATATAAAAAACAAACAAACCTTGTGCTAAAATGTGATTACCTATTCAAAAACACTGTTTTTTGAAACTTTTGCCTTAAGAAATGGTCACAGCGTTATTTGGATTTAGTGTGTTAAAAAAAATGTTACAGAGTCAGAAATATTATTAGTCAGTCGAAGTACAATAAAGAAAGGCTGTATAATAAGCTGTGTGGAACCGAAGCCTCCTGCTATTTTTTACACCATGTTAATACTGATGCAAATTGACTAGAGTTTCAGTGCCTGATAGTGGGGGCTCTGGGAATATCACCCCTCCCCCCCCAGTCCCTCCTCTGCTGAGCCCTGCCATTAATCACCACTTGCCTGTCTCGAGATCTCCCACGGTTTGGTCACGGCTCCAAGGTCACAGGCTGTCATTAACATTGATCTGAAAAACAGAACCAAACAAAACAGCCTGAATAATCTTTTGTTGCATTCCTAAACAAACCCGGCCTAGATACATAAATAAATAAAATGTGGCTGAGGCCAGCTCACATCTTCTTTTCCTCCACAAGGGTAGCACTGTTTGTGGTCCCCATGTTTGGCGTCTCCATCCTATGGCCACACGGCACAGGGAAGACAAAGCTCACACACATCCCCGGTGGCCTTTTTGTTTTGTCTGCAGCAGATCAAGGAAAGCAAAGCACGGCATTCTCTCTGTACCTGAGCTAAGCAAGCTCCACCTACAGTAATTTGTAATGGACATCGCTTTTTATTTTTAACTATCAGCAAGGGAATTGGTATATAATATTATATACATGGCTGATGAATCTGTTTACCCGCTTACCACTCATTGATAGGAATGGAAGGAAATCTACACCAAAGAGGCAAGGCACAGGCCATGTAAGCAGCGCCTTTTTCCTCTGCTCTGCGGAGCTAAGGTGTTCGGGTGAGAACCATACTGTTTCGCTCCAGTTTACTACCTGGCTACAACCATGTTTTATAAGCATCATGAAGACACACATTCAGCTACAGCTTTCGTTAATTTGAGCCCATAAGAATGCACAGGAAAGATCTGAATCAGATTTTTGAGGGGCAGATTTCTATTGGATTGAACTAGAACTGAGACTGAACTGGGAATACAGGAAACCGGGGGAACAATTCAAACTGTAGAGAGCTATGGTGCTTATAATTTGAGGTGGCGGGAGGGGGAAAAATAAGACGCACTCGTTGTCCCCAGTCTGTTTTCTTTGTACTAAAAGCAGCAGTTGGTGATGAAAAGTGGTGACAGATCTGAGCTGGGAAATCACATCTTGGCCAACTCCTTTCGGAAGAAAGGGTATGTTGTTAAAGGTCAGAGGACCGTCCTGATGTTACCATGTCATACCCCATCCCAGTCCACTGCCTTGGAAACATGTCTGCTTCCCAGATGGCCGACTGTGCCTAGAGGTAGTGGGGTTTGTGTAACTTCCCCAAGAAACCCCTCCAGGGAGTAAGGCAGAGCAGCAGATCACAATAGGTTATTCAGAGCACCGCCAGGCAGGCCAGCATCAGCAGCCTTCTCACTGAAGCCAGGTGGCGTCTAGTCCCCAAATCCCTGGGCTAAGTAAGCACTATGAAGAGAGACACATCGGTCTATTCATATTCCATCTTCTGTAACAAGCACTTCGGCAGTGCACGGTGCCTACCTTTGTCCTAGGTGCTTTCCAACTAACTACGAATTCCTAACTACATGTATCCTCATCATAACCTTCGGAGGTGGGTGCTCTGATTCCCATTTTACAGAGAGGTAAATGGAAACACAGAGAGGTTAAGTCACTGTCCCAAAGTGAGGAAAGCATTGAGGATTCTGTGCTTCTCACAAAGCTACCAGATCCCTTCTTGCTACCCTCCGATGCTTCTCATCTTAGGTTCCGCTGGTACCAGAGTGGGACAAAACTGCAGGTAATGCATTGGACTTGGCAGTCTCTCTCCTGGACAGGAAGTAATCTCTGTGAGGTTGCCTATTTGTATTGTAACTTGGATAATTACTTAAGCTCCATTTGCTGGATAATTTAAAGCTTACTTCTCAAATTCATATTCATATTGCCATTAGTCAGTCAATCAATAAGTTTACTGATCTGTTAGATGGTCAGTTGATGATAATTCTATAGCTATCAATTATTGAGCAGGCACTGCAGGGTGATTTACATCATCTGCATGTGAGGTAGGAATATCCTCTCCATTTTACAAAGCAAATAGTGCCTTGTGTTCCTTGATCAGAGAGGTTAGAAAGATTGCCCGAGGTTACACAGCTAGGAAGTATCAAAGAGAGGACTGGAATCCATAAAGTCTGACAAAGAGCCTCTACTTTCAATGAATATTTTACAGTGGAGCAGAAAGTCTATATAGAGAAGGAAGGCAGGAAAAGGCTGGTGGAGTATCTGAAACCTTTATCTGATTGGCACTGGGAAGTGTTTCAGGCTTGGAGCTCAGGGGGCTGTAGCTCAGGTGGCTACACTTTCAGTGAGAGAACTTTAGGTGGTAGGTATGAAAATAGTCTGAAGGAGGAGAGAATGGAAGCAGGGAGACCAGCTGAAAAAAGCATACATTGATAAAGAAGGGCAGGAAGAATGGAAAGGTAAGGTTAGGGTGGGAGATTACACAGGAAAAATTGAAGAAGATGAATGGGCAGTTTCATCTTACTTTTTAGATTAAGCGTCTGCAAGAAGTGAGTGGTCTTTTCTAGAGGAAGAGAACAGGGAGGGAGTTTTACCAACTGTTCTAGGCTCACGGTCCATGTAATTCTAATCCAATTTACAATTAGATGGTGTAAATCTGCTCAGTGCCATTGAATGAATGAATAGTCAGGAACCAGGAAGGCACATTCCCTCTGTCCGCAGTGGGTGAGTAAGGAACAGTGCTCTACTCAGAGAGCCTGATACTCACAGCAGGTCATGTTCATCATACCTCTCCTCTACATGCCAAAAGTAGTTCAATAAAAATCTTGTGGTCATAGTTATTTTCTTCATTTGTTTTCTAGTTTTAAAACAATTAGCAAAGTAAAAGGAATAAATTTAATTTTAAAGACGTATTCAAATTCAGTAAAAGATTTCCTGTATGAACTGAATTTTGCATTTACCGAACAAAAATATTACACCTCATCCTTTGCACTGTTTCGCTGTTTTAAATTTTAAACACAAATAAAAACACCGCATGGTCACATAAAATGACAGAATTGAAGTAACTCAAGTTATATTTTTTCATCCTTACCATCACTATGTTATCATTGTTTATTCTGAGCACATTGTTTAAAATCAGGAATGTGACATTCCCAAAGGTTGGGGACACAAACTACACCCAGAGCCAATCTCCAAACCATTAGGGACTCACTTTTGTTATTTTTTTTATTTTTTATTTTTAGCTGAGCCATCCTGCCACCTGTTGACAGCACAGCGGCTGCTCAGCTCAGGCTGGGCATCGAACTGCTGTTGCTCAGAGCTCAGCTCTCACTCTTGAGCGAGCTCTTAACCAACTGAGCCAGCCCAGGGAGTCACTTTTGAAAGTGTGAACCGCATCCACCTCTGCCAGGGGCTGATTGTATAACTGGGTGTTCTTGGAATTTGCTTACGTGTCCGATACATGTATAATTAAAGGATAAGTAATAATGTGCTAATTTCAAGCTTTCACATCAATTATTTGGATACTCAACAGTAACCTCAGCAATTCTTTACAACGTATACCAACAAAAGATTTTTCTCAGGGGAGAGTATCTCATCCCCGACATTGTTTAGATTGCAGGCACATGGTGATGACAAGAGGCAGACAGACTATTAGTTGGTTTTATTGCTATTTTAAAATTCTCAAAGACAGTGCTGCCTCAGAGTACTCCACCTGGTGCACGTGGTCAGAGCCTAATCATGAAATGGGGAGGGAGGGCAGAGCTGGGGGAGCTCCTGGAGCATCTCTATTTTACATACTGTGCTTCTAAATAAGTGTTTTTTTCTTTTTAAAAAACATGTGGAGTCCCCTGCCAGAAATGTTGGAAACGCTCTGCAGGAAAACATCCAGGTGGAGATATGGAATAAGCATTGGCATTTTAGGAGTTCCGCTTAGAAAAAGCCAGGCCCAAGAGAGTGGTGGGAGACATCTGAGAAGAGATGGTGGCTGAAACCATGAGGATGCTGAGCAACAAGAGATGAATATCAAAAATAGGTCCTTGGGGGACTAGTTACATTGGGAGGGAGTGGGGAGGAGGAAGGGCTGGACAAGGACAAAGAGGAGATGGGAGAGTCAGGAAGAAAGTAGAAAACCCAGAAGAGCACAGAATCCAAAGCAGGAGAGGGTTTTACAAAAGGAAAACCAACGCAATTAGGGGTTTGTGAAGAGATCAAAGATGCTAAAGAGAACAAAGGCTGTAGGATTTGATCCTTGGGAGGTGACTGGTGACTTTCAAAAGGAGCAGAGATCACATTTCACAGACTAACTTCCTCTGTAGAGGAATGGCTAATTACTCTGTGGTGACTCTATATTTTGGAATACTATGCAACAATAAATGATGATGAGTTATGGACATGGAAACAATTGTAAGGCATATATAGTTGAGTGAACAAGCAAGTTCAGATTGATATGTAAATATATAATACTACATGTTAATACAAACAAATTCACTCTAGATGGTAGTTTTTCTATGAATGTACATGTACATACATGTTTTGGAAATGGTCTGAAAAGATGTAGCTAATTGATAACAGAGCATAGCTGTGCAGCAGATGGGAACTGGGAGGAAAGTTCAAAGAGAATGGGGGCTTTATCTGCAATGTTTCAATTTGTTAGAGAAAAATATATTCTTATAATTACTTGCGGAATTAAAAATTATTTTTTAAAAATTGCCTTGCAAGAAGTTAGGAGGACTGAGAGTGAAGCGTGAAATTGAAGGGAAGGAGAGAACTAAGAATGGATCTTGAGAAGAAGGCAGATTTTAGAGATGATTTTTGGGGTTAAGGAGATGGAAATATATTTTTAGGCTAGAAAGGTCATAATGGAAAAAACAAACAAACAAACAAACAAACAAACAAACAAACAAACAAACCCAGATTTTGAAAACACAAGCCAAAGGAGTTCAACTGATATAGTGAGTTCAGAATGGAATTAGGACACAAGTGGAGGTGCTAGTCTTGAGGAGAGAGAGGTTCCCCCTTATCTTCAGGAAACAACAAAGAAAAAGGTCTGCACAGATAACAGAGAAATATTAATGCAGAGAAGGGAGAAAAAGAGGGCCCTCTGGAGAGAGAGTATGAAGAGAGGCCAGCTGCACAAGGAAGGGACAGGCAGAGCTCTGAGTTCTGATGATGGTGGCAGAAGTTTCCTAGAGCAAATATGGGAGACAGGAACTATGAGAGGGATGCCTCTCGGGGTGATTCCAGTGGTTGTCTGGCTGTGGAGCAGACACAGGGAGCCCATAATCCTAGCCTCAGAAGCTTTCCTAGGAATACTTAACAGCTTTGAACAGAAAGAGGAACAGTGCCTCAGCAGCTGGAGGGGCTGCAGTAGGGTGGTTAAAATGTGACACATAAAAATGATGATTTGCTGCTGTCTTTTCTAAACAACTGGGAGGAAGTCCTGTGAAAAGTCTAGAACAGACTCCTTATTTCCACCATCCAAATTGTTCCAATTGTTTTTTTACCTACAATACCTGTTGTCTCTAAAGAAAATAAAAAATTAACTCTCTACTTTCCTTTATTCTGTGTAAGTTTGTTTTCTGAGGTTCAAAAATTCCCTCTCCCCACCAACTTGGATGCTGCCTTCTCTGGGAAAAGAGGAAGTAATGGCTTGCTGAAACTGAACCAATTTGAATATCATTTTCTAATTTTAAATGCAAATTTATGGAAAGGAGACAAAAATGCAATAAATTAGAAACAAAAGGACAATTTCTATCTTTTCTCTAATTATTCAAGTACTCTCTAACTTTGAATGTAAGCTAAGATCGGTTACTTTAAAAATCACTTGTGTGCTCAGAAAAGCATGGCTAAATCTTTAGATAATAAAGAAACACATAAACAAGAGCTTTTTCTTACCGAAATATATCACGATGATTTTTGATGTTCCAATCATATTCTCCTTTACTGACAAGCTCAAAGAATTCAGTTCTCCTCCTGCATGAAATCAAATGAAGAAAGAAAGAAAGAAAAAAAACCCAAAAACCTGGAATGAAATTTCTCAGTCTGCAGGGTGACATAAATACAGTTATGGGAAAATATAAGACCACCAGAACCAAGGAACTTAATATATGAAATCATGAGGTAAAGCACTATCAAAATAAATCAGTCTTTAAAAAATGTTGAGGCTTCAAGAAAAAGCCACAATAATTTCTGAATGTATTTACAACAGAGATTATTGAGCCAAAAAACAGAAAACAATGTGGTCCTGCATTTAGGATTACTGGCTGTGAAGCCCTCGGAGCACTTGCTGAAAGTCAAAGAAGAAAGGCAAGGACAAATAAAAAGCAGCACAATTCTGGAATGTTCTTTTATCATTCAACATAGAACTGAGCTGTATGATAATCCAAGTTAAGATAAACTCCCTGGTAGTAAACTCAGGACAAGTATTTTTTTCTAGGTAAGAAAATAACTAAAAAACTATTTCAGTATTTCAGTGCTTAAACATATAAGCTATAAAGTCAAAAATCATTGTGTTTAACCAATGGGTCAGTCACCTACTACAACTTTGGAAAGTCACTTAAAGCCTCTAAGCCTCAATTTCCTAACCTCTAATATGAGGACTAGATGTGCTAACTCAGAGTTATTGTTGAGGATAAAATGAGATGATATATGCCAAGCATTTAGCAGTGTCTGCACATTTGAAGTGCTGGAAACGCACACATATGGATACACATTTGGAGATGTAGAGCTATGGAAATGATGAGGAAATATCCTAAAGTTATAAAAATGCAGGTGATCTATATCTTTCTTTTTTTTTTGAGGGCAGTGTCATTGGCCCTCATATGTGGGACCGAACCAGGGCCACTGGCTTCCCAAGCCAGCACTTAACCACCGCGCCACTCGGCTGGCCAAATCTATATCTATTTTTAAAACTTTTCTTTAATCCAGTTATATGACTTTTCATTATTATGGTGAGAAAAGAAAAAAGAAAACATCATTATTTTGATTTTTTAGGTATCATTTCCCATCTTGGCACTTTCTAATGACAGATTATTTAAAGGATCCTGACACACTGTTTCCCAAAGTGCATCCTGAAAAATACTACTATTAGGAGGTATTACATATAAAGGGATTTCCTGGTCAAGTGGGTTTGTGAAATGCCACCTGTAATCAATGAATCAATCAATCTCTCTCTCTCTCTCTCTCTCTCTCTCTCTCTCTCTCTCTCTCTCTCTCTGAGTTTCACAGGCCATATTAACCTTTTGAAGGTTCTGAGAAATACTGAGATAGAAAAAACCTACTTAATCTTACATAAGCACAGAATTCCATAGTACTGATGTTCTAAGGAATACACTTTGGAAAATACTACCATGTCATTTATGGTGGAAATCAGAGTAGGATCTTAGACACTTAGTGTTGAATCATTGTAGTTTGGAGAACAAAGGACAAGATGCTGAGTTCAATTGGCTCTCCTGTTTCTGGTCTGGGTTGCCCATCACTGCTGACCATCTGTATGGACTTCTTGTTATCCGATTAGACTCAATTTATTACTCAAAAGGGAGTAGGTCAGGAAGACGGATGTGTGGCTCACTTCCTTATTTGAGACACAAAAACAGGTCCTGGATCTATTGTTTCAAGTGGATACAGGTCAAAGTCAAACCACAGAATGAGATAATCTCTACAACAATCTCATAGCAACTGGCAAAGATGGCACTACACAGCTTCATGGAAGGACCAAGCAAATCCCGTCCCCTTTGGATATACAAGTATGTACATATCTTTTCTTCTTATAACTTTACCATATTTTTCAATTGTCCACTCCCTTCTTTATGATCACAGTGAGGCCTTTTCCATATCACTACCATGACTGTGAACTGAAATAGAACGGACAGTGGTGGAATGAAAAAAGCCCAGATCTGGGCTCACACTGACCTGGCCTTAATGTGACTGTCATTTACTAGCTGTTTGATCCTGGGCTCCACATTGCTGAGCTTCGATCCTCCAGCTTTGCGATGAGGTCCATTAAATGTTTGGCACTAGTAGATACTCCATACCAGACAGTCATCTTTTTTTTTTATTTTTTTATTTTTTAGCTGAGCCATCCTGTCACTTGTTGGCAGCTGTTGGCAGCTCAGCTCAGGCCAGGAGTTGAACAGGAGAGCCTGTTGCACAGAACTCACACTCTTGAGTGATCTCTTAACCAACTGAGCCACTCAGCCAGTCCTGGATAGTCATCTTTAATATGTAAATACTATCAATAATATTACTACCAACAATAATACACAATGGACTAATTGGACTACATGGAGACTGAAGATGTCATCTAGCTCTTTCTTCTTCCTGGATGGATATCAGTCCTCTTTTGAAAATGGTGAGGAGAAAGTTTGGTTCAACAAATATTTATTAAACACTTACTCTGTGCCACCTCTCTACTAGGCTTTATGCACACTATACACGGGTGTGATCTTTAAACATCTCTGAGTTTAGCAGGGGCAATCAACAAACACATAATTCCTCTTCAAATGTGATACTAATGATACTGGGACTAGAGTGAGGTGAGGAAGGCACTCACCTTGGCCACAAAATTTAAATGGGTGCCCAAAACTCAGGAATCAAGACCAATAAGATTTTAATGCAATATTTAAAAAAAATCAACATAATCACAAAAAAATTCATGAACAAAACTTCAACATTTTAAAGACAGGACCTGACACCACTCGCATGGCTCACCTCATTTGCCTCCCCTTAGTCCCTGTCCTGATGAGGCTAATATTTATTCAGTACTTACTGTGGTCCAGGAAGACTTCCTGGGCTCTGCCACTTACTGCCCACATTAGTGACCTTGGGTAAGCTCCTTAACTTTGCTGGGCTTCAGTTTTCTTATCAGTAAAGAGCAATATTAATGGGATCTACCTTGTTAGGGTTGGTGGGAAGATTAAATAAAATGATTTATGTAGAAGACTTCAGAGAGTGCCTGGCACACAGTAGGTGCCCAGTAAGGATTAACTACAGTGACTAAGCTCAGAGGTGTGGAGACAACTGGCCAAAGTTTCACAGCTGGTGAGTGGCAGCAGTTAGGTCACAAAGAACCTGTTGGAATAATAGCTGCCCCAGGCAGCTACATATACCCCAGATGTCCTGGGAGCACTGAGGAAGACACTTAGCTTAGCTTAGCTTGGAAAATCATGGGAGACCATGGAAGGCTTTCTGAAAGAGCTTGTCAGTCATCATCCTTGTCATCATGTGCACCTGGGTGTCTGTCATTTCAATCCTGTGAGTTATTCTAAGAAGTCACCAGGATGTAAACTCCATGAAGACAAGAGCCTGGACCATTTTTGTTTACTTCTAGATCCCCAGTGCCAACAATGTAGTAGTGTTGATATGTAGTAGGAGCTGACATGTAGTAGGAGCTTAATAAATATTTATTGAATTGATGAATGAATGAAAAATATTATCTCATAAATCTATTAATTAAAAAAACAACAACAACTCTTCAGCTACTGGTTTCACCTAGATTCTAATTGTTCTGAGATCTTCACAGTTGCCATTTGGAGGGATTGAAATAAGAAAAGCAACAAAAGTTGTACTTACATATAATGGAATATTACTTAGTCATAAAAAAGAATGAAATCTTACCATTTGTGACAGCATGGATGGACCTAGAGGGTATTATGCTAAGTGAAATAAGTCAGACAGAGAAAGACAAATTCCATATGATCACTTAAATGTGGCATCTAAAGAACAAAACAAACGAACAAAGAACAAACAAAACAGAAACAGACTCATAGATACAGAGAACAAACTGATAGTTGCCAGAGGGGAGGGGGTTTGGGGAGCTGGGTGAAAAAGGTGAAGGGATTAAGAAATACAAATTGGTAGTTACAAAATAGTCATGGGATGTAAAGTCCAACATAGGGAATATAGTTAATAATATTGTATTAATAATAACTATGTATAGTGTCAGATGGGTACTAAATTTATCAGGGTGATCACCTCAAGTTATATAAATGTTGAACCACTATGCTGTATACCTAACACTAATATAAAATAATATTGAATGTCAATTGTAACTGAAAAATAAAAACAATAAATAATAGAAAAAGATAAATCCTTATTTTGATAAAACAAAACAACATAAAATCTATGCAAGAAAATCCTGAAGACTAGATTGCACCCTAAACCATGTGGACAACATAACGAGTGGTGGGAAATTTGAGAACACCATTTCCATCCAATGTCTGATCTTTTCTCCACTGGTTATTGCTGTATCTGCTGAGAGTATGTTCAATACATGAGACATAACACCTTTGATGCAGAGTGGAGGCATATTACCTAGGTAGACAACTCAATGCAGAAAATAATTTAAAAAAAAAATACAAATCTATGACCTGCACCATAAAAATAAATCCCCCAATGATGGAAAGTTTAATAGCTAGAGTTGCTGGTGTGAAAATCTTAAGCCCACTGAACTCCACAGTCATAGGCTTCATCTCACATTATAACAAAGCTAGATTTTATTGCATCAGGATGAAAGGGAATATCCACTCTCCCGAGGGAATGGTGGATGTAGGCGGGTGGAAGGAATTTTTTTCATAGGGCACAGAAAAATGCGGCATCCTAATTCTATTTTTCCTCCACTAACAAAAGTATGCAATTTCATAATAGGTTCTATTTATTCTGGAGTCCCATGGTTTGGCTATGACCTCAGAATGTAATAGGAGACTTCCTACATACCATAGTTTTATCAAGATAAACATGGGAAAAGTCTAGTCACTGGTGGAACCATGTACATCATACATCTGGTAGTATATTTGGTTACATAAGTGCCAAATAGATGCTTGAAAGTTTAAACTGAAGTACATTTAATTTTTTTTTTAAAGTTTCTGAAAACTAACATCTTAAAAGATCAAGAGATGCTCTCATTAGGCTGCAAAAGGATTTTTGAAGTGATGATAGCAAAATTCACATAACAAATTCATTATGCATATTGAATATATTTTAAAAGATATAAAATTACACAATGAACCTAGAGAATCTATCTCTCTGTTCTTCACCCAGCCTAGAAATAAAAGCTTTACCTGTCCCATCAAGACCCCTGGTGTTTCTGCCCTGTTGCTTCTGCCTCCCTCCCATCACAAGATGGCCAGCTTCTGAAGTTCGCAGAAGTCATCTTCACATGTAGTCTTGTAATTTTACTAGGTAAATTATGCATAACGTTGCTCTGAGTGTTTTAGATTTTATGAAAGGTATGATCATAGTGAATGTGTTCTCTGGTAACTTGCTTTTTCTCAGTGTTTATGAGATTCATCCAGGTGGCTATGTACCGGCATATCCCTGTTGATTGATTGACCCGCGTCTTGCTGATGAAAGTCTAGATTTCCATTTTTTTTGCTATTATATACAATGTTGCTATGAACACCCTTGTACATGTCTCTGTGAATTCGTGTGAGGTTTCTATCTCTGCCTGTCTGTTTTTTCCTTTCTTTATGTCTCTGTCTTTCTCTCTGTCTATATTATATATCTATATATTATCTATATCTATATCTATAAAATTATGTTTATGTAAAATTTATGGATCATAAAATGACTTATTTTCTACATTTAACTTGAGTTTTCATTATAATTACAGACCGTTAAAGGTATACAGGACCTTTGAGAAAAAGCTACTGTAATTCTCTCATTTTATAGGTGAGAAAACTTATGGTGAAGGAAAATGAAGTTGATTTGTTCTGGGTCCCAGGGTAGTTATAGGAAGAGTGAGGTAGACTTCAGGTCCTCAGTTCTAGCCAATGAGACCATCTTTGTAAACCATGTATAGCATGAACCTTGGGGGATAGATAGCCTTGTGTGTGGTGAGAACATGGACAGCAGAGGCTGAACCCCTTCATGAGCTTCCATGGCATTGCAGGCTGCTGTACCAAAGCAGTGCCCAACGCTGAGTACCATGGCAAGCACAAGGCAGAGGCCTTTCCATTATCAGCAGGGGATGCTCCTAAGAAGAGCTCCACCTGGTCCAGGCCAGGTCGGTGGTTCACAGCTCCAGGTGGCTTATTTCTGACATCCTCCTTGGTGATAATCATTACAAAGCAACAATGTGAAATTCATTGTGCTTTTGAGAAGTGGATTTGCCCACACAGCTGCTCCTTTTAGCATCTCTATATGTATGCGTATGTAGATTACAGGGTCAATAGCATATGCAACATCTAAAACTAGGAGCACTTTTCAAATCATGGGACTGATAAAATGAAGAGTTGAAAATCCGCAAAATTATATAATACTCCCTGGATCTGGACTCCCCGTCACACGGAACTATCTCATTAACTTCTCAAGCAGATCACTGGGAACCTTGGTTTTTCAAGGACAGTGGCAAATCCCTCGGCTAGTGAAAAGCAACCTACTGGAAAATCTTATTTATAATCAGATATATATTTTTATCAGGCTTTTATGCCGCTCTCCTGACACATGAGCCACTCAGAAAAATAGCAGTCTTCACAAAGGCATCATTTGAACAGAACTGCTAAAATTACCCTCAAAAATAATTCTAAAGATTCGTTACCAGTCACCCATCACTACTCTGAAAATCTTTCTGGCTTGTCATTTATCAGCAAGGCACCTTTTATTTGTAAAGCGAGAAATCCCCATTCCTGTGTATATTTTAATCAGGAATATTTTTTTGTAAATTTATGTATCTGTGCGTATATAGATGTGTGTATATATATTCTTTATCTAGTTATTTATCTAACTGTTCTGAATCTACTAAAAGTCCATGAACATGAGGGAGGTGTTTCTACTGAGGTAACAAATCATGATTGTGATTCTCCCGCAATTTTAACTCCAGAAGTACCAGGCGGAGGTGGCAGGAGTGTGTGTGGATGGGCTGGAATCGGTACAGGGAGAAGTGGCATATTTGCTCTTTCAGAGTTCTTACAGCTCATGCAAAAGGCAAATCATACATCTGGAATTGATTGTTCGATGCAGATTCTGGAGAGATTTTGGACTTTGGGTGTAAAAGCACCGGAGAAGAATATATAATATACACATGTTAACTCCAGTAATTAGGACTAAAGGAAAAAAAAGTTATATATTTAATTTGGAAAATGAATTATTGCCCTGCTTTAAACTAGCATTGATAACACAAGGGCCAGCTAAGAATGCAAGGACCTGTTTGATGCTGTGCTGATGTTGAGAGCATGAATACAATTGGGAAAATGCAGGACATGGAAAGATTAGAATGATTCTGAAGTTTGAAAATAGCAGGAGATTGGACAACACAAGGCCCTAACCATCAGTTCAGTCAAACCATAATCACCAGGCCAGGAAGTGGTTCAGCGCCTTGCTACACGGCACATACCCCTGTAGCCTCTGCATTAACTGTGGCAGCAGCACTTGTCACTCCATGGTATTACTGTTCTCTCTTCCCCATTGAGCTCTGAGTCCCTGAGGGTAAGAACCATGTCTTATCTACCTCTGCCTCCCGAGCATCTAGCACAGAGCCTGACATAAATAAGGCATCAATAAGTTATAGTGGATGAATTTCTCATTTTTTAATTCAGTTGCAATATCATGTGGATGGGGATACAAGGATGAATATAGGTAAAAATGCTTTGAAATGCATCAAGAAGTATCAAAATATTTCTTTCATCAACCTGCACCAGGGCTTGTTGTTCTAACATTAGAATAATTTCAATGGGTTTCTAACAGCCTGCTCTGTTAAAATATTAGAATGTTTGGGAAAGAGCAATGGGTTAATCCCTGCAAGTCATCACACCTGACTATGTGGTAATTTATTGTCTTCCTTCCCAATACAGTGGCTAGCTGAGTGCAGGCAACTGTGAAAGTTGAAAACACTTAATAAACATTTGTTGAATGATGAATGAGTGAATATTCCTGTCTGCATAGATGCAGAAATATTTGTTGAGTTCCTGTTGTATTTTTTTTAAATAAATTGTTCAAGATATTAACCTAATTTTAAAAGGATGGTCAAACTATGACTCTAACAATCTTAGATAATGTAGTACATTTTGCTGTCATTATCAGATGCTTTTGAGAAATGCTACTTATTGTATACCTTTGGAAAGACAAAGAAACCATTAGACTGAGCATTTTTCATAATTGCTGATGAATATTTGTAGAGCACAAAGGGAATGAAAAAAATTTCAATTTGAAGATTAATCTGATTAATTTAGAAAACCAACCAAAAATGCATTGAGCACTCAAATGAATTTATAAAATCTGAACTATTGGCTAATTCTTGATTTAAATGGTGGTTCTGAGGCAATGTGGCATGGAGATATGAGCACAGAAACTTGATAACTTTGGGCAAATTCTCATCCTCTCTAAATCTAGATATCCTTATCTATAGGATGGGGATAACAGTAACTACTTTATAGGTTGATCTGAAAACTAAGTATCAAAAAAGTTTATATTTTGAGAACTTGTTATGTCAGGCAGTGTGTCAAGTTTGGGGGCTCCAAGAGTGAAATGTTTATTTACATTCATGGGCCCCCCGTTTAGTGGAGATACATGGGATGCTGTAGTGCCTACAACAGCCCTGGGCGCAGAACAGGCACCTGGCAGACAAGAGATAGTGCTTTGTGATGACAACCTGTTGGGGATGGGTGCTAAACTATAACTGCTACCTGACAGCAATGCCTTCCACCACTGTACGGAAGCTAAAGAGCTGCCAATCTCTGATGCCCCAGGTTAGCTCAGCTGCCAGCATGGAGCCTCTAACTGCAGTCTGTGCCAGCAGTGAGGTTCCTGAGCAGCTCTCACCTGGGGCCTCTACAACAGCCCTCCACTCTGCTGGCAAGAGTCTGCAGGTAGTTGAATTGTTACTTGGCTTGCTACCTAGCATGCTTGGAAGTGGCCTCAGACAGGGGCATACTCAAGTTACCGCTGCTCCTAATGCCTGAATGTTCCCAGATCAGCCTCAGTGTCCCCTTCAATACTCTTAAACTTATGGTTATATAACTGTAGAGAGAAAGCAGAGTAGTTAAGACATTTTGGAGTCCAACTGCTTAGCTCAACTCTCAGCTTTACCATTTCACATTGTGAGCAATTTATTTCATCTCTCCAAACCTCAGTTTCCTCATGTGTATTTGAGGTCAAACATAATAGCATCTATTGTAATGAGACTGCTCTAAGTATTAGACAGGATAATGTGTAAAGCGATAAAGCTCCTAAGTAAGCACTCAGGAAATATTAATAGTTGTTTTTACTATGAATTCTGGAAGCTGCATAGGTCATTTTTGTTGACTCATATGCAGAGAAATATTACAGGACATTTGTGACTTCTATTTGAAGTTTTAAAACGTGTAATTTTGGATCTCTCTCCCTGCCCATTTCAACAAGCTTCATCTTTTATGCTGCAAATTTGTTTTTTTTTAAAATTTTATGGCTGCATGATTCTTTTATTTATAAGTTATTTTACATTATCAATGTTATTAAATTTAAATTATTTGGATTATTTAAATCTTAGTTATTCAAATTACCAAATTATCTTTCCAATAGGTAATCTCCTTTGGCCACCGCAAGGACCCTTGGGGATTGGTGTGGGTGATGTGTTTATCCCCATGTTGCAAGGGGATACCAAGGAAACCAAGGCAAAGGGAGGTTGAGTGACTCTCTAAAGTCACATGGCTGGTTACCAATAAGGTATATCTAATTCCTGCTTGATATGCTGAAATTACTATTTGATTATCAAAGCCTTATTCACTGCAGGGACTCAGAAATAGGCACAGAAATCAATTTTAGAAAATCACTCAGCAGAAATGGAAAAATGTTTTCAGTGAGTTGGAAAATCTGACTGAAGAATTAACTCCCAGACTTAGGTCATGAAACCTAGAAATTCACACTGAGAATTTTTGTTTTGTTTTAGTTTTCAAACTTGTGAAGTCTGCTTTTATCTGTCATTTGTAGGATAGAATCCTGTGGACACCTAAAGCCATTAGAAATTAGGTACAAGTTTTTGTGGTTATTTTTAAAGGGGTTCCATGTTTCCAGGAATTGTACATTTTTGCATGGCAGGAGATCCCACCTCAAGCAATGAGTCATAAACCCCTCTCTAAAAGGTCTAGACCATCTTCCTGAAAACCCTGGCCCTTTCCAGGGGAAGAAGCATATGCGCTTCCTCTTTGGTTGACCTCAACTGTATTATGACTTTTGATTTGAGTAGTCAGGGCAGAAGAACCAATGCTAATCTAGACTTCTAGACAGTAGTTGTATGGGGCTGTCTCACATGCCTTTGGCTCACCTTTCTCCAGTCATTGCTGCTTCAACCAGTGCCACAGCACCTGCTTCGCTGGCCCTGTGCCTTGCTTACTTTCTGTCCTGGTGCTGATCTGACTCCATGTTTGGAACTGGGTGCTGCAGGAATCCCCAGCCCTCGGGCATGCATGTCCTGAAAGTGTGGGAGTTAGCCCCCATGGAATAATCTTGGCTGATAGAAGATGGAGGCTGGTGGATAACTTCGAGTGCAGCATACAAGACTTCAGACAGTCCCTGCAGGATCAAGCTTGGTGGACCACAGTGGTGACCAACAAGGAACTGCGTCCTTACAATAGCTTTCCTATTTGTTGTTTCACTGTCCCAGTCCCCTACTCCTATTCATGATGTCACTTGTACGACTAAAGTACTGCCTGTAAGCCCTTGTCTCAGCTCAGCTTTGGAACAGGACACAGGGAACTCATGCTGGTTCTCATATTAAACCAATTCGTGCATGCCTGGGCAGGTCAATATTGCCATGTAATTTATCCCCAATTCAAGTGACAACTATTTCTTACTTTTTCCATTCGAGAAGGAATATAGTGATAATGGAAAAAAGCCCCCAAAGAGGTGTGGGTTCCACTTTTGCTACTAATTATATGTGACCCAAACAACAGTATTTAACCTTTTCAAGCTGAGTACCTGATCTACAAAAAAGAAAGATGACTTGGATTACATCATTTCTAGCATCCCTTCCAGTTCCATACCGTATATTTGTGAAGTAAAAGCATCTGGGTGACAGTTTGTGCTAGCTGCTTTCCCCCTCATTAACCCTAGAGATTGTTTTGGCTAAAAATATGGCAACACATTAATGCAACTTCAGACAGGCAAGTGAATCACCCTTCTGAAGGTCTAGATTAGAGAATGAGCAGCTATTCACAACCTCAAAAAACAATAGCGCTGACAAAAAGAGAACCAGCCAGCTTCTCTGGGAGTCAGCAAACATTAGCAGGGGCTGGAGCATTAAGATAAGAACAGAGTAATGAGAAAACGAGTGGCAACCAACTTTGTTAACTGCATTCCGGGGTCACTCAGTGATTCGTCACATCCCTAACAGGGCTTGATAAATGGCCTCCAACTATTGAGATTTTTTTTCTCCCTTAGAAGTTACCTGGAAAGTTGGCTTGGGAAAATGCTTCTACTTTAAGAAAAATAAGACAAAACCTTACATGTGTCAGAGACAGGAAATAAAAACATTAAAGGGATATAGGCTTCCGTAAGTCCCAAAGGAAGGAACAATTCAGAAAAAGCGGGAAGATCATGGTAGTTAAGTCAAACATGAGAGCCACAAAACATGCAAAATAAATAGGCTATAAAGCAAATGAGGTTGTAGATGTAGCCATTTCTAAGACATACAAGACATTTACAAGATATAAGATGTTTATAAGAGAGATAACATAGGTATTGTAATCTTCATTTTACACATGAAGAAAAGGGGCTCAGAAAGGTAAATGATTTGTCTGATGACACACAGCTAGGTAGTGCCAGAGCTGGGATTTTAATTTTTAAAATATATTTTAAAAACTGATTAAAATCGATACTTATTAAAGTAACAAACACATAGTTAACAAATCAAACTGTACTAAAAAGCATACAGTTGAACCTTGAGTAATGCGGAAGTTAGGGGTGCCAACCAACTCTGTGCAGTCGAAAATCCACATATAACTTTTGACTATCCAAAAACTTCCATCACCCCTCAGTATCATCTGTGGTGGATTGGTTCCAGGACCCGTGAAGATACCAAAGTCCATGGATGCTCAAGTCCTTTATATAAAAAAGTGTAGAACAATGCATACAGTCGGCCATCTGCCTCCACGGAGTCCCAACAGAGGACTGAAAATACTGTTTTTGATCCATGATTGGTTCACTCCATGGATGTGAAACCTCCAGATACACAGAGCCGACTGTGTTTACTGAAAAAAATCTGTATAAGTGGACCTGCGCAGTACAAATCCGTGTTGTTCAAGCGTCAATCATATAATAAAATAAAGCAGTGTTTTCAATATTGCTGCTTTCTTATCCTGTGACTGTATTTCTCAATGCTTTCATATAATTTTTTCAGTTTGGCCACCATGTTTTTAATTTACACAAGCTCTTTCTTCTCCTGTGGTGCCCCTATTATTTTTTTAAAGCATCCTGTTCTTGTTTCGTGGATGTACTACCTTAGCTCCCAAAGGATAGTAACTATCATTTTTGTGATTTCTTCTACTTCTTGTTTTCTCTGATTCCATTATTTTTTTGTTAACTTCAGCCTGTGTGTTTCATATGGGAGGGTTTTATCAGTGTTCTGTGATCCTTGGTGTTTGTGTGTAATAGCAAGACATTAACCCTCCATCGGGCACAACTGATCTCACAGATTCATTGCACACAAATTTTCAAATATCTAACAGTTAAGTATCGTGACTCATCGCTTCCATATCTTTCCCCTTTACCGTAACCTATCGCCAGTCGTGTTTGTGACTTAGTACAGTAAAGGTGTATTTCATAATGGCATCTTTATGTGCAATGAATCTGTGAGATCAGTTTCACCCAACGGAGGATTTTAAAAGACTGAGAAGGAGTTGTATGTGTGTGTCCCACACACTTATTGCGTGAGACATATTTATACTAAAACATTATTCATTGTTTATCTGAAATGCAGATTTAACTGGGCTTCTTGTATTTCTATTTGGTAAATCTGATAACCCTGGGTGCATAGATTATGGACTTCTAAGTTCTGGGTGCCTGGGCTATGGGCTATGGGTTTTTAATGCAGTGACTCCCAGGGCTCTTTCTTCTGTTTTTCCAGAGAATAGACCTCTGGCCTTCTCCAGGAGAAAGGGGGTTCTCCTTCATAGAACCTTCATGCAAAGACTTCATAGGCTCTGAGTGTTCTGTAACTGACTTTCTAATAATCTCCTTGTTTTAAGCCCTGAGTGTCATATCCAGTTTTCATGGTACTTTTTGTCTCTGAGCTCCAAGCAAGGTTCTGCAAGGTGAACTGGCTTTTCTTTCAGAGTTGTCCTCCTCTGTGGGTCCTACTTTTCACTTCTACTCTGTGGATCAGTTACCATTCGTCAGCTGGCCTTCCATTTTCCACAAATGTGTTGACATATCTTTTTAGTTGTTTTGTGCCCTCTCTCTTCCTCCTTGCAGATTATGCCTTTTTTTTTCCTTTTAAATTCATTTACCATTTCAGTAAAGTTTCAGGAGGGAGGAGACATAGACACTTGGGCTCAATATACCAGATTTAAATAGAATGCCAGAATGAGATTTAAATGCAGACCAATAATACCAAAGCCTTTACTCCTTCCACTATTACCATGTAATAACCCATGCGGCAGAAGCCAACGATAAATGCATGTGGCACACTGTCAGTTATCTACTCCAGTATCTCTCCTCCCTTTTTTTCTTAATAATAGAACCCTTGGTTTTTAGTGGGGCACATGATTACAGATATATGCTGCTTAAAGATGGGGATACGTTGTGAAATGCATTTTAGGGCCCTTTCTTCTTTGTCCCTTGCTTCCTTCTGCTGGCTGGAATGAGGACATATGCCTGGAGCTTGAACTGTTATCCTGGACTAAGATGGAAACCATGTGTTGAAGGTGGCAGTACAGAAAGATAGAAGTAGCACCCGGGTCCCTGATGACTTAACGTAGTTACTGTACCAACTGCAGGTTGATTATCTCCAGGCTTTTCATTGACAGAAAAGCAAGCCACTGTTATTTTGGGTTTTCTGTCCCTTACAAATGAATCTAATTCTAACTGATACAATGCTAAAGTGCAGTAAGATTTCAAAGCGAGTGACACAGGACTCCTAGAAAAGGTGGCAGAAGAGATGAACCCTAAAGGATAGTTCAGCCAGATGGGGAAGTGGAGAGGAAAGATTCCATGTTGGAACAGTAATGATTGGGGCACGAGGGGCACTGCATAAGGAGTTTTCCAAGGGTAACATGTAGACCCATATGGGTGGAGTAGACAAATCATATAGGAAGGAAGTAGAAGATAAGAATGAAAAAAAGGTTGAAGGCACTTTATGGAGAGCCTTGAAAGTCAAACCAAGTTTAGAGATTGCTTTGAAAACAATGAAACTACTGAAGTGCTTTGAGATGGAAGTTGGAGACACATGTCTTGAATGTGGGGGAAACTTAAGAGTAAAGAATTCCAGAGTCTTCTATATACCTATCTATATAAAGGTATTATAGAGATGAAGTCAGGGGAGTGAATCTAAGTACAGTATAGAAAGAAGAACACGGGTTCAAGAACTCATACACAGGAGCATAAAAGAAACTCAAAAAGGATCCAGAAAAGGAGCAAAGCAGCTGGATATTGGGGGAAAAAGGAGAGTAGAAATTGACAAAGAGAAGTCAGTAAGTCTTCAGATATCTCAAAGAAGCTAGAAAATATCAGAAAAGAGTAAAGAACATTGAATTTGAGGACAAGGAAGTTTCTGGTGACTTCTGAAAGTACAATTTTGATAGAATGTGAAGGTGGACGCTGCTCTTTAAGGTGTAATGAGTGTTAGGAAAATAAAGGTAGTAATGTGCTCCATTTATTTTAAAAGGTAGGCAGTAAAAGGAAGGTAAATTGAAAAGCAATGAAAGATGTCCATTGGGTCAAGGGAAAGAATTTTTTAAGGAAGAGAAGTCGGTCGTTAAGAGAAAACTGTGCATATCAGTGAAGGAAGAGATTTCCAGGCTGCCAAAAAACATGGTACCTGATGGGGCAGGTCTATGAAAAAGTGAGAGGGATAGAATTTCCAGTTCAGATGGGGGCCTGAAATTGGATAAAAGGGGGACAGCCCTTCTGAGAAAGAGAGATAGAGGAGAGGCAAGAAATGAAGACTTACATTTCTAGTCAACTTTTCAGCAATAAATCTTTTCTTTTCTTTCTTTTTTTTGAGGGCAGTGTCGCTGGCCCTCATATGTGGGACTGAACCGGGGCCGCTGGCTTCCCAGGCCAGCACTTAACCACCACGCCACTCGGCCGGCCCTAGCAATAAATCTTTTCAATTAACATCATCAATGCCATTATAGATCTTACCAGAAGAAATAATAGTCTAAAACAGCAATCTTAGTCTTTAAAATAAAATAAAAATGGCCACCACTTAGTTTCAGAGTCAAAAAATCTCATACAAAGCTCATAACACAAAAGAAAGATATAAATCTCTTGATTGTAGTCCTGATTTGCTTGTCTTATAAATGCCACCTTAATGAAGTTCATTTAGATGAGAAAAAAACAAGAAAAAGTTCAGCTCATTCACACTTCGATATCAGTGCTAGAATAACAAGCAACCCTCAATGTGGACCTTAAAATTAATTACAGGTTGAAATTTTAGATATCCATTTATCAAATAGATCAAATGCCAATACCTACTCAAAGTACAGCGTGAGGTCTGTTGCCAGTATTGACTGTTTCAAAAGTTGCATAAGGTCGCTATATTCCTTGGAGGACAAATTAGCAAAGATGTTGTGACCCTGTAATAAGAAAGTAAAACGTCACAAAAGGCAACATTAAATCTTAGGTTGTTGATTACATGTTTTTCCTTTATTAAAAAAATATATATATGAACATGATAAAACAATTAAAAAAAAAAGCTTAATAAAACTGGCACAAATACAAACAGACTCCCTGGCAAACACAGTAAAGCCAGAAAGTGCAATCATTTCTGAGGAGGATGGCCAAGGGACACTTTATTATGTCTAGTCTTGAAAAGAAAACTCTGAAAAATGCTTGAACTTGTATTACTATGGACATGTTTGTGTCAAAAACTCCACTTGGCTATCCATTTCCTGTGGAATTACTGAGTGCAGAAGCTGACAGATCTTTCTGACCCTAAAATAAATCCTATTTTTACTACTAAGGACTTATGTTGCCAGTTTGGAAGTACTTGTTATGACTAAAAATATTAGACCAGTGGTTCTTAACTGGGGGTGACTTGAGCAATAGGGGCTCTTGGCAATGTTTAGAGACATTTTTGATTGTCACATTGATGGGGGTGCTCCTAGCATCTAGTGGGGAGAGGCCAGAGATGCTACTAAACATCTCACAACACAGAGGGCAGCCGAACCACAAAGATTTACATGGCCCAACATGTCAGAACTGCAGAAACTGAACAACCCTGTGAAGATCCGTCTTGATGAAGTGTGTGGTAGATTGAATTCAGTACATAATTACTGAGTAGCTATTGTAGAATGTATAAGATACTGTTCTTGGAGAAGTTTTTGGAACTTTAAAGATGACTTTGACCTAGGAAAACTTGCAGTATCTTCATACCTTTGAAAAGCACACTTCTTTTCATCAAAAATTTGTTTTAATTACACTAGGCAGCTCCACAAGTCTTTAGTAAAGTGAAAAATACTTCTGTAAAGTGGCCGACAATCCACTTAATTTGCTTTGAAAGCCAGGACTTTTTCATTTTTCAGGTTTTCTTAGCATGAAATACCAACTCATAAACACGTGGCCCAGGAACTGACCAGTTTTAAATGTAGTGTTAAAAGCCAGACAATGGTGCAGAAGGAAGCCGGTGGAACAACTGCCTGAGAATAAACTATTCTCCAACAAGAGGTAAATTAATTCTTCCAGGGAACCAGAATATCAATTAGCAAATTACCGCCTACCAGGCACCAGATGATAATCTGCTCCCTGAGTTAATTTATCTCATTGGGTGAACCCGCCACTCCTTAAAGACTAGAGTATATTGGTTCCACCAGGGAGCAGGTCCAATACTAATAATAATTTTCAAATGAACTCTTCCAGACCCTTAATTCAGCCATTTAGGAAGAAGACAAATAACTAAAGGAATGCCACACCATAATTCCGCCTAGGTTTCTTTGCCTGAGCCTTGTCCCCTGGATCAATCACAGGCTGGTGTACTGGTGCCTGGGAGGAAGCAGTTGGAAGCTATGGAAATGTAGTCACCGGAATACAGCCGTATACCTAGCATCTCCCAGGGAAAGAAATACAGGCATACCTCGTTTTATTGCACTTCACAGATGTTGCATTTTTTTACAAACTGAAGGCAAGATTCATCACCAGCAAAAAGATTAGGACTCACTTTATTGCAATCTTTGCTTTATTGCGGTGGTCTGGACTTGAACCTGCCAAATCTCCAAGGTATGCCTGGATAGGTATTATGAGCAAGTTACAGTAAAAACTAATGTGAGGTCCAGGAGAAAGCTGGTCTGAATTTGAGGATCTTGATTATTCTGTGAGAGAGTACATTTTACTACTTTTAAAGGACAGGTAGTAACTAACAGTGACAAAGCGAGCTAGATCAGCTTTAATAATAATAAAAAAAGTTAATTTGCAATCAGTGTATTGTTTAGATGCAATTGGCCTCCTCCAGTGCCTCAAGAGTTTTCTCCAGAAATCGATTTGTTTCCCTGAAATACTCTTTCCATTTGTTGTTTAGAGAGGAGTGTGGTACTGCTGGAAAGAGATCCACAATGAGGGAGAGAGGTCTGGGGCAGCTTCTGCCGCGTCATCTAACCTCTCTGTGCCTCGGCGTCATTTGGGAAGAGGGTTGAGAATGACTTCGCGTTTCTGCTTTTCTGATGGGCAGGACAGGAGTATGGGGGGTGTGGGGATATGGTGGGGTGTGTGTGTGGGGGTAGCACTGGGGCAGGGCCTGCATGTCCCAGTTGCTCACTGCATGGTTCTGTTATTATTAACCTGCGTTCTTCATAAATAACTCTGAAGTGAAGGGCAGCCGGATGTATTTTGTTTGTATGAAAACAAATTCTGAATTAGTGGGGTTTGTCTCCAGACCAACAAATGATCTTTTGAGAAAACTGTGATGTTCTGTTTATAATCCCTGTTGTTACAAAGGTGGGAGTTCCCTGGGGTCGGAGGTATAAACCCATCATATTAGTAGCACAGAAGACAATAGTCTGAACCCAAGTTCCTCCTGTCCCTACTTCCCTCTTTCACAGCACTTGGTAAAACAGGTTTTCACAGGAACATTCCTGAGCCACAGATGTCGGGATGCTGGTTTCTATCAGACCTCCTGAGAGCCTAACCCTTGATGTTTCCTTCCCAACTGAAAATATATCTCCCCCAGTGGGTTTGCTCTCCCCAGCTGCATCCAGGTTCCGGAGTGCTGACTCTCCTTTATGGGGTCAAAGAAGGCTTTCATGATATTGCAAAAGACATGCCTGCTCAAGATAGGCTGGAGGAAAAAAACCCTTCATATTTAATGATGCTATTCCAGCAAAGCAGGGCCTTAATGATGATAATAATAATAATTAATGGCACAGCTAGAGAACTGACAAATAATGGGGAACAGATGATCCTTTCCTGGCCTCAAAAAAAAAAAAAAAAAAGTCTGTACGCCTGCAGAAAATTAAAGAGATCCTTTCCTGGCAATTTCAAACTCATGCATGCCTTAGCCAGAGTCAGTATGTGGTTTTTCTTGTCCTCCGTGGAGAGCTAAAAGTATAAAAGTACTTCCAAATCCTACAATGCCACATGCAGCAGAACAAAGCATATGGCCTTAGCCCTGGGTCTCCAGTTTAGCTGCAATTCTCACTTCCAAACTAGTCCCACCAGCAATTTAAAGTTTTTATTTTTTATAGGTTTCTCAATTGTGCTAATAAAGTGTAACTTTCTCACCCTGTTTCCATTTCTGCCATCTTTTAAAATGGCTTCGAGTTTAACAAAATGGGAAGGTTGGGCCACTTATTGTTTGGATCGAGTCACTGCATTAGTGGGCTTCTGCACCCCTTACAGAAGGTAAGGCCTTGCTCTGCTGACAAGCTCTAGGCAGTCAGTCTCCTCTGCTAGGTGAATCTGAAATGCCTCCAAACCAATAACAAAACCCAAATGAATCCACTCAGGTAGAAATGGAATGAGGTCCTTGGTCAGACATCTGATGGAATATAAAAAGCTATGAAGGAAGGGTCCATAGTTGGGCTTAAAAATCTTGTTCCATTTCTCTGTGTCTACCTGTGGCACTACAAAGAAAGAGAGGTCGGAAACGTAAGTTTCATTGGTGTTGTGTCAAGGGAAGAAGCAGGACATTAGGTCTATACCTCACTTTGCAGGATCATCACGGCGTGGTTGAAATGGTGGTGCTCTAAGGTAGCAGAGGTTCCATAGAGTTGGGCCAGGGCAGAGCCGCTCCTGGAAGAGGACAGAGGGGTCAGTGACCTAGGCCTGTCACCTGTCAACGATTTTCCCACACCAGCTCTTTGGATCAAACTGCTTTTCCTGCTTTGGCCAAGGACCATGAGCTCTCAGGTAACTGCTTGTGTAGTTCACTAATCAATGAAGTCAACCTTTTGGGAACCTTCTATGTGTTAGGCTAGATGCTGTGGATTATACTACAATGAATAAGACATAGTCCATGACTCTAAGAAATTTACAGACTAGTAAAGATGAGATGTGATCATAGGGAAAATAATGCATGCAACATACAATACCAATACCACAGAAAGCATTCCAGGTTCAAAGTGCTTTGTATGATCTGCAAACAAGAGACATAATTTCTGGCTTTGGGGATCAGGTAGGCTGCGTGAACTAAATCTTACACAGCTTCTGAGTGTCCAGAACAATTGTCTTATACCTAATGTATTCGACTCCTTATGGGAAAAGAACGTTGTGAATACTTTACATTTAACCTACTGTACATGTAAAGTTTACAAGCTTCTACTATGGTTTTCCAGCTCACAGTCACACTGATATCTCAGTGTAGAACTCTGGAAAATTCCCTGGATTTGGGGTCAGACTTCAGCTGTTGGTCATAGCTTTGGGCAGTTAGTTGGTCATGTTAAGATTCAGTTTCTTTGGCTCTAAAATTATGATAATAGTATTTACCTCACCTGTTATTTATGAGAATACAATAAAATATTTGAAAGTGCCTATCCCAGTGCCTGGCATCTAGTAGATTGTAGTCTATATTATTAAACAATAATTAAAACACATATAGAGTTTTCCATTTTAAATCAATAAAATGTTAATTGATCCTTGAAAATATTATTCTGAATTATCTGTACATTTTGCTTATGTAGAACAATCCACTCCTCAACAATGTCAGTTGGGCAGTGTTTATTTAAAATGTTCAAGTGTGTTCATTCCAATTCTTTTGGTGTAGGATTAAGATCATTTTAGGAGTCGAAAGAGATCCAGAGGGTTTAAAGTGCAGCCATGGGACTCTTTGTTGAAGACACATCCAAGTTCTTGTGTTCTTTTTTGCTCATTGCAGGGACTTTGAACATTGAAAAGGCAATTTGGCTGTAAGTTGGAAACACTGGAGATTGACAACTCACAGTTTGCTCTACTAACAAGAGGAGCAAACACTGCCTCTAAGTGCAGTCATCAGCTGCCCTCCAGGGATCAGTTGGAAAGACTCAGAACCTACTACATGTTGGAAAAAACACAGCAAGGTTAGGTTCTGTAGGGATTATTATGAATCGGGTTCTTAAAAAGGGTACTAGATTTTAATCAGGTATGTGTTATTTCTTTAAATCTTACCTTAATCTGTATCATTTAATAAGTGAACATTTGTTAGGCTAATCTTAGTAATCAGTGATTAATATTTAGTGTTAGTTACTATTTTTCTAACATACAGTTCATTTTTCTAAAAGCACACTATATTGTGTCTTGGCTATATTTGTCTTGGTTTTTGAAATTCTAGGGTGTTTTATATGCATATCACATCCTAATGCCCGGCATGGAGTAGGTGCTTAAAAAAATATTAGCTGCTTGGCTAATAAGCTTGCAGCAGTATGTCTAGAGATTATAGATAAGATTGGAAGGTTGACAGTTATAAGTGTATTAACATATTTTATTAATAATAATAGATATCATGAGTAAGTACCTATCATGCACTAGGCAACAGATTAACAACTTCACATATTATTTCATCTAGCCCTGACAACAACCATGAAATAGCATTGTCTTTTCATTTTACAGATGAGGAAGCTGAGGCTTAGGGAAGCTTTGCCACTTTTCCAAGTTCATAAAGCTAGTAAGTACAAGTTCTGGATTAGAATCCAAGTTTGTAAGCTTCTTCTCATTACATAAAGAGAAAGCTAATTAAAACTTACACAGTTCTGATACTCAATTCTCAATTTTTGCCAAGATGGTTGTCATCCATGAAAGAAGATTTCACAATTTAATTCAGAATTCTACTGGTATAACTGCTAACCAGAGGCTCAGACTTCTATGATTCGTGTCTACTAATCAGCCATGCCCAGATGTCTCTCTTGCTGGTGTGAATCCTGATAACACAGTCATTGATGTAAAGTAGGGTCAAGATGCAAAAAATATTATCTCTTCCTTTATCATGTTGGCTTAGCAGATCTGATAAAGTAAATCAGCTAGACGACCACAAATCACTTTATATATATATATTTTTTTCAGGGCAAGTACGATGTTACCTCCTTAAGCAGGGAACAGCTTATAACAAATACCTATGCTGTCCCTCTCCTTCTCCCCCAGGTCCACATGGCTTATGAACTGTGCATTTCATCAGAAGGCCTCTTAGGGTGCTTGTGCAAATGCAGCCTCTGACTGCCTGTGGTTTGAGCGTCATCATCATCAGACTCCCTCTTTGTTCCCTTTTTCAATTCCATCTTACATTCTCTTCACCCTCACACAATACTGAGTTAATCACAAAAATAAGATTTTGCAGCTGAACCAGACTCATTTTATGAAAATGCAGGAAGACACTGTAATTCATTCATTCATTCATTCATTCATTCAACTACCAAATATTGATGACTTATGATGCCAGGTTGCAATATGTGGGATATGAAGATAAGTAAGACATCGTCTTACCCTCAGGAAGCTCACAGTCCCCTGTAATTGTGTAGGAGACTTTCTCTGACCAGACTTGCATTAATAGTGCTCACCTTTCGGCAAGCAAGGTGCCATCTTAGCATTCATAGAAGGCAGCGTGGCATTAACTCTACTTTGAGTTTTCTAGAATAAAATCATCTAAGCAAGAATGTTTCCATATCCATATGAGTTCATTTTTTTCTTTTTCTTTTTTTGCAGTAGAAGATAGTTTTATTAGAGCAGAAAGTTACAGCTCTCAAAATGAGAGGGGGTCCCGATGGGGCTGCCCCTCCATATGGATTCTTTATTTACACTATTAGATTTGGTTTCTGTTAGATTTTCTGACTGCACAATCTTTTGGTACTTTGTCTCTCAGGCCAACGCTCACTGAGAATGCTGCCTATACCTGCCGTGTACACACATGCTGCGAATTTCCTGGGATGGCAAGGGTGAAGTCTACACTCATAAAAATTGCTATAAGTGGCAAAAATGTATCTGTTAGGATAAACTTTATCAAAAAGTATTCTACAGAAAATGCATACTAGTTCTTTGGAATGTTAAATGGCATTATGAGCAGAAATAAAAAGGGTCCCATGGTCAAATACGTTTGGGAAATGCTGGGTTTAAAAGTTAAACTGTTTCTTCACTGTACAATTTCCCAGTGGCATCCGTATGTGAAAATACGCATTGTGATTGTGCAGGAGGGGAACATCATATACAGTATTAACCAATCTTACTTGATTATAAAATCGTTTAAAAGAGGCCATGTTTTTCATGCAATATACTTTGTGTAAAGACATATTCCACTTTTTTCAGATAAAATATGAAAAAAAAACACCCCACCTTAAATCAATCGCCTATGGAAAAAATTGACTTTAACACCACACCTCATTTTAATTGTCTGTGGTAAGCATATCCATCATATAAGTAGCTTTGGGGCACACACACTTTAATAGTGAAAATATTTTATATATATATATATGTACACACACACACACACACATGCACACACTCATATATGTGTGTAAGATGTGTGGAGAAAGGAGGAGAGATGGAGGAAGTGTCTCCAAATTCCATAAGTACAGGAATATTTATATATGTGATCTTTCATGATGCTTTTTATTGATTAGGTCATCCCAACATAGTAAAGATTTTCCTTTCAGACAGGCAGCACACTGCGGGGAAATGTATTAAAAGAAAAGTCAGAGTGAAAATTCTGTCCTTTCAAGCATTCAGCACTTTGAACAGGCACCAAAAAAAAAAAAAACAGTGTGCAAATGGAAATGTACCTTCATAACTTCCTGAGCTATGCATATGCTTTGAAAAAGAGGCTTAATGGAAGTGTGCAGCCATGACTCAACAGGAAACTTTAAGAAGGAAAACTATGAAAGGTAATTAGGAAATTGAGAATTGTTGGGAGGTGGCGAGGAATGGGATTAGGCTGTCACGGCAGATTAATGTGCCCTGGTATTTCACTTCTGGGACCTGGCCGAAAGCGACAAGATGGGTTTTCATTCCCAAGAAATGAGTATAAGAGATTATTCTAGAAATGAATAGAAGTCTCCTAGGAGAATATACTCCAAAGCTGCTCGGTACTGATATTTAATCATCAGGGGCAGCTGTAATAGAGAGGGGGATGAGTGGGAAACGCTCTCCCTGGAGAAGACGAGAGAGAGGTGTTAACAGAGCAATTTCAAAGCACTGTGGGATCGCTGCCCTCTCTACCTATTGATCATTCATTACACGTCCTCCAATACTTAAAAATTAAGAATAAAATATGGAAACACAAAGGTTCACTTATCAGAAAGGCTAAGAGAATAAATCATATCATGCTATAACTAAAGTCACAACTTTTTATTGTAGAGGCATTTTGCATTTTATATAGTAATTTGTCCCTTGCTAAATGTCTTCTGTTTTTTTTTATAGCCTTACATATGAAAAAAAGGCAGCATATGCTTTGCTTTACATAATAATTGGTGCATTTAAATTCCATTTGCAAATCACTTGAAAGGTGGGAATTAGATTGTGAGTACTTTAAGGGAAGGCACTGTTTGTTATCTGTCTTTATTTCTCCCACAATGCCTAGCACAGTGCCTTGCAAATAGAAAACACTCAATTATTGAGGGAATAAAAATGGAAATAAGGATACCGATTTCTTCCTAGGGATTTTCTAAACAATGACACACTTACCAAATAAATCTTATTCTAATCAATACAAAGATATTTCCTTTACCATGATGTAAAAGGTCTCTATCAGCATACATTGTCAAAGGAAATTTTAACAAAGGTTGGTTGGCAGTGGCACTAGGTGTCCTAAGGTCCACTAGGTAGGGGCAAGACTAATGGACATCCCATCCCTTTATCATCTTGAGGAAACACGTCAGACTATCTTGGAACAAGCAGATTTGATCATATGGTATGAGGATGCAAAATAAATAAATAAATAAATAAATAAATAAATAAATAAATAATTTTTGAGTTCTAGTACCAGCGACTTAATACCTATCTAATAGATATGAAAACTTTAATCTTATGCAAGTAACCTAAGATTTAGGTATCTCAGGTCCATTTTTGTAAAATTGAGGTGTTGAAAAATACAAGTACCAAAGTCTAGTTTAATTCTAATGATTTTTATAGTTCCATGTCTTGATTCTCCGGATATCAAAATATATTTTAGTTTTCCAGAGCTCACATATATGGCAAGTTAGTCAATAAACTAGAAGCTCAAAGGCCCAAAATAAATATCACTGATCAGGGAAGACAGTATGATGCAGTGGTTCAAGAATGGCTTTTGGAATTAGATCACTCAGGTCTAAACACCATTCTGCCATATTCTGGGTGTATGAATTTGGGCAAGTTATTTACTTCCTGAAGCTTAGTTCCTCCCATAAAATGGAGACAAAAATACCTAATCGCCAGGGATGTGGGTGAACACTTAAGATAGTAAAGAACAAGTAAATTGTACTTATTCTCATTGTCTCAGAGGCTGTTAGTTATAAAGAACAGAAATGAATTAGAACCAACTTCACTAAAAAAAATGGTTGATTAAATGGTACCAGGAGCTCTGAGGGAGCCCAGTTATCACAAGTATGTATGGCTGAGTCTCCTGGAAATAGGAGTAGTGATGTGTAATACCAGGAATCAAGTCTGCTTTACATCTCTGTTTCTCTAAGACTTTACAATCTCTTCTTTCTGCTTCTCTCTGAGTATCTATTTTCTTCTCTCTGCAGATTTGCTTTCATATTTCTCTTATCCACTTGGGCTGTTGTCATTCATAGCTTTCCCTAAACGGTAGCCTCAGCTCTCAAGTCTACACGGATCTGCAGCTGGGATCTCAACAGTTAACTGAATCAACCATCATGGCAATCCAGCTTCAAATTCCTGAGAGATAAAATATGATTAGATGGATTTTGAGTAGGTGTATACTCTTGGTCCAAAGAGCTGAGAGGTCAACCAGCTCTTAGTGTGATACACAGGCTCTCTCCGGGGAGGGGGCTATGGGTATCTGAGTACAAGCATTGTGCCCTTACCCTTAAAAGAACCCACAAGGTGCTCACTCTTGTTTCATAGACACAATTCCAACACATTTATCTCTTCTTTATGCATAAGTGGCAGAATGGTAGGGAGATGAAGAGAGGGTGCTAGAGGAAGATAATGCCACTGCCCTAAGAGAGAGAGATGCACAGAGAGAGAGAGAGACATCCTAAAAATAATAATGAAATGTAGATACAGGAGCTCAAACATACAGAATTGTCAGACCCTGTAAGGAAAGTATACATAGTTTACACTCCAGTAGGCCCCAGGGGGCCACTATTGTCTTTAGTACAACATCACACCTATGTGCACAGAAAATGTGTTTTATAATAATCTAAAAAAGGTTACACTTATTTAAGAAATCAGAAAACAGGGGCTGGCCGAGTGGCTCAGTTGGTTAAGAGCTTGCTCAAGAGTGCGAGCTGAGCTCTGAGCAACAGCAGTTTGATGCCCAGTCTGAGCTGAGCTGCTGCTGAGCTGCCAACAGGGGGCAGATGGCTCAGCTAAAAAAAAAAAAAAAAGAAATCAGAAAACGTTATTGAGAAGCTGTATTAAAATAGTTAAAATAAAATCACCTCCATTTAGGCAACCATCATTCATTCATTCACTCAGCAAACATTCATTGTATGTTTATCATGCTCCTAGTACTTATTAGAAATTATGGGACTCAAGGAGAAGGGGAGACACATCTGTTAATCAGCTTAAAATAGAGTGAGATAGACAAGTCAGCTGTTAGTCTAACAGGAGTTCCTTTGTATGTAACCTGCTGTCTTTCTCTTGCAGCCTCTAGGATTCTGTCTCTGTCTTTAACCTTTGCCATTTTAACTATGATGTGTCTTGGTGTGGACCTGTTTGGGTTCAGCTTGTTTGGAACCCTCTGCACTTCTTGGGCATGTATGTTGATTTCCTTCACCAGGGTAGGGAAGTTTTCAGTCATTATTTTTTCAAATACATTCTCGACCCCTTGCTTCTTCTCTTCTCCTTCTGGTATCCCTACGATTCTAAGGTGGTTGCACTTCACCTTGTCCCATAGGGCTCTTAAACTATTTTCATTGTTTTTTATTCTTTGGTCTTTTTGCTGTGCCAACTGGGTGATTTCTGCTATTTTATCTTCCAAATCGCTGATCCGCTCCTCTGCTTCATCTACTCTACTGGTGATTCCTTCGAGTGTGTTCTTCATTTCAGTTATTGTATTACAGAAACTCTGCAGGCCAGAAGGGAGTGGCAGGAGATACTCAAAGTGACCCAAAATAAAGGCCTACAACCAAGATTGCTCTACCCAGCACGGCTATCACTTAAAATTGAAGGAGAAATAAAGAGCTTCTCAGAAAAGAATAAGCTTAAGGAATTCATTACCACCAAGTCAGCATTGCAAGAAATGTTAAAAGGGCTTTTTTAAACAAAAGAAAGGGGTAAACAAAGTAACCTAGAGAGACAATTTAAGAAGATTGAAGTCATATCAAGCAGATATAAATGAAAAACTGATGGCTGCTGGCTGGGAGGGAGTGGGGAAGAGGGAGAGGGGGAAGGTTTTGGACATGTATGTGGGACTACAGTGTTGCCGCAGGGATATGGGGGCAGTTCTGGGAATGTAATTGATAATGTTGTGAAGAGACTATTATGTTGTGAGAAATAAGTCAGTCGGAGAAGGACAGGTACCATGTGATCTCACTTGTGTGTGGAGTCTGAATTGCTGAGTGAACGGCCAAAGTAAACAGACTCGTAGATGTAGAGGGAAAACTGAGGGTTGCTAGTTGGGAGGGGGGTGGGGTTGGTGGGGAAGGGGAAGGGATTAGACAGCATAAATAGACAACTACAATATTGCCACAGGGATATGAAACACAGTTCGGGGAATATAATAATGTTGTAAAAATTTTGTGGCGTGTCAGATAGTCACATGTCTTGTTAGGGAGACCACTTCATGGATGGAGTAGAGGCTTGATCATTGCACTCTACACCTGAAGCTGATGTTGTATAGTACTGTATGTCAACTGCAACTGAATATGTGGATGGTCATGGGATGTGGAGTATACTGTGGAGGGGAGTCAGGGGAGTTGTGATGGATGTGTGTGATATTGGGGGGGAGTGGGGTGGCGAACTGGGGGAGCGGGGTTTTCACTTTGGGGGGTAAAGAGTATAACTATTGCATTGTGTTGTACACCTGAAACTAATAAATAAAAAAAAAAAATAAAAAAAAAAGAAAGAAAGAAAAAAAATAGAGTGAGATACACTTTTGAAAAAGCATAGTGCAGGCATTAGGTGGACACACAAATTTGACAAGGGGAAGGTGCAGCGGGATTAGAACCCTGGAGGGGGTGGGGGTGTGCTCTCAGGGAAGTTTGGGAAAAGAAAGAGAGAAAGGGCATTCCAGGCAGGGAAAACAGCATACTGAGGAGCAGAGAGAAGTGAACCCAGCAGACCCCATCCCTTGTGTCTACAATACACGGCATGGATACAGTGGGGGTCGGAGGGGTGGGTGTGGGGGCCAGGGAAATGGGCAGGAGCCTGAGTGAAAAGGGCCTTAAGGGGTTCAACTAAGGAATTTGAACATTATCCTGAAAGCCACAGGAGGCTGGTGAATGGCTTTTAGGCCTGGAAGTGAGCTGATGAGCTTTGTGAATTACAAAGATTATTCTGGAGGGCCACGGTGAGAAGGCTGGAGGAGGAGAGCTGGGCTGTGTGGTGCAGCAACCCGGAGAGATGCAAAGCAGCAGGAGTTACTTCAGAATGCAGAGATGTTGACTGTGAGGGGTGCTAAGGAGGGAATCTGGATGACTTGTGGATTTCTGGTGGTGCTATTTACTGAGACTGAGAATAAGAGAAATGGGACAGGTGTAAAGGGGAGAGACTGAGACTGAGGTGACTGTGAGCCTTCAAATAGGAGGTGCTCCTCAAGCAGCTGGAATACGTGTCTGGAGAGAAGCAGAGAGTTATGGTTCATAGGTCTGGGTTTGGGACTGACCAGCGGCGGGCCGGAGGCCCTGCATGAAGGGCTGTGTGGAGCAGGAGGGGAATGGGAGAGAATATCAGCAATGCAGACTGCAGGCAGGAGGACAGAGGCCTAGATGAAATCCTTTGTCTGGGAGACAAAGGAAGAGAGAGAGTTCTAGGAAGGAGGGAGCGGAAAATGGGTCTCATGGCAAGAAGGGTCAGAAAAGCACCATAAGAGTGTCCAGAGCTCTGAGACAAGGGGGCGTTGGCGGTATTACTGAGGGTAGTTGCCTGGTGAGGCCAAACTGGAAGCCATGTGGAAGGGCAGGGGTTCGGGAAGTGAAGGCAAAGAACAGACAACTTTCCAAGAAGATTCACTGGAAAGGAAAGAAGAGAAACTGAATAGATGCTAGAGGAAGAAGTGGGGATTGCGGTGGGCTTTGCAAAATGGAGGAGAATTGTTCATATTAATAGGATGCTGAGAGCTAGTGGAAAGAGGAAGGAAGATACAGGGCAGAGAGAGGAAGATTGATGGAGCAAGGTCTCAGAGGAGGGAGCAAAGAAGGGATCCAAAGCTGAGGTGGAGGGATTAGCCTCAGACAAGAGGAAGGCCGGCCTTTTCACTGAGATAGGAGGTTAGGAGGAAAGGATGGGGCTAGGCAGATAAGTTTGTGTGTGGCAGGGGAGGAAATTGAGAGAGTTCTCGATTGATGGCCTCAATTTTCTCAGTGTAGGAGGAGGCAAGGTGGTCTGCTGAGTGGAGCGGGGGAGGCGGTAGACAGGAAGTGGTTTGAGAAGGGAGAACATTTGGTATACCTAACTGCTAAGAGCAATGGGGGCGCGGGGCAGAGCTGGTTAGGAGCACAGAAAGAATCTGGGGAGTACTGAGCATTTGGCTGAGCTGGGAGACTATATACTTGGTATGTCGCAAACTCTCACAATGGTGGCATTTTCTCCTAAAGCCTTTAAAAGTCTAGGCAGAGTAGCAAGAAATTAAATTATTAACTTGAATTGGGGCTGAGTGTTTGCAGAGTGGATGTCACAGAAAAGTTAGAGGGCCAAGAAATTATAGGCTATTGAGAAGGGAGACTTGAAGTGATGGGCTGTAAGATCCAGGTTGGATTGAGAAGGGCACACAATCAAACTCATTTGCTAGATCAGGAGCAAATGCAAGTGGCCAGGACTCCACCACCTCAATAGATAGGTGTTTTGGGGGAACAAAAAGAGTGGTGATGGGCCGGCCAAGTGGCGCGGAGATTAAGCGCTGGCTTGGGAAGCCAGTGGCCCCGGTTCAGTCCCACATGTGAGGGCCAGTAACACTGCCCTCAAAAAAAAAAAAAAAAAAAAAAAAGAGTGGTGAGCTGTTGACACACAGGGATCTGTTGACGCCTCAGATTATGGAGGTACACCTGCTATACGGGGGCTTTGAAATCGGTCATCTGAAAGTTAATCTTACCACATTGTTGGAGCCTTCCTTAGTGTCTCCATCCCCAAACTTTCTTTCTCCAGCCTCTGAACTCACATATTTTGTTTGCAGACAGGTAGTAAAAAGAACATTAAAACCAGACCCTCAATACCAGGGTCAGAAGATGTAGGTTTTTGGTCTTATTTCCAGCACTCATAAATTCTATGGCCTTGGCCACAATGTGAGCCACTGAGCAACAGCTAGCTTGACCAGTTCGACTTGCTTAGGGACAAACTATTCTGTCTGAGCACATCATGTGCCTACACATCCCAGTGTTGATGTAATTCCTTTGTTTATTTCCCACCTTTCCGTGGGAGGAGGCATAGGAGGAGCAGAGACCTTATTCCTCGTGCTGCTTTACTTCACTGCTGTTTGTATGATATCCAACATCAAAGAATCCTGAAGAGATTCTACTGAGGAAGGAAGAAATATTTTGCTTCATAAAATTTCCTAGCACCACTTTTATTTCAACAGTCTCAAAACCATATTTTGAGAGTAGCAAGTCCAAGACGCTTATAAATGCCACGAAAGCAAATATTCTGGGAGAAAAAAAAAATAGGCCCTTTAAAATCTGAGCGTTGTCATCTGACTGAGGTCAGCAGAGACAGGCCAAATCAACAAGCATGACATGAAGGGCAAATTTGCAATTAAAAGAAGAATAGGGAATTATAAAGATGGATGGGTCCTGTGACACGCACGCCCAGGCCTGCCTGGCCTTGGCCTCAGATGCCAGAAATTAATGCTTTACTCTTTAGCACTCGTCACCTTTGGCTTTGAACCGAAAGGCAAATGCATTAAAATAACAACAATTAGAACACTTACTTAGCTTGGAAGGCATTGTTGGTTCCCCTGTGGTCAAGGTCATGACACAGGCATCCCACAATAACTGCTAAAATTTCCACCTCGGTCAGAATCTCTTGAAACCCAGCGGTCTGGGAAGAAAAGAAAATGGCAACAGTCACGACTCACAGCAGAGAGGATGGATAAGGTCCATCCGCTGAGTGACAGTCAGCTCTGTTTTCATACCCACATCATTTAAGGAAATGATTAACTGCCACCCCCTTGGAGGACAGTGAGTTGGGTGGTCAGTTGCACAGCCTAAGGTCCCTGCAGTGATGAATTAGCTCGCTGTCACAGTGGCTCACGCTGGCACACCAGGACAAAGTTCGGACTATTTTGTTCCCTTTTGAGAGAAGGGGCAGCACTATGCAAACACAGTGACAGTCTGGCAAAGGCCCAGAGCAAAATATGTTTTGTGAGTCTACATTTCAATGATGAGCATCTAATGGTGGGGGGAGAAGGGGGTGAATTTAGAACTGAATGCCACTCAAATGAAAGTCATGTTTTTTGTTTGTTTGTTTGTTTTGTATTCAAGAAACAACTTAGAAGTACTGAAATTGTTACATAATAATATCCTGGACATTATCTTGGAAATACCTGAACTTATCTTAGCTTGGAGGACAGGTTAAATTCATACAGATAATAAGGCAGTGCATGTCTTGAAAACTAGAATTTGGCAGAAGGTTAGACAACTGAAGTTGGAGGGTCCGTTAAGTGGAAATCTTTTCCTTTATTATCCTCTGGTACTTGCTTGTGAAATGCACAGACAGGTATGGTGTGACTTCTTTTGGGAGCAGTGTGATGTCACTGTGCAACCCAAAGCAGCAATGGCTCTTTGGTTCCTGCTGTCTCTTCATCAGTTTTGAGGAGGAAGCGAACCTCTGAAAAAATAGGTCTCATGCATTCTCTTGATGCAAGACCTTCATGTCTTGCCCTCTTTTACTCTGTAAGTCTCCCATTTCATTACTTAGTAACATCTTTATCAGAGGGCAGGAGGAAGGGAAAGGTAGGGTTCAGATTACTTCCATTTTCATGTGTGTTTTTTTCCCCCAAATCTAGGATCACTAGCTAGTATCTGTAAGATACTACTCTTACAACAATAAAAACTTTGTTTTTTAATGAATTATGGTTTTATTGCAGAAATAATTCAAGAAGTTTTTGTGTTGACAATTTTATTTTTAAAGGTTGAGTTGGGTCCACTGCTACATTTGGAAATACACACAATTTAATTTGCATAGTAAATAGGAATGTTAATAAATGGTCTGGAAGGGGGCAAAATAGCCCATATCAAAGTTGTATGTGCTCTTTCATTTTAAAATTCAGAACGGGTTTCAAGCTAATTTTATTTTACTTCAAGTATCACCTGTAATAGTTTTTTAAAAATTCAAATTGTTGTAAGAGACTTAGAATCAAGAACAGTAGTCCTTCATCCTTCCCCTTTCCTGATTCCCAAAGGCAACCAACTTTCCATTTTCTTCTTTAACTAATTTGGTAAGTATTTTCCACCACATTTCTAAATAGTATTCAATATATTATTAACACTTAGTTATTCATCAAGTATTTATATAGTCCTTTCCATGTGTCCGACATAGTCCTTTGAAAGCTTTAAAACGATTTGACTTAGGGGCAGCCAGTTAGGTCAGTTGGTTAGAGCGCAGTGCTCATAACACCAAGGTTGCTGGTTCAATCCCCACATGGGCCACTGAGTTGCGTCCTCCACAACTACATTGATACAACTACCCGACTTGGCTGATGGGTCCTGGAAAAGACACACTGTTCCCAAAAACTATTTAACTTATTTAATTCTCATAACAGACCTGTGAGGTAGAAACTGTCATTACCCCCAGGTACAGGTGAGGAAACAGGCACAGAGATGCTATGTGCCCAAGATCTAATAGAGTGCTTTCCTGATTATCACTCTATAAATACTTTTCACTGCAAAGTCAGCTGGTATCTGAAAATTGTTTCCTTCCCTATGTAAATGTTTTCAATTCCTGAAGTTAAGATTTCTTTGAACATCTAAGTCATCTCACAACTTAGATGTTGTGAGACACAACATCTGCAACCGACACAACCCTGCAACCAGTCACACCTTTCATTGGATCCCCTCTTGTCCCGGGGACCCTGCTATATATAGTCTGAGTATTCTCTTTGGTCTGGGTTCTCTGCTGCCAGCTTGCCTCTCTTGGGGTTGATCTTTTATCTCCTGCCTCCCAAACCCCTCCTTCCTCATTTACTCCTCAGTTTTCAGGAACACTTCTGCCAGTGGTTTAATGAAAAAGGATGTTAATTTTTTAACACTAGGGAAGTTAATTTTTTTTTCTTTTGAGGCTTTGCATGATTGAAAATGTCTTTAATCTATTCTCCTACTCAGTTGTTAGCTTGCCTAACAGTTTTAGGTGGCAACACTTTCACTCCAAATTTTGAAGGACTGGTCTATTGTTTTCGAACATCTGAAGTTACTTTAGAGAAGCATTTGTCACTCTTCTTCCTAATACTTTGTTGCTTGATTTTCTCTCTTTTAGAATCGTCTTTCTCTGGGGTTTGGTAATTTCACAAAAATATGCTTTGGTTTGGGAATTTTCCCCCCATCATTTTGCTTGATTCGCTTTTTCTTCAGTACAACATTCTTATAATCTTTCTTTTTTTTCTTAATAATTTCCTCTTCACTATTTTTTTTCTGTACTATTTGACTAGAACTCCAACTGGTTGGACATTGGACTTCTTGTATTGATTTCCTTGTTTTCCTGTCTTTTCATTTTCATTGCCCACATTGACTTTTTCTCTCTTACATCCTGGAAGTAATAATATTTTTTCATTCATAAGCATTTTCTTATCTGTGACTCCATTTCTAATAGCATGGTATTCTTCTGTCATTAATGCATCATTGTCTTTTATCTGTTGAGGATATTAATCATAATTCCTCTGAAATTCTCTTTTGCTTTCTGATTGCCTGTTTCCTCTGAACTTTTTCTTTGTATTTGGTGGTTTCCTCAAGTGCCTGGTATTAATAGTTCACTCACATGAGAGAAAAACATTGCGGTGTTCACCACACACCAGCGCAGGGATGGTGTATAGATTGTTGGGTCCTTGCCACAGGGTGAGCAGATGGACAGCTGGTCTTTTGCTGGAGACCCCCATATGCTGGTATCTAAACTCATTTCCTCTGGACTTTTTAGTGTCTTGCTTGGAAATGGCATAAACACAGATGTTGTCATTCTAAGAAAAGAGAATGGAGTGTCGCACCTTTGAGGATATAGACTTTTACTTAATTCTCGTATTTTCAGGATGTATCTTACCCTAACTTTTCTTTGGCTGATGTCTCCAAGTCTGGGGGATCAGCTTCTCCAGCAAATACTCTGGTTTCCTGAATAGATGAAGGGAAGAGTAGTCCTCTGGCTATGTGGACAGGCATGGGAATTGTGGACTCAGTGTTTTCATTGCTCTCTCACCCCATCTCATCCCATTTCTGCGGTATTTGATGCCTTCAGTTCCTGAGCTTCGATGGCTTCTGGGGGGGACACTGTTTCTCACGTGTACCACTTCCTCTACTTACTCACCCTTAAGGCACTTAAGTTGGACCTTCTTTTTCTCTGCTAAGCTATGAACTATCCTTCCTCCATTTTTTGCCTTTATATGTTATGGTTCCATGAGAGGTGGAAATTGATGTCTATTTCTTGTTCTCGCTGTTATTTGGGGGTGATTTTTGAAAGGAGAAGGGTATGTCAATGTCTATTTGTCATCTTGAAACTATAAGTCAGATCAGTTAGGTTTGGATCTTGTTAATACTAACTAAATCCTGAAAGACTATGAAGTATGAAATTATCAACTATACTACGGAAATTAGTGCTGTAAACAACAATGAAACAGCACAGAATTTTTAAAAGATGCTACCTTTGAACATGTTATTGATTAGAACCAGCTGATGAATTAGAAAAGTAAGAATAGGGCTGGGGATAATGTTAAATTAAAGTAATCTGACTAGACATTTAATTAAAAGTTAAAATTGAATGCCATATAATAGACCCAAGATGAAAATCCCAAATCATTTTTAAGCCATCAGTTATCACCCATTATATAATATGATGGTATATATTTTATGATAATGTTCTAGGGAAGGCAGTCATCTTCCTTCCCAACTCTTGCCCCTTCCTGAAAATCCAACATCTAATTCTTAAACTATTTGTATCATGGATACTTTTGAAATTTTGATGGAAGCCATGGACTCTCTTCCCAGAAATTATTCTATAATTTTTTGGTGTTCAAAGACCATGAAGCCCACCTCTGGATCCTCTGAATAAAGAAACCCTGAAGTATACCGCACACACCCAGTCATACAAAACATATTTACCTCTCTCGACTGTGATACCTGAGTTACTGAAGCAGCACCTATCTCTTGACTGTGATTTAGAGCTGCCTGGTAAATGGTTTCTGAGAGTCGTCAGGCCTGAAAAGAGTCCACCTGCCACTAAGTGTCCATTTGCCCCTCCTCCACCCTCATCCATCTTCTTTCTTGTCCTATCCATTCCGACCTACACATACTCACATTGAGGAAAAAGTCAACTGCCTGCTGAAGACAATAGATTTTCAAAAGAGAACAGAGTGGCAGCAAGAAGTATATTTTAATGCATTTATTCTATGCTTGACTCTATTTTAGTCTTTTATTTTCAAATAAACTGTATCTTTTCTGCTCCTGATCCAATAATTATGGATTTTATTGACCTCAATGTTAACCTATCTTCTCATCTGTATTCCCTCATGGTCCATATCAGAAATGTAAAGCAGTGAATATACTACATCTAAGTAAAGAGACAGTCAAGGCATATAGACCCAGTTCCCACATCATCCTCTCCGGAAAAGCCTGTGACAACCCTCTGAGCAGGCCTCCAAAGACAGTCCTTCGTTGGCCTAACATATGCTGAGATAACCCTACCCCCAGTCACCACAGCATATAATTGCTGGAACTCCACCCAAACATTAAGGTTGCTTTACAGGGTCCCTTAACTACCCAGTGATTTCCTATCATTTAGTCAACATATCATTTAAACCAGTGAGGGTGTGTCCCTATTTCAAAGCTGATTCTGTACTACGTATATTAGTGAATAGACGAATATCGTAGCCAGAGAAAAATGACTGTTGCTTTGTGGCTCTGTGAAATCCAAAAAGGTGTAAAAACAACAGCTATAATGTCAACATTAGATGGTGCTATAGAAGCTTTGTTTATTTAACAAAAATGTTATTAGGTGCTTATTATGTATCAAGCAATTATTATAGCTGTAAAAAGAGGCTCCGGATAATACTGATAAAGGTTAACGCTTCTATAGCGCTTAACGATAACCCTCTGAGGGTGATAGTTCTTCTCTTCCCCATTTTATGCATGAGGCACTCGACTACTCTGATGGAATGTCACAGGATGGGCTCAGACCCCACACAAGCTGGCTCCTGAGTCTGTTCTTATCCACCGTGCCATTCGCTGCTCAGATGAGGGTGCAGCCTAACACTCTTGTGGTGAAAGAGTATTAGAAAATAGGGATGTAAAGAACCCCTTGGTCTGTGCTTTATTCTATGAAGGATGTTATTTTTGAATAGTTAGAGGTTGATATTGCAGAGCCATTGGACATTTTGAGCCTAAAAATGGCTCTTGTGCATCAAGAGGTAACTGACAATAAACAGTGCTTTGCAAATGAGACAATAGAGAGAAAAGACAGATACAATGGTAACATCCCGACTTTAAAATGTCTCAATATATGCAGGAAAAGACTGCATATACATCAAAATGTTACCAATAGTGGGATCATAGGGAACTTAAAAAAATTTTTCCTTTGTGCCCCAAATTTCCAAGAACATTTATTCATTAGAATATAAATACTGTGTGTGTGTGTGTTGTGTAAATTCTTTTTTATTTTTATTTTTTTAAAGATTTTATTGGGGAATTGGGGGAGGGGAACAGCGTTGGGGAATCAGGGAAAGGGAACAGACAAGTTGCTGTCCTTTTGTTCTTCAGTCTAGTTGTGGAGGACGTTGCTTCACTGGCCCATGTTGGTATTATCATTGTGCTCTTCCTGGGTGAGGCAGATAGGTCACCAGCCTCTGGACGGCCGCTCACGCCGGCTCACGGCAGCTCATGCCAGCCGCTCAAACCAGCTGCTGGCCACTCCGTAGCTTATGGCAGCCCATTTCAGCAGGGGCTGCAGCCTACACCGTCCCCAGTGACTCACAGCAGCTGAGCTCCAGGTCAACCTGTTGTTCACCATCTTAGCTCTAGAGGGCAGTGTCACTGGCTCTTATATGTGGGATCTGAACCGGGGCCCTGCTGCTCAGAGCTGGCATCCCAAGCTAGCTCTTAACCAACGCGCCACTTGGCCGGCCCTGTAAATTCTTTTTTAAAGAATAAACGCATATTTAATCAAACTATCTTAGCTTGGAATAAGATAGTGACATCCTGAAAAGTGCCCATTCATTCATTTATTCATTGAGAAAATATTTATTAAATATTTTTAATCTTTACTCTGTTCAGGCACTTGGAACAAGGGTACTGTGGAGGCCAGGCACGACTAGCCCTTGTTGCACGCATGGTCTGTCACACTTGCAGCCAACCAGAACAGTGCCATGGGTGCCCATTTCTAGTGAGAAGCCATCAGAATATTGGTTATAATTTGTGGAAGAAAGTAATGGTGAAATTGGCTAGCTGCTCCTCCTTTGTTTCTGGAGAAGGTGCATCATGGGTACATCCCCTTGGCATGTATGTGGCTATGGCCTGGGAATCCAAGAAAGTGACCCAGAAATCCTGCCTTCACTTTTTTTTTTTTTTTTTTTAGCTGAGCCATCCTGCCACCTGTTGGCAGCTCAACAGCAACTCAACTCAAGCTGGCATTGAACTGCCATTGCTCAGAGCTCAGCTTGCATTCTTGAGCGAGCTCTTAACCAACTGAGCCATTCGGCCGGCCCCCTTCACATTTCTTTTTGAACTTCGTTATCAGAGGTACTGAATGATGGATTTCTTGAGTTTGTACCGTTGATTCTGAGATCTGGCAGATGGCAGAGTAAGACAGAGGGAATCTAATGATGTACTGGAAATTTCGAATGGTCCCAGAAATCCCAAAGCAAAAAAGGTCCTTGGCTCTGAATGCTCCTCCATGGATGCTGACTGCCAGGCACCGCAATGGAGCCCCGAGTGGACTGGCTCAGGTCGAGGGAGAGCATGATGGGTTTTTGGTAGAGTCTTCCTTTCCCCCAATTGTCATTCTCTTTCTTCTTGATAAGAAGAGCCAAGAGAATGACTCAGGCTATTTTGGGGGGTTTTAAAGAACATGGTTTCTCAAGAAGTGCTTCATCTAGAAGAACCTGCCCACCTATCTGTGTCATTATGTCTCCACTGATCTATAGTTGACTTCAACTTGAAAGTGGTGTGAGCTTGGGGCTGAAAAGCAGGATTTAAAGAGGAAACATCTAATTTCTGGCATTTCTTAATTTCTGGTATGCAGTGTTGCAGGGTCACTGTCTGGGGCCTTTGTTTGGTATAGTATGGACCTAGAGACTATTATGTTGAGTGAAATAAGTCAGTTGGAGAAAGACAAATACCACATGATCTCACTGATATGTGGAATTTGAGAAACTGAATGAATGAGCATAAGAAACAGTAACAGTCTCATAGATATAGAGGAAAAACAGGGTTGCTAGTTGGGAGGGGTGTGGGATGAGGGAGAAGGGGAAAGGATTAGACACCATCAATAGGTAACTACAGTATTGTCACAGGGATATGAAAGACAGTTCGAGGAATATAATGTTAAAATTTTGTGGGGTGTCAGATGGTCACATGTTTTGTTAGGGAGACCACTTCATGGATGGAGTAGAGGCTTGATCACTGCACTGTATACCTGAAATTGATGTTGTATAATATTGTATGCCAACTGTAATTGAATATATAGACAGTCACGGGATGTGGATTATATGGTGGAAGGGAGTCAAAGGAATTGTAATAGATAGTACGATATGGGGGGGAGGAGTGGGAGGGGAGAATTTGGGGAAGGAGGTTGTCACTTTGAGGGGTAAACAGTATAACTATTGCACTTTGTTGTACACCTGAAGCTAATTAAAACTATATATAAATAAATAAATTTAAAAAAATCAAATTTATTTTAGCCAAAGAGTGCTCTCTGAGAGCTTCACTATCAAATGCCGTATACAAGGTACTCGTTCGTGTTTTCTAAAAAAGTCCCTAATTGTAATGTTGATAGCTGGCCCAGCTCTACTAGACCAACCTTTACATGAGGTGTCTAACTGTGAAACTTAAATCTCTTCAAAAGGACCAACAGCTCTATGAGAAAGGTGCTTTCAATCACTCTCCCAATCCAGCACCTATTCCGGATCAGAATGGTGAGAGAATTGTTAAGGCACATGTTTAGGCTCCAGGGGCATTTACAGCAAGCCTAGCATGTTTCTTTTGGAGGCTCTCTTTTGTTTGCTTCAAAATGGAATGGCCACCTCTTATATGTAAATCCGATGGGCACGCTGATGGGTATCAACCTATTTAATATGCTCCACAGCAATGATTTTAGGCAGAGGACTTGATCAAGTTTAAGGTGGAAGTAGATTTCAGTTGCTCACTAAGAGTGCTAACAAATAAATTTATACTACTTGATGCCATAGCCTAACTTCTTTTCAAAAAATGATTCTATCTTTGCCAACCAGACATAGTGTGTGATGAAAGCACAAGGAGAGGTGCAGATATTCACAACTACAATTTTTTTATTGTGAATAAAACTCTCTGGACAAACTGTAGCATCTAGATTTGATGGTCATACTCCCTTGGTGTATATAGTAATGTTTGTCTGTCAATATTTGGGTCTGCTAAGCTGAACAAGAGGAGTGTCAGTCACATTTTATGGTCCAGACACCAGGACCTTTCCAGCTATTAGAAGACCACCATCCAGCATCATGTTTATACATCTCCCTCACCAAAGCATGCAATACAATGCAAAGCAGCTGTAGTTGGTCTAATTATCCACAGGAGGAGAATAGTTTTGATCAAATTTGCTTCTCTTTCTTCTCAAGATGAATGCAATCAAATATTGATTTGGCATTAATTAAATATTGATTTGTTTATAATTATCCTTTCCTGATCAATTTCAGAGTTGGGAAGACCTTACAGTTTGCACTTAAACACTTTCTTTTACAACCAGAAGCTTCTAAAGGCACTTATTATCAAATTGTAAAACATAGGTCTTGTTTTGGACATACCTTGTCTCTTGACCTCAAATAATATTGCAAGTGCTTGCCTTGTAAGTCTCAGAATGGCAAAGCAGCAAAAACTTAATGGTGTGTCTGCTATAATTATATATGTTGGGTAAATGATGCATGAATAAAAAAATTGGGCTGAGTTTAATCAAATTTACATAGTTATTTTTTAACCATTTCCATGACTTAATTTTTAACCTACTAGTTATCATAATTTTAAAAACATTATTTGTCTTGGAAAGTTAAAAGCATACACAAAATAGAATACTATAATGAACCACCATGTATTATTACCTAACTTCAACAGGAATCCATGTTTTGCCAGTCTTGTTTCATCTATAGCTTCATATGCATTGTTTTGTTTGTTCGTTTGCTAGAGTATTTCATTATTATTATTATTATTTTTTTGAGGGCAGTGTCACTGGCCCTCATATGTGGGACCGAACCAGGGCCGCTGGCTTCCCGAGCCAGCACTTAACCACTGCGCCACTCGGCCGGCCCTGCTAGAGTATTTCAAAACAAACCTCTGGCATCTGTCAATACTCTTTATTTCATTCTCAAGAAATCTTGATGTGGTCAAATAAAAATCAGCCAATATACCTCTGCTTTCATATTTTGATAAAGTGTGCAAAAAGATGTACAAATGATACAAGAAAAGTTTCAGGGTAAATATCTTAATAAGATGTGAAAAAAATGAGGTTTCCACTTCAAATAAGACAATACAAATAAGCATAGCTCTATCTATGTAGCACACATACTGTGTTTCAAAAAGAAACAAAAGAAAATGCATGTTAGATTCTTAAGGACTTAGCTTTTCACATTAAGAATATATGTGCTTTAGGATTTTTTTAAAGACAAAGATAGCTTGTTTTGTTCATGTTTACATATACAGTTTATGTTTTATGGTAAATTACTAGTGCATTGAATATATAAGATGGCACATGGTCTGTGAGTACAGAAAATGGAGCAGGTCATTTCATCAACTTTCATGTGCAGAGGGACAGCTCTCTCCAAAGGCTGTGAGAGGCCAGGTTGATGAATTTCAAGAATATAAGACCTCTTCAAAACTTACTCAAGTATTTATTAGCCATCATTGAGCCAAAATTTAACATGAGTCTCATGAAAAATTAAAACTTTTTAAAACTCCCAACTTGACACCCTTATGTTTCAAGCCCCAAGAAAGTGCCTCTGCTAAGTCATAAACCATGGACTTTGGAGGCTGTGACAAACGACTCTGGCTATGTGGCTGGGTCTCCCTGACCTGGCAGATTCTGCTGGCGGCATAAAACACAAAGCGACAGATTAAGCAGTTTACCAACACCGTAAAAAATCTCAGGAATACATTCCCTTTAATCAAAAATCCTATATCGTAACTAGGCAGCCGCAGTCCTGAAACCACACAGATTTCCTTACATTCCTCTGTCCATGAACAAGATCTTAGACTTTCCCTGAAACGCCGGACATGATGATTATGTTCATACATTTTTATAATTTACATGTCCGAAGAAAAATACTCAGCTCTGGCTGATGGTGCGGGAGAATTTATTTTCACTAGAAAGGGAATGACCCATAACTCATGAATGGCAGCGCTTAAAGTGAGTTATGGAGGTTACTCTCCTGTGCGAGGAAATGGATTGGATTATCCTTCTGCCCAATTGTATGTTTGGTTATTAGCACACCAGGTTCTTAATTATGTGTGGCTTTGCCTTTTTCCTTTTATAAAATAAATGCGGATAAAAAGAATGTCAGCTAGAAGCATGGAGTGCCTGATTGGGGCTCAGAGATGTGGCCAGAAAGAATAAAAATAGAAGCCTTCTCAAAGATTAAAAAGCAAGTCTTAAATATACACACTGTAGTCAAATTTATTAGCTCTGCAGTTAATTTATAGTGCCCAGTGCTGATATTCTGCTAAAACATTAAAAATCACTCCTTTCCTAAATTAAAAATTTGCCATTTTAGAAGTTACATTAGAAATCAAGGCATACCTACACGAAGATTAAAGAATTGGTTTTTATAATATGCAGATTTTATTGTATTATTATGATAATGATGCCATTTATTTAAGAGCAAATATAGCTAGTTACCACTTACATCGATAAGGAAATGCAATGTAAAATGATATGTGATGATGATAAATATGATTATTGTTACTTTATTATAGTCAGTTATAGAACAGAACATGTAGATCTCTTCGTTGTAGTCTACAAAGAAATTCGATTTCTGTTGAAATTAGGACTCTGGTGATTGAGCAAAAGCATTTTACTTTAAAATTCAACTGGTTCTGTCCTTGGGATGGAGGAAAAACAGTCCCTGTTGTGCTTGTAAGATCTTTCCGAGGAAATTTTCTGCCTCAAAAATCAAGGACCTTCCTGAACACGGCAGACAGCAGACCGTGCATTATCTTCAAGCTGGTGAATAGGACAGGTTTTTCTCCCTAAACATCCCTTCTACTCTCTAGTTTGAATTATCAATAAAACGGCTTGGCTTATCTCTGAAAATAACCTTGGTGACAACACAAATATGGACTTAAACACGCTACCTCCACATTTAAGATTTAAGCAGCCCCCAATAAATGTCAGGGGGTGTCAATGTGTTTGCTGTGATACTTGGTTATTATTAGTGTTTAACGGCATTTCCCCACCAGCGCCACGCTGCCAGCACCACCATAAATTTTAATGTGATCATGTGCTCTCCTCTTTTCATATCCAGTGAATTCTGCAAGATCATAATATTCTATATGAACCCTGGCTGAACCTTGGTGTGATACGAAGAAAGAACAAGATTTCTAGCAGTGATAGTTGTTCATCATTTTATAGTGTTTTTTTTTTTTAAACTGGACACTGAGCAACAAGGTTCCCTTAATAATATTACCCTAAACTAAATCCACTCATTCAATGAATCTTTATTGAGCCCTATAGGATGCAGGGCATGGCCCAACGTGCTAATGAGTACATTTATGGGATAGTAAAGAATACTGACTCTTAAGGAAACCTTTTTTTCCCCCCTGGAAAATCTGTCAGTGCTCATACATCATTTATAAAACTGAGAAATGTCTCTGCAACCTTGGCACCACTACATGCCTTTTATTTTTACAGAGCACAAACAAAAGCATAGCTGTTTTCTTTATCTGGTCTACGTTATAGATATAAGAAATGGGCTTATCATCTTTCATTATGTGTGCGCTTGATGGAGTATTTATTGTACAAGCTTCCATAAATAAAAGAGAATTTGTATAATTATTCTTGCTCTGTAGGTTTAGATTCCTTGTTTTAACCATAAACAGAAACTAGCATGACATACTGTATTTATGCACGGAATTAAAAAATATTTGGCAAATTTTAGCTACCAAAATATCTCTATAGAAGCAAGGAATAATGTTGAAGCTTTCATTTCAAAAATCTGGAATTTCAGGCCAGAGGCATGGAATAAATGAGTAAGTCATTAACAGGGTTCCTAGTGAACTAAATTTCCATCATTTTATATAAAATTGCCTATTCTTCAAAGCAATTCTTTGTTTTTAAAAAAAATTTCTAAAGGAACAAAACTGCTTTGTTACTTAGACATAAGGTTCACTATTCTTGCAAAAAAAATTTCCAGTCAATAAATTTATAGTCTGTGTTTGAAATAATTTTAAGGTTAAATGTTAGGAAGCTGGTGCATATATTTATAATTTGTTTGTCCTGTTGTACACGGTGTCGTAATTTGCTCAGCAATGACACACACCTATGTATTTTCCCATTCCCAGAGACAATGGGCTTAGAAACATAAAACACCCAGAGATGTAAAGTCACAGGGAAAGTGCCTTATTATTCATGCTAACGGCTTAGTGGGCAAGGAGACAGTCAGAATACAAGCCTCGACTGACAGGAGGGGCCGTTTTTTGCATGGATTGGCTTTGTTGGTGTCTCTTTTAAGCAAAGAGTGTGGGTGAGTGTGCTTCAGTAGCGTCTGTCCTAGAAGGAAAGAGCACTCCCAGGGAAGGTTGGGAAGGTTCCCCCCCAACCCCCCTTTCCTGGCAACTGGCTGGGAATCTTTGCCTTGGAGTGCCATCTAGAGGAAATTCCGTGCACGTGTCATGCTTTCTTGGCTTTGTGACGAGCTGAATCCAGTGGTTGGGTGTATGGTGATTTTTTTTTTTTTCAGATTAATAGAGATTTTGGTTCTATCTCAACACATAGAAATAGAATCCGAGAAAACTAGAATGTAAATAGAACCACTGATGAGCACAAAACAGCGAAATACCCTAATAGTCTTCAGGAGTACCTGAAGCGTTAGTGTCCATTCATGGAAAAAACGGTTATCATTTTCTCATAGGCTGAGGTCATATTCCAGAAATTAGAATTGATGAATGAATTAAATTCATGTTTTCCTTCATTGATCAAGTAATCTTTGGAAACTCTATAATTCTTTTCTTAGTTAAAAACTTCTGATTTATCAGATTGCTCATGGTCAAGTTGGAGAAGAGACTGCTTGTTAAGGACAAAGGAAAGTTGACATTTTCAACCTATTGTAACCCTTGGTCAAGTTCAGCGAAATTTAATGAGTAGAAAATAATATCTTTTCCAGATGTGGCTACTCAATTCAATGTGAGGGAGGAAAAAAATAACATTTACCAATGTATTTTTTTCAAAGTCATATTTTTATTTTGCAGTCCTTGCTCCCCACCACTTCCAAGAGAACTTAAACAGTGAATTCTTCTCTTTTGGTGCTAGCATTAATACAAAAACAGAACCCAAATCTTCTTAAACAGTGATACTCTCCAAGTTTGCTTAGCAGACTTGCAAAAGTAATTAGACCCTTGAAACACTCTTACATTGAGTACCCTCATTGTGGTGACATACTTTGTGAGTCCTGTTTTCTTCAATTTCTTGAAAGGATCAAGATTGTCCATGTTATGAAAACATTTACTGAAGACAGTGGGGAAGGGTATGCATTTCCTTTCACTCCTAAGCGTCCACCTTTATCCTGCCGCTCTTGCCAGCTTTCCCCATTCTAACTATTTCAAGGCTTGTCATAAAAGTCTGCCATTGACATCTCTAACTCACAGTGTCATGGCCATTCCTTTTCCTTCGTTGAAAAAGGTTCCTGCTTACTTATTTTGGCGATTCACCATAAATCCATAGGTTCTCCAAAATAATAGGTTAATAATTTCTTTATCGAATGTTCTCTGTGTGCCAGACACATGAACGCTGCACAGAGAAAATTATCCCTTGTCTCCTGAGATCTGATATGAAAAAGCAAGATGAAAGTGGTTATTTCTTTGTTTATTTTCTAGCAGCATTGACACTTGAGCAATTAAGGCTCACAGTGCAAAGCATCTCCCTTTCTCACTTGACTGGCTGACTGCTTTCATGGCGTATGTTACTGCAGGATGGGGTCAGTCCAGTTTTTCCGGGCTAGTCTGCTTGTTCGCTTAGGCAGTTGAGGATTCAACAAAAAACAAAAACACAAACCAAGTCCTTGAGTATAACAGTGAAGACATTATGGTTCCATCTTCTTTGCTATGTGCACATTTCCGTTCCAAGTCAATCCAACATGTATTGGTTGAAAACCTACCAAGTACATGATAGAGTGCCAGGCGCTGGTGAGACTCTCAATAAATGGATGTTGGGCAAATACGTGAAGGTTATTGAAAGAACAAGAAATGATCTCTTTCACTTCAAGCAGCCTACTCTATAGGAGAATGAGAGACTGTAACTTAAAATACATGGCAGAAAGAAAGATGTGTTGTGCCAGACACTGTGCAGAGAAATAGGTAATTATTGATGCTTGGGGAGAAAAGGGAAGAGTTACTGGAAAAACTGGCATTAGATCAATGCCTTAAAGGATGAATAAAATTTTAATAGGCAGAGAATTTCAGGAGGAGGGAGCAGAATAGTTTTCGTTCATTTGGACCAAAGAAAAATGTATGTCATAATGGAGTTCCCTATTTTGTGTTTAATTTTTAACCTGGGTGAAAAGATGTAAGGTATTTAGGTTTATGTTATGAGAATCCAAAACTTGTGTTCTCTTTTTTTTCCTGTATGGTAAATATGTTTATACACATATACACCCACATGTATGTATACATATGTATGAATATATAACCATGAGGCTAATAAAACTCAATAAATTTGAGCCAGGAAACATTTTACTAGATGATAGTTGAACTGTCTAAGTGCAAATAAGGCCAAAAACAAGCCTTATTTCTTGCCAGCAAGTGGAGATGAATAGAGGATTTTGTTTCAAACTTTGCCACAAATTTGCTTTTAGATTAAATTTTAAGGCTTACTTCTGGCCAGCTGCCTTAGATATCTGCATAAGGAAGATTGGCCATTTTTACTGGGTTACAGCCCCTGGAACAGAGACTTTAAGCCTGATGCACCCCTAACCCCTGAGAACATTCCCTTCCCTTGGCCTCTCTGGCATTCTCCCAGAGAAGCATTCTCTCAGGACTCCCATCTCCCTGTGGGTAATGTTCACACAGCCCTACTTTGGCTTTCCACCTGCCTAGGGAATCTTATCCAGTGATTTCTTGGTTCAGTTACCTATCCCCATATCCTCTGCAAAAAGATTACCTTGAAAATCTAAGCATTTCTTTTGTAAAAAGAACCAGTTTCCCAAAATAAAACATTAAAAAGAGGCTCAAGCAATCATTCCAAGACAACACCTACTTCAAGATGTCAGTGGTGCTACAGCTTTAAAGCTCAGACATTGTTGTGAAATAACCAGGGTAGGTAAGTTCCAAGGTAAAATAAATCGCATGGCAATTTGCCAGACACAGAAATGTGAAGAAGGCCTGTAGAACCACACTATGCCAGATGAACTTCCACCAGCATTAAACACACTTACAGTTAACATCGCAAACATCAGCTGGCACACGTTGAAGGCGTGTCTCCAGTTGTGGTACAGAACCATTCGATAATTTTTCCTCACTGTTAACAGCCACCTACACAGTGTCTGAAATGGGAAGGCAAAGGTCAATCAGGCAGTTGTATGTCTCCAGTGGACCGTTATCAAAGCGATGCCTTATGTCTGAGGAACCCCCAATGATCAAAGTCCTTCCAGGAAGTCATCTCATGAGGTGTGCAGAGAAAGTATTATCATCCCTAATTTGTATTTGGGAAACCTGAGGCTCAGAGTGGCCCCCATGTTGTCCCAGGTGCATTCCTGGAATCACCCAAGACATAACATCTTACCTCATAGTCGATTTTAAATTTCTGTACCATCCCCAGCTCCATGAACATCCGAAGAGCAGCTGTGATCATGGCGTCAACGTCAAGAGAAAAGTCATCAAAATGTATGTCATCAATGGCAAGTTCTGACACCAAAGGGATGTTGGCTGCCTACAAAAGCAAACGGCATAAGTCAGGCCAAGTTCACCAGCTTTCCCAAACCCCTCATCTTGCTCTCCTCTCTCTGCTTATCAGACATGCCACATAAATCAGACCTGACCTACACTTACACTCTGTTACAGCTCAACTCTGAGCTGGAAATGTCTTTTGTTTCTGAACTGCAAATGCCCCAAGCAAATGAAGGGGGAAGGGAGGAGGAAGCTAATCTGAAGAAAAAATATACGCACTGGATCTAGTCTGCAGAATTTAGAATACAAAGCTGTCTAGTTTACTGAAACCAAAGTCACACAATATATTCTGATGCATAGTACAGAGCACTAAATGCAAGAAACATCTGGGCAGCCAGCAGCTGTGAATTCTAATTGCTGCTATTCAGGAGAAGGACACGGGATACACCATTTTGCCTTGTTCCTTGTATCCTTACATCCCGAAGCTGTGCACGTGTTCTTTGTTACACACACGTTCTGTATATTGAGAAGGATGGAAAGGATCAGACAACACATCTCTGGTGCAAAATATGTTTTCTTAATAAAACAGATATTTGGAAGGTTAGTGTAAACATATGTTTCATTGAAGAAATAAATTTGCAGTATTGTTCAGCTTCATTCTCTATGAACATCACAACATAATTACAATACTGGTCATACATATATTTGCCCCACTGTATCCACAGGGGATTGGTTCCAGGACCCCAGTGGATACCAAAATCCACGAATGCTCATGTCCCTTAATTAAAATGTCATATAATTTGCTTATAACCTACCCATATCCTCCCGTATACTTTTAAACATCTCTAGATTACTTATAACATAATGTAATGTAATATAATATAATATAATGTAATATAATATAAGATAATGTAAATGCTATGTAAATAGTTGTGATAATGTATTGCTTAGGAAATGACCAAAAAGTCTGTACATGTTTCCTACAGATGCAGACATCATAGGCCTGACTGCATAGTACATGTTAGCAACAACATAACATTTAAAAAATATATATTTTCAATCTGCCACTGGTTGAATCCTCTTAGATGTGGAATCTGTGGATACGGAGAGCTGTTTTCAAAACACTCATGGCAGGCAGCTGTCAATCAGTTGTCCTACATAAATTTAAAGGGAAGAAAAAGAAATCTATGGGAGTAATCTTTTTGCTGATTTCATTGAGTTTACCATATATCCTTTGGACCACTCTTGGTAATGGAATCATTTCTATGTTTCCAGATTATCAAGGACCATTCTGTATTCTTATTCCCAGCCTATTTGCCAAGTGCAAATTACCCAGGCAGTAATTTATGAGTATACTCTGGAACTACCTTGGGTGATCAACAAAATCTAACTCTGGTCACTGTAAACATCCCTGAAACCACATAATCAATCCTTTCTTCCCACCTTCATGCTCCTCCACGCTTCTCCACAGGAGTTTACATCATAGGCTAAACCCCAAACAACTGGTTAGTTCCTACCACATGGAAGAACACTGAGCAAATACATAAATTACAGGACAAGCTATATTCTGCAAGTTGTTTATTTTCATTAAAAGTTAATTAGCTTACCCTTCAGTGAATCATTTTAATATATTAACATATTTGTAGAATCTAGCTCCTTGGAATTCAAAGGTGAGGCTTCTGAAATTCAAACATGGTGGTAGTAGAAATATGTCCTTACCTGAGGTTTCTGGCCTTATGCTAAGCTCTTAACTACTTTGTTTTTTACTTTAAAAATATTTTAAAATGAAAGTTATATACGCATATAGTTTTTTGAGTAAATTAGGTCTGCAAAGCTACACACACACACACACACACACACACACACACACACACACACACACACTAGCAGAACCCTTCTGGTACTAAAATTTTCCCTCATGCAGAGTCACCACTTTCAAATCATCTAGATACTTTTTTGTTTTTCGTATTTGGTAAAGTAGGATGCTTGTGATTTTATTTTTTGATCATTTTCTGTTTTAAGTATTTTCTATTAGCTTCCTAACATCGAAGATGAAGATTAAGCTGTCTTACACTGTATCTGTAACCTCTGCTGCCTCACACACTAACCCTCCTCACTCCCCAATACAAAAATATCATAACTTTGTTCAGAGAAATATTCAGGGTTAGATTATCATGACTATGTAAAAGACATTCATAGCTAAGTCATGTAATTTACTATGATTATTTTTGCTTTCCTTTCCTTGACAGCATTTTGTATTCTGCAGAGTTAATAACTGTCTTATTTAATGTGTGCTTAGTTGTCTATGTGCTTACCATTAATTCAACCCCTAAATTCTCCCCCAGTTTTCTAAGTCTCATCTGAAAATGTTCAAATACTTTTGGATATCCCATCAAATTTCATGAAGAAATCCCTCCTGGAACTTTCTGAGCCTCTGCAATCTGGACTGGTGGTCTTCAATGTCTAGTAGGTAGCTTTCATCCTAGGAGTTTTTTTCACCATAATTCTGGGGGGTGACTTCATCTCTCTTTCATCCCACATCTTTCTCTTTCCCTGATTTCTCTCCTCATTATGGTGAGATACATCCTCCAACAGCTTCCCCCCCAAAAAAAGTGCATTGTAGAAAAATGTATGAAACCTTGCATGTCTTAAATTGTTTTCACATTATTGTCACATTTGACTGATAGTTTCTCTAGATGCAGATTTCTAGGATGGAAATAATCCCATCAAAATTTGGAAGACATTGTTCTTTTAGCTTTAGATGTTCCATTTGGACATCTAATAGTCGGAAGCTGTTCAGTCTTAATCCTTTGAAAATGACTCCCTCTCCTGGACCATTTTTGTAGGGTCTTCTTTTTGGCTTTCAGAGTTCTGAAATTTCATGAATATGTGCCTCAGTGTAAGTTTATTTTCATCTATAATCCTAGGTACTTTGTGAGCCCTTTAATCTGGAAAATCCTGTCCTTTAATTCTAGTAAAATTTTCCTGGAATTCCTTTTATTGATCTTTGGACTGTTTTTTCCTTTTTCTCCTATATTCCATTTATTTTTCTTCTTGTTCTATTTTATGGGAAGTATTTTCTCTCCTTATTCCTGATACTTCATATCATAGTTTCTATTTTTAGGGATCTTCTTTTCTTGTCTGGATATTCCTTTGTCATTTTGTAAATCACATCCTAATTTTGTTTCACAAATACAATACCTTCTCTGACCTCTCTGGGGATGTTGATAATTCTACTTGACATTTTCTTTTCCCTTAATAATTTACTTCACTCCCTTCACTTTGCCTTAGCCTCTTTTTTTTTTATTGTGGTAAAAAACACATAACCTAAATTTATCCTCTTAACACTTTTTAAGGGTACAGACAGTATTGTTAACTATATGCACATGGCTGTACGATAGATCTCTAGAACCTTTCATCTGGCATAACTGAAACTGCACCCAATGAACGAAAACTCCCCATGTCCTCCTCCTCCAAGGTCTTTGCGACCACCATTCTACTTTTCTGTTCCTATGATTTTGACTACTTTAGATACCTCATATAAGTGGAATCATGCAGTATTTATCTTTTTGTGATTGGTTTTTTTCACTCAGTATAATGTCTTCAAGGTTCATCTATGTTGTACCATATGACAGTATTTCTTTTTTCCCCTAAGGCCGAATAATATTCCATTGTATGTATATACTACATTTCTTCATGCATTCATCTGTCAATGGTCTACTCTCTTTCTTAATCAGCTTATCCTTCAATAAGTCACTTTAATATAGTAGAGGCTTTAGAGGTACTAGAGGTTTTCCCTGGCAGTATGGGGATCTTTGATTTCCCACTCCTGTTAAAAAGTGGGGTCCTAAAACCTCCTATTAGAGCTTGTGGGGGCTTCTCTATAGGGGGATATGACTAACTATTTCCTGGGGGAAGCTACCAAATGTTGCTATCTTTAGGTCTTTGTTCTGTAGCTACTCAGATTCCTCAGAGAAGAACCTTCTGGCTGAAGCTAGTGGGGAAGGAGGGTGAAGAAAGAACCTCAGCATTGGTCTACAACTCTTAATTCAATCTCCCCGTACTCCTGTCCTCAAGCTCTTCACTGGTGTCCCCTTAACCCAAAGATGTGCTGTTATACCTCCTTTAAAGGATAAGCCACCAGTCTTTATGAAGTGGAGAAATGAGACAAATTATCTGGAGATCTAACTGCTTCTTAGATTCCCTCTTTCCCTGTTTACATAAAGCCCCACCTTCATCCCCACTTCCAAAGGCTACTTAATTAGTCAATTCCTGAGCTATTTGGGGGTAGAGGTCTGGTATAAATCTGTTCGCCTCTCAGTTTTTCCTATGACTATCTTATTTTGGCTTTCTTTGATTTGCTAAATCACTTAATATTTGTCCATTAAATGACTTCATATTTATCTACTTCTTTGTCTTTGAGGATTTATGCCTTAAAAAATATCCCTTTATTGTTGTTTTAGTGTGGTTTGAACAAGGAAGAAAAGAAAGTGAGGGTGTTTATCATTTTTATCTAAAATTTATGGAAAGTATCTTAATTAAATGATGCCTTAAATGACCAGCTAGGAGAACTTAGAGGTCAGCTAGTCTTTGGTCTTTAGTCCTTTTGTTTCCATGGGCATGGGCCTGGCTGCAACCATGTAGACCTCTTCCTCTTGTTATGAGCCCCTGTGAGTTCACTTGTGTCAATCCTGACTTTGCTTATTAGGCTGTAAGAAACTTAGAGGCAGATGCCATATTTCTTTCCCTTCGGGAAGCTCTGAAACGACTCTACTTCCATCACATGTTTCAGGGCTTTGCATACAGAGAATGCCATGCACTTAGAGTGATCTGTGCTTGTTGTAACTGTTCACATTCAAACTCAAATATAACTTGAAGACCACTTCCCAAAGGGTAGAAGCCCTGTCCCAGAAAACACAAATCCTCCTGGTCTCAGGAGGAGAGACTGGTTCTGAACTGGCAAAGGAGGTCTAACTTTCTGTCACCAAGGAGCAGAAATAGCGATGGAAACAGCATTGCTGCTCTCCAGGTGGCCCCTGTCTTGTAGATTATTAATAGTGTATTCCCTGATGCCATTATAAATCCTCTACCCTTCAGAGGCACTAAATTCACTTAATTATCTTAAAAATTAAAGAATATAGGCATTTTTTCATTATGAAATGTTAATGGAAAGGAAATAAGAACATTAGGTTGAAAAATGGAGGATGACCTCTGGTTCACCAAGACCCATCCTTGCTGACCTTGTCTTTTTTCCCCTAATAGGTTGATTGATCCACAGTTAAATCATACCAGTCTATAGATCACCCTGAGCCCTGTCGTAAACCCTTGCTGGCACTTGTAGATGCAGAGAAAATCCAAGCCGTTCAGGAATGACCATTTTCCAGCTATTTTGAGATATATGGTTAGTTTTCATCCACATTCTTGAATTCCAGAGCAGTTTCTGGAGAAAACTCTGAATAAAGAGTAGTGTGTATCTTGAAGAGGCATGCATGAAGGCCTAGTCTGCAAATGGTTTCGGAAAGGCCCTCTGTTGCCAAATTTCCTTGTTATGGATACACAAGCTCCCTATTTCTTCTGGTAAGTAGAGAATGGGACTGTATCTTCCAAAGCTATAATTACTCTAGCCATAGGATATTAACAAAACAAATCAAAGTCAATTTCTCCAAGTGTCAGTCTTCAACTTTTAAATATTTATAAGGTACCATATCCCTAAATCAAAGAAGAGTGCTACAATCCAAAATAACTACTGAATTAATAGCCAGGAAATAACATTTGGATAAAAGAACCATTTACTTTACTGCAGCAATAAATGAAAACACAGAATTATGAGTCTGGGAGCTAATTTGAATAATGTTCAAGAAGTAGGACTTTAGCAGGCTTGGAGCACCTGATATCCTTTGACCATTCCTCTTCTTTGTTTGAGTCTTAATAGTTAAGTGGTTATCAAAGGGAGTCATAAAACTGCCTCCTCTAAAATTGAAAAGGTAGCTTTACAAAGAGGCTGTAAAATGCTAAAATACTATCCTGGATCCTTTGACACATGAATATTACACTTTGTGATGCTCAGAAAATGGAAAGAAACAACAAAGTGGGCGGTGGTCTGACCCCAGCCATTCAAAAGGGAACTGACTTGTTGCCAATCTAGCCCACTTCCTCACTCACCCCTCTGAACAGAGGCAGGAGTGGGGACCTTAGTATTCTCAGATTCAAGATAGGAGACTGGGCTGTGGTGATGTGAAAGGGACTGCAAACTTCTTTGTTTCACGAGCACTGTTACAGCACTTAAATGCCTGGGACTCTTCTCACACTTTCTGCATATTAAATCGTTTGATCTTCACAAGGACCCTAAGAGGTAGGTTATACTTTTAATCCCATGTTACAGATGAGGCAACTGAAACAGATGATAGACGATTTGTTCAAATTTGTACAGTTGTGACTGGCAGAGGTGGATTTGAACCTGGGGAGCCCGGTTCTCGGACTGGTTCCTAACTGGTTCTAAAAGTGGGCTGCTACCAAGCCAAAGGGTTCTCCATTCCCGCATTATAGAAACTAACTTGGGTGTACCATGGACTGTGTTTGGGATTTAGATCCAAATGATTAGTTTATCCATGCATTTTTTATGATGAGCAGCCTGGATCCACTTGAGGGGACAATGTTTTGGTCTTAAATGAATCCATTTGGGGAAATCTCTAAACTTACAACTCACTGAGGAATAAGCCCCAGTCGTTAGTTTTGTTTTGATTAGAGTGAACACAGAATCAGCTCAGCATTCCCAAGATCACCCTGAAAAAATAGCTTGTCCTCTGAGGGGGTAGAGGAAGACTCAGGCAGAGGATGACATTAGCTCAGACGGGCCCGCAGAGCATTCGTGGGACTCTAACACCACCCTTGGCCAGGCAAGATAACTTGGTAAAATAGGGGAAGCAGGAAAAAGGTGATGTGGTGGGGTGGAGAGCAGGGAGATAAGGGATCCTTCTGTCTAGATGGGATTCTGGGAAGGTTTCTTTGGACATCTGGGACACAGCTGAACAATGCTTAAAACAAATATGCACTCCAGCTTTAGAAGGACTAGAAGTCCTGGCAGTAACTGGTAGTTTAGACAGCATACAGTCACAATTCCACTGGTGAAGAGTGAAATGTTAACTAATTTCTATTGCTGCTCAGGAAAGGAGGAAACAATTTCTTATGAATCCCTACCTGTGCCAACTTCCGACCAGGGAAAGCTGGGATGTTTAGGTGCCTCACAGGTTTATCCACCACACAGGAATCTTATGCGGAAAGATACAAAATTCCAAGGAGAGAGTGATAAAGTGCTGGTAGTGCTGTCAGCTGGGAAGATGCTAGCCCCGCAAACTTGCAGGCTACGCCAGCTCGGACAAACAACACGAGAAACTACCAAGGGCTATGAAGCCACCTGGTGCCATGTAGCAGTGATGTGAAGATGAGAGTCATGTTTCTGGGGCCAGGCATACAGTGAGATTATTAAACTCTGCATCTCATGGGCTAAATTTATATATAGCAGTAGTACAATTTAGAACATATGAGTGAATATAAATTTTCAAGAATTGCCAAGAAACATTTTTAAAAGAAGAGTAATAAGGCCTTATCTCATGTTTAAAAAGAGAATAAACATAGTATATGCTTATATGTTAAAACATAGACTTTATCCCTTTAACTCAACCCATATTTTTATTATGTCACACCCTCTTTAAATGCCTTTAAGGGCTCCGTGTGGCCTGCTGAACAAAGTAAAATTCCTTAGCTTGGCATTCAAGGCTCTTAATAAACTGGTTTTGCATTGCCAATCCAGAGTTATCATCTTCTAGTCTTCTATGGGAGCATCGGGCTGGGCAATTTATAATTTTTATTCTTGTCTCTCCCTCTGTGGCTTCAGATTGTTCTACCCTTACGTCTATTGGGTTTGACTTCTTCCTTTCTCTCTGCCAACAGAAATTTAAACCCCATCTTCTTTATAAGTTTATTCCCAGTCATTCATTCCTATCTTATCCTATGGTGACCTTTCCCTTCTCGGCAGTTGTATAAATCCCTGTAATATTTATAGTCACTTTATACTCAATGGCTTTCAAGCATACCCATTAGAGCAGGAATTAGGTCCCTGACTCATGTGTGCAGAGTGGCTTGAATGTCTTTAAGTGTGATTTGGGGGAAGGGTCCATAGCTTTCTTCTCACCCCTCTGTGGTTTGACAGGGATTCTGTAGCTTGATAAACTTCCTAGGTGATCTTTATGTACACTCAGATTTGAGAAGAACTTCCCATGGGCTGTTTGCTCCTAGGATCTTGGTACCCGTGAACACCTGTTTCACTTTAATAATGCACATCAAATAGCTTACCAAGCCAAAGGGCATTTTACATATTTGTCTTCTTTAAGTACATAAAAACAAGGAGTATTAGTGGGCAATATGATTATATTAAAAAAGAGAGGGGAGTTTAAAGAAATACAGTCTCCTTAGTATAACATACCTAGCTTCTTACTAACTTTAAATTCTCAATTATTGCTTAATTCACTTTGGTGTTCTAGGCTTGAGTAGACCTATTACTTTGAATCTCCTAATAGGAGAATGAAATTGCTATCACCTCTTCACATGTGATTTTCAGAAATTTCATCAGAAGTTAAAAATCGAATGGCCTTCCTTTTATTTCTGTTTGAGCTCTTCTAGTAAAACAATCTTATCTATAAGATTGTTTCCTATTAATCTCAGAAACTGTCTTGTAATCTTTCATGCAGTAACATAAAGCCTCATGGGAAGATGGTTCCTACGTATTTTCTTGTCATGGTGAGAACCAAAAGAAAAAGAAACATCATATCCGTCTTTCAAACAGAGAAACTTTCTCTTACGGGACTGTCTTTTCAAACCTGGCTCTTTGGTATTTCTAATATGCCCTCGTTGTCTATGTTTATCAATGAAACAGTTGTCCTTAGCAACACTGAAAATGTAAATACTGAATTTCAACAAAATAGGTGATTTTTAAAATGATTTTCTTTTTTCCAGTACATAACATTTAAAATTAAATTTAAAACAATTCAGTATAAGCTTTTTAAAAAGAAAGGCATCAGGTGTTTCTTCTTAAACAAATGCTTATATCCCAAGTCAGTTGATGTAATATTTGTTTATATATTTCTGTTTTCTGTAGTTACTTTGTAAAAGAAGATTGTTTAGAAGATTACAAGATGAATACATTTTGCAGTGTGTACATTACAATGATCTTAAAGGCAGTGTAGACGGTGAAAGATAATCAGCAGTAGTATGATGATGTGTAGAATCTTTAATTTAAAATGACTGTTCATCACACCTATGGTTCCTAGTGAGGTGGGCACTCTCAAGTAGTTTTTCTTTTAAAACTATATATCTCTCTTTATAAAAGTTTACTGCTTTCTTATTAAAGTTAAGTCAATATGGTACATCGAAGTGTTATTTTGTTGTTGCTGGTGATAGTGGTATATATAACCTGCTTTGTTATATCCCCCACCCAAAATGTTTAATGTGGATTTCAAAGATCCATGCAGTAACAGAGAATAAAAGAAAATCAAAATAGGCTAGAACTCAAAGGGAATTCAGGACAGGAAAACAAAACATGACCAGAAATGAAGCTATTAGACAAAATGTATGCCATGGCATCAGTACATTTGTAAGAATAGCCAGAAATTTGTCTGTAACTTCCTAGCAATCACCACAAAGAGAATCTGATGTGTTAGATGATTTACAGTGTCCATAGTATTTTTAAAAAGCAGGGGCTAAGGAAACCCATAGAGACCCAGCTATACCATCTCTGCATCTAGAGAGAAATGTCTCTTGTGTTTTTCAGGGAAAAAAATTCCCAAGCCAGCAGTTCTTAAAGTGTGGACTCCAGACCAGCTACATCAGCATCACCTGGGAACTTGTTAGACATGCACGTGCTGAATCAGGAACTCGATTTGTGCTTAGCAAGCCCTCCAGGCGATCCTGGTGCCCACTAACGTTTGAGAACCATCGCTCTAAATGTTAACACCACAGTCAGCACAGCAGTGAATTGCTCAGAGCTGGGGTGGCTTTGGGTGGTATGCAAATTTTGGGGGATGAAAGGCAAAGTTATATGAGATTCTTCAAGGAAGTGAAAAGCCATTGACTGATGAGGGTTCGCTGTGCAATTCTTTTGACACATTTTATAGTTGGAATTTTCATAATAAAATGTTGGGAAAAAAATATTTCACTGCCAACAAGTGATGAAACATCAAGCTAACAATATTATCCTCCAAGAAAAAGGTTTGAATTTATCAGGGATTTGTACAGTGATGTTACTAGAAAGTATGGTCTCAATTTTTTCAGTAATTGTTTTCTCTTAAAGATATTTATTGAATTTTCCCTGTAGTTGCCTAGAACAGATATGGGCTCTAATCCTACCTCCAAGACCTACATGCTAAGTGGCCGTGGGCAAGAAACTGAAGTAAGCCTTGGATTGAGCGTTCTTCATGTAGAGGATAATAAAACTGTGTTGCACAGTTGTTTTAAGGAGTGAGTGAAATAACAAACATGAAGAGTCTAGCACAGTGCTTGGAAATAGGAAACACTGAATAATAGTGACTGTTCTAATTACAGTTATTGTTGGCATGTCACTGTTACACTCATTTTTATACTGATGTCAGCCTCAAGGATGGATATGGGAAATTTCAATAACTAGACCCCGAAGATTCAACTCAACCTTCTCTCTTAGGAGACCTGTAAATTTAATTCAGGTTATTTATTTATTAATTTAATTTATTTATTTTTAAAGATTTTATTGGGATTTGGGGGAGGGGAACAGCGTTGGGGAATTGGGAAAGGGGAACAGACAAGTTGCTGTTGTTTTGTTCTTCAGTCTAGTTGTGGGGTACATAGCTTCACTGGCCCAAGTTGGTATCATCATTGTGCTCTTCTTGGGTGAAGCAGTCACTCGCTGGCCATTGGATGGCCGCTCATGGTGGCTCATGACAGCTCACGAAAGCACACGCCAGCTGCCAGCCAGCCCCACTGTAGCCTATGCCATTGCCGGCAACTTACAGCAGCCCAGCTCCAGGTTGAACTGTTATTCACCATCTTAGCTGTAGAGGGTACAACGTCACTGGCCCTCATATGTGGGAGCCGAATCAGGACCATGCTGCTCAGACTGAGCATCCCAAGATAACTCTAACCAATGCACCACTCAGCTGGCCCCAAAGTTTAATTCAGTTTAATTCAACACTGTATTGCATGCCTAACTCTACAAGAGGCTCTGCACTGTGCTAGCAATACATTTATGAGTCAATATGGTTTCTGCATTCTCAGTCTGTTGGGGGACAGAGAAAATATGTAATCACTGTAAATACAGTGTGGTAAGTGCTGTGATGGGGGAAATACAGGGCACTGTAAGAACCCGTGGGAGAGTTTGATGGAATACCTCTAGCTTAGTGTCCCTGCATAAATTCTAAATCATCATTAAACTACATCTTTAGAAAGTATGCTTAGAATAATTTAAAATAGTCACTATATCAGAAGTTCTCAAGATCATACAGCTTATACTGAGATGTTCAAAAGATCTCAGAAAAGAGGTTGACTCCATTCCTGAGATGCTCGTGGTCTACTCAAGGAGAAAGAAGAGTAAACAGAAGGATTAGTGAAAAAATAGAAGCATAAAGTTCAAATGCAATGGGAGGAGAGAGCATATAGGAGGCCAAGAAACACAGTGGAGGAGGGTCATCTGATGCGGACATTAAAGGATGAATATAAGTTCACCAGGAGCATTAGGAAACATGGACTCTTCCAGGCAGACAGAACAGCATGAGCAGAGTCGAGTTCTATCTTACCTGAAGATGGCACAATACCATGAAGTGCAGACCTACAGGGCGCCATAGTTTATGAAGATACGGCTTGATTCAGGACTTGCCATTATTGGCCTTTAGAGCCTCAGAGGTATCAGCTTGAAGCTCCCATCAGTGGCCTCGGACCACAGCCTAGGATCCCTCCTTGCCTGTGACTTCAGGATTGACTTCCCTCCCTTCACTGACTCAGCCAGCCTGGTCCCTTGTCCCCTGGCAGTGACTAGTCCCTGTCCTCTGTGGGCACAACCCCTAGAATCTCCCCTTCAAAGCTCAGGTCACAGTTTTTGTTGTGGCAATTGATAGATGTATGGATTTTTCAAATAAAAAGCAATCCTCTTTGTTTCCTTTTCCCTTTTTTGCTCTACTCAGCAGCAAACCCTTTCCCTCATCTTTTGGGAGAATCTGAAGATCAAGAAGCTCTCTGTCCTCCAGGAAAAGGAACCTGTTTTTGGTTGAGTAGGGCTCTGAGTCAATGGGCCATCAGTATTTATTTTGAAAGAACCAGAGAAAAGAGTGTGCTTCTGAGGGAGTTAAGAGAAAGGGAAGGAAGAATATCCTAACTTCACAGAGGCCAGGGAATGGGGTAAAAGAGAAAGGAGAGAGCCCCTGGGAGCATGGCAACTGATCCAGTGGACATACCCAGGAAGCAGATGCACCTAGCAAAAGGCCACCATGGAAATGCCTGAGCTCCCATGAGCTACATGGTAGTTGAATCAGGACCCATGGACTGTTTTACCTTTGCTCAGTAGATCCTTCACACTGCTTGCACTTGGGGACTCACCAACTATTCCTGGCACGGAAGGCTGGTGAAGGCTTTAGCTCTTCAGTGTCTAGCACCTCACCCCTGACCACCCCACTGGAGTCATACCTATCTGGGCAACACACCTCTCTTAATCCCCAAACATATACCACGTAAGGATGCCAATAAAGCCAAGAAAGAGGGCCAGGATTCTAGGTACCCAGAAGAGTGCTGGTGGGGGAGCCCTGCACACCTAAACTTGAGTGGGAAGCTGAAGTGAACCATCTCAAGATGCCCTGAGATCTGGGGCAGTGGAGAATGACAGCCCTGTTCCATCGTATTACCTTGTGTAAATGTTTGCTAAAGGTCTGACAGGGCAGGGTGGGGCTTCTGTTTACCTCGTTTATTGTTCCGTCCTAAGTGACCAGCACAGTCTATCACTGTGGGCAGTACCTGACACATGGAAGAAACTCATTAAATATTTCTTGGATAAGTGAATGAAGGCCTGATAATCTCACTGAAGTTATTTTACCAGTTTTCCTTAAGCCATGTCACCATGCCAACCTCAAATCCCTGGTGGATTTGAGGTTGTGGGACTTTTTGCCAACCACTCCTGTGAATACTTCACACTTAGACAGACAGACTCATGTGCGTGCACACACACACACGTACACACACACATATACACACGCACAGGCACAGAAATCCAAGATCAGGTAATATGAGTCAAGTAGCCTTCTAACTTTGAGCCCAATACACTATTTGTTTATACGTCACTGGAGCTGTTTGTAGCAGGAGACACAGAGAGGAGGCTCCGACCCTGTGACCGTGTCTTCAGGCACCATCTGAGCTTACCCACTGTGTGACTCAGAATGTGAGATAGCCTGCTTCATCCCCCAGGAAGGAGATGGATCCTTGTCATGTGGATGCGTGCAAACTGGTGGCCCCGTGACGTTATCATGAACTTCTTCTCTTAGCATCCTTCTTCTCATGTCTCAATCATGGGAAAATGGTGTATAGTTGCATGCAGTCAAGGCTGCGTTGATTTCATTAGAGTTTAAGATTTAGAGATGTGAGATATGAATACCCTAAAGCAAGTGCTGCTCACCCAGCATGATCTTTCTAGCCCAGCAAATTGCTGCCTTTGGTCTTGGCTCCACCAGAACCAAAATCTCCTTGGTATACTCCTCTGACACACATACTCTGCTGAACCTTGAAAGCTTCCTGCCCACCTCAACCTCAACCTGTTATTTTAATGCTTCTTTCATACTCTACAGTGCCTGGTAGCTCACAGGACACACAGGAGTGACTCTATACCTGTGTAATAAATAAGGATAAACTCTTTATCTAAATACCCAAGTCCACCTGAAGAGTATTGAAAGAGAACTAGGAAGTTAAGCAATATTACAAAAGACACTTTTAGAAGATAACCTAGGTCATCATTTAGGAAATAATACAGATTCTATAATAGGTAATACAGATTTAATAGCATTGCTTCCATTTGAAAGAATAAAAACAATTTAAATATCAGATTCTTACAGCTTTAAGTGCCATCTACTCCAACCAACAGCCACTCTATATTAGATTTAGAACAACCTGGGTGTCTTAGAAAACAAACAACTTCACCCAGCACTCTTAACTGTTCTGCTATTAGCCTTGGCCTGCTGTAATTATTCTAAAGGTGTGGATTTAATGAGAAGGCTTAGATGTTGATTTCACAAACAGAAACTTGCAAAAGAATGCCAGAAGTTCCCAACTCTTGGTGGGAGTGGTGCAAAGAAAAAATGAAACTTTATGCACAAAAGTGATCTCAGCGTGGATTGAACAGGAAATATCCACAATTCCAGGTGAGTTCTCTCTTGCCTGCATGAAATAACACCTTTAGAGTTTCATCAATGTAGATCATTCTTCCCTATTAAAATGAAAACAACTTTGAAGCAATGTGGTGGAAGGAAAGACTAATAAAGCAGGGCAGAAAGTGAGAATAACCCCCTAAGAAATGAGACAACAATTTGACAATTGTTTTGGCAAATGGACAAAAAAAGATGAAAGGAGAAAGAAGGTGGGAGAGCTTTTGCACAGCAAGAGGCGACGAGGCTGTCTCGACCATCAGCCCCTGGGGATAGATCAGAGTTTGGAAACCAGTAATAAGCCCCAGGTGAGTTGGTTCTGCACTTTATTACAAACAGCTAAAGACTAAGGAACTTCATACTTCTTTGTTTCTGTAGTTTGAAATTACAGGTTTACGACAGAATTACCACTAATAAGAATTCAGAGGAACAAGCAAACACTCATACTGAACCATGATGCCTGAGGCACAGGGGACAGCAAGGGCATTGAGCTTGGAGGCCTGTGAAGCGGTAGAGAAGGACAATGCTGGGGGAATCAATGTGAACTTGAAACTCAACTTCCCCTCTTTATGGCTTTGGTAAAAGTCCACCTGATCCTGTGTGTGCTGGGATGGGGGGTCCCAATGCACTGTTACAAAGTTCCAAACCCCATCATGGGGGCAGAGCCAGGGAGAAGCAAAGGGTGAACACTGGGATTAGAATTAGTAGCTAATGGCAGCAGTGGACCACCCTGGGGCTGAAGAGGATAGTACGGAGCCACTGATCAGGACATGGTTTTGTTTGGGTTTTCCATTCACATCACTGGCTTGATCCCATGTTCTGTCTCCCCTTGTTCCATACTCTGAGCCCATCTTTTCGCCCTGGTACTTGGGGTTAAGGGTGCAATCTGTCACCATGGGCATTATTTGGCTGGCCGCCCAATCATCACTTTCTAGTGAGTTGGTAAGAAAAGATGTTTCAATATTTATGCATTCAATAGAAATTATTTTCCATCCTGTGCATCAAAAAGTATAGTAGAGCCTCTTTGTCACTTCTCAAACTAAGCATCTTTCTGCTATTGCCTCAGCATCGAGTTAGTTGTCTTCTTGGAGAAAAATAGACTCAGCCTTCCACCTGTTTTTCATGGTTCCTTTATGCAGTAAGATGAATAAGAATTCATGTACTTTTACTGATAGATCCTGTAAATATTTATATTGGTTTGTGCCATAAAAGCATATGAAGTATCATATAAAAAAAGTTTCTACTCTCAGTGCAGAATAAAGCAATCACCTTCGGTGAAGCAGCTATCAAGTGAGGCAGAGGGATGCAGGGCCAATCCCTCTGCCATGTTTCCCTGCCTTGAATCATACCTGGATTGAGTCTCAGATGGGTGGAGGTGTTCCTAAAAATATACTCAAATGCACATCTGTGTGTGTGTGTACGTGCATGTACATGCGCACACACGTACACACACACACACACACACACACAAATTTTATCTTTAATTCTTGCCATACTCTCAGATTGTCCATCCACACTGACAGTTTAATTTTTTCCTGACTGAATTGTTGGTATTTGACTTAAGCTGAGTGTGCTGGAGACAGGGAAAAACTATTTTGGAAATAGAATAATAAATTTAGAAACTCATAGATAAGATCAATGAAAATATTCATAAATTCAACATTAATAATTTTATGTAAACAATTAAGAAACTCAACCATGTTAAGACAGGTTGGCTATTGTTGCTAGTGTTTAGTAGACTACGCATCAGAAGAATGTTTTTTTTCATTGTTGTGGTGCATTTATTGAGATGTACTATGCACCAAGTGTCATGAAAAGCACTTTGTAGTATCTCATTTAAGCCTCCAACAAACCCAATGGGTAACGTTCCATTATTAGTACCAATTTTAGGCTCCCTAGCAGAGATGAGGAAACTCAGGTTAAGGACATAAGTGACTTGCCCAAGGTAATATGACTAGAAAACTACCAAATCTGCCTCCTGCCTCCTGTTTTCATAACCTCAACCCTATGTTGTCTTTATAATCATTTGAATGTTCTCTTAGCTTACATTCTTTCTGGCATTGCTATGGCATTATTAATTCCAGATATTCTTGTCCATGATGTGTTTATTTATTTATCTATTTATCTTTGTAAGTCTGTCTCTCATCATTTATAAGTTCCATAAGGAAAGGATTAACATACTCAAACATCAGCAATTATTACAGCCTACTATTACTTTCACGGCAAGTACTTAATAAGTGTAGGTTGGTGGTATGCTAAGAGCATAATGTCTGGAGCCAAACAGATGTGCCTTTGAATCTGAGTTTTGTCGCTTGCTGGAGCCATGGCTTGGGCATCTATTATTTCCTCTTCTGGAAAAGGAATATAACAATAACTATCTCTTTAGTCATTCAACATGTTAAGTGAGGTCAAATACTTGGCATAGTGCCAGGCACATAGCAGGCCCTCAATATATTATGATAGTATATTAGTTTACTAGAGCTGTCATAACAAAATATCACAGGCTGGGTATTTTCTCACAGTTTTGGAGGCTGAAAGTCCAAGAGCAAGATGTTGGCATGTTTGGTTTCTCCTGCGCCTCTTTCTTTGGCTTGCAGATGGCTGCCACTTGCTGCGTCCTCACATGGCCTTTCCTCTGTGTGGGGGCATCCCTGGTTCCTTGTCCTCTTTTTTTTTTTTTTTTTTTTTTTTTGAGGGCAGTGTCACTAGCCCTCATATGTGGTACCCGAACCGGGGCCGCTGGCCTCCCAAGCCAGCTCTTAACCACTGCGCCACTCACCCGACCCCTCTCGTCCACTTCTTATAAGGACACCAGTCATTTTTGGATTTGAGCCCCACTCTAAATGATCTTATTTAACCGTAATTACTTCTTTAAAGGTCCTATTTCTATCACACTCACATTCTAAGGTACTAGGCTTGAGTTTCAACATGAATTTTGTGGGGGCACAATTCCACCCATAGCAGATGATTATTATTATTATAGGCCAACTGAATACTAACTTTCCAGGAATTCAAAACAAGTGATTCATGTCAGACTCAAGCACTGTGGTCCCCTTCAAAAGTATCCTGATTACAATTCTAGTTCTTTTCTCTCCCTGGTTCCTGAGAAAAGCAATCTAAAAAGGCTTTCTCTCCTCAGCAAACGGCACCATATTCACTCTTAGAAAGACATATATTCAGTGTGGGGGTATCCAAGATCCACTGGAGGGAAACGTGACTTATCAAGCTCAGGTTAAACACCTCAAAAGATAAGGATGAGGGGTCTGTAAACTTGTCGAATTTGAAATCAGCTCCTCATTCTTCCTCTTCTGCAGAGCTGGTAACTGAGTCCTTCTTCAGCCCAACATCTTGTTGAACGAGCCTTTGCCGTCTGAACGTCCCCATCATTGTACTTCCCTTAATAAGAAAATTACCACATGGCTGTGCTGTTGAAAAAAGGCCCAGGAAAGAGTTCTCATTCCCAGAGAGCCCTGCTGTGCAACCTCAGTTTGTCTCACCCCACCAGGCTCAACGGAACTCTTCCATCTACAAGGCTCTGCTCTCATCTGTCTTCCCCTGTGACGCCCTCCCTAGTGCTTCTAACCACTGGCAGTCTCTTGCATTAATTCTCCCAGTGTAGTTTGTCTTTACCATAGTCTGCCCTCTGTCACTGTGTAGTCATTCTTTCACTCATTCAACAAATACTAGTGAGGACTTACTATGTGCCAGATACTTTGCAGAGTGTTGTGTATGTATCTATTTATCCTACTAGACAGGGACTCCCTGAGGGACAAGACAGAATAGAAACTGTGTCTGCATCATTTTTGTACCACCCAGAGGGCCTGCCATTTGGCAGGCTTCCTATGATGTCAGCTAAATTCAACTGACAGATATAAAAGGATACCTTCTCTGAGAACACTTTCCTCAGAAGAAAGAGGTGGTTAGGAAAGAAAGAGGAAATGGTATCTCGAGGTTTGAAGAAAAGCTCCATTTCCAATGGGCAGCAGAGGTTAATAGAGATTTTGAACTCTCAACCTCGCTCCCGAGAGAGGGGTCCCCAGGTAAGAGGGAACATGGCAGAGCCAGCATGAGGGCAGTGCTAGGGATCAACCTCGTCACAGAGGAATTACCAAGCAGCTCTGTATCTGCTGCTCATTTCCTCCTCCATTGCTTCTGCAATTTGTGAATAATGTGTGTCTGAATTCCTGTCCTGCTTCTACATAAACAGCAAAATTATTTAATGATGTGAAGAGGCATTTGATAAAGCCATTTATAATGGTTTTCCTTTACTTCTTTTTGGGACCAGGAGAGGGATGGAAGTATCAAAGTCAAAACAGATACTGATTACAGACACCACAATGGTACTTTGCTGTTGTCCTTCTGTTCTGGTGAACTCGCATAATCTATGATTACTAGGATCATTCATTGGTCATTAGCCCCACAGAAGAGTTAAATGTACAAAGGCTGCTCTCTTGGCTTTGTCTGTGAGAGAAAGGAGATAAGAAAAGGACGTTTGCAGTCAGCATGGAACTTACAAGGTGAGGTGCAGGGATCTGAGGGATGAAGGAAGGAAACTGGGTGATCAAGTGTTCATTGAGCACCTATTGTATGCTTTCAACTGTGCAAGCATCAGATAAGAGGGCACAGTGTAGAAATGCCTCCAAAATCACCCTCATCTGGTTTAGGATGGCTAAGAAATAATAGGTCACTCAGGGCCTTTGAAGAGAAATGAAAAGGAAGGGAACTAGCATTTTCTGAGTGGCTACCAACTGCAGCTAGTTTCTCATTGAATATTTATACCCCTCTGAGGCCCAGCAAGGCTAAACAACTTGCTGGTAAGAAGCTTGAATAAGTTAGGAAGATATGAAATCTCTAAAGGGAAAAGGGGGAGAGGATGGTAGCGTAATAATTTGGACAGTTTTATAACTCCAACGCTCAGGAATCAGGAAGGATCAGTGAGTAGGCCCATGCATGAAATTCAAGTTGGAAATGAGAATGTGTGGGCAGGGGAGCCTGAAATCTATGTCAGCCTTGGCTGGGTGGGATAGCTTGTGCTCTTTAGGTTTCTGGATCATTCAGAAAGAAAAATAAGCTAGCTGCTGCTTGGTGTCCAGACCACCTTGGGGTTTTCCTCCCTGCCCCTCCTCCTCTGCCCCTGCCCAGCAGTGAAACCAAGCAAGAAGGGAATAGCTGGACTGCTGACTTACAAATTTCTAAGACCAAAGAGGGACTCTGGCTCAGAAAACAGAGGGAGGAGGGAACTTTGAAGGGCTAGAAGTAGCAAAGGACTGAGATATTGGGGGTTGGGAAGAAAAGAGTGTAGGGGAGAGCTCTGAGTGGGAGGTAGGAGGAGGAAAAATATGCAACCTAGAAGGATGTTCCTGAGGTCTGACAGTGATGCTCTGTGCTGGGGGAGGGTGTCAACGAGTTGGACCACTCTGGATGTTCCATGCTTTTTTTTTGACTGTAACATTAAGTAGATCAGTATGAACCTAAAGTGCGTTGGAACCTTCTTTGAATTCCTTTTTCGTACATTCACACTGTGGAAGGCAGGAGGAGAAAGAACATCTCCCCACTTCCTGAGTCACGGAAGATCCACCAGCCAGGAGGTGCAATGGGACATTGGTCCAGATGACCTTATTCAATTACTATCTATCTGGTAATTTTCCTTATTGGGCCTGTTTATAGGGATAACTTCTGAAAGGAATACTTTCCTACTCAGTGGCTGTGATGAACAGTATTTTTATTCCTGATTATTCCCTCCCCTCCATATGAGGAGATTCTACATGCCCTCACACTGCCACATGACCCTGTTCTGCCCGTGAGATGGTGACACTTCCCTGCCCATTGACTCCAGGCTCGGCATGCCTTGCTCTGGCCCACGGAATGTGAGTGGAGGTGACTGTATGCCACCCAACCCCACCTACCCACACACGGAGCAAACCTATAAGGCCCATTATGTAGTTTTGCCAGCTGCCTTGCTTGAATCCTGGAATGAAGAAGATGTGTGGAAGGGGTCACAGAGCCACAGTGACCTATAGCTGACATATTCTGAGATCTAGAACAAACCTTTCCTCAACGTAACATAGTGAAAATTGCTATAATGATCCATTCCTCCGTACCCTCTTCTCATTTTATATTGCCCTAGCTTTTTTACATCCAGTGTCCACGGTAAAGGATAAGTGTTTCCATTCATTAACACTTTTCCTTCTTATCCCAAACTATAGGAGACTTTGTATGTCACAGAAAAATCATGGAATAAGGAGAGAAAGAAAATATATTGGAATGGAATGGAATATATTGAGAAAGAAAAAGAGACTGAGTGTATCACAGGTCTTTGGGTGCCTTAGCACCCCTGGGTGTAAAAGCACAATGGCCAGAACTATCACCAGGGCATATCCAGCCCCGACTGAAATCCCTAAAAGCTACAGGCAATCCAGGACGGAAGCACCAGCTTCCACCTTCAATCAGTTGTTTTGATCATCAGTTCTGTTCCAGGTTCACCTGGGTAGCTTATAAACCCTGATTTCCAGGCCCTATCTTGAGATTCTAACTCAGTAAGTCTAGGATGGAAGTCCTGGAATCTTTATTTTCTCAACATTCCTGAAGTGATGCTGGTGACATTGAGGGCATCAGAGAAATCCAGACTCTGCCAGGGTTCTGGTCAGAAGGCTAATGTTGGATGCTGGCCTCTCTGGGCCAGATGAGATCTTTGGCCCAGCGCTAGAGAACTCTAGGACACTCAGCCCCCTGTGGTCCTTCTTGGAGGGGGCGCAGCAAGGGCGCAAGTGAGTACATCTGTTCTCCTAGGTCCCTCCTTACCCTCTCCTCTGCTAGCTTATTATGTGGGCTGAGTCCTCCTCCAACTCTGAGAGGCAGGGATGGCATTGGCCTTTGCAGCCAGTTGAGCTGACCAGGATGCTAATAGGTCTTCTGCTGAGGTCTCCATAGTAGCGGGCAACCTGTCTGTTAGCTCACTGCTTGCTTCTAATAGGCCTTCCCATGGTCCTTGGACTGCTGCCACGGAAATCTCCCAGGAGCTGGACCTAAGCCCCAGTGAACAAGGGAAAAGAACAATGCATAAGAAGGGACCCAGGTACCAGAGAGAAATAGAGCTGCTGGAGGAGAGAGCAGACAATTTGTATATCACCCTCATCACCATCACATCTAAGGGTTACAGCAGAAAAATGGGACTGAAAACATGACTTTCTAAAAAAAAGAAATCAGTAGGTAAGTTGAAGAATATAGTTTCTGGTGAGATCCAAAGTAGTGAGCTGGAAGATCAAGTGGAAGAAATATATTGAAGTACAAAGAAAAATATAAGCATTTGGAAATCTGGAGGGAAAAGACAAAATACTTGGATGATAGATCCAGGAGAAAAGATGAGCAACCACCAGGAATTCCAGAAGAACCAAAGAAACCTACTGAGGAAAGAAAATAATTAAAAAACGAAAATAGTCATTTCCCTAAATTGAAGAAAGACCAGCCTGTAGAAATGATGAAAAATGCCTTACATGCAGACATATTCTAATAAAATTTCTGAAGTCTAAGGTAGAAGGAAAAAAAGCTATAAGCTTTTTAAATAGAAGTTCCTTCTATTTCTGAGCTCCAGTTTGAATCTTTGGGTTCTTGATCCAAGAACCCAAAAGTGAGGCCTGCCTTTAACTGGATTGCCTGTAGCTTTCAGGGATTTTAGGAAAGCATTTGAGAAACTTCTGTCTTGTCCTCAGCTCAGCTCATTAGGAAAAAAGGAAGATGGGGTGGGCCTCAGGAAATCACTCAGAAGTTCTGAAAATGATAGAAGGCTGTTGCCTTCCAGTCTAATGCCAGAGAGATTGAATAACTTGCTCAACGTGAGAGCATCTGTTGGTGCCAGACCAGGATCAGAATCTCCTGATACCCAGACCAGGACTTTCTCTACCAGACCCTGCGGCCCCTTCCAAGTCCACCTGCCCATTTGAGGCAGAAGTAACCAACATTCAGGGAGCTCTGCTCAATCTGTCTCATAGATAGGACTCTGATTGGCAGTGTTCTGTAGCTTTGCCTTGAGTATGAAGCATTTCAGATGATGTCTTTAACATAATGATCATATTTATACTCCTATACCAAGAATATTCCAGCACATCGAAGCATTTTTAATAAATCTAATAAATGATAAATAATAAAATTTATCCAAGAGAGAGTATCCTTAAAATTGCAATTACCACTGAGAGGAAATAGTTTTCCTTTATAATGATGATCCAATTAAATGGGAATTTTAGATTGAGTCCATTTTATGAACCCATATTGGAGAACTGCACACTAACCCATCGAAGAAAGAGAATAGACAAATTTATATTCTGAAAATGAATCAAGAAATATTTCTCATCATTCCAGGTCCTCTTGTAAAGCCACACCAGGTGAATAAAGTCCTTCTCCTGTCATAGCTATTCATGTCTTATTAAATAAAAATCATGCAGTGCCCTCTGCCTCCCAGCAACAGTATATGGGTAATTCTTGAAGAGTCATGAACTGCAGGGTAAAGGAATAAAAGCTCCTTGCTCTTATCTAGTGTTGCTGGATATAAACTATGGGGATGAGACAGCAGTTATTTTTTTTTTTTTATTCTTTTAAAGGTCACAAAGGATAAATGATGACAATAACATTTCACCAACTGACTCTAAGTTTTTACTAGTAAATCCTAGTATTGATTTTAAAAGCTGCAAATCTTTTATTCAAATATATCTGATCAGGCCATAAATCTTTAAAATCCAAATCTTTCTCTGAATGAAAGATCTATGAAAATAGATGATGGATTTCATGGGCTGTCAAGGCAAAAAATGTTACATTTCCTGGCTTGTCATTGAATATGATATAAAATACCTGCAGGTAGATTATTTATATTGATACAATTATTCATTGGCATTGGAAGCTATTTTCTGGGGAATAAAAATAAAATATCAAAATAGCCTTTTGTCAGAACTAGAACTTTTCTGCTTTCAAATTAGGTGGTGAAAAAATAATGTGGAGAAATGCCAAAAGCTATTTTCTTTGAGTCAAATACAGGGTATGCTATTGCAAGTATAGGCTGGACTGGACTACTTTCCCATCAGACACAATATATTTTAGCAACCATCTACTATTATTTTTGCTGGAGATAAAGGAGTGCATCTTTTAACTGCCTTTTTTTATTGTTGTTGTTACTATTCTTTTTTACACTTCCTTCCCAGGGTTCACCAAATATTAGATTCATATTGCGGTCAGGTTAAGTATGTCAAAAATTATTCTTCTCTTTCTGGGTAGTGATTGTGAGATTATGAAGCTAGTTAGCTTTGTTATCTTCTGTGGCTACAGACTGTGATCCTCACTCCAGCCAACTTTCTTATCAATAAATGTGTCATGAAGGGGCTCATTAAAAGAATGTGGCCAGATAAAGCAAATCCAATATCACAGCTCTCCAAACAACTAGGAGTTAATGTGCCACAGCAATGGGTCTGGAAAGTCATCTTCTTATAATAAAGACATCAAAGGATGCTCACTAGACAAAATAGAAACTGGCTTATGTGTGTGTATCTATCTATAACTACATAAATATATACATGTCCCCTAATCTGCTATTTTAAGCCCCATAAATCATTTTTTGCAAATAAGAACCATAAATACATGATGCCAAATATTCTTTAGAAATGAAAAAATCCTTTAAAAATATTATAGAGATTCAAGTCTCAGTATACTGAAATAGCTCACATATGAAGTAAATCAACATGTAATGTTCTCTCCTCTATATTAATTGTAAATTCCCTTCACTGATAGAACAAGGTATACCATACATTTCAGAGCAAGGCTCACTGCAAAGAGCAGTAATCCTAGCTTCAATACTGACCTGATACTTTACCTCTCTGAGCTGTAGCTTCCCATCAGGTCAAGAAAGCCCAAATCACTAATCTCAGAGAGTTGTTTTGATGATTAAATTAAGGTAACACATGTGCCTGGCACACAGTAGATGCTCAACAAATGACAGCAATAATAATTGTTATTACTATTATTTTCATGACACCTAACTTGAATAACTTCCGAGGTCCCTAGCTGTTTGGTATAGAGTATGGTCACTGTTTTACTGTGACTTAGAAATGGCTAATAGTTATATATTACCAACTATGAATGGAAAAAAGAGGAGGCCGTTGGAAAAAGGAATAGGTCAGATATTCAGAGAATGTACTGGGCAGAGGGAAGATGCACACTCAGCCAGATTCCTTCTCAGATCCCAAAAACTGGAGCTTAGGTTTCATTTGCAACAGTGCATAATCTCAGCCACACGTAAGAAACCCTGCCACCTCTGCCCAGTAAAATACAAACCACTGACTACCCATTTTTATTTTAGGCAGTTAGATAGTTAGTACATCATTAATTCCTGCACATACTCAAGCTCAATATCATTGTCAGTTCCATTTTATTTCCACCTCCTTTCTGAGATCCCTGGCTGGAGGTAAAGGCCTGCTCTCTGAATGTCTCTGGGTATTCCAAGGCAATATGAATCTTTAGGAGCGCCCCTTCTTTATGGCAATTTACAACTCCAAACAGCCACACATTTTCTTTTCTGTGTAGAAATACTGGTCATAAAAATGGAGCAGCTTTGAAATATACATTACTATAATTAAAGTGACTCGCTTTTTGGAAATTCCTGAGACAAGTCTTTATTGCGACTGTTATTTAATGATGAGCACATAATTAAAGGCTCATTCTCAGAAGAGTATCAATGCCAGGGTCTGGGTATCCCATGGCAGAGAGGTGGATGCCTCGACTCATTCTTCTCAGGACTCTCTGTGCCTTTCCTTGGACAACATATGGACCCAGTCCAGGGTGTACTCAGGCTGGTGTTCCCTGGCACCTGGTTAGAGAAGCCATTTAGCAGATGGGCTTTGAAAAAGGTGTGGATGAAAATGGGCAGTTAGTACTCTACCATAGGAGGCAAAATGCCCATGAGGACATGCAGTCTCAGAAGTGGTGCAGTACACTCACCTATTTAACTTGATCTAATTGAATATTTATTTACCAAAACATCTTTTGTGGGTTTGTGGCACATCTATTAATATTCTGTGGAATGGTGCTCTATGAGGCCAGTTTGGGAAACATTAGCTAAACCTGTGCTTTCCATTCCTAACTCCATAACAAAATCTCCTAGGTGCTTCAAAAAACCCATTACAATGCTAGCCCTCTGCCTCACTTCTTTTCAGTTGGTATGGAGTGATGTCCAGGAATTGGTATTGTTTTTAAAGTCTCCTTTTTTGGGGTGAATCTAATGTCCAGCCAGGACTGAGAACCTCTGACCTAGGCCTGCCACTAGTGATACTTATTATCCCCTTTCTAGTGCACAGAGCCACAGTGAGTGAGGAAAAAAAAAAAAATCCCCAAGGCTCTGATGTGTCAGAGAAAGAAGTTTTCTCTGGAGTCAGGTCTGGATCGCCAATTGACTTTGAAGTTTAGCTGGTATGTTGGGCTCGTTTCACTGGCCCACTTCTTAATCACACTTCCTTCTCCTTGGTGGTTGCCGTTTTCCATGGGAATGGACAGGCTGCCTGCTTTACCCAGAACCTTTCCTTGAAAACTCATACCTGCTAATACCACAACTTTAGGTTAGGTGAGGAATTGCTCTTCCTCACAAAAAATGGTGAGAACCTCTGCTGTAAGTAAACCTTCCAAGGCTTTCTCTGTCTCCTGCTTGAGCTGGTAGGTGATAGGAGCCGCTGAAATGACCATCAGTAGTGCAGGTTACCTGGGAAATGAAAGCTGGGCAATAGCCAGATGCTGGAGCCTTGGAAAGCCTTAATTAACATAAATTTCCAGCTTAAATTTGTACCTATCTCTGAACTTTTCTAGAGTTTTTAGTGGAATAGAAAATACATTTCTCTTCCTCCTTAAAAAGGAACCAACATTTACTGATTAAACAAGATCAGAGAGAAAAACTGTATAGTTTTATGGACTCTTTTTATAATCTGCTAAACAAATGAGATTCTTTATCCTTTTCATGTAAGGGTATAGAAGAAAGAGAAAAGGCATGTACTATTTATTGAGCACCTGCAATGTGCCAGGATAAATACAGTTCTTTCCATATTGTCATCTCATTTAATCTTTATACAAACCCTTGGGGTGGTTCCTATTATCCCACTTTTCTGACTGTGGAAAGGGAGGTTCATAGGGGATAAGGCACTGCCCATGGTTCTACTGGAAGTGTGAGACAGAGCTGGGATGGAACTCAGGTCTCGTGATGGTGATGGCAAAACTGAACCCAGGCAAACCCTTTCCCCGCCTCTGTATGTTTAGAGCTCAGAAAGTTCCATAATTTTCATCCTTTTTGCCTTTTGACTCTCAGTTTATTTTGTATCATCTCCAGAATGGTATCTGAATCTCACAAGCATTTTCTCCTCAATGTTCTACTCTGTGCTTTGCAGCACAAGAAAGATTAACGCTGTGGGGAAAGTCAGTGTGTCCTGCTCTATGGGTTCATACTTCAGTACTTAAAACAGTACTGGGTTCAAATCTTGAACTTGTGACCTACTAACTCTGACCTTGGGGGAGTTACTTTACCTCCTAGCCCTCAGTTTCCTCATCCACAAAACGAGATAATAATAATATCCATTTCATAGATGTGCGACTGAAGAAGATTACAACTCATGTCTCCTGAGTTTAGTTTTCACTGGACACATATACCCAAACATTTTAAATAACACAGAAATATTTCACAACTTTCTAAGGCTTGTCATTTGTGAAACTCTGGCAGATTCACAAGTTTTGTATTATTTATTGATTCATCAATTCAGTCATCAATGTACGCTTTAGTCACTTAAGAAGTATTTATTGAGCATCTACTATATGCCAGGCATTGTGTTAGGCACTGGAAATACAGAATTTTCAAATAGCTTAGAGTCTACCTAAATACCAAATTTAATGGTATCATGTTTATATCCATTCGAGATACACAGAAATGCTATTCACATACTAATGTACTAACGTAAGTCTAAAATGAACATGCGTAAAATTGTACTGAATCTATAGTTATTATGTTGCCCGTCGTTAATTATATATACTAATAATTACGGTTAATTTCAATCTGTCCAACCCTCTGGAAAAGTAGACAACCCCTTCCATCCATCTTGCTGCTCTGAGCCGGCAAAGAACAGCTGCCTTTGGAGTCACAGTGAGGAGTTGACACTGAGTGAGCTCTTACAATCAAACTGCTGCTCTGTGTTAGACTGAAGTCCTTAACCAGGGACAGGATATGTATGTGTTTTTGGTATTGAAGCCTTTAGGGTCTAACTGTTCTTAATTATTGAGAAATAATTTCCATCGTACAGCCTGAAGTGCTGAGAGGTCGGGTCCTCAGCAAGGGCTGGGTGTTGTCAGTTTAAGAATTCATTTTTTCTCCTTGCCTGTAAGAATTTACAGTGCATTCTTTTCAGAGCATTCCCTAATTGCTTTGATTTCACAGACGCACAAAGTCAGTGTTAATTTTCTGTCCTGTAGTAACACAAAAGGAGTAGAAACAGAAAGAGGAAAACTTGTTTTCCTGTATGGATTGCATGGTATTACCTAAAGGAGAAATTAGAGGAGAATGGAGGAGAGGGGCATGATAGCCTGTCATTCAAGGCCTGGGTGACCTTGATTTGCTCCTTGGTTCTCTCCTTGGGTATTTTTCTGGTATGTGTGTAGGGGGGAAATCAGTTTCAAGAGGACAGACTTTTTTAAGGGCAAGATAATTCACAAGATCAGATATTGATAAAGTAACTTACGGGATTTATTCTGCATTTAGAATACCTACTCTACATGGCATTCCACCTCTAGCAGAGGGAGGCTTAATTGTTTCCACACCAAAAGCTGTAATTTATTTCTCACATTAAACAGCATTTTCTTTGATCAAGCAGATAAGACTGGGGGCCAAGGCTGATTATTTATGCACCTTATGATACTGCAGATGAAAACAACCTGCCCTGTTACAGTATTATTCTTTAACATTTGAGTCTTATCTGGGGTGATGAAAACATCGTGCTTTATATGATACTTATGAAGTACCACATTCACCACTGAGAGGCTCCTATGTTCAAACATCTGGCCTCCCCCTTTCCACTGCTTCATCTTGATCTTAACAGCTGAAGCCCATCCGGATTGTCTGTCCTTCCTAGCTGACAGAGAGAGAGCCAATAAAATACCTTTTACTGTTGCTGGGTGACTGCGAATATTTTGAAAACATATCCCATAAATGTAACAGCTTAGAAGGCTGCCATTGGCTGGCTGAGCGTTCTGTGCAATGCTGACTCATTAGGCTGGCAGGAGAGTGACAGGTGGGAATAGCTATGCAAATATATTACTGACCTGACGTTCCACTGGAGAGGAAAACTATTTCAAGGTTGAGTGACAACTATAACATACCCTGTTAGAAGAAAAATAAATCTCCCTGAGTCTACATTTAGGCATCTGAAGAACAGTTACGGGAATACTGCAGGAAAAGAAAACAAAACCAAACAACTCAAGGTTGTCTTACCTTCAGATATCCTGCTTTTCATGGTCTGGTTAGCACTTTTACCTGTCCTAGAAATATATATGTGTTTCTACATACCTTTTGTAGTTTTGTATGGATACATTTGAAAGTACAAACTTGTTTATTGAGGGAAATAATTTTAAACAATGTCAAGAAGGCCTTTAATTTTTTTCTTTGTCTCCTTGTCTCCAACGTCCCCTCCTTCACCTTCCCCCCCACTGACCTTCAAGCCCCAAAATCCAGCAGCCACAGGATGTGGTCAATGTTGGAGCCAGCACTGGCTGCATTTTATCTCTTTCTGTCCATTTAAAACATTTGCATCCTGGTGGGAGGATAAGCAAAGTCTTGTCTAAACAGCTTTGGGATTCTCTTTGCAGCCAGAGAGAGAGCTGTTGGGATACAAGTAACTGCTTTTGCTAACACTGGGTTAACTGTTCATACACAAATCTGCCAAAGAGCCTCTAGGAAAGAATGTCCTTCTACTAACTGAATTCTAATGAGGCCAGAAAGTAGATCAGGAATTGAGCTATTTTACTGTGAGTTTCAGACGTCATATCTAGTAATGTTTGGCCTATCTGATCTGCATATTTCTTCAGTAGGTTCTAATTAGTTCACAAAAAAATGATTACTCCAGAAAGAATCTGTGAGTTATTGGTTGATCTGATTGAAGAGGGCTTTTCTGGTTATACATCAGAGTCTCTGGTGTTCAAACACAACAGAAAGATGCTGCTATGATATGACCAAATGAAATAGTTAAGGAGCCCTCGGTCCTGGGCCAATTTAATTGGCACGTTTCTGGACATTATATTTATGTTTTATAAAATTTGGGTGAGTTTGAAAGCCAAATCAAGGTGACCATCAGTGGAATTAGATGTGGAAATAGAAATGCTTTAAAGACACAATAGAACATTCTTTTCAATAAGGCGATTTAAACAAAGTCACTTGGGAAACCACTTCAGCAGACACCCAGTGTCTACAAAGTATGAATTATGAAGGGGCTGTTATTAGTATCTCATCTGTGCCCCAGGAAATGTGTGCTTTCCACAAGAGAGGTCATGGGTAGGTTTGATAGGGACCAAAAGTCACTATCTGAAAGTTACATGCATGTATACCTCACCTGTGAAGTACAGCTGCCTAGCACTCTCTCCTTTCTAGGGGAACTGGTCCTTCTTCCACTCCAACCATGTGTTCCTACTGGGAGCTGACGTATTCTTCTATGAACACACCCCTGTCATAGTTGATTGATCCAGGGATGGACACTTGACCCAAACTGGACCAATCAGAAAACCTCCCTGAGATTCTCTAAACTGGAACCTGAGAGTAGCTCTTCCTAGAGGAGGTTGCTGAAAGATGAGAAAGTTAGGCCCTGACACAGGCCATGTGTACCACATTGTAAGGAAAGCCAGGCTGCAGTGAGCACACCTGGGAGCTTAATGCTGCAATGATATGGCTTTGCACATTTGGCTCAAGAGACCACTGGGGTGCTTGCTACAGCCGGCTTTGGGAGTGGTCAGGCGGCTCTGCCTGCAGCGGTTGGCTTTGCAGGAGCACATTCCATGGGGCAGGTTTTCCTTTTGGTACTCAGTGTACTCCCATTTGTAATTCTTTCTGGGAAGAACTCTGGTCTTATGCATATTATATAGTGGCAGAAGGTTTTACATCTGGAACCTTGCACCCTACTCAATCCTGCCTTCCCATGAGTAAATTATGCAGCAGGTGAAACATCTCATGCAGAGAGAGATGCTTGTTCACAGCCCAGTGCAGACAGGGGCGTTCCTAAGAGAATATTTGGACCTTTGGTTTTGAAGGGGGTTATCCAAATGACCATCCTTTGCTCTTGCACATAACTCCTCAGAGTACCAGAGAAAAGCTGTTTTCAAGGATATCATTGATGGTTTGAAAGGTATTTTGAGCAGAACATAAATTTCTCCATGGTTTTAAAGTGAGCACAATTCTTAAGACTTTTCACATTGGAGCAAAGTCATCATAGAAAGCCTCTCTCCCTCTTTTCTTTCTTTTCTGAATTCTAGGGCTTTCCTGTTGGTGGTGAGGGGAAGAGTACAAAGTGTCCTTCCTCAAAACCCAGCTTCAGGGTGTCATGGGGTTGTTTGACAAATTTAAGCCCAGTGGTGAGGATGGCCACCTGTTTCTGTAGAAACCATCACAAAGCCTGGTTTTCACAGAGCTCCCTCTGTCTCCAGAATGACCTAAGATGAATAATATATGTTAGGAAAATGAGCCCAGTAAAGAGAGGAATGGGATCATTCAGCACCAGAGTTGTTTGGTATTTAGCCTGTGGTGGGAAAATTGCTTTTAGATCCCACAAACCTATCCCTTGAAGTTGATATTCCGGAATGCTGAAGGCTGAGAAAGCACACCTGTTAAGCAGGAGGGCTGGATTACCTTACAAACGATGGAAGCTTAGAAACAAACAAACAAACAAACAAAAACATGCTTAGCAGAGTCTGTTGAAATTTGAACTCTATTAAAGAACTGAGCCATGATTATAGAAGGGCTCATAAGGATAGGACCAAGTCAGGACCAGAAGGACCTAACTCAAAAAGGGTTCCATGGGCCGGCCGAGTGGCGCAGTGGTTAAGCGCTGGCTTGGGAAGCCAGAGGCCCATTTTCAGGTCCCACATATGAGGGCCAGTGACACTGCCCTCAAAAAAAAAAAAAAAAAAAAAAAAAGGGTTCCATACCATTTTGAAAGGGATATTACAAATTCAACATGCCTATCCATACCAAATTTCTGCGTTTGGGCATTTCTTTGAAATGTTTCATTACCTATAAAATAAGAGGAATACTAGTAGGGCTTTTGTGAGGATTAAATGAGTTAATAAAAAGATAAGATACTGAAAACAGACCTGGCACATGGTAAAATGTCCATTAAATGTTTCTAATTTTCCAGGTGACCATCGCATTGAGTGGACTGAGCATACATACTGGGTAGGAGGGTCCAAGCAAAGGACCTCAGCAGGAAGTGAGGCCTCCAAATGGACAGTGTGCTATTTCCCTCGGCTGCCTGATCCATAAATGGGATATAGCCACTGATTCCTCCTTTAAAGGCTTCTGTTAACATTCGATGAAATAAGAGCTATGAAAGCACTTTCAATCAGCAAGAATGCTACAGCTACAACAGCACTACTCTTATGAATAGCAATAAATAAAATATACAATGATTGGTATCATGTTATCCTACAGTAAGCCCAAAAAATGTATTTTAAAGTCCATCCATCTGTAGATGATAAATAGCAGAATAGTATGTAAGCCTTTTATCCCTGGATAAGTTGAAAAAAGCCTGCACTTTTATCAGTTCTCACCAGCCCTTCTCACACTTTCTCTTTTCATGGGTGTGTGGATTTGGTTACAGTCAGTCTAAAGAAATACCTGTGGCACTGCTCTGGGTCACCTTCCCAGGCCAACTTTGAGGCCAGCGGCATGCCTCCCACCTGGGAATATGAAGTAAAATCTATTGAGTTTGGATCCCTTCCACAATGTAGTTTGTTTAAAGGATTCTAGAGTTTTCTGTTATAGTGTGACTGTAACAGGTCTCAATTTTTATTAAAATTCTTATTTGTTCATGCACTAATTCTTTGTAGTCCCAACCAAATGTTTGAGACCCACGAAGGAAACAGCCTTTGTTATGTGACAGTCCTACCTAGAACATTCTCTACGGCAATTCTAGTTCATAATGCTGAGTGCAATGTCTTGGTTTTATGTATATGAGTGTCACATCCAAAGATGGCAAAATCCTGCACAGATGTTGTGTCATTGACTGTAGGTGTTCTGATGCCTGGCTAAGGTGCTGTCTTTGTAAACTCTATGAATTGCTTCTTGGGAAACAAAAAGCACCTGAAACAGCCTCTTTTCCACTGACATGCAGCTTTCCCAGGAAAGGGAAGGGTGCTTAAGAGCTCCATCAGCTCTGATAATGAAAGGAATGCGTTGGAAGGAGCAGAGCAGAGAGCCACACAATCGGCTGGGTTCAAGCCTTGTTACCCGCCTGCTGTAACATACGCAATAATAAAAATAATTCATGGGGCCTCTGCCCTGCTAACCTCCGCATACCTAGCACACCACCTCATCAACCACGCGCAGCCCCTCCATCGTGCCTCTCCTGCCACCCACTGGCTGGCTCATTGGGATACAGCAAGCAAGAGGGCTTCACCCAGGCTTTGCCGATAAGGCTGAAGCAGAGGGGAGATTGCCCCAGTCCTGCCTTGTGCCTGGGTAAACGAATAAGCTGCCCGTGTCCCTAACATATTCCAGGTCATGCACACACACAAACATGATTATATCTTGAAATTACTTTTAAATGACTGCCTTTCCGGTTTTAACCGTTTTCTTAGAAATGTGGCTCAGGAAATCTTTACATGGAGCAAGGATGGCACCCAGTGGCCAAAGTGTTTCATCTCAGACCTTGTTTTCTCACAGATTTTCCATTCCAAATCACTTGACTATCCCCTAGAGCTAAATCAATCTCTCTCTCTCTCAATCTCTCTCTCTCTCTCTCTCTCTCTCTCTCTCTCTCTCTCTCTCTCTCTCTCCATCCCCTCCTTCCCTCTCTCTCTCCCTCTCTCTCCACACACACACACCAGGCAGTATACAATTAATTCAGAATGGTAACTTTAAAAATCTATCATAAGGCTCTTATGTGAAAGTCATCATATTTCACATATGCAGGATACTGTCCATGAGATTCCTACTATTAGCATCACTATAGGAAATACTACACAAATATAAACTCCGTTTCACATTTCTCATATCCTCCCCAAAGAGTCTCTAGTTTATGAGTTCTCATGCCTTAAACATAAGACTTTATCTCCTGACAAGTGCTTTATCATTAAACTGATGTTTGCAATCTCATATCCTTGTTATCTTTCTCACAAGGTACTTGGCACGCCTGGAGAGCACAAGATAATAAAGAGGGGCTGCTCTTTTTCCTTTGAGCTTTCCAGATGTCAAGGGGTTTCCATACAGCTAGATAGCCAATCAGACTGTAAGGAAGACAAGCAAGATGTCAGAATAATGGATCATATGCTCTCGTGCTAAGAATGATGCAATATCTTCATAACGTTTGCTGTTTCCAATTACCTTAGGTTTCTAAGCAGTCTGAAACCCTAGGGCAAGAAGTCGCAGAGATGGCATGACCACAACACACAAAGAAGTTTCTTAATAAAATAGCATTATATATTAATTGCCCAAAGAGTACCATGAAAAGCATCTTTTAAAATGTCTGTTATGTTCAGCCAAAAATTCTGTTTTTCTCGGACATCATTATTATTCATGCTTTTTTGGCTCCCAAACTGTCAAGATAGTTAACTCAAGAGAAATGACTTCAGGATAAAATTCCATGATATTGCTTACATTTTCCTATTCAGCTACTTGAAAGGAAACATTGTCTTCAAGGTCAAAACAAAACATTGGAGAGGAAAAATCAAAGCCAAATATGTGTATTTTTCTTGCTGGTTCTTCGGTTCTTGGTTGGCTTATATGTAACATGGAGCTATAATAGCTCTGTACTCGCCAAGAGGCTGGAGGCTCAAGTGAAACAATGGGTATGAAAAGGATTTTGCATACTGCTGAGTCATGTTATTTAAGACATTATTATTATTTAAACATTTAAAGGTTGTGGATAGGTTTTATACTTAGATTCAGACTCTTGTCTTATCTAAAATAATCACTTATCTTCCTCATGAGTATTCTTGTATTATATTACCCTTCAAATATAACATAGGCATGGTGGGCTTTGGAAATCATTTATAATCTGTGATTAAAACAAGCTGAGCCAACGCTTCCGTCAAATACCTAAGTTTGTAAACAGAGCTTAATTTAAAGCTTTGGGTATTCAGAAATAATAAGGGCCCCATGAAGTTTTGTTAACTTTATGTTGCTTTGTGTTTTGTTTTCTCCTTCCTCCCTAGAGATAATTTTATAGGCTCATAAAATTAGAGCATTTTACAGCTGGAAATGGCTTTGTTTTGCAGATGAGGAAACCTGAGGCTCACACATTTTAAATGAGGCCTTTGGCTGCTTTGTCTATTTACATGTTTGCTCTTTCCTGTCTGATTGTGTCTATGGCCTTAGAAAGACTGCTTAAAAAAGGGGCAACTCTGGCTACTGAGACTGCAGAAAGCCCTTAGATCAGACATTCTCTCCTAATTTTGTATTTCATATGGTGCCTTGGGACCAACAGAATCATGATTCATGCACATTTTTCAGATTTTTGGATGGAGCCATTTACAACTGAGAAAAAACATGCAGAACTACCAAAAACAGTACATAATTTCAAAAACAGGCATAAGGGACAGAATTTAGGACCACACAAATAAAAAGCATTAGAAACGTATCCTGAGATTCAAGAAAATACTAGTCTTCAAAAATTTTGTCTGCAGGGTGGAGGTAGCAGGATACCTGAGTGAAGGATCTTATTTCATATTTAAAGAAGTTGCTGCATCTACTAGGAATTAATGGCGAGGGGCCTTCGCCTGCAGTGGGAGGGACAGATATTGTCATAGTGAACACTCCAAAGAGAATCTCCTAAACAATGAAAAATGAGTCTCTTTATTTTGAAATAGTTTGGGCTTCATTGGAAACCCAGAAAACTAACAACTTATAGTATAAGAATTTATATTATAAACCAAGAGATTGACACAGTATTAGCAGACACTCACATTGTCATAGATTCCTGCTTCAAAATTCTATTCACATGTTGCAATTTCCTCTGCTATCTAAATTGCCAACAGTTTCAATGATTTTGGTCACTTGGTAGAAATTTCACCAGCACCCAGTTGTAAGGCATGGCTTTAGGTGATATAAGGGTTACAAAAATGACGAAGATGAGGATTCTTCCCTAAAAATGCTCCTAGTTTAACCAGGTGATTAGGTGCACAAAGATATATAGCGCAAGGTGGAAACTGATAAAATACAATAAAAGAACGGCAAATATGTAGATTACTTCTGTTTGTAGGACAGTTAGAACAACTTCATGGAGGAGGGGGATCAGATGGATTGGTGGGATTTTAAATATGCAGAGACAGGAATAGGGATGGGGCCAAAGATGGGGAAGGGAAGAGAAAGGACAGGAAATATCAAATGGAACTCTTGTGAATGGTGAGTAAGTGAGAGTGCGAGAAGCAGGATGAAAAAGTGAACTGGAATTTACAGTTCAGCACATTTTTAATGTCCAATTAAAGAATCTGAAATGATGAAATCTGGAGACTTATAGAGGACACTAAGCTTTGTGAGAAGGAAACTGGCACCAGCAGACAAGTGCTGTTCATATGGCAGCTGTGTATGGGACGAATTTGAGAGCAAGTCAAGGAAAGGAGACAGGGAGACCGGCTAAGAGAGCACTGCATAACAACTGCCTGCACGAGGTAGCATGAGGATCTGAACCAGTGATGACTGCGAGAATGATGGCAGCCTGAGGGATGTTCTGGAGTCAGGTGGAGGGGACAGTGTGGGAGTGAGAAAGGGTGAGGACTCAAAGATGACTGTACAGTTTTATCCAAAGTGTGCCTCCAGCGAGGAGGATGAGCAAAGCGTAACAGCCAGGCGTCTGTAGCTACTATGTGTACTGAAGCGAGAGCAGAGAGAAAACCACACACTATGATTGCTAAAACAAGCTCATCTCATTGAGATGAGGGGTTATTGGTTCTTTATTTCTCAGCCATATCTATAGTTATAGAGGGCTCTAACTAGAGAAACACCAGAAAGAAGGGAGAAGGATAGTTTCAGATGCCTTCGTGTTCTGGAAGGTTCTTACCCCTTTGACCTTTACAGTTCATTTCACTGTTCAGGGGTCAGGGCTATAACTGGGCCACACTACTGCCCCTGATTCCTGTCTTCCCTGGATCTTCAGGACCCAGCACTGTTCTGAAACCAAAAATGAACGTCCTTTTATTTCATTCCCTCCAGCTCAGACCCTCTGGGCCTTCAAGTGTGATACTTAGGGAATGCAGTGAGCCCAGCTGTCAATGTGAGTAAGCAGGGTGGGAGAAATCCTTCCAGGCCCATCTTCCTCCCAGGGGAACTAGACGCCCATAGTGACCTTTTGAAGACGGTGTCCCTGTTTAGTTTTCAAATGGGAAGAAGTGACAAATAGTGGCTATTTAAATTGATCTGAGAGGAGGTCAGGGTCACCACAGGATGTATTTTGGCCAGGTGGGTCCTTGAAGAGCCCTCAAACGCATAGCTGCTTAGTTCAGCTGTAGGAAAGGCCAGTCTGGATTTGCAGCCCTGGTTCCCCTCCCCAACCCGCCCCCCCACAACATTTTCAATACTCAGGAGTGACAAAGTACAACCATTCTTTCTCTGATGTGGCACTTGATTAAGACACAATTCATAGAAAGAACCCCATAGGAACATGTGGGCATCTGAACACAAAGCGCTCCACATATTTATGGACATGTCCTAAGCAGTGCAGGCCGCCCAGCTCAGCCTGCTGCCTCGGGGGCAGAAGAGGCCCTTTAAAATGCTGACTCAGCTGTGTTCCCTGCAGTCAATTTCCTGCTGGAGGTTCAATAACTTTCCCTGATGATAAAAAAAAATCTTGGATGTCAAACTCGGTATAAACACTATTGAAAATCAAAACAACTCCCTCAATTCACGAGTCAGGGACAAGCGAGGAGCCAAAATAGGTTAGGTGTAAGAAGACACCCGAATTCTGTTTATATTGCTTCCAGGTCATCTTTTTAACAACCTTAGAAATAAGCTGAGGTGACCTGGAAAGTTGTTAGTTGTTGAGATTTCCAAAGGGAGCATTTCAGGAAGGCTGTGAGGGCTGAGGCTAGAGAAACAATGGAGGCTTCTTCCCTCCCTGGCACCCGAGGTCCCGAATTACCCCCCGGGGGCTGTGGAGTTGTCTCTGGTGGAGCACCTGGCCTATAGAAGAGGAGCTGGAAGGTGCTTCCTACTGACTGGGTGGGGAACACGGGCTCCCCGAGCCTCTGCCACACAGTGCCTACCCTACCTCTTCCTTCCTTGGTGGTGGCCACATCACCCGGGTTTGGGCAAATGCCATGGTGTGACACCCTCTCTACACAGTTCATTTTTCCTCTTTGAGAAGCGGGTCTTTTCCATGGCCGTGGAAATAGAGTGGGTAGGGCAGCGGCCAGCACTTGTGGTGCCTCTTTGCAGTTAGTAAAAAGCACACCTTTTGGAGGATCAATTAATACAAAGCAAGGCATGTACTTGCCAGTCAAATGGAGGTCAGCCCCAACTCCTGACTCCTTGTCAGGGACCCTTATATAGGGCCTCGGACAGACACATCTACCATCATAACAGCAGGGGTGGTTCTGAGGGTGGAGGCTTCTAATTATAACATTTGAATAATTCATACAGCAAGCATGTCTCCCCAAACTTAATTACTCAAAGAAAAAGAAAAGGAAAAAGAAAGCCTAGTACATCACATTCCATTGCTGAGCTAGTCCCCTGCCATTCATTTCACAGATGAGGCTGTAAGATGCTGTTTTTGATGTAGCCATTCTTATTTTGGTATGGAGTACCTATCTCATGGTACTTTATTTATCAGGATATTAATCTGTGGCCTAGGCATTAACATTGAAAACTTGAAATACGTAAACCCAAACATCCAATGTGAGTTATCGGTGTTTAATTACTGAGGCAATAAAACCGTGCTGTAAACAAGTCCATCTCTGATTGTAGCCATAACCCATGCAGTTTGGAATTGAAAGAAGGGATAATAGAAGGTGGCAATATAACATGAGAATGTCCATGAGTTGATTTTAATTGATAGACTGGCATATATAGAAATAACTGCTCTGTCCACTGCACTGGAATCTTAGAAAAGCACATAGAATCACAGGAGCATATAATTGGTGTGCTAAACTCATTTTCTTCTGTTATTACAGCTGGCATCTTCAGGTTATTAAAAGCCTTTAAACCAGTCATCTTCAAAGAGATTTAATTGTCAATATAATCTTTATAGATTATTCCTGTTAGCATAGTGCAGAAGAAATATAAACAGGCACCAAAATCTGGGCAACTTTTTGGGCACACCTTATTTCAAGTTCAAGGAAGATCAGCAAATGCTAATGGGGATAAAAACCATTCTTTAGAGCCTGGTTTCCTTATTCAATGCACAGGACAACCAACCCATAAAGGATAAAGACTTAACCTTATAATCAGAATCAGACTTTTAAAATGTTAATTCATTATTTCCAGAAAGTTCTGTGATCTTTTTATATACAGGTAGCCCCATAAAAAAGACTGTTTTCCCAGGTATGAATGATACACCAGAACCACAAAAAATAAGCTCAAGTTCTGATCTTCTTGGATGATCAATTATACATTGTTTCACCTACTTGGTCTGGTCAGAAGATCCAGGGACACTTCTAGAATGGTTTTCACACTCTAACCACCATTCACCCACCCACCACTACATATCCCTCAAGGAGATTTTTTTCAAATAAGAGAAATAGGGTTAACAGAACAAAACAAAACAAAAAACAGAAACACCCTACACCTCTCCTATGGCATTCTAAAATAGGAAAAGAAATCCCCAAACATGGAGGGGTATGAAATGGGAAGACAAGATATGAAGCAAGATAAGGAGGTATTAGCCACCTTTAATGATTATTAAATATTTACTACAGGTTTATCATATATAAAAACCTGTGTTCCTTTAGGCCATACCACCTACGAGTACAGGTTGTAGTGAATTGAAAGTAATTAATGGTATGTATCACTCTCTCCAATATTATGGGATCTCATTGCTGGGAGTTCTCAGGGTATACCTTACTTGTCCTTAAAATGTGACTACTCAGTCTGCATAGATCCCTTCAACCTCTGCTGGTCATATTGGTAGGAAGGCGCCTTTCCTCTGGTCCATAGTGATGCTTCCTTCCACTGGGCTGTTGCTTTCTGTTGCGTGCTACTGACACTTGAGCCTTTGCTCTCAGGGGCATTTAATGCACTGAAACTATAGAAAGTCCATGTCTTTTGTGTCCACTCATGTTCTTTGCTGAGGATGTGAATCCATGGGAGGCTGGGGTAAGGGACATATCCAAGAGACAAACCCCATGCTGAACTTGGAATCATCCAGACATTGAGGCATATGGCCTCAACTTCCGCTAGGAAGAGTTCTTGACTCAGAAGGCCTCTAGTCTCCCATGTAACCAGGCCACATTCCACTGGTCTTCTAGACATGTCTGAATCCTAGATGTGGTACAGCTTGGGCTGCAACTGGAGGCTGGCCTGTGTATGCATGTATTTGACTTCCATATCCTTTTTATTCCTAAAAGAAAAAAATCAATTTCTTCCCAAGCTCTGGCTTAATCTCTGAATAACTGATCACTAGCTTGGTCCTAGGTGGCCATAATCCAATACATTAAGGCTCAGCCATCCTTTAATGAATGAAATCTCATGGATGACTTTGATTCCAGATTTCATGCTCTCTCTCGTTCTCGTTCTTTCTCTCTCTCTCTCTGTCTCATATATATATATATATATATATATATATATATATATATATATATGGTAAAACCTTGGATTGTGAGTAATGTGGTTTGTGAGTGTTCTGCAAGACAAGCACACATTTCTAATACATTTTAACATGGTAAACAAGCGATGTCTTGCAATACAAGTAGTTTTTTTCTGGAACGAATTATGCTTGCAAACCAAGGTATTACTGTGTATGTGTGTGTGTGTGTATATATATATATATATATATATATATATATATATATATATATATATATAATTTCTATTAAAAAAAGTATTGTAGGTAGAAAAGTTTAAAATACATTTGAATGTAAGTATGGTTTGTTTGTACATATTCGTCAAAAAAAAGTATTTATTTACTGTTAGTTATTAATAGCTACACTGTTAGGAAACTGCCATTGCACATACTCTAGCATGAAATTTCAGTAAATACTTTTCAGTGTCTATGCAGGATTATTTTAAGCTCACTGCATTTTAACATTATTGCTGCAGTTATAAGACATCAGCTACCAATTATGATAATATTTTATTTACTTTATATATCAAGAAAAAAGCCATTAGGTTAAAATTATCTACTATATCTCAATTATACTGTAATAAGATACTCGCTAATACCTTTCAGGATAAAATCTGGAATAAATCAGTTATGTTAATAATCTTGATAATTTTAAGATGAAATAACTCTTTGTTCTCGAATTTAAATACTTCATATTTTTAGTATGTTTGTGAGCTAACAATAGAAGAGCATGGTAGATTCCAAGACAATAGTGTTCTGCTTACTTTAAGCAAAGAATTCAGCCTGAACACAGGGCAATACCTTATAGAGTAGACAGCTATTGATTTTGCCCTGCCACAGCTCTGGACATGTCCCATCAAATAGCTTTCAAGGTCTTCTTTAGTCCATTGTGAGCTTTGCTGTCTTTTTCCCTGTCTTCCCGTTCCCTCTTTTAGCCTTGATGATAATCATAATAACATAAAAATATAAAACAGTAAAATAGTTATGGAAAGTTATTTCCATAAATGGAATTTCTAGGTAACTGAACTTTATAAAAGTAACACAGCTTTAAATATTTTTGATGAAAAATATTAATAAAATATATATAACATATTAAAAATATAAATAATTATATGTAGCTATGGTTTTAGCATTTTCTTAATGAATAGTTGTTTTGAATTGTAGAACACTGATGCCTTTTGGATTTACTTAGCCATTCATTCATTTACTGGTTCATCCATTCAACAAGTTATTTACTGAATGCTACAATGTCCCAATAACTGTGAAAGGCAGTAGAAAAGACAGCAGAGGTAGAGATGAGAACAGTGAAAAAAACATACAAATAGTGCTACCCTGACAGCACTCACATTCTGGCTGGTATTTAGGATGTTTATCTCCACAACAAATAGGCCCTGATTCCTGTGGTTTTGATTGATCTGTCTCCTTCCTCTGTTGTTAGTTGTCACCTCCTGCTGGCACCATGTCTCTCCTTGTGATCTGGGTCACCATCGCAGGTCTTTCCCAAGCATCTCTCCAAGCCAATACGAAACCATGCCCCTGGATGGAGCCCAAACAGCTCACCTATGCCCACTGTATGCTCACTGCCCTTCCAAACAGTTCCCTCATCACTATCATGAGTTTGGAGTCTTCCCTTGTTTCCTTTCTTTATTAAAGTGTGACTCAACTCTAATGATCTGATTCAATTATCAGGCCCAAAGGTCTCTGTGCCATTATTCCTGGGAAGTCAAATGCATCTATATGCAAATGAAACTCTTAGAAGTGTGGTCATCATTAAGTGTTATTACATACAAATATTACAATACATTATTTTTCTTACAGTTGCAGTAGCTTGCTGGATAATTCTCTGAACCTCCACAAAAACTTAAAAAGGCAGACACCAAAACTTTCAAAAGGGAGAAAAATCAGGTTCTTCATACTCCCAGGCTTTGACCATGGCTTGTCCAATTAATGTAGGTAAAATACTTTGTATTGTGCTTAGTCAATAGTAAACTTTTGGTAAATGTTAGCTATTAGTATCCTAATTTCTTTACCTATGTTACAGATGATGATATAGACTCTAAGTGAACAGAAAGTTAGAGGTAAAACCAATGCCAAAACCAGGCATCCTGATTCTCATCATATTGTGCAGTTTTTTCCTGATATTCTCCTATTTAACAGTTGGGACGAAATAAATACTGAACCATTTAAATGATCATGAAGGGGCTACTCAGTTGTATGTGTCTCTCTTCCACCCTAAAACTGAAATATACAAACACAGCTGGTGGGCAGGACTGATTGTACAGAGGCAAGTGACAAAGCATCAGAAAGCCATGTAAATCGCAGATTGGTGCAGCCACTGTGGAAGTCAGTATGGAGGTATCTCAAAAAACTGGAAATGGAACTACCTTTTGACCCAGCAATTCCACTCCTAGGTATTTATCCTGAATAACCCAAGACACTAATTTAAAAAAATATATGCACCCCTATGTTCATTGCAGCGCTATTTACAATAGCCAAGACTTGGAAACAATCGAAATGCCCGTTGGTAGATGACTGGATTAAGAAATTGTGGTACATTTACACAACGGAATATTACGCAGCTATAAAGAAGAAAGAAATCGTACCATTTGCAACGATATGGATGGACCTAGAGAACATTATGCTAAGTGAAATAAGTCAGTCAAAGAAAGAAAAATACCATATGATCTCACTTATATGTGGAATCAAAAGAACTGAATAAATGAGCAAAATAAACAGAAATAGTCTTAGAGACACAAAGGAAAAACTAATGAGGGTTAGATGGGATGGGGGTGGGTGGGCATGAGGGAGAAGGGGAAGGGACGAGGCAACATAAACTGGTAATACAATACTACTGCAGAGACAGAAGAGACAGTTTAGGGAATATAATCAATAATGTAAATATTTTTTTAGGGGACCAGATAGTCTCATATCTTGTTAGGGAGACCACTTCATCGATGGTGTAGTGGCCTGACTACTGCACTGTATATCTGAAGCTGCTGCCAATTAATAGTAGATATTGACTATATTTTAACACATATATAGTCATGGGATGTGGAATATAGTGTGGGGATATAGTCAATGGAATTGAAATAGATATGTATGATATCAGGGGTGGGGGTGACAGGGGAGGGGGAGGGTGGAGTCACTTTGTAAGGGGTAAAAAAGATAACTATTGCATAGTTTTGTACATCTATTAATAATTAATAATAATCACTATTAATTAATTAATAGTTAATAATAACTAATAATAATAATAATTTTAAAAAAAGAAAGCCAAGTAAAGTTTCTCTTTATGCCCCAATAGGGTACCACTTGCTTCCTTACCTTAAACTTGTCAACTTCAGCTTTTGAACACGTTGCATGATATGATAACACCTGATTCAGAAGAAAAGAAAAAATAAAGCTTCAATAACCAGACATGACTCTATTTTCTGAAATTCTCTTGGCTTAAAAATAAACATTGCAGGGCCGGCCGAGTGGTGTGGTGGTTGAGCGCTGGCTTTGGAAGCCAGCGACCCCGGTTCGGGTCCCACATATGAGGGCCAGTGACGCTGCCCTCAAAAAAATAAAAAATAAAAATAAACATTGCTCATGTATATCACCTTGTCAAAATAGTGGATTTTTTTTTAAATAGTGGATTTTAATGTACGACAAGAAATTTCTAGTAAGTCTGTGACACAGATTGTCATCACTGCAATTACAGTGGAATCTATTATAATAATGAATGGAACTACAGTCCACATTAAAGGTTAAGTATTTCAACCAGGATGTTTTTATAGGTAGATTTTTTTTTTTTAATTTGAGGGCAGTGTCACTAGTCCTCATATGTGGGAACCGAACCGGGGCCACCGGCTTCCCAAGCCAGAGCTTAACCACCACGGCACTCGGCCGGCCCTATAGGTATTTTATCAAAGGGACATGATGTGGCTCAAGAACACAGTTCCCAAAGGATGTGAATAGTTATCCTGTGAAATGCTCTGTAACATAAAAAAATAAACAGGTGTTGTTGGTGGTGTGTGTATGTGTGTGTGTGTATGTGTGTGTGTGTGTGTGTGTGTGTCCGTGCCCTGTGGCAGACACTAGACTGTGGACTCAACTTCCATCTCTGATCTATTCTCACCTGCCTGCTTTTATTACATAGGAAAGATTATATTGTTATGCCCAACCATCAGCAATGCTTTTTGTTAGAGGTTTAATTTCTTTGTCCAACTCACATCAGTATTATGACTGATGTCATATATGCCTTAGTATATGTCTTGCTTTAGCCAATGGAATGTGTGGGAAAGTGACAGGTGCCACTTTTGAGTAGAGTCTTTAAGAGCCGTCACGTGGTTCTGCCTCCTCCATTTCTCCTCCACTACGGGAAGTACATGGCCCTGAGAGGGGTGTCTTGATCAGCCTGAGCCCCCAAATCAGGACGATGTATTGAGCAGAGCCACAGCTGACCTGCAGCTGATGAACATGTCACTTGAGCAAGAAATCAATCTTTGTGGTTTACCACTACATCATAACTTACTGAGACAGAGGATTAAAAGTCAAAAACCCAATTCAAAGGCTGCCTACAGCTAGGAGTGGTCACGTGGGGTGGCCAGTTGACAATGGTGTGGTCAATGAAATATAAGTGGGAGTGTTGGTTGGGGTTGCCCCTTTCCTTTCTCTCCATTCCTGGGAAACAGGCCTGAAGGTACAGCAAAATCTGATGTCTGTGAGGTGGCAAATAGGAGCTTGTTATGGATAGAAGAGAGAAAGGGAAAGAGAGATGAGCCTGGCCCAGGACTGTCCAGCCGCAGGCTTCTTGTTACATAGGATAAATAAACACACATTTGCTTAAGTCAGTATTGGTATTTTATAAGGCATATATATACCTACATATTCACACACACACACAAACACACACACACAATGTATACATGTTATATGTTTTATGCTACTATTCCCATTCTTAATCTATAAAACTCTCAAACAAATAAGTTTGGGAAATGTTAAATCCCTCTTCAACTTTACAGAATTGCAATGCTCATTTGGCTCTGAAAAGTAAAGTAACAGGTTTTACTTGGTTAAACTCAGCATTTCCCAAATCTAATTAACCACTGAACTCCCTTTTAGGTGATACATTAATTTAGCAACATTCCAACCTAATAGCCTATTGACCAAGAACTTTGAGAAACGCTGACACAACGCACACACTATCTGTGGGAGAGGAGGGCCACTATGGAGGCAGCATCTCACGGTGATTAGAACACAGTTTCTAGAGCCAGCCTGCCAGGGCCTCACCATTTCCCAGCTGTTGGACTTTGGGCAAGTGTTTAAATCTCTGTGAGTCTCATATTAAAAATGGTATAGTAGCAATACTGTCTAGCTCTCTCCTGTTTAACATCAGTAATCTATTCTGAAAAATCAGAAGTTCTACCCGAAAACACTAACAAGGAGACTGTTTTCCATTATTTTTAGTTAGAAAAAATTATAATGCATTGTAAGACCTGCAACCACTTCTTAAAACTTAATGAAAAAAAGTAAAATTCATATGTATGTATGCACAAAAAGTGATGTTTGGTTATAATCAAAAACCCAGTTTTTGTGACTCTAGCCACAATCAATATAGTTCTTAACAAAAAGTTGCTTTATATTCAGAAGTATCTTCTCTTCCATTTAAATACTATATTCATGCACTTCTTTTCCCATAGTTTCCTTAACACTTTTTCATCTTTGGGAGGGGACTCATTGTCAAATACTAAGTAAAAGCAAGAGCTAAATATTAGAGGCACAGTAGTGACACATTCAAGACAAGTTGCCTTTCTTAGCTCCAGGAACAACCAAGATATACACCCTCATTGTTAAATTCCGTGTGGTTCTCAAAATATCTACATATGATTTGGGTGTTATTTAGACCAATTTAATCTGGAATGTAAATCAAAATTTATCCCATATCTCATTTTGTTAGAAAAAAATTATTGAGTTTTGGGGACATAAATATAGTTTTTCCTAATATAAACAAAAACCAAGAGATTTTTTTTACTGGGAAAATTCTGTGGTGTAGGCCTGTACTTCACATAGTTCTTGAAAAGATTAAATGCAATAATACTATATGTTCATTACCCAACACACACAAAAAAATCAATTTATATTTATTGTATTAACGTTCAATTACAAATCTACCATATAAATATTTGGCAGAGTATTTTCACTGCAAAAATAACTAAATAGATTTTGGTTTTTTGGTTTGGTTTTATTATGGTAAACTTAAATTTGGTTGTCATCTTATTAAATTTCTTACTATTTACAAGTCTCTGCAGATTCAATCTTAATAATTTACCTTTAAAAGTTTATATAATTTACTTTAAAAAAATTTCCACAAAAACTCAAGTTGAAATTCAAAATCTCTGCCACCAGGTGGTGCTTAGTCTGGTTTTTACTACTTAAGGCATACTACCCACTCCCCGTGTTTAAATCAACTTGTCCCACTTCCTTTATTATTTAAATAAACAAAAAAGCTCTAAAGGGCACTAAATTGAAAGTATTTGAATCAATGAAGCAGATAATTATAGATTAAGACTTATTTTCCATTTAAAATTTTCTTTTTTTTGTTATTATTGAGTTGTAATTCTTTGTATATTTTAGATACAAGTCCTCTATTAAATGTATGTTTTGAAAATACTGCCTCCCCTTTTTTCTAGTCAAGAGGTAAACCCTGTGCTCACCTTCTCTCATGACCATATCAAAATTACAGCTAAACTATAAAATAACCTTCATTTAGAATCACCTGAAGTCTTGCTGAACTGATGCCCTGTAATAAGAGACAAACAGAAGAAGCTACCTTGAGACTGGTAGGAGAGACAGAAACACAGAATGGGCTGGTCCCACACCTGCATGTGACCACTAAAAATCTGGAGGGATATCTTGGCTTCAGAGGTCTCCCAGGGAGGAGTGAGGGGTCCCAGAGCTGCAAGAGAGTTCCCAGCACAGGGTTCCAGTGGCAGGAAGAGAAGTTCCCATAACTTCTGGTTGTGAAAACCAGCAGTGATTGTGGCTGAATGAGACAGAGCGTGGTTGCAGTCCCAGTCTCTCCTCTTAGAGGACCTATGCCTAGACTTCCTTGCTGATGGACTCACTTGATCTGAGCTCCAGGGATGGGGCAGCAGCTCAAAAGGCAAAGGGGACCCACGGGGAGGAAATGAGTTGTCTGACTTCAGGGAGTGGAACTGAGTTGACATTGAGGACTAGAGGGACAGTTTTCTCCTGGAAGGAGGAACTGGTGGAAGCCATTGTTTCTTTATTGAGCCTGCCCTCTTCCTGGCATGCCTGAGCAGGCTGCCACCATATCTGAGTCTCCTTATACCTGGGTAACACCATTCACTCACCCTCCCTGGTGATTCTGAGATTATGTCCCACCCAACTTTTGGGTCCCACCCAATACCTAAGTCGCTTCCAGTGGCTTTTTTGTACAAACCACCTGCCTTGGCTCATGCTACAGACTTTCCTAAAATCTCTCAAACATTCATGGAACTCAAACAAGCAGCATCTGGCTTGAAGTGTCCCATGCCTCTGGCTGCGCAGCCCTAAGCCCAGTGCTAGGGGCAGCAAGTCTTGGTACACATCTTGGCCTCTCAAGGCACCTCCAACTATAGCACAGGTGGTGGCAATCTGTGGATTGCTTTGTGGCTCATTCCAGGTGGCGAGGCACAGGCTGTGGCGGAACTTGACCTGCAGTGGGTCCCCTTCAAGGTGGCCCCAGGGCTGGCATGCCTAGTGGCCAGCTTTGAGACGAGCTAGAGCATCACCTGGATGCCTCCAAGGAGGACACACTCAAAGGGCACACTGGGCAGGCACCAGAGCCCCGTTAGACTGAACTCTGCTCCATAGGGTCAGTCCCTCCACAACAGCATCTTCACTGTAGTCATGGCCAGTCTTCATAATCAGTGAACCTGAGGGTCAATTCTTCCCATTGATGTGAAAACCGCAACCAAGTCTCAACTACAACAGGAGGGCACACACAACCCACACAAGGGACATGCCTGGAGCACCCAGCTCTAATGAACAGGGAGATTGTGCCCCTGGGCCCCACAGGACACCTACTACATAAGGCCTTTCTACTAAGACCAGGAGACATAGCAGCCCTACTTAATATATAGAAACAAACTCAGGGAGACAGCCAAAATTGGGAGACAAAGAAACATGTCTCAAATAAAAGAACAGAACAAAGCTCCAGAAAAAGAACTAAACAAAATGGAGACAGGAAATTTATCAGGAATCTCAGGATATTTTTGAGAAACACAAAATAACAGAGATTTTTCTTTTTTTTCCCTTTGAGGGAGGAAGTGAGAGCAAAGATAAAAAAAAAAAAAAAGAGAATTATGGGCCGGCCAAGTGGCACACTGGTTAAGAGCTGGTTTGGGACGCCAGCAGCCCCGGTTCGGATCCCACATATGACGGCCAGTGACACTGCCCTGTACAGCTAACAACAGCTCCACCTTGAGCTGGGCTGTGTGAGCCCCAGCGACGGTGTAGGCTGCAGCCCTTGCTGCAGTGGGCTGCCATAGGCTACAGTGAGTGGCCGGCAGCCAATGTGAGCAGCTGGCAGCCAGTGTGAGCTGCCAATAGCCACGGTGAGAGACCATCCAGAGGCCAGCAACTGATCTGCCTCATCTGGGAAGAGCGCAATGACGATACCAACATGGGCCAGTGAAGCAACGTCCTCCGCAACTAGACTGAAGAACAAAAAGATTTGCCTGTTCCCCTTCCCCGATTCCCCAATAAAGTCTTTTTAAAAAAAAAGAGAATTATGACAGTAGAAGAGAATCTTGGGAGCTCTAATTTATAGGCAATAGGAAGGCACTGATGGTTTTAGAACAGAGATATGACTAGTATTGTGCTTTAGGAAAATAAGTCTGTATGTAGTTTTTAGTATGGGTGGAACAACAGAGTTTCAGTTTGGGAAGATGAAAAAGTTCTGGAGATGGATGATGGTGATGGTTGCAAAATAACATGAATTTTTAAAAAAAAATATTTTATGGGGGAATTGGGGGAGGGGAACAGTGTTGGGGAATTGGGGGAGGGGGACCAGCCAAGTTGTTGTTCTTCAGTCTTCGTTGTGGAGGGCTCCAGTCTCCATCTGGCTTCCCGTCGGCAGCTCATGGCCTCTAAGCTCAAGGTGCTGTGTTCAATCTTAGTTGTGAGTGGGTGTAGCCCACATCCTATGCAGGAGTTGAACCAGCAGCCTTGTTGTTAAGAATGCACGTCCTATCCACTGAGCCATCCAGGCAGCTCAGCTCAAGGTGCTGAGTTCAGTCTTAGTTGTGGGTGGGCGTAGCCCACCATTGAACAGGCAACCTTGTTGTTACACCAGCTGAGCCATCCTGCCACCTGTTGGCAGCTCAGTGACAGCTCAGCTTAGGCACAGCATTCAGTGGCCCATGTAGGAATTGAACTGGTGTCCCTGTTGCTTAGAGCTTGCTCTCTAAAACAACTTTTTTTAAAAATTATTGTTTTATTATTATTATTATTAGTTACAGATGTACAAAACAGTGCAATAGTTATTTCTTTTTCACCCCTTACAAAGTGACTCCCCCTCTTCCCTTTCTTGCCCCCCCACACCCGATATCATACATATCTATTACAATTCCATTGACTCCATCCCTACATTATATTCCACATCCCATGACTATATATGTGTTAAATTATAGTTGTCTAAACCAACTCTTAACCAACTGAGCCACTCGGCTGGCCCCTAACATGAATGTTTTTTTTTTTTTTTTTTTTGAGGGCAGTGTCACTGGCCCTCATATGTGGGACCCATACCGGGGCCACTGGCTTCGCAAGCCAGTGCTTAACCACCGCTCCACTCAGCCGGCCATGAATGTTTTTAATGCCACTAAATTGTATACTTAAAAATGGTAAATTTTATATTTAAAAAATGAGGTAAATAAAAACAGACACTGACCAAGAGGATTTCCTGTAAGAGGGGATGATCCCCACAGAAGGGTTTGGATGGGCCACAGCAATCAAGGGATTGAAAAGGGATTGTAACCTGTAGTCAGGGGAGGCAAACCCAAACCAGGGACTGCTAATGGAGGATTCCCAACCCCAGAAGTTCTCTGAAGAATTTATGAAAGCAATTCATGGTAAAAAGAGAATGTTGGTGTCTGACACAGAGGGCCTTGGAACCAGGTTAGGACACCATCAGTTATGTAAGGCTTTGCCCTTTCATCCTACCTCCCTCTTGCTCCCTGCTCCCATTGTGGGCGAAGAGCTGAAATGAGAAAAAGTCAAGAAGCCCGCTATGACCCTCCCCTGACCATAAATTTCTAATCCCAGGCACAGGGAGGATCTTGGCAACTATTTAACACCTGAGTGTGTCAGAAGAGCCATGGAATTTACCAGAGCGTTCACCCAGGAGTGGGGAAGATTGACTCAGCATAGTAGTGGGTTTAAAGGAAGAGGGTAGGAAAGAATGAAGTGGCCTCTGTTGGCATCCTGTGAGTCTAGCTTTTTCAGCCATCTAGTTAGAGAAGTTTCTCTCCTTAGAGTTTAAGAGACTCCTCATAGGGGAATCACCTTCTCTTTCACCTCTCTCCTTCTTCCTTACCTTCAGGAAGCCAGGTTGGCCCCTTAACCATCATCCCAGGGAATGCCTCAAGGGGCATGGAATCTGGAAAGAGGTCCTCCCCCAAATAAATAAAAATAATTTTTGTATTTATCGCCTGTAAAGGGAGAAGGGAATACAGAGGTGATGCTAAGCAAGGCCAGGCACTAAAGTGGCTTCCAGTTCTTTCGTCACAGCCCAACCTTTTCCGTTTTGGAATATTGACATGGCAGACCAAAATAATTGTTTGTGGCTGCATGCATTCATTTATTCAAAATGCTTATTGAGTATCATGATATTTAAAACACTGAAAGGAATAAAGTATAGATAAGACATGATTACATCCTTTAATGAACATAGGTTTCAGCATAGGAAAACATACAGACTCTCAATGAACTACAATATAGGGCAAAGAGAGGAACAGATAACTACAGGACTAAAAGCTTTAGAGAAAAGATAACATTCAAATCAAGTTTTGGATGATGCCATAATTTTGAGAGGCGATGTCATGATTGAAACAGAGAATGACTGAAGTGCAGAGAATGTTAGAGTGAAGATAAGGTGGCAGAGAAGCAGGAGGCTGATTTGTAGACCACGGTGTAGTTGAGTTTGTAAGGAGCATAGAATACTTTGAGAAGAGAAATGAAAGCCAGGGGTAGGAAGATAGTTTGGTATGAGATTTCCCAGGGTCCCAAAGGCCAGGAAGTTTGTAGTTTGATAGGTAATGGGGGAGTAATTTAAGGTCTATGAGTGGATGAATGAAGCAATCTAAATTATGTTTAGGAAGAACAAATAGGAGGCTGTTAAAACTGTAAGGGGTAACGAAGCCCTGAGCAGGACAGTTGCTGTGGCCATGGGAAGGGAGAAAATGAATGGGAGAGGCTTTGGGGAGGGAGAATCAATGGGGCTTGGCTTCTGATTGCATATGCCCTTTCCACACTCTCTGTTTGACCCTTATTCCTTCCCCCTTCTGATCATGAAGGTGTGTGAGGTGTCCCTCAATACACTGACTTATAATTCCTGGAAAATTTCTCATCAGTATTAGGTAAGGCTTCATTTGTAATATCTATGAAAGACACCCAAAGGACTATTCTTGATGTTTAAAATGAAGAAGTAATATTATACATCAATACTCATACTGTATTTTCTTTGTATTCTGGACAAATGGGAAAAGTTCTTCCCCTTTATATTCAATCCTTATTCTCAAATGATGTGAACATATAGTAGTGTATTTCTCATTGAAGCTCTGGGCTGCTCATGCAGAATGGAAATCAGGATCATAAAAATTAAAGTTATTAAAAATGATAGCAAATGTCTTTCTTTGGTCTAGTATTCAGCTTTAAGAGCATCTCTGCTTTCTAAGAGCCTTAGAGTATCAATTTTTATACAGTTGGAAAAAAGGACTGTAACAATAGAATTACATAACTAAGTCCTGAGAAACTAAGAAAGGCAATCATTGAAATAATGGTTTATAATTCAGCTGTTAAACAAAATGCAGATAATGTATTAGTCACTCCATTTTTTTAAAGGCCAAAAGAGTAGAAAATAGGTTATATGTTTATATTTCTGTTTTTAAGCATTTGTGGATTAGGCTAAAATGAGTTGAAGTTGCCAATATGTGACAACAGGGAAGGGACTCTCAGCACGACCAGTGTCTTCTGGGAGGCATTGCCCATGAGATGTGTAGGTGTAGAAGACCTGAATGGCTGCATTTGAGATCGGGACTTTTCTGTAGAAACCATAGGATAATGTGGGCTCCAGACAATACGGTGACATTGAATGACCAGTAGTGAGCAGTAGTGGGTTGGAGGACACAGCAGCTGCGGTTGTCATGCTGCTGGCATGCTCAGTGGTTTAGAACAGGGTATGCCTAGGAGCTAGAACAGTTCAAACTTCAAGTAGAAAATGATCTTCCCGATAGAAGAGGCAAAAAATTACATCTTCTCCCTAGCCTCTCAATTAGCACAGTTTTATAGCAAATCATGGGCTGAGCAGAAAGAACTCAGTAAAAATGCAGGACAGTAAGTGCTCTGGTTAATAGAACAACTAACTTTTATGAAGTACTAACTATAACTAAACACTCTCTAAACACTTTCTCTGCACTATTTTATTTAACTGTTAAAACACCTTTCTGATCATACCCATTTAACATATGAATAAACTGAGATTGAAAAATTAAGTAGCTTGACCAAGATCAACACTACTAAACCAGGATTTAATCCTAACCAGATTTATTAGACCAATGCTAAACATAAGGCTTTCAATCTTGTCACTACATAGCCTTACTCCTGGATACAGCCAGTAGCTTCCTTCTGTGGAGGTTGTTGATGTGAAAGAAGCAAGGCCTGCATTAAATGTATATTTCTAGTGGGCTCTGAACATTTCTACCAACATTTGTGAGGATTAGTCTTCTGAAGGGATTTATCTGGAGAATATTTACTTACAGAGGATGTGCCAAAGGGGTGTGTTTATTTAAAATGCCTAGGGGAAAGAATTTTTAAAACACAGAAGAGAATGTTGTGCTGTCTCTCAAGAGTCTCATGAACATGCAGAAGAAATGTGTTCATATTACCTCTCCAGGCCAGGAAGGCTTCTGGGGTGGTTATTGTTACTTGGGGCCTTGGCTACTGTGTTGCCAACTGAAAAAGGGACACTGCAATAAGACAATGGGAATGAAAAAGCTATATTTAGACATAGATCTTGGGCAAGATCAAGAAGCACAAAAACTGAAAAAAATAAGCAAAAATGAGACTTGCAAGAAGGAGAAGAACCCACCAGATCCTAGTGGGGACTCTTCCCTTAGCCACAGTGGAAAAGGGGGAAGGTTATCCCAGGCCCTTGGGGAGGAGTGATGGGGATAATGTAAGTATAGCATTATGTGTGGTTCTGTCCTCAATGACTTGCTAGCTCTCTCTCTCTCAAACTCAACTCTGCTGTTGTTGTTATTATTATTTTACCTTCAAAAAAATTTGCTAAATCACTTCTATTCCTATAAAGTAACGTAATTCCCTTACTAGACTAGGTTGGTTACAAATACATAGATATAAAAACATACTTATAATAAAAATATTTACTCAAATATATTATTCATATTCATGTATATTTATAAATACATAAATTATATATATATATAATATATGTATATATTCATTCAGAAGTAATGTATACTACAGTATATGCAGATTTCATTCCAGAGTTTGGGTTTAGTAGCTCTCAACAAATCATTTTTTGTCTTCACAAAGTCCTGAGGTAAGAAGCCTTTCCAGATCTTCTTGCATATGGATTCCTGGACTGGGGGGTGGGGGTGGTGGATGCCACCTGATTATCAAGAATTTGGTATCTGGTGAGGTAGGGGTTAAATGGAGGTGGGAGGGACAAAACTAAGATGGCAATGCCAGAATTCTGACTGGGAACGCCACTTTTGACATTGGCACAAAATAAAGCTCACAAAACATACAAGTCTGCACACATAAGTCAACTCCTGAAATTTGGAAGTGTCAGTACTAATTTTTGTCTAAGGACAGAAAGTATCTGAGTTACACATAAAAGAGGGTGTTTACTATGAATCCAAATGAGCAATTCATAGATGGGGAGATTGTGACTATACTAGTACTTTCTAGGTAATGGGGTTTGTGGCTCTTTGGGCAGGGGATGGGATTAGGAAGTGGTACCAGTGAGAATGCTGACTTTCATTGGTAAATGACCATTCATGCTTCAACCCAGTTATTCTAGCCCCTTCTCAACAGGAGGAAGGTCTACTACGAGGGAGGTAAGGAGTGAGAATATGGGTATACATGGGATGGTGTGTGTGTGTGTGTGTGTGTGTGTGTGTGTGTGTGTGTGTGTGTGAATTATACTGTGCAGATATGAAGTAAGGTTTAGGTGGGGCTAGTATATAGTGTGTCCTCATTTTTATATTTGCAGAAATCAGAAACCATGGGTGAGGCAGCTCTGTGGAGATCAGAATTTGATAATGGTGAAGGGGGCATGACTCATCATCTGCTGTTCTAAATTCCTATCCTTTGCTTTTTCTCCCAATCCATGGTGAGTTCTCAGTAATAAATATACTACTACAAGTAATAATATAGTATTACTGCATATACTATAGTATTGTTACTATAGTTTTATTGACTGCATATTAAAATCTTCACATGTATCATCTCATTTCATTCTTACAATTGAGGTAGGTGACAGAGTCAGGATTTGAATATATTGATAGTTTTGTACACAGACCTTGACATTCTACTAGTGATTCTTGTTGGCTAGTTGCATGTTTATAGGTTCACCTATGTATTAATTCATTCTGTAGATATTTATTCCTTACTTTAAAGACGTTACACATAAAGAAAGCAGGACTAGTTCAGGTAAAGACAAAAAATATCCCTTCTTCTATTCTTTCTTTCCTCCTTCTTGTCCTGCCTCCCTCTATCCAAAAACCACCAATAAATACCTTCTCTATGCTAAGCACCCTGCTAGGCACCAGGAATAAGACTGAAAAAACGATAAAAAATCCCTGTGCTTGTAGAGTCCATAGTCTAGTTAGGAGAAAAACAGTATATAGACAGATAACTATAATTTTATCTCATAAACCTCAAATCAGAGTTCTGCAGGTACCACTGACTCAACTACTTATTCTCTCCCTTGGTTTTCTCTTTCTACCAATACCTCATTGGGTACACAGAATATCTTGAATATTGGGTATATATTATATCACACTGCTCTATAAAATGTTGTCTTGGCATTGACATTTTTTCTGCCTTATTTAATAAGTATTTCATAGATATAAACAAAATCTTTGATTATAGCTACAGAACAGGAAAAAATAGGTCTTAGGTCAAAACTAGCTGGCATTCATGGGAGATAAGAACTGTCTTTTAGAATTTAGTGGGTTTCAGAGGAGATGTGGTACAGGTAGGGAAACAGGTCAGAGTTCTTGGGGGTATGTGTGTTGGGGGTGTAGAAGGAGTTGGATAATGATGGAGCAGCTTCCCCTCTCTGGGTCATATATGTTCATAGTAAGGTTTTCTGTTATGGTAAAAAGAGTTGTGAATTTCCAGAATATCTATATGTATTCAAAATAAGCTCATAACCCATATAAACTTCTGAGAAATTATTTTGAATCATCGCTTTTAATAAACCTAATATTTAAAATCTATATCTAACCATACAACATATATGGATGGGTTTCAAGAAATCCGTGAACTCCCTGAAATTATATATAAAATTGTGTGCATATGTGCATTCTTCTAGAGATGGGTTCTGGCTTTCATCCAATTCAAACCCATGACTCTTAAATGATTAAGACCCACTGAACAGATAATCTAAAATGGAAAAATTAAGCCTCACAACAAGGATTTTGTTTCCTCATAACATTAGGGCTTTTCAGCATACAATTCTGACATAAATACTGTACTTACATCAAGAGCCACAGACTGCTTGGCCCAGGACTTCTTCACTTGATCATACATAATTGTATTGTTGATGCCAAGGCCACAAAAGATGACAAAAGCCTAAGAAAAAGGAAGCCCACTAATTAAAAATTGCAATAACTCATATGAAAGAAAGCCCATCAGGGATGGGCCTGGAAACATAATTTCACTGTACACAAAGCTAGGCCTTGGGGAAATATGCACATTAAAATTCTTAATTACTATTGTCATGTAACAGCTTTATAGCTCACATTGCACATCACATCAGAAAGAAAATTATTAATTTAATGTCATTGTGAAGAAACAACTTCATACATTTAAAAACATGCTTACAGTCTGTTTAAATGTGTTCTTAATTATTTAGGCTGTGGACTGATTTTAGTAATTCCATTCTGTTTAACCAAAAGCAGCCTCTTTCAATAGCTATATAAAATATTTTGATAAAAGAGCCAAGTGAGTGTAATTATTAAGTTAAATGTTTAGGAGAAGGGGGATTGATTTAGCACGAGTTAGTAAAGAAGCTGTGAGGTATTCTCAGCTAGAGGAAAATAATCACGGGTTTTCAGATGGTCACTAGAGTGAAGTCTGTGAGTAAGCCTGTTCAAGGCCAACCTTTCTGACTGGAGGGCAGTCTGGAGTAAAAGGAAGCTTGTAAACATAAGAAAGGTGATGACAACACATCCGGCAGAGGCAGAACCGTGTTTGAGGTCTCACAACTCTGAACACGCCCAAACGAGACAAGGAAAGGACAATTAACACTTTGGAGAGAAGAGTGGGCTATTCAGTTTTGTAATAAAATTAGGATAAAAATCATCAATTGTCACAAAATAATCTAATTAGTGAAAAAGAGAATCAAATCTTACCTAAGCATTGATATATTCTTGAAATCTTCCTTTAAATTCTGTCATACTGTTTAAGTATAATGATAACCAACTAATAATTATTTATCCTTACAAATTTGGGCAAGCTACAACCATGTCTCAGCTATAACCCTTGCTTCACACGTTTATTACCTTACCTCAAAAAGTCGTTGATCTGCATCATCAAAAGCTTTTCCGTCAAGTCTGTTTAACACTTGAGCCACTCCTGTGGGAAGGGTTTGGGATATGTGGTTATTTTCAGCACTGGAAACTGTGTTTCTATGATATAGTAAAACCCAGCTGACTTTATGCCTCTTTTAAGTAACTTGAGATACTTAGTTTAATCTCTGGTCTCTCCAGTATCTGCTGCTCCATGGCAGCAGATCTGAGGTCTTCTTTCCAGACTGTGCTATCCAAAGTAGGTCTCAGTGAATCCTGGAGTTCTACCAAGCATAAATCTGATTGTTGAAAATGGTTTTCAAGATGACAGTGCACAAGAAGTCTGATAAATCTGGCATATATACACACACATACACATATACATAACTGAGTATGAATAACTGTGTGTCTCTATATGTACCGGGGGTGCCAAAAAATGAATACAAGTGGACACTTTGGTCAATGTTGCTCAAGCAGTAGCTCACCATAATCAGAAGTGTCTGGATGCTGATGGTAACCACTTTGAGCAACTCTTGTAATTGCAGAAGTCAAACATGACTTGTAGTCATCTTTTGTTATCAGTATATATTGAGTACTACAATTTTAATAGTTTTTTCCTTTCTTAAAATGTGTATATTTTTTTTGGCTCTCTCTCTCTCTCTCTCTCTCTCTCTCTCTCTCTATATATATATATATATATATATATATATATATGGTATGACCAAAAAGTATGGTGAATCTTTAAATTTAAAAAAAATTATTACAGTAAAAAAACACATTGCTATTAATCCCCCTCAACATACTCCCTGTCATTTTGAACACATTTATTCCATCATTCTTTCCACTTTCTGAAGCAGCTCTGGAAGTCCTCTTTCATGAGTGTCTTTAGTTGCACTGTCATAGCTGCCTTGATGTCTTGAATTGATTCAAAATGTTTTCCTTTCATGGTCATTTTGACTCTGGGGAAGAGCCAGAAATTGCAAGATGACAGATCTGGTGAATAAGGTGGATGAGGACACACTGAAATATTTTTATTTGACAGAAATTGATGTGTACCTGAAGCGATGTGTGACATGGAGCATTGCCATGATGGAGGATAAAGTAAAGACATTCACAAAAGAGGACTTCCAGAACTGCTTTAGAAAGTGGCAAGAACAATAGGATAAGTGTGTTTGAAGTGAGGGGGAGTATTTTGAGGTGGATTAATTGGCAATGTGTCTTTTACTGTAATAAATTTTCTTATGTAAGCATTCACTGTTTTTTGATCACATCATGTGTGTGTGTGTGTGTGTGTGTGTGTGTATAATTTTTTATTTTTTTTTGAATTCCCTGAAGCATAATGTTTGAGTGAGGCAGTATGAGATAGTGATTAAGAAAATTGGCTCTGGAATTAGACTGTCTTGGTTCAAATTTCACCTCCACCATTAGTGATGTTACCTTGAGCAAGTTACATACTTTTTTTAGCATTGAATTTTCTTATCTGTAAAATGGGGGTTAAATGTTAACTATCTCAGATGGTTACAAAGGTTAAATGAGATAATGTATGAATGTCTATAAAGCATATTGCTCCACATGGAGTGAACATTCAAGAAATGTTAAAAATTATGATACAGTTAATGTTCAAAACAAGGTTAGTTCTGTTGCCTGCTACCAATGGAGCACATATATTTCTAATAAGCTTAATTTTCATGTGATTCCTCTTTCCAGCATTATACTAGATGTTTGGGGGCATGACTATCAAAACACACAAGTTTAACCAGAAAAACTCAACGATCTTAAAAACCATTCCCCTGTATCCCTATTTACTACAAACAAAAATATAGTTGTAATTCTAAAGCTCATACAAGTATTTTCTAAAACACCTAATTTCCCATCAGGGAGGTAAGTCATGATATGCTACAAGACATATATAAAGAAATGCAAGTCTTTTAGCATGTATCAGGCAAACTACAGTCTTAATTATGAAAGAACATAGATATTTACTGTTAGGAATGAAATATAAGTCTGTTTGTGAGATTGCTATTGGACATTGACAGATAACACTTGATGTTTCTTATGGACTTCTTCTTCTCTTTCAACTTACATATATTTAAAACTGTGTACATGTAATTTAATGCTTTGAAGTAGGGGCTCAAATTCCCGTATCTTAGAAATTCTTTACATTCAATAATGTACCAATTTTTTTTGCAAATTAAGCCAACTGATAAAAAAATTTTCTTAAAATTCAGGTCTTGACAATTTACAGAATACTAAATTGTTTGTTAAGTAGCAATGTTTTACAGTTTAAGAGGCAACTTTGGGGGAAGCAAAGAGAGGCAAATAGATGCATTAGTTACCTTATTCCTCTTAGAAAAATAACACATTTTCATTGTGTTTCAATAATTTTAACTAATGCCTCCATCTTTCATGACTTCTTTACTTCAACCACTGATCTATTCTTGCTTAGACTTCTTAGGATTCGTATTTTCCTGACTGAGTTTTTGAGGGAAGGGAAAGGAACAGGGAGGGAGAGAAAAATTGTAAGCTGCTTTGGCGCCAAACTACCTTATTCTGGGGAAAATGTAGCCTGTTTCAGAACTATCCAGGCAGAAAGATGCATGTTCAGTATATGTCTAATAATGCTTGCTCTTTCTTTCTTTGCATTTAATTCATGTGTAAATGCATAGATGTATATATAGAGATATAGTGTGAAAGCTTGTACTAGGAGTTAGGAAGCCTGAGTTTTAGTCCTGATCCTGCAAAAAAATTCACTCTGTGACTTTATTCGTCTTCTCTCCTGCCACCCCCAACTTCAATTTGCATAGGGTAAGAGAAGAGAATTCTATTAGTTGTCTTCTGAGATCCCTTATCACTTCAAAATTATTTAAAGCAATAAATATTTACTCATTATTCTGATTAATGTTGATTCATCAGGAGTCTGCACCTATGAGATTACACAAAAGTATGAGACACACGTTGATGAATACAAGATATAAAAAGAAGGACACATAAGAAAAGATATGGGTGTATTTTAAAGTAAGTTCGTATTTCTTTAAAAAAGATGTTTTAACCAAAAAGGCAGCCTACTGAATGAGAGAAGATATTTGCCAATGATATATCTGATAAGGGGTTAATATCCAAAATTTATAAAACACTCATGAAACTCGACACCAAAAAACCAAACAACCCAATTAAAAAATGGGCAGAGGATATGAAGATGCATTTCTCTAGAGGACAACAGGCATATGAAAAAATGTTCAGCCTCACTAATCATCAGAGAAATGCAAATAAAAATGACAATGAGATACCAATTCACTCTGGTCAGAATGGCTATCATCAATAAATCAACAAACAAGTGCTGGTGAGGTTGTGGAGAAAAGGAAACCCTGGTGCACTATTGGTGGGACTGCAGATTGGTGCAGCCATTATGGAAATCAGTATGGAGGTATCTCAAAAAATTGGAAATGGAACTATCTTATGACCCAGCAATTCCACTCTTGGGTATTTACCCAGAAGAATCCAAGACATTAATTCAAAAACATGTATGCATCCCTATGTTTATTGCACTGCTATTTACAATAGCCAAGACTTGGAAACAACCAAAATGCCCATCGGTAGATAAATGGATTAAGAAACTGTAGTACATTTATACAATGGAGTATTACTCCGCTATAAAGAAGAATGAAATCGTACCATTTGCAATGATATGGATGGACCTAGAGACTATTATGTTAAGTGAAATAAGTCAGTCGGAGAAAGACAAATACCATATGATCTCACTTATATGTGGAATCTGAAAAACTGAATGAACGAGCAAAGTAAACAGAAACAGACTCATAGATACAGAGGAAAAACAGGGTTGCTAGTTGGGAAGGGGATGGGGATAAGGGAGAAGGGGAAGTGATTAGACAGCATAAATGGGCAACTAAGATATTGCCACAGGGATATGAAACACAGTTCGGGGAATATAATAATGTTGTTAAAATTTTGTGGCGTGTCATATGGTCACATGTCTTGTTAGGGAGACCACTTCATGAATGGAGTAGAGGCTTGATCACTGCACTGTACACCTGAAGCTGATGTTGTATAATATTGTATGCCAACTGTAATTGAATATATAGATAGTCACGGGATGTGGAGTATACTGTGGAAGGGAGTCAAAGGAATTGTAACAGATATGATGATATGGGGGAGGAGTGGGGTGGCGAACTCGGGGAGGGAGGTTGTCAGTTTGCAGGGTAAAAAGTATAATTACTGCACAGTGTTGTACACCTGAAGCTAATTTAAAAAAATTGTTTATTTCACAATAAAATAATTTTTTAAAAAAGATGTTTTAACATTTAGGTAATATCTTACCAATTATTTGGTGGTTGCTGTTCCAAATAGGTACACAGAGAACCGATCTTATGTGAAAACCAGATATCTGGTCAGCCTAGGATGTAAGAAAGTAGTTAATTAAAATCAAATATTATCTACCCATTTCTGACTTGTATTTTACCACTCTTCATAATAAATATATATTTTAAAAAGTTTAAAAAGACACATTATAACTTATTTTTTTTTTTTTTAAAGATTTTATTGGGGAATTGGTGGAGGGGAACAGCATTGGGGAATTGGGGAAGGGGAACAGACAAGTTGCCGTCTTCTTGTTCTTCAGTTTTAGTTGCGGAGGATGTTGCTTCACTGTTGGTATCGTCATTGTGCTCCTCCCGGATGAGGCAGATCGGTCGCCGGCCTCTGGATGTCGCTCATCGCGGCTATTGGCAGCTCACGCTTGGCTGCCAGCCGCTCACGCTGGCTGCGGGCCACTCACTGCAGCCTATGGCAGCCCACTGCAGCAGGGGCTGCAGCCCACACCATCACCGGGGCTCCCACAGCCCAGCTCCAGGTGGAGCTGCTGCCAGCTGCAGAGGGCAGTGTCACTGGCCCTCATGTGGGATCCGAACCGGGGCCGCTGGCATCCCAAAACCAGCGCTTAACCAATGCGCCACTCGGCCGGCCCTATAACTTAATTTTTAATGTATATGGGAGCCTATCTCTTTTAGTTTAAACATCACAAGTACCATTCCAGGAAAATCAAGTCCTCACCAAGTATGAATCAACCAAACACCCCACACCAACACTACCTCCCTAATCCCTGCAGCCACAGAGAGCTGGATATAGAACTGTCTTCATCATGATCACACCACCACACAAGAATTCAGGCAACAGTTTCTGCTCTGAGTATTTAAAGCATTCTAATTAAACCAGTGGTCAATATTTCTCTTTGATTAAACACATCTGTTAGTAAAAATGCTTGTGTCTGTATTGCTGCTATATGTATATTTACTTTAAATACTCTATATTTTTAACATTACTAATTTATTGTGTATGTTGTAAAATCATATAAAAAATTGAAGTTGCAAAAGATAAGATAAATGTAGGTGTTCAAAAATCTTCCTTCTTTACCCTAACAGATTGTCAGATGATGATATATTTAAAATATGAAGGTATAATTTATCAGCTTCAAACAAACATCATTCTGTAGCAAGTTCCATTTAATATTAAAAACCAATGGTCCACATTTGAACTATTAGATAAGAGCTACTAAAGACTAAAAGGGTGTTAGTGAGTTAATGTGACCTTGATTTCTAGTGAAAAAGGTCAACTTGCCATCCCAATATTATAGGAGAAAAAATAATATATCAGGGTTTTGGATAATGATAATTGGCATAAAAATATATTTTTATATTTTTAAATGTTCATTGTAGAAGTTAAGAGTTGCACATTTTAACAATTTGAAATTGGAAGTTAATTTACCTATGTAAATTTTATATTTTCTTTTTTGTTGTTGCTTTTCTCTGAGAAATTAATTTTCAGGTGGCTTCTAGTCTCAATACCAGTATGTTAGGTTCTTTGAGTACTTTTTTTTTTTTTTGGTCTTGTTTAAGTATTTCTCTGCTACTAGCTCATGAAGATATTCTCCTATTCTTTTCCTAGACTCTTTATTGTTTCAACTTTTAACACTCACATTTAGATTTCAAGTCCAAATGAGGATGGTTTGGGGATATAGTGTGACATAAGAGTCAAGATTCTGTTGTTTTTTAGTAAATATCCAATTGACCCAGCACCATTTAGGGGGTGGAGGTTCCCTCCCTCCACCACTTTGCATTATCACTTTTTTTCATTAATCAAGTGCTTATATATGTTTGGATCTGTTTCTGGACTCTTTATTCTACTTTACTGATCTGTGTGTCTATCTTTATGCCAATACCATACTACCGTAAATAACAAAGTCTTATAATAAGTCTTCGTATTGGGTAGTATAAATCTTCCAACTTTGTCCTTCTTTAGGACTGTTTGACCATTGATTTCCATTAATATGGAAAGGCTCTTGGCATTTCCATATTAATTATAGAAACAACTTGAACTTAACACAGATACAGACACATACACACAGACACACACAGAGCTGAGATTTTTATTGATATTCTATTGAATCTTTCAATCAGTTTGGGAAAGAATTGACATTTTTACAAAACTGGGTCTTTAAATCCACAAAATCCCTCCATTTAGGGTTCTTAAAATTTCTCTAAGCAAACTTTTATAATTTTCTCTGCAGAAGTCTTACACATAATTTGTTCTATTTGTACCTGGTGTTTTAAAAGTTCATGTTATTGTAAATAGTATTAGTAATTTATTTTCTAATGTTTTCAATTGGTATATAAAAATATAATTGGTTTTTGTATATTGAACTTGCATTCATCAATCTTGCTAAATTCAGTTATTAATTTTAATATCTCATCTGTAGTGTTTTGAATTTTCTAGGCACATCATATGTCATGTTACACTTAAATTTTATGCCTTTTAATCATGTGATTTTTTTCTCTTTTCTTTTGTTAATAAGATGAATTATGTTGATTGATTTTTGAGAATTCAATATACAAACAAACAAACAAAACAAAACATTGGCATAAATCACGGATCCAGTGCACTCTTCCCCCATGTATGTATTTACCACCTCCACTGCACAAGACACATTGCTGGGTGTCAAGGACATAAAAATGAATTCAAACAGATATTAACCTTGGGGCCCTCACAGTCTAGTGAAAATAGAACTAGTCAAGGTAAAATAAGTGCCAATTAAAGAATGTTCAAAACACTATGGAAAAGCCAGCAACTGACCGTGTTTAGAAAAATCAGGAGCAGCTTTAGATCTTTAAAAGTGTGTCTTCAAAGAGGAAGATGACAATAATGATAATAAGCTAACATTTCCTGGATGTTCACTCTATGTCAGGCACCCTTTTCCGCGCTTTCACGTGTATCACCTCATATACTTATTAAAACCACCATTTAAGGTAGGTACTATTAACACCTTCCCTTATCAGATAAGACATAGAGAGATTAACTACCTTGAACATGGAGAGACTGTTCAAAGGAAGCCAGACAGTGACAAACATATCCATCAAATTTATCTTCCAAAAGAACAAAGTGTTTTACTTCCTGTCCCTAAGGATAATGTCTGAATTACAGCAATGCTATTGAGCGTGAAGAGAAGAAAGTTGATTCTAGAGAGGTCTGCGGGGTACAGCCTACAGATTTGGGCTCGCTGGAGCAGCACTAGAATGGAGGGGTCTGTTTCGTTTTGCTGAGGGTCATGTCGGTGATCCTGAACCAGCCCTGAGCAGTAGGCAGAATTGTCTCTGCCCCTGGTGGGACATCCATTGGCCCTGCCTAACCTCCCCTAGCAAATTTGAAGCAGCTAGGGAAAGAAGTCTCAGTGCAAGAAGAAAGGGAACAAGCAGTGAGTGAGAAGAAACAAGGAGAGACAGCTTGAGAGACTAGTAGAGAAAAACAAAGCTTTGGCTGTTTGCCAGTGAAATGAAAAAGATATATATTTTTTTAACCCCAAATTATTGTAGTTTGTCAAAAGAATTTTTTATCCTGAGCAGGTAGGAGTATGTGTGATCCCATCCACACAGAGGATAACCTTGAGGTTTCTGGTTTGAGTAAGGATCGTGGAGTTCCTTGAAGTGGGGGACACAGAGGTTTGAGGAAAACAGCACTGAGTCCAAGCTGGCACACATGACAATTGAGATGGCAACTGGAGAGAAAAACAAGCTAGAGATAATAATCTTGGAGTCATCAGCCTCTGGTGTTAATTGAGTGGATAAAAATCACCTATTTGTTTTCATTACCCACAGCTCCTCCCTTTTGTATCTTACTCAAGTCTTAGTAATCCTCCTAACCTTTCTCACCCTCCTGGATATCCACTGTCCAGTCTTCTCTACCAAATGCTACTCTCCAGAAAGAATCTCAAATTGGTTTACCCTAAATATTGGCAACTGAGAGATTACCGACAGCAAAGGCACTTTGGCAGATGCACAGAGCTCTTTTTTTTTTTAAAATTTTTTTAAAATAAATAAGTAGTTTATTAGTTGTTCATTCAAGTAAATGGCATTTGATGAAAAGCAGCCCAATCAGCCCACAACTTACACATTGCACAAATGCTTTTCTTCAAGACAACCAGAAAGCTATGCTTTCTACATACCTCCATTCAGTCATACAAAATATTTAAAAGAAAGATCGAGTATTGTGAATATAATTAATGATTCATCGAGTACATTCTTCAGTGAATGCATGGCAGTACAGAATACGATACTAAGTACCACTGCCTTGATTAGTGCTAAGGCACCAGCAGTTTTACCCACCATTGCTTTGGCACCAACTATCAAATAGCAACACAGCAACACTATTAGGCAAATCATTTTGAACTAGCCGACCTGTCTTAAGACCACGTTTTTTTTTTGTTTTTTTTTTTTTTTAGCTGAGCCATCCTGCCACCTGTTGGCAGCTCAACGGCAACTCAGCTCGGGCTGGCATCGAACTGCCGTTGCTCAGAGCTCAGCTCGCACTCTTGAGCGAGCTCTTAACCAACTGAGCCACTCTGCCGGCCCTTTAAGACCACTTTTAACTGTAGGGCCAATGAAAGAAGGGCCTAAAATCAGTTTACTCGTATATTTAAACCATGGTGCCTCCTAACCTGATTTCATGCTTACTAAGCAACCTTTTGATAAATTAATTGACACCTTGTTAAACTTCAGGCAAAAAATGCCAAGTGGCTAGGCTGATACAACTGTATGGTCTGCTTAGTTATAGTTCTCAAAGTAAATTAGTAAACTGCCATTAGGCTTTTTATTAAACAGTCTCAATGAGCTTTGTTGAGATTCAGTAGCCCTGAATCCAATCAATTTTGGCATAGTTTCTGAGAGTAAATGCATCTTCTTACACAAATTTCTCCATATTGTTTCTGTTCCTTAGGACACTTAAGATAATCTACATAGGGATGATACTTTATGGCAATTTCAAATATAAAATCAGAGATTTTTGGAGTCTAAAAACAAAAAAGCTAACATGGAAAATGTTAAAAATACCCCTTATTTTCTCCGGGAAATTTGAACTAAAATATTAAAATATTGTTATTTACTGAATTCTTAAGAGATGACTATTCTACTGTATACAATTTCTTTAGTTGTAGTTTGGTGTTTTGAACATTGAACAAAAATTCTTTATTGCTAAAGTAAGATTTAATTATGTGCAGGTAGAGTAGCTTGTTTAACACTTCAACTCCTTTCTGTCTTCCTGAAATGCAGAGGATGGAAAGCTATACACTACATTCCCCAAATTCCTTGGCAGTTAAAGTTTTAAATGTCACTCAGGTTCTTTCCAATGAGATGCACTAAAGCGATCCTTTAATTTGGCGCTGCATTACATGAGAAGGGGAAATGAGCTCCCGTGAAATGTGGCAGAGGTAGACAGTCCTGGAGCTGGTAGCCTCATTCAGCAGTTTCCTGATCCCAGCACAGGCAACAACAACGTGATGGTCCCGTTCTGTAGTGTGACTTTGGGGTGTATTGCTGAACGGTTAGGCAATTATTCTGTGAGCTATCTACGTACCTTAAACGACCTGTAGTAGATTTTGTTACATATAGGAAGAACTGAGCAATTCAAATTTTAATGACATTTCCTTTAACATAATCATGTTTCTAGTTTCTATAGTTTTATAGCAATATTTTCTTCCTCAATTGTTTTTCTAAGCTGAGACAATGCCCCTTGTATACAGTTAAATGCTATTAAAAAATACTATGGCATTGTTTTAGGATACACCTATAATTTTATTACAGAACCATTCTTTTGGCATTAGTTGGTTACACTGATAGCAAGATACTGTGATTGTGGCATAGCAGCTCTAGTGTAACAATTGGATTCCCTGCTTCTGGAAACGAAATTTAAGTTACCTCATGTCCATTACATATCAGTTACTTGCAATCATTAATGCTGCAAATCCTGGTGCATATACCATTTAGGGAGGAGTTGATGCTAGGGAATTAGAGTAAATGTTGATAAGACTACCAAAGTTCCTTTATGGGACTTTCTGTTTCTTCTCCCTCCCCCCGAATTACTTTGCTTTAAAACAATAGAGCTAGTCTGAATAGCAGCAGCAACCTAGGAGCATCGTACTTAGTTCTAGTTAAAAAGCAATACCTGTGCAGTGCACATTTTACACCACAGGCAAAGGGAATGATCACTCTAGTCTTAAACTCCTGCATTAGTCTCTTAAAAGAATAAAAGCACTCCATCAAGTTCTTCTAGGTGGTGTTACTGCTGTACATTGGTTGGTGGGTCACTTTCTGTGCTGTGTTTGCTTTGAAGGGATCTTCCAATATATCTCCATGTTCCTTTCTTATAGTGTCCTTTCCTTTAGCTAGGATTTTACATAACTCTAATGTGTTATTAAGAATGTCCTCCTTGGGCCGGCCGAGTGGCGCGGTGGTTAAGCGCTGGCTTCGGAAGCCAGCAGCCCTGGCTCGGGTCCCACATATGAAGGCCAGTGACACTGCCCTCAAAAAAAAAAAAAAAAAAAAAAAAAATAGAATGTCTTCCTTGTTTTCACACTGATTTTCTAGCATATATTCATAGATATCCATGAGAAAGGCAATTAGGTAGGGAGAACTGTGACTTGGTTGTAAATTAAATAATTGATTTAAACCAATTGGGATATTTGGAAAGACCACTATCCTGCAAAATCCCTTTCAAATAGTTCCACGCACTTTCATTATGTGGTACAAGTTTGATCATTTCCAGAGTGTACTGGACTTCTCCAATATAGCACAATCATTGTAGCCAGTGGTATTAGAAATTACGAAGTATCTTTGGTTCCAGACAGAGTTATTTCTCACGTCCTCTTTAAGAAGTTGGTCTACATACTGCAGCTCATTATTCTAAAGTTTAAATTCCTGAATAACCCACTGTCAATGTTGCCAGGCATGATAATTCTTTGCATCCTGGTTAAGAATATCAGCAATAAGGGCCGGCTGAGTGGCGCTGTGGTTAAGCGCTGGCTTGGGAAGCCAGCGGCCCCGGTTCGGTCCCACATGTGAGAGCCAGTGACACTCCCCTCAAAAAAAAAAAAAAATCGGCAATAAACTCAAGCTCCTGAGATAGATCTTTTAGCCATTCCACTAATACTCGCCTATGATGCCAAACTTGGTAGTTTTTGGGCTGTTCTTCTTTTATTGCAGTGATGTAGCTCATTTCCTCATGTAGATCCTTTTGAAGTGACTTTAACAGAACTCTTCGAAAATGCCACACTGTATAATTGGCTGCATTTAACTGAATAGCATCTCTGGTTAGTTTAAAAACTCGTTCACTTCTTTCATCACGCTGCAGAACGGCTCGAAAATAATCATAAACATCTCTAAATTTTTCACTATAAGTGATCTGGACAACCGGATTGGGGCCATTGTTCTGTGGCACTGGATCTATATCAGCCCATTCTGCTCTGTCTCTGTACAGGACATAGGTGGGCGAGTCCAGGCTCAGGAACCCGTGGTCCATGGGGGACCCCACCACTTTTCCGGCCTCGGCCGCCATCACTTCTTCCTGCTGCTGCTGCTGCTGGGGCGGCGAGAGGTGTAGCTGGGGCGGTGACGGCTCTGGGCTTGACCAGGCTCGCTGCCCTGTGCAGCCTCTCCGACCCTTTCAGTGTCCGCCATCTCGGCCGAGCTCTAACTTTTTTTTTTTTTTGAGGGCAGTGTCACTGGCCCTCATATGTGGGACCCGAACCGGGGCCGCTGGCTTCCCAAGCCAGTGCTTAACCATTGCGCCATTCGGCCGGCCCACGAGCTCTAACTTTTAATGGTTTCAATTTTGTACCTTCCTCTTTGTAACAGAAGCATCACTGATAGACCAGAAGGAATTATAGAGAAAAGACAATGAATTGTCCTGCCAGGCTAGCACGTAGCATCCCAGATTGCAGGATTGTTTTGCTATTAAGATCTGACAAACGAAATGGTTTCTAATGCTCTACATCAAAGGATCTCAGAGCCTGGAGTCCTATTATCCTTAAGTGCTATGTGACAAGGGTAAGAATTATTGAGTTGTCCGTAACAGGCTTTAATTTAACAAAAAGCTCACAGAAAGAACTTCTTATGGAAGAACTGCATGGGATTAAAGAATGACAGATTTAGGATTAGGAAATAGATTTAACGGTGTAACTGACCATCAGACTCCCATGGCAGAGGAGATCTGGATGCTGATGGGTGTCCCACCACTCCTAAACATGTAATAAATACATAGTTTAGCAAACCATCCATGCATATGGCTTGCCCCCATTTTCTAGCTATTTTCTATATTCCCTTTGCTGAACCTTTCTAATTTAAATGTTGGGTCCAATTGTTTATTCCTGTTGCAGCCAGAAAAGAAACCTTGCATGTATTGGCTCCAAAGTTCTCCCCAGAATTATGCTAATGGAAGAAATAGTAAATCAAGCGATAGGATGTTATACCTTAAGTTAACTAAATAATGGCTTGTTGTGAATTAGTGTGTTTGTTTTAAGGTGTTCTTTTGAATCTAGTTGAAAAGAAGGGCAGAAAGCTTCACAGATGATGTACTACAGTGCAACTAACTATTGGAAGTTGAATTCATAAGCACAATGCTAACTAAAGCAAGGCCAGAATAATTGTTCCATGGTAAAGGTATCTGTAAATAAGGTATACATTCCAAGAAGCCACATGATACAATGGCAGGTCATTTGTAAATGCAGTTTATGTACACACTGTTGGGGCAGTTTCATACAAGGGCTTTAGAATAAAACCAACACTCCATGCTGAATAGAAAACGATCCATCTGAATTCCCCAAAGATACACTTAGGCAAGTTAATTTACTTAGATTTTCCATTATTTCAATTCTGGTTTTGAGTAATGGTTTATAGTTTTAGAGGGCTCACAATAGCTTGGTAAAGTATAATTTAATAGAAAAATATAAAGGGTCTAAAATTTTAAAATATCTTTATAATTTTGCCTGATTACAAAAATAATATAAACACATGTGAAATTTTTAAGAAAAATGAAATCAAAAGCTCTAATTTTGACATCTCCAGAGATAACAAGTATTAACAGTTTGGTGTAAGTTATTCTTGATCTTGTTCTACAAATATATAATATATTCACACATCAATTTATGGTATATTTAACAGTATTTAATATATTTATAAATAACAGATAATATATTCAACAATACTGAATGATATTCAAAAATAATGTCTATTGTGTACTAAACATTGTTCTCATTTTGGGGGATACATCAGTGAACAAAACTGGCAAAATCATCACTTTCATTGAGCTTACATTCTAGTGAGAGAAGACAGATGGCAAATAATACCATAAAAACCTCAAACAAGCCATAAATTTTATATTAGAAAGTGTTAGGAATAAGGCAGAAAAAATAGAGCAAGATAAAAGGGATTAGGAGTACTAAGTGTGCCAGGCCTTATTAACAGGTAATATCTGCATGATGCTTTAAGAGGTGAGGACGTAAGCCATGCAGCTATTGGAGGAAGAGTATTTCAGCTGAGGGAGTAGCCAGTGCAAAGGCCCTGAGGTAGGTATGTGAGTGGCATGTTCTAGGAATAACAAGGAGACCAGTGTGGCTGGGGAAGTATGAGTGAGGGCTGGGGGTAGATAATGAGATACCAGATTGTGAAGGGCATTGTAAGGCCTTGAAAAAATTGTGAATTTGGCTTTTAAGTGAAACAAGGAAACTTTGAAGAGTTTGTGAGCAGAGTTGAGATATGCTGTGATTTAAAATTTAAAAGCTTCTGGCTATTGTATTGAGAACAGAATATAGAAGGGAAGAGTGGAAGCAGTGAGAGATTAAGAGGTTATGGCCATGAGATAATGGTGGCTTGAACCTGGGTGGTAGCAGTTGAGTGGTGAGAAGGGGTCAGAGAGATTCTGGATAAATTTTGCAGGTAGAGCCATTTGGACATGCTGCTGAATTAGATGTGCTACATTAGAGAATTATGCCTATAAAAATTTTGGCGTATGTATCAGGAAGGATTGAATTCCTTTAATAAAGATAGGGAAACAGAGAGAAGAGCAGGCTTGGGAGAAAAAAAGATTGTGAGCTCTGTTTCAGAAATGTTTAGTTTGAAGTGCCTATTAGAAAAATATGCCTATATGTGTGTGTATGTGTGTGTGTGTGTGTGTGTGTGTGTGTGTGTGTGTGTATATATATGCATAGATATTATTCTATGCATATACATTATATTATACTTCTTGTGGCTTTGTTTTTTCCTTGTGGATATTTTTTCCATATCAGGACTTATAGATTATCTCATGGGATAGAGAGACATTTTGTATAGGCTCAATTTTAGTCTTTATATAGTGTGATGGGCAGAATTGTAAGATGGCCTCTAAGATTCCTGCCCTCCTTGTACAAGGCTTGTATAATCCCCCTGCCCCCTGACCCTTGAGTATGAGCAAAACCTGTGATAAGATGGTCACTTCTTTGTCTAGGTTATATTATATGCAAAGGCATTGGGATAGCCACTCCTGTGATTATAACTCACTCTTGACACTATGCAAGCCTCTGTCATAGCCAACTGGAGTAAGATCCTCTTGCTGGCTTTGAAAAAGTAAGCTGACATGTTGTGAGAAGACAGTGTGGCTAGGACCTGAGGGCAATCTCTAGGAGTGGAGAGAGACCTTTGGTCAACAGCCGGTAAGAACCTCAGTCTACAACTGCAAGGAATTCAATTCTGCCAACAATTTGAATGAGCTTTTGGAATGAACAATTTGAAAAGAATGCCAAGAACCAAATGAGGACGCCACCTAGTCAACACCTTGATTTCAGCCTTCTGAGACCCTGAGCAGAAACCCAGTTATACCATATGCCCTGACTTCTCACCTACAGACGCTAGGAGATAAGAAGTGGGGGTTTATCCTAAGCTGTTGAACTTGTGGGGTTTTGTGATGCAGCAACAGAAAATTAATATATATGGTATTTCTTCAGGAAATGAGCATGGATACTCACTTCACAAGGAGCAAATGACTAATAAAACTACAAACCCCACTAACATGAGAACCCATGTTCATGTGCATTTCTTGGGCCACTATAAATAAACACAATCAGTCATATTTAATAGGTCATTTCCATCTTCCATCTTTTTCAAAAGTCACAATCATGTAACAGAATAAACATATCCTGACCTTCATAAGGTTACAAAATTTACAGCTCAGAAATGTAGTTCTGGCCCTGTGACTATCTTATATAACCATTCTGTCATAATTTTCCACCCATGAACCAATGAGTTTGGCCATAAAACCAGGCACACTATCAAGCCCAGCAGGCACCAGTCCTAAGAGTCAACTAAAACAGGCAGACAGAAGGCAAGTAATCACTGTGGCTGCCCGCTAAGTCGCTCTGTTCACCACAAGGAGGGAACTCCATTAAATATTTAACACGATCACAAAGAAAACACCCAGCAGGTGGGCAACTATGATTACTTGCCCCATAGCCCTCGCAGCAAGCCCCTGACAGCACCTGGGATGAGCTTTATATCACATTAAAAGCATCCCTTTGTAGCTTCTATCAAAAAGAAGACCAACAGTTTCAAAATAGATTTCAACATTGAGATCATTCTCTTGCTGCATATCTTTGGGCAGAGTTTCGGAGGAGTTCCCCAGAAATTATGACATGGCAAGAAAGTCACAGAAATTGGAAAATACTGTTCACCCCTATAAGGGAGGATCTGGTAACCCCAGAGCAGCCCGAGGCCACAGGACAGACATCTAGCCTTCATGACCTGCCGATGCCTGCTATTGCTCCTCTGACCAGCAATCACAAGGTCTGGTATTCTGGAATACCGGCATGTTGTCAGATTATTGGCAACATCTCTTCTTTACTGTCAGCAAACAATCACTCTTAACTCCCCTCTTTGGGTAGAGACTTTCCTTTTCTTTGTCCTTGTGTCATTGAAGGAAGGAGACACTGAATTTGGCTTGTTCACAATCCGAGGTCGGCTGGTCTGCAGCTCTGTGTAAAGGCCCCCTCATGTAGAGAAAAGGACTTGCTTTTGGTATCTCCCAGGAATAAGAAAAACTAGTCCTCAATCAAACTATCTTCACCTGATATTTATACAGGACTGCATGGTTTACAAAATATTTATATAGAATGTTACATGTTATAATATAATATGTATGTAAGCGGTGGAGCAGATAGGACAAAAAGGTAAGCCTGCAGGCCATAAGTTCATGTGCCTATGTGGAGAGAGGAAGGAAGGGGTAGTCAGTGTATTGCCCAGGCAACTCCTCAGTAGCACCCGCCACCCTCCACCCCCCCAGATGCCACTCAGGGAAAGAGACTTGAATTCAGAATCAGAAGGTCCCGAGTCTGTTCTGTGCCCTGCCTCAAGGAAGCTGTGAGGCCTTAGAGAAGTTACTTCAGTTCTCTGAGTCTCTCTTTTTCCACCTGTACAATTAAGGAAACCTCTAATATTTCTATTAACTGAGAGTTGACGTATCTATATACGAAGTCTCAGAATAAAACCAATCCACCTTTGAGTGTTCTAGCCTAGGTCACTACATTGTCTGATGAATTGGAGTCCTTCTTCCTGCTCAGTCAAGAAAATTCAGATTGCCTGAATTTGTCATTGAGCCATTGAGAAATTTAGCATAGATATCAAGTGTTTAGGGTAATTGTGTTTCTGGCATTTTAAAATCCATATGTAGACTTATGTTGAGAAAATCTGTAGCAAAAATAAGAAATGCTTTTAAAAGATTCCCCATGCTGCTTCTGCAAATTATCATTCTTGTTAACCAACCTCAAACTATTCAGGGAAGTCAGTGAGTGCAGAAAAAAAAAAAAAAGCAAACATTTTTTCCAGTGGAGATAACAATTAGTCATTAATCCTGGATTTTAAAAAAAAAACAGTTTCCTTATATTGTACCACTGATAAATAATGACTCAGTTGTGATTACTGGAGAAAAATATGGATCCATATACCAGACACTGAAGAGAGGACTGAAAATTTTTGCAGGAAGACAACACAGTTCTAAAAGCTACCCTCTGTCTCTAGGATGATTTTAGAATTACTTTTAATGAAAGGATGAAGCAATTCCATTTTGACATGTTATTATTTTCAAGGAAATATATGTTAATGAAAAAATATCCAAATAGTTGTCTTTATTTTATGATCTACACCATCTTACATCAAGCTTTGTGGGGAGAAGCTTCCAGTTTCTTAGCCTCTTGGGGGAGTGCTGTGGCTCAGTCTGATATCTGTTTCATTCATTATTAATATAAAGTGTTGACATTGTTACTGAGACAAAATATACGTGTGAAGGGAAGACACTTAAGCAGATAAATAATTTTGCTTTTCCTGGTGTGATACATCACACACACACACACACACACACACACACACACACACAACATACACACACACATTTGTAGAACATATCTACTAACTGCCTTTATATAGGAAGATCTCTCTCTCTCTTTTTCTCTCCCCCTTCTCTCATCTCCATTTGTATTAATTCCTTTCCAACATTTTTTCCCCTCAGCATAAGAAGAAAGACATAACTTTAAATTCCAGTACTATGCAAAGAGAACATGTAAAAGTCATGGTATAATGCATCTTCAAATTTGCATTTAAAATCCGGTATTAGCTGTGTGGCAGATTGAAAGCACTTAGGTGGAAAGTCAAGCAATAATGATTCTCTAAATACAGGCTTTATTTTATGATAGGGTAGAAAAGTGATTTCACGAGATCGTTGCTGCTTAACCTATCACAGTTTACTGTCTTCAGACATTATTGCTCCTAACTAGTGGATCAGGGCATGAAATTTTTATGCCAAATCCCATAGAAATAACTGTTGCATTTTTGCTCGAGAGTCTACACTGTTCTTTTTATGATCAGGGGAGCAGGCTCCCTTATTGGAATGGGCTATAAGTATGGAGAAAAACATAAAATGGCTGTATCACTAATCAGGGAGAGATGAAGTAAGAGCCTGCCCACAGACATAGGATATGGTATATTAAAGCTCACTATATTGTATCACCAAGAAGCAATCTTGAGATGTTAAGCATGCTTGCTACATGTACTGTTTTTCATTAGAAAAATAAAAGCAATGGTTGGAACGTAATTTTCCATTTCCTGTAAAGGTGAAAATACTTATAGCCTATGACCACCGTGCCACTGTCCTAAGTATAGATGCTAGAAAAACTCTTGCACCCGTGCACTTAGAGACATGCACAAGAAAGTCCTTGCGGTTATTTATGTAACAGCAAAACATTTGCTCCAAACATCCATCAACACTATAGTGGATAAATACAATTAGGCTTATTCATACAATGTGATACTTTGCAGCAGTGAAAATAAATGAGTGAATTACAAATTCATGTGACTCAGGAATATATATTGAATGAAAAAACAAGCCACAGAAAAATCCATAGAGTGTAATTCAATTTATATAAACTTCAGAGACAAGCAAACTATAACAGTATATTTGGCAGAGATTCAAACATATGCAGTGAAACTATTTAGAAAAGAAAGGGAATGGTAAACTCAAATTGGATAGTAGTTACCTTTGTAGAAAATAAAGGAGACAGGATTAGGGAAGATCAATACGAGGACTCAAAAGTAATGATCAAGTTCTTTTCCTTAAATTGGATGGTGGATGTTCACTGCATTATGTTTTGTTATATTATACCTTTAGATGTGTAGTATTAACCAATTTTTTAAAATGGTTTAATTTGTTGATTCTTTTTGCTTCCCCAGAATTTGACTTTATAGTCTAAAGCTAAGAGCAGAACAACAGCAATCCATACCAAATTTAGCTCTATAATTTGGGGTAGGAATCAACCATCATCCCTTGACATCTAATCTAACAGGTTGACTTTGTAACAACAAATTGGCAATTAATGACTTTTCTGCATAGCAAGCGTTTCAGTCTGTTCGGTTACTACTAATGTTAATAATAGAGGACTGAGAACCTGTCTTCATAAAACTGTGTGTTTAGAAATCTGCTCTTCAATATTCTCCCTTTCAAATCAAGGAGGCAAGAAACATAGCAAAAGGTGAAACTTCATAAAATCAGTCCTAACACAATCATAATGCTAAAGCATATAAGTATTGACATTATAAATCATTTCCACTCTTTCAGTCATAGAACTGAGGTAGTGGTGTACTTCCTTAGAGCAGGAGACCTAAAGAAGCTTTGGACTGTGCACTTTCCCAGGAAGACAACTCGAAGTTCAGAAATAATATATCAGATCTGAGGAGCACTAGAGGGTGATCAGTGTTGGGACACCTAAAGGAGCACAATGGAGATATGCCCAGCCTAGACTGGGAGTTCATGATGGGATTTCCAAGTCAGGAGAATCTCAGCCTGATGCTCAAGAATGAATGCAGTAACTTCTGGTCAAGGTGGCAGAATATGTAAATGCTATGCTTGCCTCCTCTCATGACCACATCAACATTACAGCTAAATTATAGAAAAACCACCCTTGAGAACCACTTGAAGACTAGCTGAACAGAACTCCTATAAGGACTATAAAGAAGAAGCCACAGTGAAAATACACAGAGAATGTAGCCCAGGGGAAGAAACTCCCAGGCAGTTACAGAGAGAAGTTGAGTTTGGGGAATTTAAATTTCCCTGCAGAAATCTGCAAAGATGATCCGGCTGAAGTTATATATTAGCCTTTAATTCCAGCCTCCCCATCATCATTGTGTCCCATTCCAGGCATTGGAGACAGCACAGGGTGGGATTAAGAGTTAGGGCTGTGGAGTCTGAGACTAGGACTGAATCCTTGTCTCTCTCTGGGGTCATACATCAGCTCTCATTTAGGATTAAATGTTCAGTTATTATTACTAATCTATCCTCTGTTCTGTAGCAAGTGTGATCTTACTAAAACACAACTCCTGCTTGTCCCCTATTTAAAACTCAACTACTGGATCTCCATTGCCCCAAATCAATAGATTCTTAACCTCTTAATACAACTTGCAAAGTCTTTGAGTGATCTGGTCCCTGCTTCCCTCTCCAGCCTCATTTACTGAGCCTTTCAGCCACATTAACACATCTGAGTTCCCCAACTCACCATTCTCTCTCAGCTTTGCCTGAACAGATGTCTCCTTCCCTTCCTCACCAAAAAAATCCTGTTACTCTTCAGATACAAGCTTGGCAATCTAGAATAAGAAACCTATAATTTATTGAACACATGTGCACACACACACGTAGAGATATTTTATAAGCTTATGTAAATTTATCAGTATGACACTCTATACTACCTTAGAATTTAAACTTCTACAAGTCAGAATCTATATTGTTTTAATATATTCTGTATGTCAGCACAATGTACCTATATAATTAACATTAAACAATAACAAACCAATTTATTATTTCTTGGGAGCAAGTTTTAAAAATGTGGTAGTTCCAGGGTCAGCCGAATGGCTCAGTTGGTTAAGAGCTCACTCAAGAGTGCAAGGTGAGCTCTGAGCAACAGCAGTTCGATGCCAGCCCTAGCTAAGCAGCCGCTGAGCTGCCAACAGGTAGCAGGATGGCTCAGGTAAAAAAAAATAAATGTGGTAGTTCCTTTAGCATCTAATGGGAAATAACTATGCTATATACATCTTTTTTTTTATTATTAGCTATTTCATAGTTTAATATAAACTATGTTTAATATAAAATGTACATGGGTACATTTAATGCATGGGTACATGTATATAGGTACATTTTATGTTAAATGTAACCAATTGCAAAAAAGCATCAGACTAATACATAAAATACAGCCATTCTGCCATAAAGTAAGACAGGAAGAGGAAATTTTTCTGTCAGTCAACAGTGGGCAATGCAAAAAAATCATATCACAGGGGAAAAACATGAAAGAATTGCCGGTAAACGCACGGGTTGTTAATCTGTATGATGTTCCTTTTGTTGCTTCAACCAGCAAACCCTCAACAGGGTGATAAATGAACTGTTAGACTCTTGAACAAGAGGACTCCTCTTACCTCGGCATCAAAGCGAGGGTCCTGGTAGGCATCACTGATGTTCACTGGAAGGCCTGTAGAAGCCACAAGCTCAGCGATGCTGTTATTTATCAGCCAGTCAGAGTATGAGGATTTCTCCATGCTTTCTTTGAAACTATCAGAAGGCCAATGCAAGCAGTAAGAAAAGAGAGAAACATAAGTTTGCTTGAAAGCAAACCCTATACAACTACACTCAGAGCAGGATCATCTATCCTCATTAAGAAGAGATAAGTAACTTGAATCACAGAACAATAGCAAGGTAATTATCAGTAGCTATTTCAAAAAGACTTACCAGCTATAGTATAAAATAATCAAATACATGTGTAGAAATGATAGATTCTCCATGATCCAGAGAACAAGTCTAGGTTGTACTGAGGCCGAAAGCAGGCAGACACAAAGTAGATAATCAGAGTTGACAATAGCATGTCAATGCAGTGGCATACTAAATTCCACTGACCTCCCCAGCTCACCCCCCATAACCAAGCAGACTAGATGTTTGCCATCAAGAAAAATTAAACCGAAGAATGGGGAACAATCAGGAAATAATTTTATTTATTTTTATTTATTTATTTTTTTAAAAGATTTTTTTTATTGTGGAATTGGGGGAGGGGAACAGCGTTGGGGAATTGGGGAAGGGGAGCAGACAAGCTGCTGTCTTTTTGTTCTTTGGTCTAGTTGCGGAGGATGTTGCTTCACTGGCCCATATTGGTATTGTCATTGCACTCTTCCTGGGTGAGGCAGATTGGTCGCTGGCCTCTGGATGCCGCTCATTGCGGCTATTGGCAGCTCACGCTGGTTGCCGGCCACTCACTGTAGCCCATAGCAGCCCATTGCAGCAGGGGCTGCAGCCTACACCATTGCCAGGGGCTCGCAGCCCAGCTCCATGTGGAGCTGTTGTTAGCTGTAGAGGGCAGTGTCACTGGCCCTCATATGTAGGATCCGAACCGGGGCCTCTGGCATCCCAAAACCAGCTCTTAACTAATGCGCCACACGGCCCGCCTGAGAATTTACAAAATTTTAAATGTAGCAAAAGAGTACATCTAGATGATGAGTCATCTTAGACAATTATGTTAATTGTTTTTGTACTCTCAGAGCATGTTTCTTAAGAATAAAAAAATCCCCACATTTCCCACTTACAAAATGTCATGAGAAAACCTGTTTTATCTCTACTGACCCTTCACATTAATAATTCAAATTATATTCATATTTGATTGAACAAGGAATTATATGCTAAATGATTTTTGATTTTGCCCTTGTATCACTTCAGTCCAAACATCAGATTTACAGAACTGTTGTAAGAATCGGCAAGATTCCCTGTTCCTTTCCTCCCTTCCATTGTCTCTTCCCTAGATACACACTGAGCATTGCCAGGAGGTGTGCAAATGCAACTGTGAGTACTGTTCAAATTAGCAATATCACGGTAAATTTTCATGGAGGACATTAGATTTGTGGTTTAGCAGGCAGTAACCGAAATTATGGAAATGAATGCAAGAATACTAGGGCAATGTTTTCCAAACTACACTCTGTGGAACCCTGGATTCCAGGGGATATAGTTAATAAGTGTACTACAGCAATAATAATAACAACAACTCTACTGACTTTTTAATCCAAACTGCATTATATGTAAGAAAAACCACTAAGAACTGTACATAGTTGCTGTTGTTATGCAATAATGTATCTGTATGGAATTTGTGCCCCACTGAGAATGCCAGGCACTGGCATGGAGAAGCCACAGGATGCATTAATGAGTGGGAAGCACAGGCATTATTCGTCATCGTAAATGTATTTCATTTGTAATGATCGCTGGTCTGTATCTGATAAATTCAACATATATTGGTGGTGTTATTCATCCTTTATTGTATATTAAACATTACTAGTACATAAACTTATCCTTTATGTATCACTGCCTGAAAAATGGAAGTTTTAATAAAAAGCTGAATCTTGTCTTTCTCAAATGGTGTCTAAATCAAAGAAGTAAAAAGACCAAGGACTTCCAAGATAAGATGAAGCATTTATTTCCTGAAAAAAATAAAAAGTAACAACAAAGATGTCCATGTTTCATTTTCTCTTTGCTATATTATACCTGTGACAAGTGAAATTTTATGTGGTGTGGCTAGGAAAGCAAAATGGAAGAAGAAACCTGAGAAGCACCTGATATGAGGATCCAACTTAATGGAGTCATTTCTAAGTTTATAAAAGTGTGTGATTGAATGTTGATCATGTCTTGCAGCAATGAATTGGTCTGTCAGTTCACTCTGTGCTGTTTGTGTACTTTATTCCATACTACAATTTTTGAAAAGTGCTCTGTGATAAAATAGTGTGGAAAATGCTGACCTAGTGTGTGGGTGGGAGGAAGGTCTGCAGGGGGACGCTGGGGGTGAGCCAGGGAAGGAACCTGAGAAAGGGTTTGGGTAGGGGGAGGCAGAAAGCCTCCAAAGGGGTCCAAAGAAGGAACCAGTTCTATCAACAAGTGTCAAAAACCTTTAAACTGGTTCTTTCAGGATGGGCAGGAGTTCAGCAAGGTGGGATTGGAGGGGCGGGGAGGAAAACACCCATGGAGGATGAAACAGCAGAAACAAAAGATAAGAAGGCAGCCGAGTACAACGGTGTGTTCTTGGGACACTGAGTAATTCCCTCTGATGAGAGCACAGGATACATATTGTGGGAGAATAAGCTGAAAGAGTTCAGGGCTTAAAAGTGAAGGCTGTAACCAAGGAGCTGAGACGTTGGTGACAGGCAATGGGGAGCCACTTAAGAGTGCTGAGCAGGGAAGTAACACGATTCCAGCTGTGATTTTAGGAAATGTATCCAGGAACAATGAGCAAGAACTGGCTAAGAGAGGCTGAAACTTGTATACCACTGAAGTTGAGCAGCTAGCTGGCTACTCACGAGGTACTGCAGAAGAGTCCACGGGGCTTGGGGGCAAGCAGCAGCGGCTTACATTTTGCTCCTGCACCCCTGTGAGTTATTAGCAGAAGTGACTTGTTTTGAGGAGCGGGGGAGGTGAGGAAAGATAACAGATATCCTGTGAGCCTAGGACTTATTATTCATGGTTGAGAATCCAGGACCAGAACTTATAGCAAGTCTTTAGGACTAAAAATATTGATACAGGGTTAGGATTATCTCCTGGGAGAATAAAATTGATGAGATCACTCAGAAAGAATGTATAGGGAAATCTATAACTAGGAGAAGGAAAATGAAGAAAAGCAGTAACAAAGGGGGAGAGGAAATAAAGAAGGAAAAAAAGGAAAAACAAATTTATCATCACCTATGGTGGGCCAAGGGTCAGGCTGGATCTTTTACCTAACTAATTTGTTTTGTCCTCACTCACAGAAATCCTGAGATGGGTACAATTCTCTACATTTTATAGATCAGCAAACTGAGACTCGGAGATGCTAAATAATTTTCTCAGGTGGAGATAGGATTTTCAGCCAAGTGTGACTCCAAAGCCCCAGATTATTCTGTTTATCCTGTTGCCTCTCAGGGAAGGAGTTAATGGGTAGGAGTAGAGTAAGAATAGTAGGTTCTCACCTAAAGAAAAGAAGGAAGAGCGAGTCAACATCACAGAGCTTCAGGGAGATGCTGCAGATGATAAACACTTCAGTCTGACACTGCAGTCAAAGGAAGAGGGAGGAAACTACAATGGATTTAATCATCCAGAGCTTTAATTCCCAAAGATGATGATGATGTAGATACTTACTGAGCAGGGGCTCCCGAAAGCCTCATCCTAAATATAAAACATGCTTAGAATCTGGTTTAGTGCAGGCTGCATTTATATAGATATCATGATAAAATTGTTGGACGGTGTAGGAGGACCGACAGTGTACGGCACTGCACACAGGCACTACTGAGATGGTTTCTAGGAAGTATAAGTTATAGTCCTGCCCTCATGGAGACTGCCACCTGGATGGGGCGATGAGAAATAAACATACTGACATTTAAATAATGCACAATTTCAATGCCTAGCTCAAATTTCAAATGGAAAATTTGTCACATGGCTGTGTTGACTGGTTGCCAAGTCAGCTGTGAATTATGAATTATAAATTATAATTGTCAACAAATTATGAATGAGGAAGCAGTATAGGAAGGAAGAAACCACTTGAAGTGTGGTAATCTAACCAAGGCTTCACAAAGGAGGTGAGATACGAACTGACCTATACCTGCAACAGTGCAAACAGAGTTTCTGAAAACTACTTCTCCATTTCTTTGGTTTAATGTGGCCCAGGATGACAGAATGCTCAGAGAGACAGCCAGGAAGGCTGAGTTGTCATTTTAGTATTTACATGACATTCTGGCTTTTGTACCAGTTCAACCTTCTAAATCCTAATGTCTTACTGTAATGCTGAATCATGACACTGAGTCAGAGCTTTCAAAACCTTGCTTCTTTTCTTACAAAAAAAAAAAAAGGTAATCTTGTTTTATGATTAAGACCATGAGTTTTAGAGTCAGCTATACCTGTTTCAAATGTCTATTTTGGTACTTCCTTTGGTACTCCCTTACATGCCATCTGCCATCTTAAAATAGGTATAATATCACTGCTTAGATACCATGTGGATTAAGGTAATGATTTATGCAAGTATTTAGCATATTATCTAGCTCATAGTAAACATTTTTTTTAAAGTATCAACTTTCTAACAACCTCTAAGGTAAATTCTGCATGTAACAGTACCCCTTTGTATATCTCAGCAAAGTAGTGCTTGTGAATTAAATCACAAAGAAATTGCCCAAATTATTTCTGCTTTATAAAGGACACATCTGGCTTAAAGTATCATATCAGTGATTTCTTAAAGGTCCTATAAGTCAACTCCTTCTGACTTGTGAGGGCCCTTTTATTCTGTATATTTTCTTCCCAATTAAACGGGTCAGGTTGATACTTCCTAATAGGTCTTATTTTTTTAATGGGCTTTTGGAAGCTTAAATTAATATCCAATATTGAATTAACCAATTTTGTAGAACTCCCCAAATCTGACCAGAGATAACAAAGACCAACAAATCCAACATTAAGATTTTCATTTTGTGCCAGAACCAAGATAAGGAGAGTCACCACAGTTTGGAAATGCATCAATAATTTGATTGCTCTGTAGCTCATGGGTACGAGTGAAATCATGTCAGCTCAGTGGGTCTCAGCTGCCATGGACATCACTGCAAGACCACAGACACATCCAGGTCCTCTCCCCACCCCCAGTCTAAAGGGAGACATGCTTTCACTGGAGGCACCTTGTCAAAGCCCACTGCTTCGAAGCCACTTGAGGAATGCTGGGCACTGGTTTCCAGAGTGCCAAAGCTTCATGTGAGGGAAGAATACTCTCCCCAAGCTCTGCAAAGTATTTTGGCCCTAGGTCCTAAGGCCATATAGCTTGGTCTATATTGTCACAAGTCTCCTCTTTAAACAGCCCCTTTTGCTTCTGTCCATACCCATAGGTAGGGGGTAGGGCTGAGCTGACCATCTATATACAGATGGGTTCCCATGGGCCAATGCTTTCTTTTAGCGAAAAGAAAAAGATGCTTATCAATCATCTTATGCAAGTGGATGTCTGGTGTGAGTGTTGGTGGGTGTGTACATGTGTTGCCAAGATACTGCACACAACTGCACTAGAGAGAGAGGGAAAAATGGCTTAGAATTCTTTTTTTTTTTGAGGGCAGTGTCACTGGCCCTCATATGTGGGACCAAACCGGGGCCGCCGCTGGCTTCCCAAGCCAGCGCTTAACCACCGCGCCACTCGGCCAGCTCTTAGAATTCTTGATAACATTCATTTGTTGACAGAAACAAAAGGTTGGTGGAGAAACCATTCAAGTATTTCCAAAGTTTGTTTGTTTTAACATCTGTCCATGTTTAATAGCTTCTCACATTCAAGTCATAATGCTATTTTGAGTGCTGTAGTGAGGATATTTTATAAAAATGTGATTTAATGAAATAAAGAAAACACATCAGCAAGAAAAAAAAATCCTTGAAATAAGAGTCTGAGAAAAGTAAAATTAATATAATGAAATATAATAGTCACTTAAACTTCAGTAAAACTGCTTTAAAAAGTAAAATTAACCACTTAGCTTATTTTTAACTCTTTGGGAAGTAGACTCCCTAAGATCCAGGTTAATTTAAAATAACAAGTGAATTGTAAAGAAATCCTTTAGCTTGTATATTACTAGAACCAGGTGCATAGGAAGATGTAGGTTTTTAAGTGAGTTTCCTGTAAAAGGCTGCACTTTAGATTCTCCTTCAGTGGTATCTTGTTTCCAAGTGTGAGACACACACCGACTTCAAGCAGAGCTGCATGAGCTCAAATACATTGACTGTGAAGGGATAAAAGAGAATTGCCCCATTACAGAAAACACATAATTCCTGAAATGTGGCAGTCCCTGAAGTGACGGTCAGTGAGGTAGATCTAAACCTTGGAGTCGACAAGTTGCAGAGTGGTAGAGTAGAAAAATCGATACAGGCAAAACAAGACAAAATAAAATATCTCGGAACAAGTAACTTCACCATCTTCAACTGTCTGAAATAAAATTATCTAACTAAAGATCCAAACACAGAAAACTGGATGAAAATAAACTTAAAATTATTTTTTAGAATTTTCAAAATGAGTCTCCAAATTAGAAGACAAAAGATCTGAATGAAGTGATGTTAATCATTAGACTGTGTCTGTATTGACATTTTTGTTCCCAACACTAGAGTTTACTCTCATGTTCACCAGAGACTCCTAAGACTTTACTCTTTCAAGAATGACCATTGGCTGGACCCCTACTACATGCTAGACAGTAGTAGGATGAATCTTCCATAAAATGATCAATAAGGGTCTTTGACTTTTTGCTGAAAGGAGTTGACACATGGGAACCCATCCATATACGGATGGTCAGCTCAGTCCTGCACTTACTTATACAGAAAGAAGTATAGGTAGAAACTAAGGGTCCATACGTTCAAGGAGCTCACTAACAATGACAATGTACTGTGATTAATACCCTGATGGAAAGATGTCCAAGATATTATTGGAACAGAGTAAAAAAGGGTCAGTTCTGTTTGGGTTAGGAGTGGTATTTGGGGAAACACTTCACAAAGGAAATTGGTCTAAACTGGTCTCTGTAGCATTAGTAAGAATTCATCTGTCAGAAAAAGTAAAAACAATTCAGACACAACCACAGCATGAGTAAAGCTTTAGAAGTCTGAGGTTTTTCTGTATTAATAAGATAAACAGCTGAGCTATAGTAAAACTTAAGATACATGGTGAAAGTGATGAATAAAGCTACCATAGAAAGGGCCAACCAATATGTTACATGGTTCCGTGCACATATTTTATATCCATAAGCCTATATGTACTGATGATTCCTACATTCATAGCAGCAGCCCATTGGATCCCAAGTTCCCTACATACATATATCCGAGCACTTTCTGGACATTCCTCTTGATTATCCCCAGGCACCTCAAATTTAAAATTTCCAAGAATGAAGTAACACATTTTCCTGGACATGCTAACAATCATTCATAAAAACTGTTACTATTAACTAAAAAAGAGATCATTGGGTTTGGAACAGAAGTTTCAACATGGACACAATCTATTTTGTTAGTGTCAAGTGATGATTGTTAATCAATCACCCTCTGACAGCATGAATATTACTCCGTGGGGGCAGGATTCAGGGACGTGAAGAATCAGAAACTCCCAAGAACTCTTTAGGACAGACCTTTCTTTTCATGCTTTGCAAACAAAAACTGATTTTTGATCTGTGGGTTGTGCCTGGCACTATTCGCCATTTTGCTTCATTGACTAGAGGTCTGTCTGAACTTTGGTTCACAAAGAGAAACTCCATTTCTTACTTTTTCTTCTCAGGTAAGCCTGTCTATCCCTGAGCCCTTCCTGAAGCCTGTGCAACATTATTTGAAGTTGTCTTTCAATTAAGAGATTAAGGAATTTAGTCAAAACCAGTGGGACTCAAAGCTGGGGCCCCAGCAGGAGTCTCAAACACCCAGAATTGGGGCATTAATAATTTCCTACTGGCTTCCGTATATCTTTGAAGATTACCAAATAAGTAATAAGTCTTTTAGTCAGAAAAAGTAATGAGGGAATGTGTAATTAGCAGGCAGAACCAGCTGGTCGGTTCTTCCACTATGCTAGGAGAAGAAGGTGCTCGGAATTGCAGAAGTGCCTGAAGCTTATCATGACCTGTTAATAGATGTGCCTTTAAGTCCTGCCTGAGGAAACTTCTTCATACTCTTATTTCTCTCATTTTAAGCATTCTCTGTTATCATAAATTAAGACATGGGACCAAAGAACACATTTTCTATCCTCCATTTCCTCAAGTTGTACAATTAAAATGATGAGATTTTCCACCTCAAGGAGTTGGTGTCACTTTGGGAAAGTGACTCTATGATGGGTGTCAGATGGCATTGCTGTGAGTGGTTGGTGTCTACAATTTTGCATCTTAGAGTGACAACTGCTTGGTTTTACAGTCAAGCAAATCTAGAGGGTTGTTTGTTTGTTTGTTTGTTTTTGTATCTTGGTCCAACATTTCTTAGCTATGAAACAACATAAAGTTTTAATAACTCTGAGTCTTAGTTTCCATAATAGAAAATAGGGAAAATAAAACCTGCTTATAGAGCTGTTTTAAGGATACCATCAAATAATGATGGAGAATGCATGGCACATAGAAATTTCTCAATAAAAATCAGTTCCTTATATCACAAAGATATTTCTTTTATTAAAAACATTAAGGTGAGACATGCTCTGTTTAGCTGCTTATTTCCTGAGGCAGCAGAGATGTTACTGTTTTTGATTGTGGCATCATTGTCAGATTTGGAGAAGTGCTGAAGAGAAAATGTGCTCGCTGGCAAAACTGTTGATAATAGAGCACACGGTTAAAATTCTCTCCTGATATTTCAAATAGCCCCTCTACATCTCTCTTTGGGAGTGTTGTGACCTCCATCCATCTGTTCTGGATTGACAGCATACCTTCCCAGCAAGTACTGAGCATCTCTGTACATGCAAGAAAGGAGTAGGAGACTCAATGTGTTAAAATATTAACTAAAGCATGTTAAATGAGAGACTTACAAAAGTCAGAGAGTCAAATATAAAAGCCAGTTGTTAAGGCTTCCGAGTTGCCATAATGCTATTGACTGCGTAGCATCAATCCACCTACATAGGCTACTTTATTATGTTTGGTCTCAGTACTTATTCATGTGTCTTTTTGTTCACTGGAATGTTTTTTATAGCTTTCCTTCTCCTCTGTGACAGTTTTACTAGAATGACAAGCCTACTGATCTGAAATAAATAGGGGTAACGAGAGGGTTTATTTTTCATTTGAGTTTTTGTATTCTAAGGCAGGAAAAAGAAACTATATATGTTTAAGAGGTAAAGGTTCGATGCTTGGGAAATATGTATCCTTGAATTTCTTAAGAGTTTAGGAGGTACACAACTTCATTACAAATACTTCCTCTCCTTCATTGATGTTCAATTCTTATCATTAGAATCATACAAATGGGGCATGGACACATACACCACCAGTGTAATGGAAGGTATTTATATAGAATGGAGTTATTACGGGGGAAAATATGCAAGCCCGGGAGTACTGAAAGTGACATGGTTCCCTGAGAGGTGTGCTTAGGTTATAAAGTGATTCAATGGAAACATCGCAACTTCATAACACTGTTTATTTCTGGGGACAGGAGGTGGGAAATATATAGCTGACTAAGTACAAGGGAACTTCATGGTAAAGAAGTGGCCTTGATACCAAGGGGAGGCTCCGAGCTCAGTCTCTGGTACCAGTTTTGTCTTGCATTGAGGTAACTCAGACCTACTGAGACATCTCCTTGCTAAATAACTGAAAGAGGATAGAAATGAGCCTCCAAGGCCATTTGGATCTTGTTTTTTTCAATTAGCAATATTAAATATTGTCACAATGAGGCTCAGCAGCCGTGACTTTGCTAGACAATGGACAGTCAAAAAGAATGTTCTAAGGCTCTTGTTTAAAGTTACACAGAAGCATAAATCTTGCTTGTGTTCCAAGATGACTGGTGGTAATGGTGATGGTGCTGTTTTAATTTTTAATGTTTTAAATGTTGTTTTCATTTCCTTGAAATCAGAAGAGGTATTATATTTTTATTTGTATAAAACACCCACCACATATTTCCTAGCATATTCTTTCTACCACAGTAGAAGAAGGAAGATCCATGAAGAAGAAAGTAGAAGAAGGAAGATATATTCATGACATACTGTGGAAATATTCTATATTATATCAGTGTATAGGTTTGTCTAACATTCCCTATTGCTCTAGGTAATAGAGAAATTAAAAAGTAGGAAAAAAGAAGAGGAGAAACCTTCCAAATTGGCAGAGTAAGAACCACTGAAAATTTGTTCCTCTATAAAAGCAGTGGGAACACTAGCAAAAATTGTAAAAAAACAACTTTTTGAGAACTCTGGAAATTAAGAAACAGCTTACAAAAATCCAAGGAGTGTTTATTCAAGAAAAACCATTGAATCTCTGTAAAGGCAGCAAGTTTTGTGGCATTTTGACTTACTTATTCCAGTGTCTCTCTCCCCAACTGTAGGGTAGCTGTGAAAACTAACAGCCTCATAATCATGTTAGCTGTGAAAAACAGCAGCTTAGCATCCACTAACAGAAAATAAAAACAGATATGGAGCTCCCCCCAAGTCCTATCCCCAGAGAATTGTCATTATTTAAACGTTTGACAGCTCCATGGAAATCTCCACTTGCAGAGCTTATCTTTATTTGACTGGCTTGGAGTCTGCTCACTGAGAACAGCCTTTACCCCCTGGGCATTTTTGGAAAAACACCAGCAGCAATTGTTTAACATCGCAACTGCCTTAGGGGGATAATAATTGCAGCTGGCAAGAAAACTTAAAAGGAGAAGCATAGGAATGAAATATTCTTAGGGGGCTTTGAAAGACTCTGACATATTTCTAGAAATCTAGAAGTCCTGTCACATGCATACTTGTATGTATGTCCAGGAAAGACCTGACCTTGAAGTTCTATGTAAGCAGAAAGCAAAAGCTAAGTAAACTTCTTGTCAGAATTGAGGGTATTTCTCAGATATGCATGGATCCATCCCCTCAGCAAGAATGGAAGACTTACTGGTTCAAGGCTTTCAAGGAAATCTCTGTCACATCATTAGCTGACAAGCTAACCAAGAAGAGAACTCAATTGCCACATACAACAAATAGCTCAGTAATGTCATTAAACAACAAAGAGCAAAAACAACAATAATAGCAACAAATAGAAACAATAACAGTTTTAAGATGGAGTGAGTGAGGAGTAGGTCTGATTTCTAGAGCTTTCACATTATATTATTAAAAATATTCAGTTTTAAACAAAAAATAATGAGACATTGGGCCGGCTGAGTGGCGCATTGGTTAAGCGCTGGTTTTGGGATGCCAGCGGCCCCGGTTCGGATCCCACATGAGGGCCAGTGACACTGCTCTCTACAGCTAACAACAGCTCCACCTGGAGCTGGGCTGTGCGAGCCCTGGTGATGGTGTGGGCTGCAGCCCCTGCTGCAGTGGGCTGCCATAGGCTACAGTGAGTGGCCTGCAGCCAGCGTGAACGGCTGGCAGCCAAGCGTGAGCTGCCAATAGCCGCGATGAGCGACATCCAAAGGCCGGCGACCGATCTGCCTCATCCGGGAAGAGTGCAATGACAAGACCAACAGTGAAGCAACATCCTCCGCAACTAAAACTGAAGAACAAAAAGACAGCAACTTGTCTGTTCCCCTTCCCCGATTCCCCAATGCTGTTCCCTTCCGCCAATTCCCCAATTAAAAAAAAAAATAATGAGACATACAAAGAAACAGGAAAGTATACAGGGAAAAAAAGTAATCAATATACAACTTTTTTCCCATACGGGTAGGGAAGCATATAATAGAAATTGTGCTTGAATAAGCCAATATGTTGGACCTAAAAGACATAGACTTTAAAAGAGCTTTTATAAATAAGTTAAAAAAAAAAAACTAAAGAGAACCATATCTAAAGAACTAAAGGAAAATATGAAAACAGTGTCTTACCAAATATAGAAGATCAATAAAGAGATAAAAATTATATAAAAGAACCAAATAATAGTTCTGGAATTGAAAAGCACAAACAATGAAATGAAAAACTCACTGAAAGGGTTCAATAGCAAGTTTGGGAAGCCAGAAGAAAAAAAAATCACCAAACTTGAAGATAGGTTAATTGAAGATATCTAGCTTAAGGAACAGGAAGAAAAAAAGAGTAAAGAAAAATGAATAGAGTCTCAGAAACATGTGAGGCTCCATCAAGCAATTGAACAATATGCATAATGGGAGTCTCAGAAGGAGAGAAGAGTGGGAAAAGGGGCAGAAAGAATATTTGAAAAAATAATGGCTGAAAATTTCACATATTGATTAAAATAAACATTAATCTATATATTCAAGAAGCTCATCAAACTTCATGTAGGATAAACTCAAAGGAATCCACACCTAGGCCCATCCTGATCAAACTTTTGAAATCCAATGACAAAGAGAGAATCTTGAAAGCAACAGAAGAGACATACTTCATCATGTACAAATGATCCTCAATAAGATTAAAATCTCCATGAGCAGAAACCAGGGAGGCCAGAAAGCAGCTGAATGACAGATTCGAAGTGCTAAAAAAAGTCTGTCAACCAAGAGTTATATACCCAGAAAAATTATACTTCAAAAATAAAGATGAAATTAAGACATCCTCAGATACACAAAAACTAAGAAAATTCATTACCAGTAAACCTGCAACTAAACCTGAAATGAAAGGGCATTAGAGAGTAATTTGAATCCACATGAAGAAATAAAAAGCACTGAAAAAGTTAACTCTATAGGTAAATATAAAAGACAGTATAAATGTCTTTTATGTTTATAACCCTTTCCCCCTGCTATCTCATTTAAAAGATAACTGCATAATGCAACAATTATAAAACTATGTTGATGGGCTTATAATGTAAAAAGACTCAGTTTGTAAGACAACAATAACACAAATGAGGGGGAAGGGAAAAACTATACAGAAGCAAAATTTTTGTATATTATAGAAATTAAATTGGTCTTAATCCAAGTTAGATTGTTACAAATTAAAATAGTAATTGTAATCTCTGGGGTAATTACTAAGAAAATCACTGAAAATATATATAGTAAAAGAAATGACAAGATAATTAAAATAATATATTAGAAAATATCTGTTTAACACAAAAGAAGGCAGTAATGGAGGAAAAGAGGGGCAAAAAGACTAAAGACATAGAAAACAAATAATAAGGCAAATAAAAATCCTACCTTATGAGCAATTATATTAAATATAAATGGATTACACACTTCAATTAAAAGCCAAAGATTTGGCAGAATGGATAAAATAACATGACTCAACTATATGTATGCTGTCTACAAGAGATACACTTTAGGATCAAGTAGACAAATGTGTTAAAAATAAAAAATGAAAAAATATATACTACACAAACAGTAACCAAACGAGAGTTGGAGAAGCTATATTAATATCAGACAAAATAGACTTAAAAAACAGTTACTAAAGGTAAAGAAGTATATTATATAATGGCAAAAGGATCAAATCATGAAGAAAATAAAACAGTTATAAACATATTGTACCTAACAACAGAGCCCACAAATATATGAAACAAAAACTGAGAGAACTGAAGGGAGAAATAGACAATTCAACAATAATGGTTGTAGTCTTTAACATCCTACTTTCAATAACTGATAGAACAATGACACAGAAGATTAATAAAGAAGTAAAAGATTGAATAACAGTATAAAACAATGAGACATAATAGGCATCTGGAGAACACTTCTGTCAACAACAGAAGAAAAACATTCTTCTCAAGCGCACATGGAGCATTCTCTATGACCATGTATTAGGTCATAAAACAAATTTCAATAAAGATTTGAAAGACTGATAACATAAAAAGTACTCTTCAACCACAATAAAATGAAATTAGAATTGAATAACAGAAAGAAGTTTGGGGAATTCATAAATATTTAGTAATAAAACAATAAAATCCAAAAGAACCAATGAGTCAAAGAAGAAATCACAGGGATATTAGGAAATATTTTTAGATGAATGAAAACAAAACCCACTATACCACAATATAGGATGCAGCTAAAGCAGTGCTTAGGAGAAAATTGATAGCTATAAATGCCTTCATTAAAATAGAAAAAAGATATCAAATCAATAACCTCACCTTCCACCTTCAGATACCAGAAAAAGAAGAGTAAACTAAATGTAAAGCAAGTAGAAGGAAGGACATAATAAAGATTAGGAATAAACAAAGTACAGAAAGGAAAAACAATAGAGTAAATCTACAACAGCAAATATGGGCTCTTTGAAAAGATCAACAAAATTGATAAATCTTTAGTGAGCCTTACTAAGAAAAAAAGAGAAAATTCAAATCACTAAGTTCAAAAACAAAAGGGGGCATTACTCAACTTTTAAAAATTAAGATGATAAGGGAATACTATGAATAATGTTGATAACCTAGATGAAATGGACAAATTTTTAGAAAAGACACAAACTACTGAAATAGACTCAGAAAGAATTAGAAGATCTAAATAGACCCACAATAAGTAAAGCGGTTAAATTAATAATTAAAAATCTTCCACAAAGAAAAGCTCAAGACTAGATGGCTTTACTGGTGAATTCTACCACATATAAACATCTCTTGAAATTTTGTTTAAAAACCTTTCTTTAAACACCACTCTTTCATGTCCAAAACATAGGAGGAAATACTTCCCAATTTGTTCTATGAGGACAGTATTACCTTGATATCAAAACCAGATAAAGATATCACAAGAAAAGAAAACTACAGATCAATCTCTCTTATAAATATATAATGCAAGTATTCTCAACAACTACTAATAGACCTATTTCAATAACTCATAAAAAGGATTATATACAATGACCAACTGAGGTTTATCCCATAATGTAAGATCTGTTTGACATTCAAAAATCAATCGATGTAATACACCATATTAATAGAATGAAAGATAAAAAAAAAAAATCAGTCACCTCAATAGACACAGAAAAAGCCTTTGACAAAATCCAACACCCTTTCATGACAAAAACTCTCAACAAACTAGGAAAAGAAGGGCACTTACTCGAACTGAAAAAGGGCATTTATGAAAAATCCACAGCTCACATCATATTTAATAGCGAAAGATAGAAAGCTTTCCACCTAAGATCAAGAATGAGACAAGGGTTGTTCACTCTTGCCCCCTCTATTTAACATTGTACTAGAGGTTCTAGCCAAAACAATTAGGCAAGAAAAAGAAAATTTAAAACATATCCAGGGCTGGCCGAGTGGCTCATTCGTTAAGAGTTGGCTTGGGAGCGTGAGCTCTGAGCTGCAGGGCTGCTGGTTTGGATCCACATGGGCCAGTGATGCTGCGCCTTCTAAAACTAAGATGATGAACAACAGCTCGACCCGGAGCTGGGCTGCTGTGAGTTGCTGGCGATGGTGTAGGTTGCAGTGGGCTGCCATAAGCTACTCTGAGCAGGCAGCTGCCGTGAGCTGCCGTGAGCAGCCGTCCAATGGCCAGCGACTGATCCGCCTCACCCAAGAAGAGCGCAATGATGATACCAACGTGGGCCAGTGAAGCAACGTCCTCCACAACTAGACTGAAGAACAAAAGGATAGCAACTTGTCTATTCCTCTTCTCCGACTCCCCAAAGCTGTAAAATATGGTAAAAATGCATGGTTTGGTCTTCCATCTTCAACCTGCTGTAAAATCTCCAAAACTCAACCAAATATCTCAATTTCTTTTTATAATGAAGCTAGAACTGTCAGTTGTCAAATGACATAGCAAAACATAGACGCAAATGGCTCTAGTGCTTCCAAAAATGAACTAGTGCCATCTGTTGCAAACATGAGTCATAGATTTTCCGACAACCCAATACATAGTAAAGGTAAATATAGTTTCATGAAACTTGTTTTAGATACATGTGTGTGCCTTTGTGTGTATATTTATATACATTGATTAGGTTTGGAGATAAAATGCATTTTTTTTTGTAGGTTACAATAGAAAAAGGTTGACAGTCATGAACTCAGGAATAAACAACAAAGTTGGCATAATTAGGATTAAAAGTAAAGATATTGGCAACATTTTCCAAGCTAGGAGCAGAATGTCATAGGGATTTCACGTTTGAGTGGTAATGTCCCAGTAAAGGTGAGTCACATCACACTTTCTGGGAGCATGAGCCCAGAATCATATTTATCATCTGAACAAGTGCTGGAGGTTACCAGGTACATCTCAAAGTTCTAAAATGTACAGTATGATTGCAGGATACAATCACAGTAAATTGTGAGTAAATAAAATCCTCACTTTTATACTTAGTCTCTCTGGTCTAACACTGTCTATTCTAAGTTGATTCCTGAATATACCATTGCTCCTGGACAAGAACAAAGAACATCTCTGGGAGTCTTGTTTACAGACTCTGAACAAACAATAGAGTTCATCCCGTAGTTTTCTCTCATTATAGTCACATTTCATGAAGTCATTTCCCCTTTTTAAAATGGCCAGATTTGGGCCATGGGAGCTAGAAGCCTAAAGGAAAGAATTACAGAGAAGTGAGCAATTGTTGCAAACCGCTGCCGGAAGGAGTCATTTGTTTGTAAAACTAGATTCCACACAGAATTGCAAAGGAAAAAAAAAATCAATAAGGCACTGAAACATATGTCTCAGTATTCTGACCCAAAATATGTAATGAAAAGAATCACAGGGCTGTCCAACCTTAAAAATGAAAGAAACCCTAAGGCCTCCTAGGTGCTCCTCAAAGCTGAGATATATGTTCTCTCAGGCACAGACATAGATGAGCTAAGAGGGAGAAAAGCCACAGGAAAACAATGTGTGGAAGGGTGATATTATTTCATTGAATCTACAAGATCACTAGTTATAAGGTGTACTGTTATTTTTGAACCAATAAATAAAAGGGGAAAAAAATACTGCTGTGAGGTAATGTGTTCTTATCATTTAAATATTTTAATCTTATTTTGAAAGATCTTTTCGATTAGACATAAATTTTATCGTATACCATTCTTGAAGAAAAACTTAAACTATACAAGTGATTATATGTAAAAGGGAAAATTATAAGCAAAATAAATTGACTAAAACATTTCTAAAATTTCTTGACATTCAGTGTCACTCTTCTTAATCACTTTTTGATATAGAGTCATGGATGTTTGCAGATATCCTCTGAGCCATCAGGATACTGAAAATGTAGCAATTCTTAGAAGAATACTCCGTTCTCATCTCCAGGACTCTCTTCCAAGCTGCCTGTCCTCCTACAAGTTTTGATGCTAGCAGCCTATTGAACTTAGTAGGCAGTGTCATTGCTTCCAATTTTTTCTGAGACTACGACCGGACTCATATTCCTTCCTCAAGGGGTGCTTGGTTTGTTGACAGAGATTTTAAGGGGTGTTGTTGTCCAGTAATGTCAATAGCAATTCTTTAATTGTGCAGATTTATGTCTAAAAACTGTGTCAAGACCTAACCGAACTGGGAATGTTACGCAGGGCTCCTGGTGAGCTCTTCCACAGAGCTGCACATTGCTCATTCGTCAGCTCAGTGGTCACTCGTGTGTGTGTGCTCACACACAGACAGCAACATCACTGAGTTCAAGCTCATTCTCATATGACATTGGGTTCAAAATCATACACTAATAATTGTGTTAGCTTCCTATTTCTGCATAAGAAACCACTGCACAATCAGCAGCGTAAACCAGCCCCCATTTATATTCTCACAGTTCTGGAGATCAGAAGTGTGTCATGGTATAGTCGGATTTGCTGGTTAGGATCTCACAAAGCCAAAATCAAGGTGTGACAGAACTACATTCCCTTCAGGGAGCTCTGGGGAAGCATGAAGCTCATTCAGGTTGGTGGAAGAATTCAATTCCTTATAGTTCTAGCACTGAGGTCCTGGTTTCCTTGCCACGTGGCCCACTCTACATTTAAGCCAGCACTATGTGTCAAATCCTGCTCCTGCTCTGACACCCTTTCTGACTTCCCCCTTCTGCTACGTCTCTTACTTCCTTGTTGTCCTCAACTGGGAGAGACCTCTGTTTTTAAGGCCTTGTGATTACATTGGGCCCACCTAGATAATCCAGAATAATCTCCCTATTTTAACATCAATTAATTATTAACCTTCATTACGTTTGCAACGTCTCTTTGGCCATGTAATGTAACATAGTTATAGATATGACAACAGAGGATGAAGGTCATGGGGGCCAAAATTCTGTCTACGTCATTTAGTTTGATTTTGTTGTTTAAATTAAAGATGGTGGCAAATTTTAATCATTTGACATGACGCATGGCATCATGTTGGAATGCTACATTTTGTAATCCATGTTCTTTTTTTTTTTTTTTTTAAGATTTTATTGGGGAATTAGGGGAGGGGAACAGCTTGGTGAATCGGGGAAAGGGAACAGACAAGTTGCTCTCCTTTTGTTCTTCAGTCTAGTTGCAGAGGATGTTGCTTCACTGGCCCATGTTGGTATCATCATTGCACTCTTCCCGTGTAATCCATGTTCTTGATGTCAATCATTTTAACGCCCTAGATATTGACAAGCGTGTCAAAAGACATTGGGATTTTCTCAGCATTTCCTATTTGACTAAATTCATAGTTTCCTTTTTTCCCCCTCAATTGAATCACTTGTCAGTAGAAGTTAAGCAGATTCCAACACATCGGAAGTTTCTGACAAATTGATATTTCACTTTAATAACAATACTGCATTATGTATGAATTTGGTTACACAAGACTCTTATTGTTTCAAAATTTCTTTCATTTCTTGTGAGACCTTTGGAAATTTCTTCTGTTTTTTACTTAAATCTTGGCATGTTGCAGGTGATTCTTTTGTATATATTTCAGTAACAGCACAACTTCATCTACTTACTTATGAGTTTCTTCCTTGGTTGTTGCTTTGCAAGAATATACAGACTTGTGGTCAGTTTTCCAGCAATAAATATTTTTATCACTAATATCAAATTCATACTCCACCTTTTATTTCCACGTTTTTTGCAAAACACCAAACTTTAAATTTTAATACTGATCATAGTGAAATGTTGTTGAAGACATTAAACCGCATCTAAACCCAATGAAGGCCTTGGTCTTAATAGAGTGAGCATTAGATGGCAAAGAGAATTTCTTCCCAGCATAAGCTTTCAGGAAGGCAGGAAATATTGCCAGAAGTATTGCTCTCAGACTGTAACATTTGTGAGATAAACTAAAACAACATACATCTGACAGATACTAGGCTTCCAATAGCAGTTAATTCTCTTTTCCTAATTAAATAAGAAATCACTATAATGTACAATAGTGGAGTCACAAAACCAGAGCTTCCTGGAAGTTTGTTTCTGGAAGAGACATTTAGTAGATATCATCAGTTTTATCTTCCTCATTTAATAACTGAGTGTATTAGTCTCCTGGGGCTGCTATTATAAATTACTACAAACTTGGTGGTTTACAACAGAAATTTATTCTCTCACAATTCTGGAGGCCAGAAGACCAAAATCAAGGTAGAAGAATCATATTCTCTTCAAACATGCTAGGGGAGAATCTTTTCTTGCCTTTTCCAGCTTCTAGTGGCTCCTAGTATTCCTGGCCTTATAGATACATCACTCCAGCCTCTGCCTCTGCCTTCACATGGTCTTCCTTTCTGTGTTTCTGTATGTCTTCTTTTTTTTTATGAGCATATTTATCATTGGATTTACTGTTCAGCCTGTATCTAGCATGATTTTATCTCAAGATCCTTAATTAATTACATCTGCAAGACTGTATCTCCAAATAAGGTCCCATTCTGAAGTTCCAGATGGACATGAATTTTGAGGGGACACTGTTCAATCTGGTCCATGGAGGATCAGATTTTACTGAAATAACTTAAAATAGAACAAATTTCTAACCTTAAATATATCTACTAGAGTTTGAAAAGATCTTTTATTTTTTCTATGTGTATATTCTCAGAAGTGGCCTGTAAAAACATGAATTTTTGGCTTTGTGAGGGAAAAGTTCATTCTGAGTGGCTACACAGAGAAGCCTTTGGATTAGATCAGAGCTCCAGTAGCAACTAAAGACATCAAGCCAAATATCACACAGAGGACAACTTACAGTTCATACAAATCCTTAGCTCCCATCCCTTGGAATTTCCCACCAGCCATGTTTTTCCCACAAGTTTCAGCCTCTACACATATTTCTTGCCCCTCTTTGTCCTTGAAGACTTTGTTTGCCTCTTCTTATGCCTTCATTTTCCCCTGAAATCTCTTCTTGGATCACTTTTAAATTCAAACCCCTGTATAGTTTCCTACTGCTGCTATAAAACATTACCACAAATTTATTGGCTTTAAACAGCATAAAGCTATTATCTAGTAACTGCAGAACCAGCTCAAAATGGCCCTATCCTGTTTAATGAGATACTGAGTGGTTTTCCAGAGACAACAGACCAAAACCAAGTCATGCAGCTAAAGCATGCACAGAGAAGAGAACTTTGACCTCCAGATGCATCTGGAATCAGGCTTGCCTCTTCCTCCCACCCCCCACATGGAACTGAAGGACCAGGACATAACTGGAATTTGAACACCAGAACCTTTTCAGAAGCTAAGGGTCCGTTGTCCAGGAAGATCTGGTGTTGACTCTCCTTTACAGCCAAGTTCCAATGTCCTCCAATTAAAACTTGCCCACCAGCAATTCCACATACCTGCTCCCTGCTAACCCCTTAAAAACCATTAATCTAGTGCAGTGAGCAAGATGGATTTGAGGCACCATTAGGTCTTATCATGTTCTCGGTCCACGCCTTCTTGCTCAGTAAACCTTTCTTTACTCCAAACTCTGACATTTTGACTTTTGGCCTTTTGAAGCATCAGACACACGGACTTTGATTTGGTAACAATCTTAAAATTCTTACAATTCTCTGGGGAAAAATCCATTTTAGCTTGTAGAAGCTAACCACATTCTTTGGTTCATGGCCTCATTCTTCCATCTTTAAAGCCAGCACTGGCAGGTCTTTCTCAAACTGCATCACTCTGACCTCTGCTTCTGTCATCATACCTCTTTAATTTATAAAGATCATTATAATTACACTGGACCCATCTGGATAATCCAAGATTATCTCCCCATTTCAACATTCTAAACAGATCTGCAAAGTCCATTGTGCTGTGTAACATGCACGGTTCCATGGGTTAGGATATGGAGATCTTGAGATGGAGGAAGGGGGACATTTTTCTGTTTACTATATACTCTTATTTTTTTATTTTTTTAGCTGAGCCATCCTGCCACCTGTTGGCAGCTCAGCGGCTGCTCAGCTTGGGCAGGGAATCCAACCAGCAGCCCTGTTGCTCGGAGTTCGCACTCTTGAGAGAGCTCTTAACCAACTGAGCCACTTGGCCAGCCCTACTCTCATCTTTTTAAACAGAACATATTAGGTCTCCACCCTCCACTGACCTGCATGCTCAAAAACTCTTAAACAAAGGGTTTTGTTCTTGAGCTGCTCTGAGAATTCTAGCTTTCCCCCTCCCGTTCCAATCAAAACAAATGAAAAATACAGTATAAAGCTTAAGTTAAAAAGAGATAGTTTCCTTGGGCCGGTCGAGTGGCGCAGTGGTTAAGTGCTGTCTTGGGAAGCCAGCGGCCCCGGTTCGGGTCCCACATATAAGGGCCAGTAACACTGCCCTCAAAAAAAAAAAATAGTTTCCCACTGAAATAAATTTTGTCTCCTCAACTCCCATATTCCCAGAAGGCTGACATGGTTACAGAGCTTGGGTTTTAAATAACAATATTTCCACTATGTTCCATTTAATGATTATGTGAAAAATTCCCTTTTAGCCAATTTTTACCATTTAGAAATTATACACATTTGGCATTTCTGTTTTTCACTGTAAGTAGAAAAGCTGAGAAAGTTATAATTTCTGAAGTATCCATATTTATACCTAGGAGCTACATCAACAGATTCTAGTCAAATATATTTTAAACTAAATATAATTTTCTAGCTATTAAGACTTCCATAAACATTCTTTTCCATTTTTAAGTATATACTATTATTCAAACTACCTTCTAAATATGTACGATTATAAAAGAAAATTTATTCAGGCTGAATCACCAAATATTCTCAAATCAGGCTACTTAGGGAAGGTTCTAAAGGAGGTGGAGAGTCAAATGGATCGCATGAAATCTTAATTTTTTAAAAAAAGCCAGTATTGACAACCTAAGATAATTGTAAATAATCAATGCATTAACAGTATTATATTTGGAAAAAGAGAGGTACATGTCTCTTTCTAATCTTTTTTGATTCTGGAAAAAAACTGAAAAATCATGTCCCATCCTGGGAAATACCACTTTAAGAAGGACTCTAGCAAGCTGGGGCACATCTGGGGAGAATAAAGAGGGTGGTAAAGAGTCTGGGGACCATGAAATATGAAAATAGTCCAAGAATAGCAGTTGCTGACCTGGCAAACGTAAGGATAGTGGATCTCTGGCAGTTTTCCAGTACTGAGCCATTGCCACGCAGGTGAGGCAATAGATTTTAGTTTGCCATTCCTCTTGTCTTCCTTCCACACTACTGCCCAGATGATTTTTCAGGACACAAATCTCAATATGTCATTACTTGTCATTACTCCCCTACAAGCAAGCAGACGTGTAGCCAGTCTCCAGGCCAATAAAGAGTTTGAGCATCTTAGAAGAACCTAACAGGAACCTCACCCCAATCTCATGGCATTTCAGGCAGCTGGATGCCCTCAGGAAGAGTGAAGGGCCAACACCATCATTATGATGACACTTGTGACAACAGCTCACAGCCCTCATTAAACTTCCCGAGACATGCCATGTTCACTCTCTCACCTCTATGCCTCTGTTTATGATGTTTCCTCTCCCTAGGAGGTAGTCAGTACCTTCCCATCATCCTATAGGATCTAATTGAAACCTTACCACCTCTGAAACTTTCCCGAAGGATTACCTTCCATTTTTCCCAGATGAGTTAAGTGTCCCTGCTCTGTACTAAAATACCACCTAGCACAAACCTTTTACAGAAAGTATTGAATTGCTTTGTAGTCATTGATTTGCTTGATAGCAGGACATATGAACCTAACCCAAAATACATCCATACATGAGGGGGCATTTATTTACATGAGTTGATATGCATGGAGGTAAAGGGACTGTGAGGAGGAGATTTTGAGCATCACAGCCTGGTAGCAAAGTTGGAAGCAAGGTGCTGAAATCAAGAGAACAACTGAGTGGCTGGCACTCAGTCTGGGGTCTGGTCGCTAACTCTGGCTTCCTGAACTAAAGCTGAGTGCTATGGAGAAGGAAAGACTGCCGACAAAAGCTTTAGGAGCTAAAAGGCTTGTAAAAAATGAGGTACATGCATGCCTGTGCAGTGGCCATGCAACAAACTATAAAACTGGTAGGAAAAGTGATCTTTCTTCCCACTTCAGCACATATTACCCAGCTTTGCTCAGGATTGGAAAGGGGATCTGTGCACCTGAGACAATGCAGGGGGAAATGGGGCACAGCAGTGGTGAGGGGTCCAGTTATGTCATAGGAATTCTGAAATGGCCAAGGAAGCCCATGTCCAGCAGATGCTGCTGTGCCATGTCTAGAGGAGGAGGGTTTAGGGGTGAGCACTTCGAAGGAATGACGAGTTAGCCATAAAATGGGTAGGGTTTTTTGTTTGTTTTTAAATCTTGGGGATTCCCAGAAATACTTTAAGGGTGGCTTTCGCATGAGGCTGTGGGTCTTACACTACAAGGGAAAAATGACCGAGCAATCAAGTATAAATTATCGCTGTTAATTGGACTCTCTTTATAGCCATGATCTAGAAGCCTGGTGAAATCTGGTTATGGTTATATTATTAACCTGCTCCTACCACTGGCCTTGAGATCCTTAAGGGTTGAGACCGTTAATTAAAAAAAAAAAATCTCTCTAGCCTCATTACCTATTAGAAAACCCAGTAGAGTAGGTACTGAACATATGGCTGTTAAATGAAGAAACAAAGTTAATCAAAGGATATCTCCAACAGGCAAATTTAGAATAAATTGGTGGAAGTTAGAGGAATATATTCAAATGCCTTTCTAACATAGTTTTCTAACAATTAGAGCTCCTTATCAGTGGAAGTAGCCCATCGTAACAGTGAAAATCTTATCACTGAAGGAGTTTTTAAGGGTATCACGGAGGAGGTACACACCTCATGGAGAGAGATGGATCATATCATTTCCAACTCTCAAATTGTTTGGTATTAATTACATGGAGACCAAGAGGAGACTGGCAATGATGAAGAAGTTAGCCACATAAAACAATAAGAAGAGGGCTGGCCGAGTGGCGCATTGGTTAAGAGCTGGTTTTGGGATGCCAGAGGCCCCGGTTCGGATCCCACATATGAGGGCCAGTGACACTGCCCTCTACAGCTAACAACAGTTCCACCTGGACCTGGGCTGTGCCGAGCCCCAGCAACGGTGTAGGCTGCAGCTCCTGCTGCAGTGGGCTGCCATAGGCTACAGTGAGTGGCCGGCAGCCAGCGTGAGCGGCTGGCTCCCAGCGTGAGCTGCCAATAGCCGCGATGAACGACCATCCAGAGGCCAGCGACAGATCTGCCTCATCCGGGAAGAGCGCAATGACGATACCAACATGGGCCAGTGAAGCAACATCCTCTGCAACTAGACTGAAGAACAAAAAAGACAGCAGCTTGTCTGTTCCCCTTCCCTAATTCCCCAACGTTGTTCCCCTCCCCCAATTCCCCAATAAAATCTTAAAAAAAAACCCCAAAAAACAAACAATAAGAAGAAATGATGAGTCAGCAACAAAACTCGTGTTTTAAAAAGTCTTCAAGGATTGTCTATAAAAATCAACAAGCCTTAAACCAGAGTTCATCAGAACTGAAATAGAATTCCGAAACATTTTTGCATGAAGGCATAGACATTATCTTCAAAAGCTGTCTTGGTATAACTCTGAATGATGTCCAGAGGACTAAGCTGCCCAATGGACATTACCCTTAGTGATAATGTTAAGTGATGAAAGGTTAAAGGGAAAATTTACAAGGTGTTGAGAGCAGGCTGTGATTTGTAGAGTCATAGTTTGTTTCAATGTCTCTTCCATGGCCACTGGTGAAGTAAATGCTAGAGCCACTTGTCTTTGTTCCTTTAACTTCCAATAGATGACTGAAGGATCCCATGTCTACCACAGGAAAATTACTAGATAATGCAGGAAAGTTTCTTCTGAGACAAATGAACATTCTACATTAATTTAAAGGCCATAAATAGAATGATGAAGAGGACTATCTCATCATGTCAAAGTTCAAAGGCACTTTTCAAATGTCTCTTTAAAGAAAGTCTGACCTTTCTTTCTTTATTATCAGAAGGTTTGCCAAGGGCAGTCTGGGCCTTGGGTCATTTTATTTTGACATGGAAGTCCTTTCAGCATTAAAAATAATCAAAAGACCAGAAATATTTAACTCTGCTGTGACCATCAGGAGATATTCAGCAGTATAAAAAAGAACAATATTGAAGTAATAGGATTTCAAAAGTTGTGTTTTAATAACTCCGTAAAGCTTTCTCCCCTCATATGTGAGAGAGATAACTCAGAAGAGGCCAGGACTAGCAGAAGGAATAAGCAAGAACAGATATTGTTTCTAATGTATTTCATGTAGTTTTACATAATATTTTTAAGAAAATTGCTGAGTACACCACTAGTAACTTTCTATGTCTACTCATAAATATCTTTTTAAGGTATAGATGAACTAACATTAGATATAGATGTGAACACAAATACATTTTCATAAAAACTAAAACCTCTTACAAGGTCTCTTTTTTCCTATTTTAAGGTATAATTTGCAGACAGTGAAATGTACTCTTTTTAATGTACAGTTCTGCAAGTTTGACAAATGCAGTTGTACAACCACTGCCACAAACAAAATATAGAATAGTTTCATCAAACCCCAAATTCCCCTGTACCCTTTTGGAGTAAGCCTTTCTCTCCATCTCTATGCAATAATACCTACTGATCTGCCTTCTGTTCTTATAATTTTGCCTTTTCAAGAATGCCCTATAAATGGAATCATACAATATGTAACCTCTTTTAAACTCCATGCACTTGGTAAAAAGTAATTTACTGATTTCTACTTTCTGAACTTAAAAGCAATGATATATAAAATCAAATTGTCCTTGAATATTACATCTTGAAACAGGTATTTACCCAAGTAGCCTTTTAAATATATAGATCTTTAGGACTTCATTTGAATGTATTGAATCAAAATGTCTCAGTGTGCATCCTTAGAATTTATTTTTTACCAAGTTCTCCAATCTTGATTCTGATTGATCAGCCAGATTTGGGAAATATTAACCCAATAGCTATTCACTCTATGGGACTTACTACCAGATTGTAAATTATGTGTGGGGGATGGGATCAAAGTTCAGAGACTGGGAGAGGAGTCTTATCTAAGTGATCTTGTCCTTGTATTTGGCTACCACTTACTGGCTACAGGGACTGAAACAAGTCAATTACACTCACTGAGTTTTGGTTTTGTCCTCTGTTATGCAGGCATGTGATGCCTATTTCATAGGGTTATTCTGGGGATTAAATGCACATAGAACATTTAGAATAGTACCTGGCCCACTTAGCACTCAGTGAACAGAAGCTGCTAACATTGTGTCAGTATTGTCATTATCGTCATCATCATGCTGCCCTGAGCGCTTTACTTGTCTTTCTCCATATTTCTGCATTCTAATCAATTTCAGAATTTTTAGCCTTTCCTCTAAGAGATGACCAAAGTAAGGAGAATCCAATTTTATAGAAGTCTAGCTATTATTCAGGGCAGTGCAGAGCTAACAGAAATTCACTGATTGTTCCCAACCCTCACTTGTAGCCTGTAATAGCCTCAAAGATACCAATGAGGACAAAAAAAATGAATTGCTGGAAACTCTCACTCTTTTTCCCAAGGGGATGTAATTGGTCAAATATAAGTAAACAAAATGGAGGACGAGAAATGAAAGGCCAACATAAAGCAGAAAATTAGGCTGTCGACATAGGTAGCAAATATCTAAAAATTGACTTCATTCATTACTAGTTTTATTGTGTATACATGTATTTTTACAATTACAGTTTTACTTAAGCCTTGAAATACAGAAGAGTGATGATATTTGGCTGCACTTTCTGGTCTAAAGAAAGAACAACTATCCTCAAAGAATATATGCAACGCTGCCAACACAAAGGACGGGAGATAGGATCAAAAGACAAACCTGAAACTCACAAGCCCTACCTGTTCTCAGCGTCAGCACTGCACTTTGGGGACATCAATTCAAAGGATTTGGTAAACTTCACCACCTGCAGCACAAAAAGATAACAAATCCACATCAATTAAGGCTATCTCACAGTTTAAAACAACGCAATAAACAGTTTTCATTTTTATAATGGCTATTACAATAATTGGAGAGTAAAGAAGGATTTTTAAGTGAAGAAATGCCAAGGAACAAAAGCAGAAAATTCTATCCTACAATTTATATTTTTTCCTGTATAGCACATATTGCCAAAGTTTAATATATCTTACAAAAAACGTATATATTTTTACAATGAGGTGTGTACTATCCTGTGGTGGTCAGGCAAAGGGACATCTCATTTGAATACAATATATTTTTTTTCTTTTTTTTTGAGGGCAGTGTCACTGGCCCTCACATGTGGGATCCGAACCCCGGGCCTCTGGCATCCCAAGTCAGCTCTTAACCACTGCGCCACTTGGCTGGCCCTACAATATATTTTTTTACTGTCCTTCTAACAACTCCATCCATGGAGACAAACCACCTTTCAGAAAGGATGCTCTCCATCGACTCCAGGCTCCTGAAGTTACCTTCCCTGGCTTATCATTGTTCTCAAATGAATGTTTTGCTGCCACTGACCAAAGTGTGAAGAAGAGGAAGCCACTTTCTTCAAAAATTATCCCCAGTGTGGACATTTCCTCCCTCACCTGTCCAGGGAAACCAGCATACCAAGTGCAAGAGCCTGATCAAGACTTATTATGTTCAAAGGAAATTTATGGGCAAAGAAAATGTAAAAGTAGTTATTCATGTTATTGGCTATTGGCTATTATGGAGTTCTTACTCTAAACCAGGCCCTACATCAGAAGCTTCTTTGACTATTTAATTTCCTTATTACAGCTGCAAAGTAGGGGTGTATATGCTTAGTACATAGATGAGAAAATTAACCTATAATTTTAAGTAAATTACTCAGTGTCACACAGACAAATGGGGCAACTGGGATAAAAAGCAGTCAGCATGTGCACTGTTGGTGGGACTGCAGATTGGTGCAGCCACTATGGAAGTCAGTATGGAGGTATCTCAAAGAACTGGAAATAGAGCTACCGTTTGACCCAGCAATTCCACTCCTAGGTATTTATCCTGAAAAAACCAAGACACTTATTCAAAAAAAGTTATGCACCCCGATGTTCATAGCAGCACAATTTACAATAGCTAAGACTTGGAAACAACCAAAATGCCCGTCAGTAGATGACTGGATTAAGAAACTGTGGTATATTTATACAATGGAGTATTACTCCGCTATAAAGAAGAATGAAATCGTGCCATTTGCAATGATATGGATGGACCTAGAGACTATAATGTTGAGTGAAATAAGTCAGTCAGAGAAGGACAAATACCATATGATCTCACTTATATGTGGAATATGAAAAACTGTATGAATGAGCAAAGTAAACAGAAACTGTCTCATAGATATAGAGGAAAAATCAGGGTTGCTAATTTGGAGAGGAATGGGGATGAGGGAGAAGGGGAAGGGATTAGACAGCAAAAATAGGCAACTACAATATTGCTACTGGGATAGGAAAAACAGTTTGGGGAATATAATTAATAATGTTGTAAATATTCTGTGGAATGTCAGATGATCATAGGTCTTGTTAGGGAGACCATTTCATGGATGGAGTAGAGGTTTGATCACTGCACTGTATTACTAAAGTGGAGGTGGTATACCTACTGTAATTGAATATATATAGATAGTCACGGGATGTGGATTATACTGTGGAAGAGAGTCAGAGGAAGAGTAATAGATATATATGATATGGGGGGATGTGGGGGGGTGTATTGGGGGTGGGGGGTTGTCACTTTGAGGGGTAAAATGTATAACTATTGCACTGTGTTGTACACCTGAAACTAATTAAAAAAATAAATAAATAAATAAAAAATAAATAAAAAATAAAAAAAAATTAAAAAAATAAAAAAATAAAATAAATATCATTAATTATTCTTAAAAAAAAAAAAGCAGTCAGCATGATTCTAGAGCGCCAGCTCTTTCAGTAACACTGAAAATATTGGGTAGGAAAGACATCATTTTTGGCCCTCTTTTGACAAGATATGCTATGTGACAGAAAAACGAGTTCGTTATACTGAAAGAAGTCATCTGAATGTCACTGGATGCTTCCAAAGTTGACATTTAGATTTGCCTTAGCTAGATGCAGCCATGCTTCAAAGGCCTTTTAAATTAACCACTTACAAGGAATTGATAGGCACCATAGAAAATGATTTGGAAGCAGAATAGATTAAATATTAAAACAGCTTTATCAGTGAGGTAATGAACCCAAACTAAGAAAATGCAACATTAGGCAAAAGATAAAAGCAAAGCCCATCACAAAGAAAATTGTGTGTGACTAGCTGAAGGCAGTGTAGTGATAAAGTTCAGCTGCAAGGAAATACTCTTGACAACTATACAGCATATTTCATTTCATAGTCTAATACGAACTAAGCCTCAACTCACTGTGGCCAATTTTATTTTCTGAAGATAGCTGCAATAATATCTCCTATCCCACATCCTTCTCTACAGTATCATCCTGCCACCCTCCTATTAAGTGGTATGTCTATGTTCTCTCCCCTTGAATCTAGCTGGGCTTCTGACAACTTTGACCAATAGAGTAAATGGAGAGATGCTATATGCCTTTTGAGTTGGTCATAAAAGGCAGTGCAGCTTCTGCCTCATCTGGTGGAACAGTTGCGCCTGGAGCCTTGAGCCACCATGTAAGAAGTCCAACTACCCTGAGGACATTATGTGGAAAGGGAGCCAAGCCATAAAGACAGGTCACATGTAGATGCTCTGTTCAGTAGCTCCAATCTTTAAGCCATCCCAGCTCAGGCAACCGACACACAAGTAAACAAACCTTCAGATGATTCTAGTTCCCAACCATGAAGTCCCCTCAATTGTCATGTTTTTCCAACTGTGGCCCCAGTTGGAAAGAGGCAAGTCATCCTTTCTGTGTGTGCCCTCTCCAAATTACTGATCTATAAGATCTGTGAACATATAATATGGTTGGTTTAAGCCTCTAAGTTTTAAATTTATTTTTTACACAGCAAAGTAACTGGAACACTTATCTTGAGGACTTAACCAGAAATCAATCACTTAGAAACCTTGATCCAGCTGCAATATTTTTAGGTCTCACCAAATAATAAATACCTCAGACTCTAAATGATTCTTTTTCTAAAAATTAATTAATTAGTTAACTAATTAATTTTTATTTATTTTTTAAAAATTCTTTTATTGTGAAATAAACATTTAAAAAAATTAGTTTCAGGTGTACAGCACAGTGCAATAGTTATACTTTTTACTTCTCAAAGTGACAACCCTCCTCCCCCAATTCACAGCCCCACTCCCCTCCATATCATATATATCTATTACAATTCCCTTGACTCCACTCCACACTATACTCCACATCCCATGACTATATATATATATGTATATATATATATATATATATATATATATATATATATATATATATTTATAGCTGACATACAATATTATACAACATCAGCTTCAGGTGAACAGTGCAGTGATCAAGCCTCTACTCCATCCATGAATCCATGAAGTGGTCTCCCTAACAAGACATGTGACCATCTGACACCCAACAAAATATTGACAACATTATTAATTATATTCCCCAAACTGTTTTTCATATCCCTGTGGCAATATTGTAGTTACCGGATTCTTAAACTTAAAACAATAACAGGATAAAAAGTAGGATTTCATTTACATTTACAGAATGGGAAATTGTTTCAGATTTTAAGAGGGCGTTTGTCTTATATCTCCACTTTGATCTCTCATCATTTGCAATTTTTTTTCCATTATTTTGTTAGATGACAGTAAATTTTCTTATTTTTGTATCATATGTTAAGCTGTTCATATGAATGAATTAATATGTTGAAACCCTAACTTCTAAGGTGATGGCATTTGGAGATGGGGCTTCTGGGAGCTTTAAGTTGTGAAGATGGAGCCTCATAAAGGGATGAGTACTTTTCTAGGAAGAGTGGAGAGAACTTACTTCTCTTCTCTACTATGTGAAGGTACAATGAGCAGATGGCCATCTGCAAACCAGAAAGAGTCCTCTCACTAGTCACTAGAGGTGCCAGTGCCTTCATCTTGGACTTCCCAGCCTCCAGCATTGTGAGAAATACATGTTTGTTGCTTAGCCACCCAGTCTATGATAATTTGTTATAGCAGTCTGAACTGACTTAGAGCACTGTATCCTACCCTTTTACTACAAATCTGAATGAGGCATTTTGCACACATTATGACTTATCCTTTGCATATGTATCAATGCTTACAACATCCCAGCAAGGTATATTTTATTACCTCTATTTTGTTAAAAGGAAATTAAGGCTTAGAGGGCTTAAGTGGTTTCCTGGAAATGATATAACCAATATGTTTCAGAATTGGGGTTTGAACTATGTGGATCTGATTCCACAGCCCCCAGTTTCCCCATTGCTCACTGCTTTCATAAGCATGAACAAGTGGTATTCCAACAGAAAATTATTTGGACATGACTCCTTCAAAGCCAGAATAGTTATATAAACTCTGCCATTACTTGTTAGTTTTACTAATATTTATTGAGTACCTATTTTCCTGAATTTTAATAAACATAGGCTAAAAGTAACTTGAAATAAAACACTTGGTTTGATATAAAACTAATCAAATTACCAATAAACTATTAATTCTTTCTGCATTTGGAAATCATGAAAAATAAATATGTTAATTTCCTGACCTGATGGATGAGATTAAACTCTCCAATATTACTGAGGATACTTCATTTGGCTTACTTTTTACTATTGATTAGAATACTTTACAACTCTGAAAGTATAGACGTTAATTTCTGAAAAACTGATAGCAATGCAAATTGGGTTGTAAATAGGTGGTGATGGTAGGAGGGAGTAAGTTCCCCTTGTGAGATCTTTAAGGGTCACTCTAACCTAGCCCCAGAAATTATTCCAAAAGGTATGTGACATTCATTATTATTCAGCATCTGAATAATGTCAACTATAATTATATATATATATATATATATATATATATATTCACAGAATGTGGAGTACAGCATAAGGAATAGAATCAGTGGAACTGTAACAGCTATATATGATGTCAGAAGGGTAGTAGATTGGGGGAGGGGATTATCACTTTGTGAGGGGTGAAATGGATAACTATTACATTGTTTCATATACCTGAAACTATTTTTTTAAAAAGGCACGTGGAATTAAAAGATTTATTATACTCATAGGTTCTAGAGAGGGTGGCATGGCATGCCCAGAGAGTTACACAGTCACCCACAGCCCAAAGTTTGGTCATTGCAGGCAGGAAAAGAGCAGGGCAAGGACCCCTGGGTAAGTGCCTTCATTAAGGGTGATGGGAATAGCAGCTTGCAGTACTTGGGGAGCATTATCATTGGTAATTTGAATGTAGCTGGGTCAAATGGAAAAAAAAGAAGGGGGAAAATAAGGAAGTCATCATGAGGCTTATCACTTGAGCACATATGTTGGGGATAGGTAACCAGAAAGGGGTAATACTTAGGTAAAAGTGCAAAACAAGCAGGGTGACTGCCAGCACTCAGAGCCACCGAGGCAACAAGAGGCTGTTCTTAGAGCTTGACATTACACAAATTACATTACACAAATGACTTTTGTCCTATAGCAATGCAAATGGATTTTATCTAAGTGGAAATGCAAATGATTTCTGTGCAGTAGAAAAGAGAATTTTGTTGTCCTGGATGATAGTAACCATTTTTAAAATCTAACCCAGCCATTTTATGCCAGCATTTTTTTTAAGTGGCTGTTTTAGGGGTAAATTTACTACCATGCTGGCCGCTCTCTTTAATGAGTTAAATAAATCTTTGATACATGCTTCTTTAGATTTGTGCAAGGGCTAGGGTTTTAACTTTTGGAAAACTGTTTTCAACACAACAAATACATACTGAGCGTCTATATGTGTCAAGCAGGCATTGGGGCTACACATGTGAAAGTAAAAGAAAAACAAAAACCTGCATGCACGGGGCTTATGGTAAGGAGCTTAATTTGCCTTGGCTCTTCAAAAGTAGTGCTTCTTGGAATAATGTGTGAATTGCTTTCCACACTTTAAGAAAACAAATGTGGGACATGTCCAGAGATGAAAAGAGAATAAAGATCTTATATTTTAAAGCTGCTGAGGGATGGTGGCTTACAAGAAGACAAGAAGTGGAACATAGAATCCTGGAATTTTAAAGCTATAAAACTTACAGATCTATAATCATAAAAAAAGTGGATAGATAAACAAGTACCTCCTGATGAAATGTCAGAATGTTTGAACTCTTGAAATATAAAAGCACTTTAAAAACTCCCAAAAGGAAGAAACACTTTTTTCTAAAATGTTAGAACTTTTATTTTATTTCATTTTTTTTAAAGATTTTATTGGGGAATTGGGGGAGGGGAACAGTGTTGGGGAATTGGGGAAGGGGAACAGACAAGTTGCTGTACTTTTGTTCTTCAGTCTAGTTGCGGAGGGCATTGTTTCACTAGCCCATGGTATCATCATTGCGCTTAGTCGTCGGCCTCTGGATGGTCGCTCACCACAGCAGTTGGCTGCTCACGCTGGCTGCCGGCCACTCACTGTAGCCTATGGCAGCCCACTGCAACAGAGGCTGCAGCCTACATTATCTCCGGGGCTCGCGCAGCCCAGCTCCAGGTGGAGCTGTTAGCTGTAGAGGGCAATGTCAATGGCCCTCATATGTGGGATCCTAACCGGGGGCCGCTAGCATCCCAAAACCAGCTCTTAACCAATGCGCCACTCAGCCGGCCCTAGAACTTTTAATTCCAACATAAACCACATGCTAAAACCAACCAACCAACCAACCAACCAACCAACCAACCAACCAACCAATCAGGGTCTAATATTTTATTTTATTTGATTTGTTTTTGTTCCTAAACTCATGTTTAACCAATAAAAGGAAAGTCAAAGATTATGCATCTTTCAAATTTAGCACCCCATTATCATGGAGAGTACTATCTGTGTCCCATAATAAACCAGCCCATGGTGTTCTGATCAAAGTCAGACACTGGATTGATTCATAAACCATGGTGTTGACCTTGTGTGGAATAAAGAATTAACCTTAACCAAAGAGAGGTCTGGCTTTTGCCCTTGGCTTCTGAGAGGTAGCCTCTAAGCTCTTGGAGTGTCCAGCCTTGATGAAAGTGTCTTTGTTTACCCAGGTGCGTTGGGCCAGCCAGATATTAACAATGTAATTTAGAATGGGGGCTTTGAGCCACACCAGCAATGTGACTTAGGGTGGGGCTTTAGGTCCCTTGGTGTCAGTTAACCTCTGGAGGAGATGTAGACTGAGGTCAACTATGTGGGTGGCCAACGAGGGTTTTGGTGATCAAGCTCCAATAAAGACTCTGGATGTCCAGGCTCAGATGACCCTCCCTGTTTGGCAATAGTTCATGTACACTGTCACCCATTATTGCTGGGGAAAGTTAATGCTATCCATGACCCCATGGAGACAGGACAACTGGAGACTCCACTTTTGGTACCCTCCTGGACTTTGCCCATGCATCTCTCCCCTGGCTGATTTTAATCTGAATCTTTTTCTATAATAAACCATAACCATGAGTATATTTCAGAGAATATAGAATTCGCTTTCAGAGAATTCTGGGAGCCCTTGTGAGCAAATTATTGATGTTGAGGAACATATTGGGAACCCCAAATTTGTAATTGGTGGCAGAAGTGAGGGCAGTATTACAGACTATGTTCTTTAACTTTGCACCTTGTGTGATGATAATTGTTAGATTTCTGTGTCTTTAGAAGAAAAATGAGGATAATACTAATGTTGACTGGTCTATGGTTAAATGTCGATTATCCGATGTGTATCAAGTACTGAGTAGTATAGAGAAATACCAAAGAAGTGGTAAATAAGGTCTCTAACCTTCCAATAACTAAAATTTTAAATTTAAGAGTAAGGAAAGTTTCTTCGTCAGTTGATTTGATTCCTTTTACTAAACCAAAGGAATTATAATATTAAATTTTTTATTATACTTTGGCTTTTGGGAAAATCAGAGCAAAACTTTAGGTTCAAAGTTTTATCTTTTTGCAGCATAATTTGGTTTGAGTTTGTTGATTTGGTTTGGTTTTGCTTAATTTGAAATTTTGCCTTTCATTCTGTTATGTGGCTGCCTCAAAAAAAACATTCAGAAAATATTTGTTCACTGTGAGTTCCTGTATTTTTTGCTGAAGTGTGCCTTAAATGTTTTTGGTAATTAATTGAGTAAAAGTATAAACAAAGAGGAAATGAAGTACTTACATGAAAAAAAAATGTAAAAATGTGTATAAAATATTTTTACACACGAAATAATATAAATACTCTTATGTAAAACTAATTACAGTTTAACAAAGCTATTATGGGCCATTAAGTTGTGAAAAAATCTTTTTCAGAGGTATGGAAGGCGGATATGGGATGGTGGGTAAGAGATATACAACACTTAAGGGCCTGCAGCTGAGAACAAGCAATATAAGAAGAATAAAAGAGAAGCAGGCTTGAGTCCCATCAAGACAGTGATAAAATATAATCAGAGCAGTGAAACTGTAAGGACAAACTCACTGTTGACGGTAAGTCAGATAAAATCAGGAAGTAGCAAAACATCAGCCTTGGTTCCATAGGTGTAAAACGGTAGTATGGTTCCAGGCCATCTGACTATGAGGGCCTTCAAATCCATTCTAGATTGGGGCCGGCCGAGTGGCATGGTGGTTAAGTGCTGGCTTGGGAAGCCAGCGGCCCCGGTTCGGGTCCCACATATGAGGGCCAGTGACACTGCCCTCAAAAACAAACAAACAAACAAACAAAAAAACTCCATTCTAGATTGGATTGAAGATTGTCACAGAAATCCTAGTTGAAACCATATATTCAGAAACCCAGGGCTGCTGGTAGAAACCTCTTACAGATTCTCTGAATTTAGGGCAATCTGAGAGAAGGCTCACAATCAAATTAACACTCAAATTCACTAGAATATTGGGTTGTTAAGGCAACATACACATTGGCCTTGGTCTATGTTGAGAATAGAATAGCCAAGATGAACAGCAGAAAAGTAATACAATTCTAGAGATACTGATTAATCTGTCTGCCTCCAATTCTTTAGAACAGAGGAGGGCCAAATCTGGCCCACCATCTCTTTTTATAAATAAAGTTTTATTGTAACAGACCAACTCATTAATTTAAATATTGTCTATTGCTTCTTTCTGCTATAACAGTAGAGTTGAATAGTTTACAACAGAGGCCCATATGGGCCACAAAACCTAAAATGTTTATTAGCTGGCCCTCTATAGAAAAAGTGCTGACTCCTGGTCTACAGCTATCTCTGGACCAGGTCAACTACTTATTTTCTGCTACACAGTTAATCGCTGATGATAGATTAATGCATTAATATTCCCATGTAATTTATCTGTACTCCAGAAAGAGGATTCCTGGAGAGTCTTCTCATCTGAAACGATACCATAAGGAAAGAAATTTTAGGCATCAAGGCAAGTGGTGGGGGATATACTTGAGGACCTGTGTATGTCCCAGTTGGCATGGGACCATCCCACTTTAATTAAGCCTGTTGTCCTGGGTCAATTATTAAAAGTTTCCTCTTTCAACTCTCAAAAGTATCTTTGTTTGAAAAGCAAAACTCTAGGAAGGCATGACTCAAACAATTTATATTTTTTAAAGGAACTGATTGAAAATATAACGCATTCATGTAGAAAATTATTTACAGTCAGACACCTAGGTTAAAAAACAAAACAGCAAAACCAGTTAAAGTATTTTGATATAATTTAATGGGATATACAGTGTCACTGTGGATATTATGGCTAATGAAAATAGACAAAGCATAAATAAAGAATAGAATTCATGCTTTATTCTTGACGTGGACTAATTGTATGGTTCTTAGTTTCATTGATTTTCAAAATTTGTTCTCTAAATCCAATTCTGATTTTTATTATAGATGTGCTAAATGAACATAGAGTAAATAAATAAATACACACACATATACACACACACACACATATACTAAGTAAAGAGAGAATCTCAACAGAACTATCAGAAGTGGTTTATAGGTCAATGAAACTGAACAAATGGTGCTGAGCTCCTCTAGCTGTTGACCAAACCTGGTTACTGCACCCTGGGGCAGTCAGTGCACATGCCATAGTGAAGTAAACAAAATATCCCCAAGCATCTCTGCCTGTTCTTTGGAAAAGCTCCATGGACAGAAGTCTTTTTGATTTGGATATTTATCAAGCACTAGTTGGTCTGGTTTACCTCTGTTATTTTTGTTTTTTGTTTTTTGTTTTTAATTTAAAAACAACTTAGAAAACAAAAACTATGCTCAAATAGATGTTTTTTTTTGCCACCAAAAAGAAAACAGAAATTATCTACTAAATAATCACCATTTTTTTCATTAGAGTTTATCTTAATCCCCATTTTTCCATAAGAAGACCACTATATAGAAAAAAAGAATAAATTAAGTGATCACCTACTGCCATCCTTCCTGATAAATTTCTCATTTATGCTGATGAGTAATTTACTCTCATTACTTATTCACTCAATCAACATTTATCAAATACTTAGTGTACTAGGTAGGTACTGTTACAGGTTCTGGAAATGCCAAGGAGTGTAAATCAACTCCTTGAGGAACTCACCACATAGTACAGAGGAAGAAACAGTTCACAAATATATAATTTCACCATGGTACATATTCAAAATGCTGCAAGCTCACAGAGGAGGGTGTTGGAATAAAGGTTCGTGTGAACTATGTCCTAAAGGGTGAGCAGGAGGGTTGTAGGCCTAGAAGTGAGGAAAGATATCCAGGCTGAGTGACTAAATCAGAATTTTGGTGGAAGAAAACAGAACATTCAGAAGAGGTTAACTGAACCCAATTCAATAAAGGAACTAATTACAGAACTATAGGCACGATGAAAATGAAACCAATAAGGAATGAGAAGGTACCTAGGGACTACTAGCAAGTTTGGAATGCAGCCCGAGGTCTAAGGGACCACAAAAGAGAGTGAATGAGAGAAGGAGGCATGGAAGAAGGGAGGGGATAATGTCACACTGGTGCCCTGGAGGAGCTGTGGAGAGGGGCCTTGGAAGAATCCAGCCACCTCTGCAACTGACAGCAAAAGAACAAGGGCAATAACTACCCCCAACCTTTCTCTCCTCCTGCCCTTGAATTTTCTGCTGCCCATCCCCCTTGTTTGTAAAACCCAACTGGATGCCAGAGGACAAGAAAGCCCATATGGCACAGTATGTAGAGATCAACTTTCATGGGCACTGAGCTAATAAGGGAAAGACTAAAAAGGGTCATCAGCGTTGCAGACTTGTCAGTACCAAGTTGACAATGTTGCACTTCACCTGAGTCTTGTGTTTCCAAAAAACAGTAATGATAAAGGCATCTCCTTACTGATTTGTTTTCCAAATTGGCTGCCCTCAAAGGACCACCCTGCCCTAGCACATTCCAAAATAAGACAAATGATACAGATAACTCACTTGTCTACATGCTTCTGTAAAACGCCAGGCACCTTCCCTTTTCTTTGAGATGTTCCTTATTTATTTTTTTCACTTAAAGTTTACATTCAGTATTACTTTATTTTAGTTTCAGGTGTATGGCATACTGGTTAGACATTTACACAATTTATGAAGTGGTCCCTCAGATTAGTCTAGTACCCACCTGGCACTCTACATAGTTACTACAATATTATTGACTATATTCCCTGTTCTCTACTTTACATCCCTGTGACTATTTTGTAACTGCCAATTTGTACTTCTTAATCCCTTTACCTTTTACACCCTGCCCCCCAACCTGCTTCCCATCTGGCAACCAACAGATTGTTCCCTGTATCTATGAGTCTGTTTCTGTTTTTTTTGTTCTTTTATTTTGTTGTTTAGATTCCATGAGATGTGCCTTATTAATGAATGTTTTCCCTATTGCAATAGCATGGATGAAATTATCTCAGTTGTCTGGTGCTTTTTGTTTTTCACAGGAACTATATATGCAAAGAAGCAGAAGCAAACACAAGCATAAGCTAACTATGTGGGGGTAGAGGGGGAAGCAAAGGATAGAGCTAGGCTGAGGGCCAGAGAGGAGAACCAAAAGCTAAGTTGGGATCAGAAGTGATGGAGCTTGAATGTTGGGCAGCTTGAACTTTACTGTATAGGCAACAATCAGCTAACAACTGTTTTGCAGCCTGGGAGAAAGATGGATAGTTTAGAAAGAAAACTAGAAATACTAAGAGTTGATGGAAAGGAAAGGTGTCCTGTTTGTGAGTAAAGAAATGACTTAGGAAGAACATATCCAGGTGAGAGATTAGTAAAGGCAGAGTAGAGATGGTGGTAGGAGGGGTAGGAAGGAAGGCCTGGAAGTGATCTTTCAACACAGAAACAACAGAACTTAGAGACAACTGAATATAGATTGTAAGAAAGACTTAGAAGCTGCTCTTTGGTTTTTAACTTGAATTACTTCCTACATGATGATGATTCTATTGATTGAAATAAGAAATCTCAGAAGTGGTGAAGATTTGGGGCAGGATGTGGTGGAGATGGGCAGTGGGGATTGAAGTTCAGTAGTTGGAGATTTTATATATAGACACATTATATATATACTTATATATTATATATCATTTATGTATATGTTAAGTATATGTATATATAAATTTATTGTTCTCATACTCATCTCACATCATTAATCATTTAATATACATATATAAAATATCCCTAAATAGATATAAAGTATATACATGCATATATAACATATATAAATGCATTCAATGCAGTTCAGTTAATATATCAACATATAATTATTAAAGTGAATTAAAATATACAAATATATAATATGATATGTTAATTATTAATGATATGTATACACTCATCAGATTATCAAGGTTTTTTTTGGATACTTTCCATTTTGCACTCTAGAAAAAAATACTTGGAACAAAAATCAAACAGAGTTTAAGTTAGCTTCTTTACAGGGAGAAGGAAAGTTAAAGAAAGAAAGAGGGGGGGAAATGGAAAGCAAGGGAAATAGAAAAGAAAGCCTGAAAGAACTTTTACCATCCATTCAGGATGGAAGGGACTGATGATGACCAGCCCCGTCTCTTCCTGCTGAGTGTGGGATTCAGGAGTTCATCTAGTTCAATAGCTTAATTGTGTGTGCATTTCCTAAGAACCAAAAAGTTAAGGAACATTTTAGAAAACAAGCAGAACTTATGTTTCTCATATTTAGAAAATGAACTCCGGGAACTAGCCTCATATTGATACACTCAGCTCTAATGGATAATACTTCATGGAGCTCCGGACAGGGAAACAGCTGCCAGCCACCAAGGTGATCCATGAAAGGAGAGCGCTTGGAAACTCTGGTGCTGAGACAGTGCCTTAGGGTATGAGATTAAAATGACTACATTTGCTTTCCTTGACTACCCACAGGAAAAAATAGAGATAATAGTAAGTACATGAACTAGAAAGGAACTAAGAAAAGTGATAGAAATTGCTCAGACAGGTTCATGGAACGAAAGAGCATTAAGCAGTGTATATTCAGTTCAAAGGACTAAACATTTCCCAATATTGACAAGCAGCTAGCTACAGAACAATCTTGTTTTTAGTCCAGAGGAAAATACCCTTGAGAAAGTCACTTGAAACGGATTGACTAAAACACTGAAAAGAAGCAAAAGAGGGTAAAATATTAATTTTGGCAGGAAACAGGGCTAGAAAGGCATGTCTCACCTCTATTTTTGTCATCTACTACAAAAACTGGGCAATTCACACCTGAGTGCCAAGTTTGAAACTTGTGAATGCATGGTTAAGAGCTTGCTCAAGAGTGCGAGCTGAGCTCTGAGCAACAGCGGTTCGATGCCAGCCTGAGCTGAGTTGCCATTGAGCTACAGGTGGCAGGATGGCTCAGCTAAAACAAACAAAAAACAAAAAAACCAAAAAACTTGTGAATGCAGTCCCTAAACGCTGAGTTAAGAGCGTGATAAATCAAGCTCCTCCAACTAGTTTTAAATTATTTTCTCCCTTTTCCCCTCTAATATAGAGAGAAGTGACAAAATATACATCAGTAATAACCCACTTTTAAAAATATTCAAATCACAAAAAATAATGACACGTTCTTGTTTCCATAAATGATTCTAATAAAATAGAGAAGAGCAAAAATTATTTTTGGAGGAAGATAAGTGTCAGCATATTTTTCTTTTCCTGAAATAATACTTTTTCCCCTGATTGTAAAAAGTGTGCATGAGATGCCAGCAGAGATAGTACTATAAGTTCATGTTTTGACATATCTGTTCTAATCCAAAAACAGAGCAAAGATTGGTAAAATACAGAAAGCGAAAACCAGAAAGACATCTAGAGGTTAAAAGGAAGAGAAAAGAGAAGGGGAGGGGAGGGACGGGAAGAGAGAGGAGGGGAAAAAAAGGTCTCTAAGGCACAAGCCTGGAGAGAGAGGCCCACTGAGCCCCACATCCAGATATAGGCAGGCAGTGTGCGCTGAAATGTCAGCTACTCAAAGTGTTCCTTTGAGACAGATGACTCAGCTTCACCTCCAGAAATTGAACCGAGCTGCCTCTTGCTTAGCGTAATATTATCACACAGCAGGAGACTCAAGCCACCAGTAGAGGACCTGGCTCTTGACTAGGGGCCAAGAAACTGTGCAAACTATTAGACATGGAGAGGAGAGTACAAGAGAATAAAAGAAAACAATGGCACAAACAAATGGACAAAAACGCTTCCCATTAAAATGTGCTATAATCCCAAATTTAAAAACACATAAACCATATTAATATAGATAACTAAATCAATAACCTACAAAACTGGACAAGAAGGCGTCGATACGTCTCAGTTAGGCTGAAGATATAAACACATCTCTATCAGGGAATGATAAATGAGGAACCGGAAAACGTTAAGAATATAAATGATTTGAACAACATCATCTTGTTCTTGACTAATGGGTCATGGTAAGTCAACGGGAAAAGCCTCCTTTGGAAATCACTTTCCTCCCTGAGGAAAAGAAAGATATGGCAAAAGAAGTTTTCCTTTCTTCTTCTTCTGGTACATAGTTGTATGATGACATGCAGCCTGGAGCTGTGCCAGCCTCCTGGACCATGAGGCAAAAGCCAGCTAGTGAAGGCTGACCACTGAGGCTAACACAGAAAAGTGGACAGAGCGTGGGCTGTTGATTATATTATCATCTGTGCTGCACAATCCCCAGAATTGCCTCCTGCAGACTTGTTATATAAGATACAAATCTTATTGTTTAAGCCACTTTCCCTTGTATATTCTATTACTTGCAGCAATCCCCTAAATTAATGTATAAATTAAAGCAATTTCAATCAAACTCTCTCTAGAGTTTTTCATGGAATTTGATAAGCTGCTATTAAAATCTATATGGAAGAGCAACAGGCCAAAAGTAGGCAAGCCAGTTTTAAAGGACAACAACATGGAGGACTTGCCCTATCAGATATCAAAGAATATTATATAATTATGGAAAATGAGACAGTGTGATACTGGTACAGAAACAGACAAATAGAACAGTGGGACTAAATAGTGAGCTCAAAAACAGACCCACGTATATAAGGAAACTTGATGTAATATAGAAGTAGCATTACAAAGTAGGGGGGAAAACAGTCCTGAGACCATTGGCTGTACATAATTACACTATACACAAAAAATAAATTCTAGATGGATATAATAGACCATAAATGCCAGATGGGTTAAAGAAAATATAACAGAAAGTCATTCTAACATGGAGACAGATAATTTTTTTTAACAAAATCCATAAAGCACAGATCAAAAAGTAAGACTGATAAATTTGACACATTAAAATTAAAATATTTCATGCACCCAAGATATCTTGTCGGGAGAGGCAGTCCATGTGAGCCCTGAGTTGAGAGTCTTCCTGTGTGTGCCCTGACTGCAGAGCCCTGATCTCTATTTGGTTCCTTTTTCAGGATTGTGATTGAAGTGAGCAAACTTGAGAGATGAGGTAACATCTCTCCACAAACAGCAGGCTTGATACCACTCAATGTAAAAGGAATAGATTCCCTAAGCTCGATGTTGCTCTTCTGAAATACAACCCACTGTTTCCCTGTGGCTCTTGGGGGACAAAGGGAGCCAGGATCATTGTAACAGGGGCATCAAAGGTGATCAGAAATATTCAGAAGACTTCTGCTAGTTGTAGTTCTGCTGATAATAAGAACGAAGAAAAGCTCAGAAGTAGTATGGGAAAGGTATAATGGAATTCTCGATTGGCTTGGTGATGTTGAAATGTATACGCATTCCTTTATAAGTATAAAAAGCATCTTTATTGTTGAAATACTTGCAATAAAGTAAACTGTCATTCCAAATCTAAAACTCTCTAGTCCTCCAATACAGTTTTTTTTAGAAACAATTTTCTAAACTCTGCGAGTAAGAGAGCAGTCTTTACTCACAATTCTCACGTGTGTTGGGGTCTTCTGAACTCCGTTCTGTTCAGCTGTTTATTTTTGAGGAACTAACCTTCAGTGTATAGTACATTGTAAAAGCTTTTCTTCAGTGTATAGTACATTGTAAAAGCTTCATGGGTGAAACCTTCATTTTTGTTGCCTTTTCAACAAATTTTCTGGCTACTCATAAGTGTTTATTTTTCCACATTGAACTTTTAGAAATTAAAAATCATATTGTCAAAATCAAATTAAAAATCAAAACCCAGAATAGGAGTCTATCTGGGTTTGCTTTATCAATACAATAAAATAAACAGTGTTGCTTGGGTCCCCTCTGATAATCATTCAAAACCCCTAATTAAATCTAGATCAAAGGTTTTTAATACTGGTACATCCATGCAGCATTCTGAGATGGGGAAGTAGAAGTTCTAGCCAGAGAACTTTGTCTCTGCAGGGTTTGCTGTTTGTTGAAACCATTGTTCTAGTGACAGATTTTGGCATCTGGTGCCCTGTTCAGTCTGGCTTCTCCTGTACATGGAGTGACTGTGTCTGGTCTTCTTTCTATAATTTCTCCCTGATGACTGTAGTAGTATAGAAGAGCAGATCCTTTAAATTTGAAGTTTCGAGAAACCTTTGGTGAGAAGCGCGATAAAGCAAGTCATGACATGGATGGGTTTTCTGCATGGTGATGCCACACATACATATCCCATACCCACCCTCCATGTTCCCACCACCTCCACAGGTGGCGGCAGCCTTGGCAGAAATCTTCACAGCTTCTAAAACAGTACTGAGCAGGTCAGTCATCACTTTTTGCACACAGTTCTCTTTTATCCGCAGCCCCTGCCCCTCTGAGTCATACGAGTTCATCCTCACGTTGAGGGGGAGCAGATGAGCAAAGAGAAGAAGTGGTTGGGAGTAGCCCAGAATTTTCTGCTCTGACACCACCACTGTAGTCTTGGAGTAAAAAGGTCTTTTCGGCTTTCAGTAATACACCAACACCATGATTGCTTGTACCATCTAATCTAGTGTTTTTTGACCCCTCTCCATACTTTATTCTGTGAAGCTATTACTGTCACTACTATTGCCTCTAACTCCACCAGCACCTTGCTCATCAACTGTGCTTGTTCATTTGATTTGCCAAAGAGGAAGACCCCAGTATAATAACCAGTCCATGTTTGCAGATTGGCAAGAATGACCACCTTCAGCTGATTGAAATGACTTCTATGTCTGTCTCCATCTGAACTAGAAAGCAATGAGCTTGACCTTGTCCAGATTTCACCTTGCCCCTCAGCCACTGGTCTTCACAGGGACCTGAGCATGACTCGGGGAATCCTGGCAGTGGAAGCCCCAATAGCTGCCCCTTCCTGCCTTTGCTTAGAGAGAGCTCATAGCCTGCCAGGCACCAAACAAGCACTCCAACACCTTTCCCATTCTTTTCAGGGGCTTCAGAGTCCTGCGGTGGGGGGAGACTCTAGTAAGTCACTCACCAGTCTAAGCCTTATTTCTTCACCTATAAAATGAGGGTGATAATAATAATACCTATTTCATAAGAATGCAGTGAGGATTAAATGAACTCAAGTGCTTCACAAAGCATCTGGAAGCACTGCATAAGTATGGGCTGGTGTGTTTGTGTGTGCGCGCACGCGTGTGTGTGTGTGTGTGTGTGTGTGTGTGTGTATGTGTTTCTCCCAAGGTTCCACTGGGTTTTATACAATCACAGGATAATTGAAAGGCTGTTGGTTTAAGCCACCCCTGTTGAAATAGAAATAAACTCAAGCTCTGCTAAAATATGGACAAACACTCCTAAACATTTTAGACATATATAGATTTAAAAAAAAACTTAATGTTGTAAGTTTTACAATACTTATTAAATCTCTAAAATTTGAAAATCAAAGACAATAACCTTTTTCTAAGTAAACTGCAGTAAAATATCATTCTCTGAGGTATTAAAACATCACTTAATTGCTAGACAATTCCTGGTCTTTGAAGAGAGTTCAGAGCAAAGATATTAAATTGCTGTTGAGGGTTTAGACATTAAACTTTCAGGAAGATAGATTGATGGTGATCATTATTTTCAATATTGTGCATTTACCCAGAAGATTTCCCCCCAAGAGCTGAAGGACTTACTTAACAGAACCTGAAAGCCAGATCCAGCAGGCCTGAGGCCTTCAACTAGTTTGAGGCTTGCCTTTGGAGTAACAGGAATCCCCACGGTGAAGAAGAAACGTGCCTCTTCCACCTGACTGGGGGGCTCCGTGCAAGTGTCTGTAGGGCCAAAGCAGCAGTAAGAGAAGCGGGAGGCTACACAGCCCAGCCCCGGGGAGGCTGCACACTCCACTCAGCTCAAGTGCCAAATGTTCCGGCGCAGAAGCAAAGGGCGCCACTTCTCCAGCCTTAGTCTGCTTCCTCCTTCCCAGAAGAGGGCTGTGGAGCACTATTTGGGTTGCAGTCCGTGCCCATAAATACTGAGGGCCTTCGGCTTGCTGGGTGAATATGATGGGAGACTGGCACCCGAGCTCATCTCCTATTCAGTTGTGTGAGATTGGGCCAACCATTTAATCCCTCAGTTCTCTCATCTGTAAATACACAGGGCTGGGATAGATATCTAAGGTCCTCATCAGTGTAAGAATCTATGTGTCTAAGGTGAAAGCAAAACAAGACATGTAAGGGTGATAAAAAACTTAAATTGTATGAAAAGTCACCCCATGGTTAGAAGAGTCATGAAGAGAGTGGTTCAGGCAACAATTTCATAAACTTAATTACAAACAAACTAGGCTTCATTCCATTAACTCAGTCTTTAACGCTACATAACAGATAAAAGATGACTTACTGGAGATTCAATGTCCTCTAGGAGTAAAACAGAACAGCGCTCACATTTAAGCAGCGTTTGGGCCCGATGCATTATTTTCCTGACAATTTTCTCCAGGTCTGTCTGTTCTTCAAAGAGGTCATTAACCACTTCCAGCAAAGCCTAGGAAAGATAAAATGGATGTATTTAGGTGGTAATGGCACTGAATTAAAATGTTGGGTATTTTTCTCTCAAAATTCTATTTAGTTTTTGCTATAATAGAATATGAATATTTTCTATGGCTAATTTTTAAAGTGTTTCTGATTATTTCAGCATATTTCCATCATTTTGTTTTATAATACAGTTTTGAACTGCAAAATATGACTTGAGAATAGGACCAGTCCATATAATCCCATATAAATACCACATATAGCTATATGACTGTATCCCATATAGCTAATGACTACATGACCCATAGTGTCATGAATTATAGGCTTCCCACCCCCAACCCTCATCACAGTAGTTTTTTCCTGCAGTGTGACTAGGTATAAATCCAACCTTTTATAAGTAACGAATACCTGATTCTCTCCAAAGCACATTTATTTCAGAACATTACAAAGCCCTTCCTTACCATCAGGAAGAAATAGCTTTGTGGTCACACTCGAGACTTATTTTTCACTAATACACGTCTCACAGAACTCTGAAAGAATTACAGTGGTGAATGCTAATTAAGTTTCAGAGCCTTCAAAATATATAAAACTCCCATTAAGCCTTCTGCACAAGAAGTACTGCTTTATCTCAATCTGTCCAGGAGAACATGAAGATACCATTATATATCTCAGGAAAGAAAACACCAATAGAATTTCTGTTAATACAGCAGAATGAAAAGAACCTCCCCCCCTGCCGAAATTCTGACTTAAAAACTGTGTGCTCATTTAAAAATCAAATTGTAATAACCTGTTATTTTATCCAGCTAAATTAGCTTGTAATTTTTGCATTGAAATAATATTTATTTGGAATTTTTCATTATGTGGACATTTATAGAGATTTAGGAATCTCTGGGCTACACACAGTTGGTAGATATTATGCTGATATCAAAGAGTAATCAGAAATTTACACAGCCAGTGAATTGGCCAGAGGATGCTTGATTCAATAGAATTTAATAAGATGTGCACTTTCAAGTCTGACCTCTCACAAAAGGATTTCATGCGTTTTCAAGCAACTTCATATCTATTCAGGTAGATGGCATTGATCATCATACCAGGGACATGACTAATTTTCAGCCTTGGTAATGAATTTGATTTGTCCTCAAACCATCTGAAACATGTGAAAAGTTCTTTTCTGCATTTACTCTGGTAAAAAACTATTAGAATGAGTTAAGGGATCCATGAAATGAATCTAGTTCACTGAGCATCTAAAAAATGACCAAAGGGCCAGCCGGGTGGCACGGTGGTTGGGAGCTGGCTTGGGACGCCAGCGGCCCGGGTTCAGATCCCACATGTGAGGGCCAGTGACACTGCCCTCTAAAAACAAAAAAACACACAAAACAAACAAACAAAAAAAACGACCAAATATCCTGGGTAATGTTTTCTCTAAAGAGAGCTTGTGAATATGGCTAAGGATTGCTCTATGATCCCAAAGCAAAGAGAAACACCAGGAGGTGAAGAAAGTTTTACGTGCATCCTGACTGTTTGGCATTTGGACAGCAAATCACCTTAAGAGTTTAATGTGCAATGATTTCATATTCAAACGTAACATTAAAGATGAGGCAATTATCTGAATAATTACCAACAAAGTTCCCTGTTATTAAGGGGGAAACATTATTTCCTTAATCAACCAGACTATTTCTTCAGACTAATAATTATTTAACTTCTCAATTTGTTGTGACTGCATGGATAGGGCCTTCTGGGACCCAGGTATAAGAACATTGATCTCAGAGGAAAAACTCATTCTGCCTTGAGTCTTGCACTTACAAATCATATTATAGTAACTTTATTGTTTCTAATTAAAATTTGCTGCTTTAACTAACAAGTGATAAAAGTTTCACAAATAACAATGAAGACTACCTTTAGAATAGGAGAAAAGAAGAATATGTAGGATGATAGGCAATTCAGCAGACCCTGACAGCCTTTCCCACAGTGGGACACTCCCTGCTTCCTGACTTTACTTGGCTTCCCCCCTCCTTTTTCTAATGAACTTCTTTTGCTCCTGGCGTCATCCTTGGACCTCTTCCCTTCCCTTATCCCCACATTCTCCCTGACATTAACCTACCTAATACCCTGGTTTTAAATACCATCTAAATGCTGATCATTCCTAAATATTAACCTCAAGTCCTAACATCTCCCCCAAACTTTTGATTACTGTATTTAACTGTTTGCTGGGTAGTGGTACAAGCCAAAGTTATTTTCACTCATTTTCGCATCAGTAAGCCTTGTAATTTGCCGGGGGTGGGGGGGAATCTCTCACTTCTCACTGCCCTAGTCCCAGCCACATTCTTTTTTTTTTTTTTCCAGCTACATTGAGATACAATTGACATATAACTTGGTGTAAGTTTCATGTATACAACACGATGATGATACACATATATATTGCAAAATGGTTACTACAATAAGTTTAGTTAACACTATGCACCACCTCACATTATTATAATATTTTTGTGTGTGGTGAGAACATTAAGATTTACTCTCTTAGCAACTTTCAAGTCTACAATATAGTATTGTCAAGTATAGTCACCATGCTGAATACTAGATCCACAGAACGTATTCATCTTAGAACTGAAAGTTTGTACACTTTGACCAGAATCTCTCCATTTGCCTCATACCCCAACCCCTGGCAACCACCATTCTACTCTTTGTTTCCATGGGTTCTGCTTTTCTGCTTCTCATAGATCCAAAATTTGAGATCATACATTACTTGTCTTTCTCTGTCTGACTTACTTCACTTAGCCCAGTGCCCTGAAGGTCCAAACATGTTGTTACAAATGGCAGGATTTCCTCTGTCTGACTTACTTCACTTAGCCCAGTGCCCTGAAGGTCCAAACATGTTATTACAAATGGCAGGATTTCCTTCTTTTTCTATGGCTGAATAATAGTCTGTTGTGTATACATACCACAATTTATGCACTCATCCATCGATGGATGTTTAGGTTGTTTCCATGTGTTGGCTATTGCTCATAATGCTGCAGTGAACATGGGGGTACAGATACTTCTTTAAGCTAGCGATTTCATTTTCTTTGGACATATATCCAGAAATTGGGTTGTTGAGTTATATGAAAGTTCTATTTTTAACTTTGTGAGGAACCTCCATACTGTTTTCTATAGTGATTGAACCAATTTATATTCTCACCAACTCTACACAAGGGTTTCCTTTTCTCCATATCCTTGCCAACACTTGTTACCTCCTTTTTTTTTTTTGTTGTTGTTTTTTATTTTGTTTTTTTTTTTTTTTTTTTTTTGAGGGCAGTGTCACTGGCACTCATATGTGGGACCCGAACCGGGGCCACTGGCCTCCCAAGCCAGCACTTAACCACTGCGCCACTGGCCACTCGGCCGGCCTTTTTTGTTTTTATAAAAGCCATTCTAACAGGTGTGAGGTGATAATCTCATTGTGGTTTGGGTTTGCATTTCCTTGATTAGTGATGTTGAGCATCTTTTCATGTACCTGTTGGTCATGTGTATGTCTTCTTTGGGGAAAAAAAATGTCTAGTCATATCCTCTGCCTATTTTTAAATTGAATTATTGGTTTTTTGTTTTGTTTTGTTTTGTTTTGTTTTTTTGCTTTTGAATTGTATGAGTTCCTTATATGTTTGGATATTAACCCTTTACCTGATATATAGGGTTTGCAAGAATTTTCTCCCATTCTGTTGGTTGCGTCTTCATTTTGTTGATCGTTACTTTTGCTGTGCGGAAGCCTTTTAGATTGATGTAGTCTCACTTGTTTATTTTTGCTTTCATTGCTTGTGCTTTTGTGTCACATCCAAAAAAACAAAAATCACTTGTGCTTTTCCCTATGTTTTCTTCTAGGAGTTTCAAAGTTTCAGGTCTTACATTTAAGTCTTTAATCCATTTCAAGTATATTTTTGTAAGTGGTATAAAGTAGGGTTCCAATTTCATTCTTTTGCATGTAAATATCCAGTTTTCCTAATACCATTTACTGAAAAAATTATCTTCTCCTTATTGAGTATTCTTGACTCCCTCATCGAATATATGTTGATTGTATATGCCTGAGTTTATTTCTGGGCTCTAGATTCTATTCTATTAGTCTAGGCATCTGTTTCTGATGCCAGTACCATAATGTTTTGATTACTATAATTTCATGGTATAGTTTAAAATCAGGATGTGTGATGCCCCCAGTTTTGTTCTTTCTCAGTATTGCTTTGGCTATTTGAGGTCTTTCCTCTCTGTTTTCGAGACACACAGACCAAGCTTTCAATATTTCTACTGCCTGGAATGCTCCTCCCAGATCTTTGTATGGCTTTGCTCCTTCATTCCATTCAAGTCTGCACAAATATCATCTCCTTATAGAGACCTTCTAATCACCCTATGAAACAAACATCCTTCCAAACTCTCCTTCAGCATCGTTTTTCTTTATAGCACTCATCACTACCTACTCTATATTATTTGACAGTGTCTGAAGAGTACCACACAATAAATACGTGTTGGATGAATCAATGAATTGTGCCCTATATGAGGATGCAAAGATTAATAATACATGAAGTGTCCCTTAAGGTGTTCAAAATGTAGTTGGAGAGGAGGACCATCAATAAATATCATGCAATGTGCTACATATATATGAGAACAATGGCAGTATATACAAGGAAAAAACAATAAGCAGATTAACTAAAAGTCTGAGGTAGGTTTTGAAAGAAATGCAAGGCAAATGGCAGTAGGAGGACAAAGGTGGATATGAGGCATTGAAGGCAGAGGGAGAAACATGGTTAAAGGTATGAGAAAGTAAAACAAACAGATTGTTTTCTGGAACTTGGGGGCTGTATTTTTCAGTGTCAAATGAAAGGAGAATGGTAAGACATGGGGCTACAGATGAAAATAAGATCCAAGACAGAGAAAGTGTGTGGTATGTATGCTATGCTAAAGAAGATGGATGTAATAGTCAATTGCGTTCATCTGTTTACTGTGAAATATTCATAAATCGTAATGCTTAGCAAATGAAACTTGTAATAAATTTGATTACTAATTAACTGAGGGTTTCCAACCTTTTGGAACATCTTTTTGTTAAATAGATTTCCAAGTTGTGATAGTAATTTCCTTGTATTTAAAAGTATAGTGAGTCTAATGTAATTTAATCTCTATTTGATAGCTTAGCATTTTTTTAAGCATCAGTCTTTTTATTTGTTTTTTGTTTTTTAACTATTTAACTTTATAACTGGTGAAGGTATATGAGACCAATCTCTATATGTGTTTCTTTATAATCCTGTAAAATAGTGTTTCCATGTTGTCTAGTTATCCTGTGCTGGTTTTCCAGAAAACCTTTCAATTCAAAAACAAAATTTGTGATGTGGGGTAAAATCGTTTATAACATGCCTTGCTTTCTAAAGAAATTAAATTGTAAAAATATCTATAAATTGTGTGATTGTTTCAAAGGTATAAGGGAGAATATATCTGCTGCCTTATAGTATAGATGTGAAATTAATTCCCTTTGTAAAAAAAGCTGGTCTCATTTCCACCAAATAACATCAGAAAATTTGTATCTGCTTCCATTTAGGCTGACTGCTTAAAGGGGATCTTCAACCATAGTCTTGAAGGATTATAGAAATAAAAAATTTTTTTGGCTTATTCAAAGAGCATCTGCAGTTTTTAAAAGACCATGAAAAAGTTGATATAATTTTTAAATGTATTGATCTGGAAAGTTGTCCGGGATATATTATTGAATGAAAAAACAAATCAGAATATTGAATAACATATGGAACATGGCCATATTTATATAAAATTATGTCTACACACACACACACACACACACACACACACACACACACACACACTCACACAAAAGGGTAGTCCCCAAAATGTCAATGTCAATTGATATGATCTTAAAATATTTGGGGTGAATTTTACTCTGTTTATATTTTCATGTATTATTTGGAATTTTGTAATGAGCGAATAAATACCACTAAATAAACAAACAGAAAAGACACAAAAGAAAAAAAAAGACATAATGACTCACAGACAGTTGAAAGACAGAGCTTTGAGGGTTGTAATCAGTATTTCTTTCTACTCACCCTGCTTCTTTCATATTCTTTCCTCGAGGCAGCGAATAGCTGAGCATTAGATATGGCAATTCCACAAAATGGAAGATACATCTGCATAACCTGGGGACGGAGAGTGTTAAGAACATGAATACATTACTGAACCAAATTCCACATTTACTGCATATAGCTCATTGTAATACTTTCTTTTCAACTATAGAGATTGAGTAAAGAGCTGCTGATACTAGTATCTTAACTTCAGAAAGAATATTTTTTCGGAGTTAAGTAGAAAATGGTTGAGACTTTAAGTAGGGACAGTACCTCTATGAAGACACAAAGGGAAGCAACAGATTATGATGACTGTGATACAGGAACTTTGTCTAAAGCATCTTTGTATTCCTTTTGTGAACAATGAAAAATGAATCAATTGTGATATAGCTAGAATTTAAACCAAGCGCCCACACTCACATTTAGAGGGAGGCAAGATATATGCCTATTTCTTTGTACATATGTATCTGTAGCTGGACCCTAGAACTCTGTCAGCTACAGATTTAAGTATGGATGTTAGGATGGGCCCAGTAGGAACTTAGGGGCCAGAGGGCTGAATAGCCTCATGCAAAAGAGCTCAAATTGTGCCCACCACTCGGCTGACTTAACTGGACATGAATGCAAATTGGTGAGACGGTCCTACAGAAATCTGCTTGATGAAAGACTGGGTATCATTTAAGAGAACACTTCTCCAATGGGGAGTGACAGCTGGATGTGATGGGTCCGATCCTAACAAAGACTTTCTCATCACAAGGGGTCCAGTTCTAGGGATTTTCAGTATTGCCTGGCACTCTCATTCAAATTCAATTCCAGAATCTCTGATTTCCCCAAGTAAAAAACTTAAAGAATTATTTCCCTAAACTGTTCATAAGGTAGGACATTGTGACAAGTGACATCTGTGGAACTTCTCCAATGCCACATGGACAAGGGTATGTTTTATATTCTCTCTCTCTCTCTCTCTCTCTCTCTCTCTCTCTCTCTCTCTCTCTCAAACACACACACACACACACACACACACACACACACACACACACACACACACACACACACCACCACAACCACCACCACCACCACCACACACACCATACCACATAACACACTATGGTGCTCTGAGAAGAGACACAAAGCAGTTGCAAAATAGAGCAGTTTCTGCGATGCCCAGAAGAGGGCAGTGCCGTGCTCACCTTTGATGAGAGAGAAAAACAGCTGGAGCAGATATAGCCAGGGCACATATGAGACACCTCTGGGAAACCCAGAACAGAATTACCTTTGTGGAAGGTGATTTTGCAGAGGGTTTGAAGTGGACAAAAGATTCAGGGTAAATCACATTCTCTCATTCCTTTTCTTTATTTTTTTTTGAGGGCAGTGTCACTGGCCCTCGTATGTGGGACCTGAACTGGGGCCGCTGGCTTCCCAAGCCAGCGCTTAACCACTGTGCCACTCGGCCGGCCCTCTCTCTTATTTCTTTCCTATTAAAATCTTGCTGGGAGTATACAACTTTGACCTTGGGTCCCTCAAAATATTTCAGAATGCTGTAGAAGCCAATACTGTGACCCTAGTCTTAAAGAAGAGAGAAAAACAGTGGGATTGGTATTAAATAGAGGTACAAAATTAATCATTTGATTTTTACAGATTTTTTTTCAGGATGAATTCCCTCACTAAATTTGATTCAAAGTAAACTAATATTTAATGAGGACCTGCTATATGCCAGACACTTTCACCTCATTTCTTCATTTGAATTGCATGTCAGCTCCTCATGGAGCAAAATTATGTACATTTTAGAGATCAGGAAACTCAGTAACTTGCTCAAATTCACACAGGAACTCAGGTTCATCTAATTCTACAACTGATGATCACTCCTACAACATGTTGCCTTCTAGAACCAGATGGTATTTCTGTCACCCCCACTTCCTTTCCCTTCCTTACTACTTCCCCTCATGCCTTAAGTTTGCCAATAACCCATTATAAAGCTGTTGACATAAAGCTGCCAGATATTTTGCCAGAATTTCCCTGCCTTTAGCCAAAATGGGAGCATTTTGAACATCACCTACACATACAGAAAGCATATTCTTCATAGTTTTCTGTTTTTGTTTCTTTTTCTTTTTCCTGCAGTGGAGACATTAACTATAATAGAAGTAGAGGGGAGGAGGAAACATGGATTACTTCATTTAACTCTCTCCTTTCCTTCCTTCCTTCCTTCCTTCCTTCCTTCCTTCCTTCCTTCCTTCCTTCCTTCTCTCTTTCCTTCCTTCCTTCCTCCCTTCATTTATTTGACTTCAGGGGCCATTTTTTTAAAGACTTTATTGGGGAATTGGGGGAGGGGAACAGCATTGGGGAACCAGGGAAGGGAAACAGACAAGTTGCTGTCCTTTTGTTCTTCAGTCTAATTGTGGAGGACATTGCTTCACTGGCCCATGTTGATATTATCATTGCGCTCTTCCTGGGTGAGGCAGATTGGTCGCCAGCCTCTGGATGGCTGCTCACAGCGGTTCTTGGCAGCTCACACCGGCTGTCGGCCACTCACTATAGCCTATGGCAGTCCACTGCAGCAGGGGGCTGCAGCTGTGCCATTCCTAGGAACTCACAGCAGCCCAGCTCCAGGTGGAGCTGTTGTTCACCATCTTAGCTGTAGAGGACAGTGTCACTGGTCCTCGTACGTGGGATCCGAACTAGGGCCGCTGACATCCCAAGCCAGCTCTTAACCAACGTGCCACTCAGCTGGCCCTAGGTGTTTTTTTAATAAGTCATGCAAGTTGGAAAAAGAGAATGACCAAATGAACATATAAAATGTTTTCTCATATATCATAGGCTTGCTTCAATTCATTTGTAATATCAATATTTGTTGAGCTCCAAGCATTGTATACAATAAAAAAGAATCTGCTGAATTTTAAATCAGATGACCGTCGTCTTTTATTTAGGTGTTCTGTGAGAAAGTCAACAAGCCACTTAACCTCTCTGAACTTATTTCCTTACCTGTAAAATGCCTGGTTTTACTGGCAAATATTTCTGGTCCTAATATTTGGTGATTCTGATAATTAGAAACATCAGTGAATTGCAATATTCTATTTGATAGAGAAAACAAATAATTCAATAAGCATTCTCACATCTTATTCAAGAAATAATCATTTATAATAGTAATTGATGTTGACAAAACCCTTGGATATGTTAAGTATTTTATATGTACTGTATTATTTGATCCTCAGAACTACATATGTTATACCATTCATTCCAATTTTCAGATGAGAAAACTGAGGTTTTATGAATTTATCCAGAATTGCTGGAGATAAATATCCATGGATCTCTCACATTTCTGCACATCTTAGAAACAAAGGCACTGGCTCTATCTTTCAAGGGTGTTTGTATTGTGAACAGCTTTGGAAAAAACATAATGCCTTCTTCCAAAGCAAAGAGTAGAATCGTTTATTATGCAGTGTAATTATCACTCTCTGGAGCAGAGATTAGGTAGGCTTACTGTCCATTATAAAAGATTTTGGTTCCCTACATTTGAAGTTCCTCTCCTGTAACACATAGGCTGTGTAATTTGTATGATACTGTTACTGAAGTTTTTATCCCAGGCCATAAGCACCTGTTTGCATATCATTATATCATTAAGACTGTTGTTCGCCTTTTTCATTTCATAAAAAAATATATATATTTTATACCATATATATTTTATACCATAAAAAATATATATTTTATACCATAGTAATATATATTTTATACCATAGTATGTGTAATTGTAAGGTAAGAGCCCCAAGAACAGTTACTAAAATCCACATTACATATCTTTACTCCCTTTTTTACTGAGCTACAGTAGTAACTATTGATTTATTTTCTCATTCCATTGATTCTTACCTTTACTGTATAACATTTTCTTTATTTTAGTGATTAAACTAGAATTTTTATGTACATACTTAACAAAACCTAAATTTAACATCTTTAGATTCCTTGCAAATAAGTTAAGGATCTTGAAACACTTTAACTCTCAATACTGCTTTCCTGGTATACATGTTACTTTTTTTCTTGTTCTATCTTGTTTTGTTACTAAAAATTGGACTTTATTATTATTATTATTCAATGCTTGGTTCTATTTACCCACATATTTAAAAATTTTTCCTCTTTATTCCGTACAGCATCTCTTTCCTTCCTTCTAGGGTCATTTTCTTTCTTTTTGAAGACAATTCTTTAGAATATCCTTTTGCACTGGTGGTAAATTATTTGTTTTGGTTTTGTATAAAACTGCCTTTATTTTATGATCAATCTTAAAAAGTAATTTAGGTAGGTATACAATTCTAGGTTGACAGCTATTTTCTCTAAGTATTAGACGATATTATTACCCTATCATGCACAGTTCATGCTGCTAAAAAGTCAGCTGCCAAACTGATTAATTCTTTATAGTTTATCTGTCTTTGGTTTCTTTTGGGACATCTTTATGTCTTTGGTGAACAGTTTGTTCACCTCAATCAAAAGCTTCATAAATCATATAGAACTCTAATATGTATAATGACCAAATATTACTATGGATAGAGACAATGTCATACCTTCATGACACATTGTAAACTGAGAGCGGATATTTATTTACAAAGGGAATGATCTCTGTCATTTGTTGTCACAACAATTCAACACACTGGGGCCAGATTCAACTCCATTATGAATATTCATATGACAATACAATCAGTAGAATTGCTAAATAAATGTGCAGGATAAGCAGGAAAACACATTTTGAAAGGAGGGAGTCAGAAAAAGCTGAAGCAGTAGGAAAATAGAAGATAATGAAAATCAAAATATATATATATATTAAAGGTTTCATTTGGGAAATTGGGGAGGGGAACAGCGGCTGGGGAATTGGGGAAGGGGAACAGACAAGTTGCTGTCTTTTTGTTCTTCAGGCTAGTTGTGAAGGACGTTGCTTCACTGGCCCATGTTGGTATCATCATTGCGCTCTTCCCGGATGAGGCAGATCGGTCGCAGGCCTCTGGATGTCACTCACCGCGGCTATTGGCAGCTCACGCTGGCTGCCGGCCATTCACTGTAGCCTGTGGCAGCCCACTGCATCAGGGGCTGCAGCCTACACCGTCTCCGGGGCTCGCGCAGCCCAGCTCCAGGTGGAGCTGTTGTTAGCTGTAGAGGGCAGTGTCACTGGCCCTTATATGTGGGATCCGAACCAGGGCTGCTGGCATCCCAAACCAGCTCTTAACCAATGCGCCACTCGGCTGGCCGGAAAATCAAAATATTTTAATATCTTCTTTTTCAGTCTCAGTGCAACAGATGTCTTTTAAAAAATAATAATGAAAAGAGATATACTGTTCTATTCTACTCTTTTTGAAGTTCCCCTCCTCCACACACACACACAAAAGTACTAATTTGGCTTTCACCACCTAGTTTCTGAATGCTAAAAGGTCTAAAAAGCCTTAATGACTAAGAAGCTAATGAGTCTGTACACCCTTGTGCAGCACTTTTCAGCTTGAAAGCACTTTATGAACATTGGCTAATTAATCTTCACAACATCCCACTCAGAAAGGGAGTTAAACTGAAAATCATTAAACAGTGTGAAAAGTCACTTTAACCCTGGAAACTCATGAAAAGTATTACTAATAAGTATAAAATGTGAGTACCAGGACTTTCCATCAATGTCCTAAAGAAAGACAGTAGGTAACAAACCTTTGCAAACTTACAGACCACAGAGAAAGGCTATTAAAGCCCCATGGTCTGGTCTGGTCCAATTATATAACGTTAAAGACCACTGGAGGTCTATACTAGAGATTCTCAGATTCAAGGGGCCTGGGGCCGTCTTCTTTATGGGCCCCTTTCCTGAAGGCAAAACAGCTTAAAGGGTCACATCACTGTCAGTCAAATTAATGGGTGAGGGAAAGTTTGCCCATTATGCAACATCTTCTTCTGTGAAAACCCAAAGATTTGGCTCTCAAGTCCATTCTGACCTCAGGCTTTAACTAGTAGGCAAAGCTTCACTGATGTGGGCCCCATTGATTTGAAACTAGTGATGTTTTCAGATAGTTGTAATTCAAGTACTAAAAAAAACTCTTCAAGTAATTTGGAAAATAAGGTTATCGAAATATGGAAACGGTCACATTATTTTCACATAATGAAACATCTTTTAGAAATAGAACAGTAAAAATAGTAAAATGAATAAATAAATAAATAAATAAATAAATAAATAATGTAAAAAAAAAATGGGTTTGAATTTTTCCAGAGAATCCAGAGGAAATTCCCCGTTCCAGGGATATAGTTGGTTTGCTGCAATTTTGTGTCTATGCGAGGTCAGTAAAGACAGTAGGTTAGAGTTTTATTTCAAGAATCAGAATCAAAATGAATTTTGTCAGCTCACACTAAAGTGTGTGAGCTAAAGCTCACTTTGGCTAAAGCATGACTTGTTCCATCAATGTTGTGTTCTCTTTGAAGAAAACAGTCTCAAAAAAATACAGAGACATAAAGTACTAAATTTGCATTTAAAAAATATTGGTATGTAATAGATGAACCAATTACATACTTTCTGAAATTGTCCACTTTAAGAGTTAACACTCTAAAGAGAATGGAGAGAGGGGCTTTTATTTAAAAAAGATGAGGGAGAGCAAGACATCAGATAAAGCAGGAGCAGCTCATTCATCTTTCATTTTCCTTTTGTAGGAGGGCAGAATATAGGTATTTCTGCTTCTGCCCCCTGGTAGTAAAGCTGGGACCACAGGGGAGCTGGAATGAACATACTCCGCTATTGTCACCTCTGTCCTTGAAGCTAGTATTGGCTAAAATATCACCAAGAGGCCAAGCTTATCCAAGGGTAGGCAGTCTGAGTAAGTAGCCTTGCAACTAACAAAAAGCCTTGCAACATTGATAATATTTTCTGTGACTTTTTAAGAGGTTCAGGTCTTAGTCATATCATCCAATAAATTTATTTCTATTGGGCCCCATTCCCAACCCCTGAGACTTCAGAAAAATAACACTCTCATGTCCATAGGCAGTTCTAAATCCCTACTTTCTTATTCACAGACATTCCATTGAAGGGAAAATCCTGAAAGAATCCAATTCAGGAGCCATGTTCTTTCTAAGATAATTGGTATTTGTTTTTTACTCATCATAGATTTCAACAATAACAACGTATTCATATTTCTACCACTCAGGGATAATCCCTGTTAACATTTCGGAGACTATCACTCAAGATCTCCCCTCTCTCTTTCTCTCTTCACATAAACTCAAACAGACTGATTCTCTATATAATATTTTATCTGCTTTTTTCACTTTTTATAACCAACTATCACTTATTATGACCAATTTTTATGGATGCAAAATATTTCATTGTATAGTCCAGAAAAAGAAAATTTATATTGAAAGAAAATAGCTTGGTGGTTGCCTGGGCTTGTGGTGGTAAATAGCAGCCCCTACTTGTCCTTGGGAGGCATACATTTCACGATCTCCAGTGGATACCTGAAACAGTGGATAGTACCAAACCCTATATATACTATGTTTTTTCTTATAAATGCACATCTATGATAAAGCTTAATTAATAAATTAAGCACAGTAAGAGATTAACAGAAATAACTGATAATAAAATAGAACAATTATAATAATATACTGTAAAACAAAGTTATGTGAATGTGGTCTCTTTCTCAAAATGTCTTATTGTACTGCATTCACCCTTCTTGTGATGATGTGAGATGATGCAATGCCTACGTGATGTGATGAAGTGAGGTGAATGATTTAGTGTTAGGCTACTCTAAGGGTGACTGTGTTACTGTGAGAATTGACCTGATAACCAAGATGGCTACTGGGTGACAAACAGGCAGACTTCATATTCCATGTGGAGATGCTGACGAAGGGATGACTCACGTCCAGGGCAGGACGAAACAAGAAGGCAGGAGATTTCATCGTGCTACTCAAAATGGTGCACGATTCACAGACATAGATACAGAGAAAAAAATGTTGCCAGATGGGAAGAGGTTGGGAAGCTGGGTGAAAAAGGTGAAGGGATTAAGTACAAATTGGTAGTTACAATATAGTCATGGGGATGTAAAGTAAAGCATAGGGAATATAGTCAATAATATTATAATAAATATGTATAGTGTCGGGTAGTACTAATCTTATGGGGGGATCACTTCTTAAATTATATACATGTCTAACACTATGCTATACAGCTGAAACCAATATAAAAGTATTGAATGTTAACTGTAATTGAAAAACAAAAAAGATGCATAGTTTAAAACCTATGAATTGTTTATTTCTGAATTTTTCCATTTAATATTTTCAGACCGCGGTTGATGATGGATAACTGAAACCATGGAAGGCAAAACCACGGATAAGGGGTATTACTTGTACTACCTTAAACTCAGCATTCCAAAACCAGATTTGTCATCTCAGTCTTCCTCTCCTCCTGAAGAGAGCTCCCTCCTCCAAAATGCCCTATATGTGCCAGGTGAACCATTAAAGTTGTAACCACCCAGTTCCAAACTCTTGAAGCCATCTTTAATTGCTATAACCACCCAGTTCCAAACTCTTGAAGCCATCTTTAATCGCTATCAATACATAGGCATGAGCAAGCCAGCAATTTAGCAGCTTTTGAAGCCTCCATCCCCATTCTCTTGAGCTTCTCTGGCCCAATTATTATAACAGTAGCCAAGATCCTCCCATACTTGCAATCTACCAAGGACTCACTAACCTTTGGTTTTCCATCCAGAAAAGTCATAAATGTAAACACACGGGTTGTCCATCTCACTGTGCCTTCTCATAATTAAAGAATGTGAGAAATAATATAAATGCTTTACACATATGAAAAACTAGTTTTTTTCAAACTACTTTTGTGTAAGTGTTTTTCTATCACATGTGGTATTTTTAAAAATCTCATTAGAAGCTCATTGGAAAGCTTCTCCAATATTTAAGACTAAGGCTTGGTATTTTATGGATGCTTATGGAAGATATGTAATAATCTCAGGAAAAATAATGAGGAAATATAAAAGTGCTGTTCAGAAAAACACATGAGACCCAGAGGGGATTCTTCTCCTTATATATCTTTTTCTCATTTTCCAAAAATAATTCATCATCAAAATGCAACACCAATGACGTGGATAATAAACCATAGTATTTTTTAATTTCCAGCAATATTCTCCAGTGGAGAAGAAACAGATAAGGCTATGAAAACTATGCGTAGAGCATTAATATTTAACTAAAGTAATAGGACTCTAAAATTAATATTATAAATGTAAAGCCTGAATCAAATCCATATGTTGTATCTATTCAACTAAAACACAGAACTGGTACCTAGTAATTTCAGAAAGTTCTTAATGGACAGTCTCGAAGACAGAGAGCTAAAGTCCAGCCTAACAATAAACAAAACTTTGTGAAGGGTTAATCATTATTACCAGAGCAGGGTATCAATCCAAAGAGGCAAGAGGAAGCTTTCTATGTTTATCTTAATTCAGCAAGATTTCTCATTCTGGATCTTAGAACACTCTAGCTAACAAGGTAGGAAGCTATCTCCAAAGCCAAAATGCTTTATTGCCCCCATCCACATTTTCCACTTTTCACCCATTCGTCTGTCAGCAGTATATAGTCTCATCGCTTCCTTTAGCTGCTGCTTCTTTTTGTAGTTCAAATATTTATTTTAAGGGTTAAATTCCATATTGCACAAGCAAAAAGGACAAAAGTACAAACCCAAATAAAACAGAGGGAAGGAATTAATAAAAATAAAGCTGAAAGTAATAAATGGGAAATCAACTAGTAAAATTGATAAATTATTGTAGAAATTGTTCTTACAGAGAAAAGCAATAAGACAAATAAATCATTAGCTAGTTTAATCAGAGGGAAAAAACAAATATACTAAAACAAAAATGATAAAGAAAATATAATCACAGCTACAGAAAATAATTAAAAGAATTATAATAGACTTCCTTGTACAACCCCAAGCATATAAATTTGAAAATTTAATGAAATGTTTTGAATTTTAAAGAAATAAAAATTAACAAAATTAAATCAAGAAGAATGAGGAAATCTAAGTAAAACAATCACTACAAAAATAAGAGAGTTACAATAAAATAATTTTCAGACAAGGTGCCAGATCTAGATGGTTTCATAGGCAAATTCTTTCAAACCTTCAACAGCAAGGTAACTCCTATGATGGTCAAGCTATTTCAGAATCCAGAGAAAGATAGAAAACGCTCAAGTATTTTTGAAGACATAATGATCCTGATAGCATGTTCTAATGAAAATAGCACAAAAATTAAACCTAGAAAATAAGTCCCTTGTTAAAACAGATGATCAATATCCTAAATAAAAATATTAGAAGATTGAATACATACAGTATATTAGGAAACTAAATTTATACAAATATAAAAATAATGGAATAGATCCAAGAATTTCTATTCAGAGTAATAGAAATTACTGATGGCTCAATGTTGCAAAATCAATTATTACAAACTTTCATATTAACTTGTAAAGGAAAACAATACAATCACCTTAATATTCTAAAAAGTCATTTGATAAAATCTACTACCCACTGGCTATGAAATTTTTAATAAGCAACAAAGAGTATTAAAGATTTTTTAGAGAAAAATGGAGAAAGAGCCATATTTGTAAATGGAAGTACTCAATACTAAAAAGAGATCAATTATCCCTTAAAATTAATCTATAAATTTTATTCTGGTGAAAATTGGAATATGTTTGGAATTTGAAAAGAAAAGCAATTTTAAAATTCAAATGGAATGAAAATGTACAATAATAACCAACATTAAAAGAAGAAAGAGAAATAAGAAGTAAGGTTATGATAATCAAATAAAGTAGTACTGGGGGCATAATAATCACACGTCATAAAACAGAGTTCAGAATCAGTATATGCAGCAAGTATGACAAAAGTAGCATTTCAAATCCATGGGAAAACAATGGTTTAGTCAACAAATCATGTTAAGACAAATGGTTCATCATTTTGGGCAGAACAAAACCCTAAAACTTAGAAAATCTTTCAAAAATATCCCAGAGAGATTAAAGATAGGGTTTTTAAGAAAACTAAAAGTCATAAGGGAAATGTAAATATTTATATAGTCTTTAACAGTGGAAGTCCTTTTAAACTAAATGTGGAAATTATATGAGTTTTGGATATATTTGAAATTGAAATCATCCTTGTCTTAAGGTATAAAATAATATTAAAAGGCAAAACAAAATGGAAAAAATGATTTGCAATGTTTACAGTAATTGTCAATACTCTAAATAGGAAAAGAATGATCTCAAATCAATGGGATAAAATTGGTCACAAAAATGATCCAAAGATAAAAACAGGCAATTCACAAAAGAAGAAATACATATAACTAAAAAAATGAAAAAAATGTTCAAAGAACATTAATTATCAAAGAAATATAATTAAAATAATAATGAGTTACCACATCTCCTAGTATACTGACAAATATTACAATTAGAACTAATATTTAGGGAGTAATAATGTGAGGAAATAGGCATTTCTTTTTTTTTAGCACACATTTTACTTTATTCATTCTTCTGTTTAAAATATTTATTGTCTTAAAGTCACTTTCATTTTTATTATTTATTTGCCATTAAGTAAAAAAATTGGGAGACATGAAACTTTTTTTTTGTGATTACAGTATTTTATTGTATGAATTTGTTCGCACTTTTGTGATATCAATAAGTGGTATTGTTGGTTTAAGAGAGGGCTTCTGCAGCCTTTTTAAAATTTTTTATTTTTATTTATGTATTTATTTATTTTTTATTATTTTTGAATTCTTTTATTGTGAAATAAACATTTTTTAAAATTAGTTTCAGGTGGAAAACACAGTGCAATAGTTATTTTGTTTTTGTTTTTTTGAGGGCAGTGTCACTGGCCCTCATATGTGGGACTGAACTGGGGCCGCTGGCTTCCCAAGCCAGCGCTTAACCACCGCGCCACTCGGCCGGCACTAATAGTTATACTTTTTACCCCTCAAAGTGACAACCCCCCTCCCCAAATTCGCCACCCCACTCCTCCCCCCCATATCATACATATCTATTACAATTCCTCTGACTCCCTTCCACAGTATACTCTACATCACGTGACTATCTATATATATTCAATTACAGTTGGCATACAATATTACACATCAGTTTCAGATATACAGTGCAGTGATCAAGCCTCTACTCCATCCATGAAGTGGTCTCCCTAACAAGACATGTGACCATCTGACACCCCACAAAATATTTACAATATTATTATATTACCTGAACCGTCTTTCATATCCCTGTGGCAATATTGTAGTTACCTATTTATGCTGTCTAATCCCTTTCCCTTCTCCCTCATTCCCACCCCGCTCCCAACTAGCAACCATCAGTTTTTCCTCTATATCTGTGAGACTATTTCTGTTTACTTTGCTCATTCATTCAGTTTTTTCAGATTCCACATATAAGTGAGATCATATGGTATTTGTCTTTCTCCGACTGACTTATTTCACTTAACATAATAGTCTCTAGGTCCATCCATATCATTGCAAATGGTACGATTTCATTCTTCTTTATAGCAGAGTAATATTCCATTGTATAAATGTACCACAGTTTCTTAATCCAGTCATCTACTGATGGGCAAGGAAATAGGCATTTCTTGAGGGAGATTAATTGGTGCAGCATTTTTGAAGAACAGTTTTACAAAACGTATCAAGTACCTTTAAAAAGTACAGGCCCTTTGTCCTTACAATTCCATTCTGAGACATTTATTTTAAGAAAATGATCAGACAGATTTACTCAAATGTTCTCATGTCTTACCAGGAACAAAGTCAATTTTATAAGGTCTGAAATTTATACATTCAGGAAAGGAGATCTTTAAGAAAAATAAAAAATAAAAACAAAATTAGTTATAAAAATGAATATCCATTTAAAATAAGAAAAAAGCCCATCATATATCACAAATTTTAAAAAGTTGACCAATACCAGAAACATCACAACGTCTAGAAAAATAGCATATTTACATTAATTTTCTTAAATTTTTAACAGCATGCTTTTTGATCAACTCTATATGTGATAAAAATTTTAAATATTATTTTTCTGCAAACATACAGAAAAATAAAATATTATTTTAGTATTTATTATTATATTACATTAATAAAAATATTTTATTTTTCTGTATGCATACAGAAAACTAATTCCGCCTTCTCTTGCATGGTCAATCAAAATTTCTTTTATATTATTGATGGTTGAGATGCAGAATACATGCAAGTTCACCCACAGACATATTTCCTAAGTGCAGTACTAGTATATGTTTGTGTCCTACATATGCAGGAATTCTGATAAATTATATTTTGCATAATTTCTCCTTAATAGTAATAAAGAAAAGTGTGTTTACCACTGCATATATGCTACATTACTGAGTATGAGCCTGACAGGAGAGGACTTCAGCTGTGACTGGGTATCTATAAAAACAGATTTTACACATCTGATGATTGAAAGAATTTGTCATAGACTAGCTTCTGGCTCCATACATTTTAAACCTTGTTTCTCCCCCACTGTGCATACTTCTAGGGCCACATACTATAGAACACGTTCTTATCACAGTGTGACCTCTGGACTTGAATCTTTGTGTCAGGATGCTGAGTGAGCTAGGATTGAAGGTGAAATAGCGTTCAGGGAAGCCATTCTTACAACATAAACTGAGCAACCACTCAACTGTACACAAAAGGTACTGAAAACCATAAAACTATATCTTAATAAATTCAAACTAAGTGTATCTCTAATTTGACTTCTTCCCTCACTAGATCCCCAAAATGTGGCCTCTCCAGCAATACTTGACAAATGGAAAAACAGACAGATAAGAAGGTGGAAGGGAAAAAGAAAGTGTCCCAAGTGAATACCATTAAAATATCTTTTTTTTCCTTTGGTAAAGAAAAGAGTTTATTTTAAAAAGCCCATTAAAATACCTTATGTTTGCTAACCTTAAAAACTTTGCTCCTTCTCATTTTCTTCTGCAGAATTTTTTTTTTTCCCCCATCTGACCATTACTTGTTCGAGTTCCTCAGGGTTTGATCCTGGGGCTTCCTAGTCCACCCTTTTCTCATCCTGAGATATCTTAACTGTAACACTGGATTAAACTATTATCTACATGCCTCTGACCCCAAATTTATATTTCTAACCCAGAGTTCTCCTTTGAGTCCCCAGATCCAACTGCTCACTCAACATTTTCACTTAAATGTCTCAAAAGCACCTCAAACACCTTATCAAAGATAGAACTCACAGCTGACCACCCCCAACAGCTTATTTCTCTTTCAAGAGTAATGTGGTGTCTTATTGGAGGCACCACCTGTCAAACAAGGCTGAATCCAAAAACCTAGGAATCATGCCCTATACTCAACACATCACCACGTCCTGTCAATTTTACCTGTTAGTTATCTCTCAACATCGTGTGCTTCCTTTCATCATCACTCCATACTCCCTCACCTCCACCTCCATCCAGGCTATGGCTCTTTTGTGGCTTCCTACTGCCTAGAGGATCTGGCATCCACAGCCCTTCACAATCTGACCCCAACACACTTTTCTAGGCTCATCTTCCAGAACTATTCTCCCTCCACATCCCTTGTATCCTAGCCACAGTAAATTATTCACTCTTATGCATAGTAAAGTTGTATGCCTTTTGCCTTTGGTCATTATTACTCTTTCATTCTAGAATGTCCTTGCCTACTTCGTCCATCTGTGAAACTCTACTTATTTTTACAAGGTCCAGATCAAATATCATCTCAATGAAATCTTTCTGGACCTTCCCTTTTGCCCTACCATTTTCTCTGCCACCCTCTCCATTCTGTCAAAACAGCAACTGGTACTCTATCATGCTTTTATAGCTCTTTGTACATACCACTAATATAGCACTTTTATATTGTAGTTCATTTTTATTAATATCTACAATGCTGGATAGATCGTGAATTGCTTTAGGGCTTACCCATCTTTGGCACAGGGCCTGGCATGACCACAGCATACCTTCAAGGCTCTTTCTGTTACAAGCGAACAAGATCCTAACTGGATGTGGCATAAGCAGAAAATAGAAACTTATTTGTTCACATAACAAAAAGTACAAGGGAAGAATATCTCCAGCAGGTGCTAGATCAGAACTTGAATGAGGTCATAAAATGTTGTCCCTACTCACCTCTTATCTGACCTTTCCTTCATGTGGTCTTATTCTTAAGCACTATATTAGTTTTAGACTGTCATTCAAAGTGAAAATTCAGGAGTGTAGGGAGAATTTCTTTCCCCTGACTATTTGCATAAAACTGTTGGGTCTGGCCTTCAATGGCCCAAATTGGGTTACATGGTTATCACTAAACCCATCCTTGAGATTAAAGAAAACCAATTCTCTGGTAGGCCGGAACTGAGCCTCTAGCCATCATAGAGCTGCGGTAGCAACAAAGACTAAGACTGGAGGATAGGGTAGTGACCTCGAGGAGAATCAAGGCACCACTACCACGAGGCTGAGTTCCCAAAACAATAAGTGCGCACAAGTATTTTAGATAATTCTTGTGGAAAATTATCATTATCCTTCCTTTTAGACAGAATTCTTAGGGTTACCAGATTTATTTAAAATTTCATAAAATTTGAAATCTATCCCTAAAAATATTCTTGGGTTCTTCAGAGCACTAGGTCGATGTTTATGAACATCCAGCATAATACCTAGCATGTAATGGCTGCTCAAGCAATAGATGTCAAATAAATTTAAAAAATGATGTAATAACACAGTCTGTAAAATAATATTATCTAAAAGGATGTATAGAAAATGTTATACATAAATACATACATCAACCAGGACAAGTAATACAGAGATCTGCTTTATTCTAAAGTGTCATTTATTATATAAGCAGTGACCAAGTGGGACACAACTTGTGTTTGATTAAAGAAAAAAAAACAATAACTATAAATTTCCCTTATCTCTTTTCTTTTCCTTTAAAAGTTCAGAACATGGGATATTGCTTTAAATTCTTGTCTTCACTTACTAAAATCAACTGTAATATGATCACGTATGAACCAAAATTGTATTTTAGACTTACATCTATATATTACAGCATCCATGACTATGATCAAATCAGAGCCTGGCTCAAGCTGGCACTACAGAAATGCTAACTTCCAAACAGAGTTCTGCCTGAACTAAAAGCAACAATGCTATTTGTTTAGGTCTTAAAGGGCGGAAATTTTTTCTTACTAGTATCTCTGGTAGACCCACTCTACCAAGTTCAGATTGATTTCATGACAGCTCTAAGGCTTATCCATTGACCATGAATGAAAGTTAAACAAGGCGGCCTGCGCAAGGATTTTATAAAATCCAATGTCAAATTCAAGGATAGAACGTGAACTCCTTGCTTCTAGAGTCAACAGTTTGTTCATTTCCCTGTCTCTCTCAAACAGGACACAATATCTGACACAAAATTTTCTCAAGAATAATTCTTAAATATATGTCTTTATGATTTAATATGTATTTTCATGTTCTGCCTGCTGTTAAGCTTTCTTTGGCACAATCCGTTACCAAGAGAGGATATAGTGCCAGCCTTCTCAGGCACACACAGCCACCAGGAAACTTAGGGGATTGGAGTGGACAAAGGACCAACTTTTCAATTGTCTTGCTTTGAGAAAGAATAGGGGAGCAGCAACAATTTTCTCTAAACCTATATCAATTTACAAGGTTAATAAAGATAACAGAAACCAAATAAACACACACTCTGTGGTTCAGAGATCATGTGGGGAGATCATTCTTTAGCTTGCTGAGAATCTTGATTTTCTAGGCAAAATGTTCAGGTACACTAACGGGTCAGTGAAGTCAAAACTAAATGAATATTTAGTAACTGCATTAACCATGAGAAATGAGGACTATTATACTTTAAATAACCGTATTTTATTTTATTTATTTATTTTTTTAATTGGGGAATTGGGGGAGGGGAACAGCATTGGGGAATCGGGGAAGGGGAACAGACAAGTTGCTGTCTTTTTGTTGTTCAGTCTAGTTGCGGAGGATGTTGCTTCACTGGCCCATGTTGGTATCGTCATTGCACTCTTCCTGGATGAGGCAGATTGGTCACCGGCCTCTGGATGGTCACTCACCGCAGCTATTGGCATCTCATGCTGGCTGCCGGCCACTCACGCTGGCTGCTGGCCACTCACTGTAGCCTATGGCAGCCCACTGCAGCAGGGGCTGCAGCCTACACCATCGCCGGGGCTCGCAAAGCCCAGCTCCAAGTGGAGCTATTGTTAGCTGTAGAGGGCAGTGTCACTGGTCCTCATACATGGGACCCAAACCAGGGCTGTTGGCATCCCAAACCAGCTCTTAACCAATGTGCCACTCTGCCGGCCCTAAATAACAGTATTTTAAAACTGTGTTTTAAAAACCACATCAGTATTTTACAGATTGCGGGGATGAACTTGAAACTTCATCTGTACAAAGACAAGACTCTTCTAAGAAGTGGCTTCTGTGGTTTGCTTTCTCTTTCTTTTAACATATGTATGCTTGACGTTTTCTTGAGTTTCTTTTATGCTTAATCTCAATTACATTACTTCAGGAGGTCGTGTGTGGGTGAATGTGGGAACGTGGAGAGGGAGAGTTAACTTTGTAGTTGAATATATTGCATTTAGAATGCTACAAAGGTCTCCACTCCCCAGTCTCACACCAAACTCCCAGCACAGAAATCACAGGGCACAGGGCTGCTTTTCTTCCAGCCTGTTCCTATGCAGGAACCTGCAGGCAGCAATAAGATGCAGAAATAGGTAACTGCAACAGGAATAGTAATCCCACTTTTGTACAAGTTATTTACTGAACAAAACGAAGTTCAGGATAGATATGATTCTAATAAACAAAATACACCCCATGACAAGAAACAGAAATGAGTCACCATTTCCAAGTTTGATATATTAAATGTGGGCTGTTCACCTTGTCAGTATTTGTCTGTGATTTGGCAGTGAATGCTTTAGATTTCTCTGTGCTCAACTTGACATCTAATAAGCTGACCAATTATGTGTAATTCAGCAGCTATCTCACAATATCATTATATACTTGTGCTGCTAGTCATAAAATGACTAGTGTTTCTGAAGGTAATTTTTCTGATAGAGAAGATGCATTAGAGGCAAATTTACTCTTTAAACATTCAGTAAATGGCCCATACGTGCTGTAAAGTGAAAGGCCTGCATTCAGGCAGACAGGTAAGCATGCCTCGCCAATGTCTGCCTTGCAGATAATCAACAGCCACATCCAATACCTGAATGAGTAGCCAAGGAACTAAAACCAGTTCAGGAAAGAAAAACAAATGTTTAAAACCCTTGTTTTATTAATCTGTGTAGACTTGTCCTGATTAAGCATGTTGTTTCTGTTAGTATTTTTGAATTATTTAAATAATTCATGGTTCCTACCTCTTACTAACCAGCTCTTACCACCACTGCTGCCTCCTCAGGCTGTGAGGGGTCAGGAGTCCCCATGTTAGGAATCACTGGGCTACAAATTTGCTTAGATCCAGAAAACCAGAGTAGTTCAGCTGTAGTGATTGTCACTGTTAGGCATAATTTTACTGTGTTAATCTAGGTATAAAATTTTCAAGGTAGTGCTTTTGCTTTTGATGTGACAATCGATCACTTCAAATTGGCATCTAAGCCCATGGCAAGTGCAAGGCTGCATTTGTTCAGAGTCATGACACAACAAATCACAGGCAATACCCAAGAGACCTCATGAACCAACTGCTCCTCCACTCCTTCCACATTCAAGGCAGATCCCCTCCCTCATCCCTACCAGCCTGAGTCCATGTCCCGGGACCCTGGGGGAAGGGCAACCAGAGGCCCATCTTCCTGGGGCCAGCTGCTGAAGGCCAGGCCGATGGAACACGCTTTAGATTCGGATCTGGATTTGAGTCCTGGCTGTGACCATAACACCTGCCAGAAATGTGGTATTACATTAAGACTATTAACATCTGCCAAAAGGTATAATAAGGATCTCAGCCCCACCTCCCTAGCTCAAGCAAATGTCAGAAAGACCAAAATACCTAATTAGCTATCAACCTGTTCCATTTGGTGTCTTGGAACATAAAAATCAATTGTTGGACCGGCCGAGTGTCATGTTGGTTTAGAGCTGGGTTGGGACGCCAGCAGCCCTGGTTTGGATCCCACATATGAGAACCAGTGACACTGCCCTCTACAGCTAAGATGGTGAACAACAGCTCCACCTGGAGCTGGGCTGCTGTGAGTCCCCAGGGATGGCATAGCTGCAGCCCCTGCTGCAGTGGGCTGCCACAGGCTACAGTGAGCGGCCGGCAGCCAGTGTGAGCTGCCAAGAACCACTGTGAGTGGCTGTCCAGAGGCCGTGACTGATCTGCCTCACCCAGGAAGAGCACAATGATGATACCAACAAGGGCCAGTGAAGCAACGTCCTCCACAACTAGACTGAAGAAGAAAAGGACAGCAACTTGTCTGTTCCCCTTCCCCGATTCCTCAATGCTATTCCCCTCCCCCAATTCCCCAATAAAATCTTTAAAAAAAATCATTTGTCAACATACTTTGTCTCACCTTATATAACTTTGCTTTGTTTTCTCCTGGGAATTTTTGGACAATTCAATTTCTTCTGTAGATATGTGTTTATATTAATCTATTGCCATAAGGAACCACAGCAAAAGATGAGTGGGATGTTATTTGAGGAGTGTGAGATATCGACAGAGAGAAAAAAGGCAAGTGTATCTTTTACTGGGCAAATTAAAGTTTGAAAATTATCAGTGAGTCTCAAGCCATAACAAAGAATGTTCTTTTACTATTTTTTGCCTTGTTCTTCCAGAACATACCGCTAATGTTTTCTATGCCTGGTCTATTTTGAGCTTGGTTGTATTTCAGCATTTGTCAGAGTCACAGCCTGTCATTTCACATTCTGCTATTGATACTTGGATCTATTTTCCATTCAGTTTCTAGAAAAAAACTGTCATTCTACTTCCATGATGTGAAGCCATGGACAGAAAGCTATCCTTATGCGCTTGGTGCAGCTTAAACAGAGCATCTTGTAACTTATTCTTTAATCACTGCTCACAGGTCTTCCCCAATGTGAAAACATGCTGAGAAGCACAGGTTCCTGAAGCTGCCTCCTCACAGATGCTGTACCACGGATAGGTGACTATCTGAAAAGTGCCTTGAGATTGGAAATGTATTTATCTATTCTCGGGGTTTTAAAAATTAAGGAATACTTTTATTAAATTGCTTTATATTTTGAAGAGCCCTCTAATATTCCAGGGAGCTGCAATATTCTGAGAGTTTGGGCTGCTAGGGGGATTGTTAAGGCTAATTACCATGTCCCTAAAATATCTGTGAGGCATCTCTACACATTTCTATAGAGGAAGGTTGTGAATGCTTTCATAGCACTCCAATTGGAGTGACCATAGATCAGTTTGTTTAGGAGAACTGGCTTTTGCCCATTTCCTGTCACTTGCACAATGTCCTGATTTGGATGGTAAATTACATGGTCATCCTACCTCCAATACATTTAGTTATATAAGTCAAACCTGAGAGAGGTGTGAAAGACAAACAATTGATTAAATAGAAATTTAGTAATAGAGTGAAATCTTATTGACAGGAAACTATGGCTCTTTTCTTGTGAGATCTACCTACAAAGAGAATCTAAAGTTACTTTCTATCTTTTCTTTCCAAATAGCTGCAATGGGATGAGCAGGAGCACTTTAACTTGGCCTTGTGCCCCAAAGTGAAGAGAAGATTCTGTATATCCCAGACAGAAAGTAGATTGACCCAGTACATAGGGGGCTTTCAGGAAAGAGAGGGAGGGGTTATAGATTTTGTTTACTGAAGAGCATCCCAACCAGCCAAAAGACATTGGCACAACCATTAAATGCAATGAAAAAGAAAAAAGTGTATACATGAAGACAGGCAAAAACTACTAATTGTTAGTGTTCACAACCTTTTCCTTTGGTCGGTAGCCATAGGGGGATATAAGAAAAAATTTAGAATACAAAGAGAAAAATAACGACTATTAGGATAAAAAGGAAGGGATCCAGGAACGGAAAGGAGGTTTGCAGAAGAGGAGTGAAGAGCCACACAAGCTGGGTTTGGTTATTAAATGTGTGGCAGAGAGATATTAGGGGATATATGCTTAGGATGCTTCTGACAGCATCTTATTCTGAATAAATTAATAAACTGTTAAAAAACTTTATGAGGCAAGTGTGTATTGTTGATTTTTCAGTATGAAAATAGTATTATTGTTATATATTTTTAAAAAAGTGAATCCTTCTCTTTTAGACATATATAACTGAAATATTTATAGATAAAATTGGATGTTTGAAATTTGCTTCAGAATAAAATAGGAGGGGAAATGGGTGGAGTGGGATGAAGTAGAATTGGCCTAGAATAGATGGTTGTGAAACTGGGTGATGGGCTTATTATATTATTCTATCTAATCTGTCCAAGTCGGAAGTTTTCCATAATAAAAAGGGTTTCTTTTGAAGGATTTTTTCTATATATTAAGAACATACTCTGCAACGTAGTCTTTTCTTCAGAGACTGAATAATTATCCTAATCAACTGAAACCATGTATTTGCTGTTGCATTGTTTCTTCAAAGGCAGCTGGGCCAAAAGGCAACCTTGATTATATTAGAATTATACTTGAAAAAGTACATGAGATGATAATCTGGACAGAATGGGGTCCTGGGAATTTATGCTATTTTATTTATTCCAGAAAAGCTTAATAAAGGAGTTAAGATTTCAGCAGCTGCTTGAATGAAGGATGCAAGTCCTATTTATAATAGTTTGCCTTCCTATTAGCCTGCTGTGATCCTAGCTAATACCGTTATCAATTTTGTTTAGAAAACAAACATTTTGGTACAACAATAAATATTATTTTTTAAAATAGGAGAAATTTCCTTTGCAAATAATAGTCACCAAGAAATTACTCAAAGTGTGTTCTGCATATTAATGAGGGTTCTTTCAAATACATTAAGGAACCACTGAATTAAACAGAATGCTGGGCAGTACTGCATACCTTGCACAGGTGAGTACGCAGTGTGAATCTCTGAAAACACAGTTAAGCTGCTATCTTGCAGATTCTAAAGGGAATGGTATTTCATGGCTTACACTGACTTATTTCCAAGTTTATGTATTTCTTAACTAATCAAAGTCAAAGGTAGCTTGATCATATTTCAGACTACTAGACCAATCTTGACAAAATGTTAGTAAAAAGTAGTAGCCAAGGAAAATTTAGGGCTCTTTTTATGGCGGGGGGGGGGTTTCCAATTTTTAAATTAAATTTATTGAGGTGATAATGGTTAGTAAAATTACATTGGTCTCAAGTGTACAATTCTATAATACATCATCTATGTATCACATTGTGTGCTCACCACCCAGAGCCAGTTCTTGTTCCAGTTTTAGGGCTTTGAATTTTTGCAACTTCCCAGTCTAAACTCCAGGTAACAAAAGCTCCTTTCTCACTTTTCTTGCTAGGGTTGTCCAATGCCTGCTCCATGCCAGGTACTGTACTAGTGTTTGAATAAATTACCTCATTTAATTCTCAAGTCAACTCTCTGATTTGAGTATCACTAACTCATTTTGACAGACTAGGAAACTGTGCCTTGAAAATATCAAGCAGCTTGCCCTAAACTGTCCATCTAGTAAGTGGCAAAGCTGAGATTCTACAAGATCCAACCCCATGCTTTCTTGTAACTCTCTTATCTGAGGATTCTCCCACCAGCTAAATTCCTAAATCCCCCAAATCTTCATTTTCCTGATGCTGGTGTTTTGTAGCAACAGGGCAATGTTTCCTGGAATATTTCAGGTGTGAAAATCCAGGTTTTTTCCAAAATAGTGCTCTGAATCATGTTATGATTGCCCCACCTGACCACTGTAATTTTATTAATAAAAGCACCCTAAAGCACAAACATAACATAACTTCCTGTCTGAATCATTTTTAAGCATATACTTCAATGCTGTTCAATATATTCAGTTTGTTGTGAAACAGATCTCTGGAATTTTTTCATCTTGCAAAACTAAAATTCTGTACCCATTACACAACTCCTTTTTCCCCTCTCCCCTCAGTCCCTTTCAACCACCATTCTACTTTCTGTTTCTATGAATTTGACTACTTGAGGTACCTCATATAAGTGGAATCATACAGTGTTTGTCTTTTTGTGACTAGCATATTTCAACTAGAATAATGTCTTCAGGTTTCATCCATGTTATATATATATATATATATATAACACATTTTGGTTTTCCAGTCATCTGATGGTAGACATTTGGATTGCTTCCACCTCTTTGTTATTGTGGATAATGCTACTATGAACATGGATGTTCAAATATCTCTTCAAACCCTGTTTTCAGTTATTTTGGATATATACCCAGAGGTGAAAATTTTGGATCACATAGTAGTCCTATTTTTAATTTTTCGAAGAATCATCATAATATTTTCCATAGCGGTTGCATTTTTACAATCCTACCAATAGTGCACAAGTGTTCTAATTTCTGCATATCCTCACTAACGCTTGCTATTCTCACTTTTTTTTTTTTTGAGGGTAGTGTCATTGGCCCTCATATGTGGGACCGAACCGGAGCTGCTGGCTTCCCAAGCCAGCGCTTAACCACCGTGCCACTCGGCCGGCCCATATTCTCACTTTTTTTTAACAGTAGCTATCGTAATGGTGTAAAGTGATATCTCATAGTGGTTTTAATTTGCATTTCTCTAATGTTAGGGATGTTGAGCATATTTTCATGTGCTTATTGGTCATTTGTATGTCATCTTCAGAGAAATGTCTATTCAAATGTCTATTTGCCCACTCTTAAATCAGGTAATTTTTTGTCGTTATTGTTGAGTAGTAAGAGTTCTTTGTATATTCTGGATATTAACCCATTTATATATATATATGATTTGCAAATAATTTCTTCCATTCTGTATGTTGCCTTTTTATTCAGTTAATTATGTGTCCTTTGATGCACAGAAGTTTTAAAATTTAATGTAGCCCCATTTGTCTATTTTTGTTTTGTTGCCTATGCGTTTGGTGTCGTATCTAAAAAATCATTGTCAACTCCAATGCAATGATGCTTTTACCCTATGTTTTCTTCTAAAGAGTTTTATAGTTTGGGGTCTTACGTTTAGATCTTTAATCCATTTTGAGTTAATTTTGGTATAGGGTATAAAATGAGGGTACAACTTCATTCTTTTGCATGTGGATATCATTTGCCCTGCACCATTTGTTGGGGGGGGCATTTTTAAATGGGTTCCTTTATATAATTAGCAGTTAATGCTGAGTTTGTTTGTTTATTCTTATTTGTATTTAAGGTATGCTGTAAGATGTTCTCAAGGAAATACTTGGAATATGGGACTTTTTTTTTTTTTTCATTTCTGAGGTTATGTGCTTGACTTAGCCTAGACTTTAAAGGAAGGAAGATGGGTTGATAATCTACATGCACATACATACACACACACACACACACACACACACACACACACACACACACACACAACTGAGCCCTATCTCTTCCTCACATCCTCTAGACAGAGACAAGGGGAAAAGTGTTTTACCTTAGGTCAGGAGAAATTTTGGATTAGAATATATGGAAAATATTCTTAAAAGAAAATTTTGTCACAAATGTGTAACTGGTAATCTTTTCAGAAACAGTCTTTTGTTTTTGTTTTTTTAATGAAAGAAATGAGTGACCTCTGAGATATTCAACAAAGCAGATGACCACATTAAGAATTCCTGTTTATGTGAGTTTACTTTTGAAGGCTATCCCTGGAAAATTAATGGACATTTAAGTATTTTGAAATTCTTTGCTATGTCAAACACTGAGACAATAAAGTTTTATTAGATCTCTGCATTGCTTGACCTTCACACAACTGTAATCACCTCTATAACTATACTTTAAAAGTCTTAATTTTAAATTACAAAGCATAGCAATGCATATTCATTACAAATGTGAAAAACACAGAAATCATAAACAATGGAGTTAAAATCACCCAAAACCCTCCATTCAGAGACACCCATTCTTAACATTTTGTGTTATTTCCTTCTAGTCAAATAGGTATATAGATAATGATGGCTTCTCTCTCTCTCTCTCTCTCTCTCTCTCTCTCTCTCTCTCTCTCTCTCTCTCTCTCTCCCTCTCTTTCTCTTTGAATCCCTGTCTGTTTTTCTTCTTATTCTGGCAGAAACCCATATCCTCTCAGTAAATTGATCTCTGTCTTTTTTCACCCTCTTTTGGCTTGTTATCCTGAATTTGTTTCTGTTGTGTGTAACTGAACAGATAATATTGATAACTGATATGCTTTCTCCATGGAGGCCTCCTCAGCTCTTTCAGAGATTTCTGCCATTTGCCTGTGTCCCACTTCACTCTGTACATTGCCCTTACAAGATTATATTATAGTTATTCATTTTCTATGAAATGTGTGACCCCTTGGCAGGCATTCACTGCTTTCCCTGGAATGTCTAGCACAGAACTTGGAACATTTTAGATATTCATAAACATGGGCTGAATTAGAATGATTATTAAACCTTCACAACTCAAAGAATCACTTGTCTTCCCCAAAAGAGGAAAAATGTTTAAAACTCTGTTGCCATCTAGCCTTGATTACCTTACTTTGTCTTAAATTAAGAGTAAACTCCACCAAAATGACTTAAATGAAACGGGCAGGTCACTCATAAACTCAGATGTAGGACCTTCTTTCAAAAGAGAAAAGAAGAAAATATCACACAAGGATCTGTGCTGTAACAAACTGTAGCTTCGACCAGGAAAAAAAAAATTCTGATGCCAAAACATATCTGAAAGTAGAGCAACTTTATCTCAGAGCCTCCTATTGAGGTTCTTACAATCAAGTAATCCTACATAAAGATTCAGAGCATAAATAAAACTACACTCATTTTCCAATTCTAACAGAAAATCACTTTGTTTATATATATTTACTAGGAAACAACTGAGAAATCCCTTAGCTAGAAAGAGGTTAAGAAAAGTTAATATCATAAAAGTTACATTAGAACCTTCTGAATGTTTATACTCTCCAAACTGAGAACACTGAAGCATTAATAGTAGGAAAATAATCAGATCCATTTTTTTCATTAATATTGAGTATAAGTCACTACTTCAAAAAATCTTCACCAGATCTCAATTGTTCTATAATTCCATTCCCCATTTCCTATCCCCCGCAAATGGTGTTAAAGCTAATTTGTCATTCTTAGGCCTGCCTTCTCATGATTGTGTCAAAACTCGTGGTGATTAAATGAACACTTGGTGAAATCATTCCAGAGGTGGACAGAGATGAGCACAAATTCCACTAATTCACATGGAAATTCCCAAAACGAGTGAGAAGATGAGTGCTCAGATTGCCAGAAATCTCTTTCAGAAAAGGCAAATATACAAACTTTTAGGTTATTTTTCAGAGGACTGGCTTCAAAATCTAATAATGCTAGAAATCCTTGAAGTACAAAATGGAAAAATGCGACTATGCAATTCCACATCAATTTGTGAATGTGTCTTAGGAGAAAGCTTTGTAAATGGGAACTTTCTCATTGGATTTCACTTACTTGATCTGGTGAAAGGCATTACTAGTAACTGTAAATTACTTCCATTCTCTATACTCTTTCCTTGTTCTCTTTGAAATCCTGCATCCTATGAATTTTTATGTGTTCTTAGGCTAGCAGAATATCAAAGACTGTTCATTTTAAAATGGTATCAGCCAAGAACGCTTAAATGGGGGAAAAACAAATTCCTTACAATTAAATTATTTTGTTATAGTACAATTACTCATGTCCATCATTTATTACAGCCTATAAAGTATCCTCCATAAAGAAGCCCAAGAGAGTAGTCCCTTTCAAATTTATTGTATTTGAAAAAGTCACTTATAATACAAAAATGAAGGAGCTTTTCTGAGATGCACTGGTAATTAGGACAGCAGATAAGAAACTGGAAGATTCAATAGTTCTTGGAATTAGTCCCAGATCTGAACAACTTTTTGAACATCAGCATCCATTTGACATGATGGAGGAAGATAGCACAGTGGGGCATGTATATAATGACCAGTAGAAATGGGACTTTAATATCCAGAGGAAACAGAATCAATGTCCCTTAGATAATGAAAGATACATGATTCTCCAAGAAAGCCATCCTGGAATTTATTGAAAGGACTGCTTTGTACAATACTTCTTAACTTGGCTACACTCTAAAATCACCCATGAAGAGTTAAACCAAACCAAATCAAAACAAAACCCAGTAAGCCTGGTCCTCAGCCTAAGAGGGTCTGAGGTTCTGATTCAATTGGTCTGACTGGGATGATTCTAACGTGCAGACAGGGTTGAAGAGCACTGTCCTACAGAATCACAATAATCAAAGGGTAGAGTTAAGACACAAAACTCGTATGATGGAGAATGCTTATCTTCTTTATCCTAAAGCATTCAGGACCTATGAGAATTGAATGGGAAATTTTCTTTTAACCTAAACACATCAGGACCAGTGGAACAGAATTCAATTTGGGGGAACTAGAAAGCTGTTTCCCAAACTTCATCATCTCTGCGATCAGCTCTCTGGTCAGTTTGATTGTTTTTATTAAAACAATAGCAAAGGCTTGTTGGTATTTTCTACTAGGCTTTCTCCCAGATAAGGATAATAATTCTGTAATTACAAGTTATATCCTATTCTGTCTTTCCTCTTTCAAGACAGAACATGGCATCTATGCTTTTGCAGCCTGGAATGGGCTAACCATTTTTTTGCTTTTGCCTTCATAGAATTTAACGAAAGCTGAAAATGCATATGCACACATAATTTTATGTAGAATTTCAGTGGGTTCAAAAACCATCACCTACAACTCCCTCAGAGCCAACGGACCCCAGCTTCAGAACTCCTGCTTCTAGGACTTCTCCAAGTGTTATCGTTCAGGGGATGGAGAGAAGGAAAAGGAGGAAGGGCAGTGAATGAAGCAATAAGAACTTGAGAATTCCCAAAGTATACTAGGATAATGCTTCTCAGTTCGTGTGATGAGAATTGCCTGGGGAATCTGTTCAACTGCAGGTTCTGATTCAATAGGTCGGGGTGGTCCTGGGAGTCTCCATTTCTAACAAGCGGCTGCTCCATACGTCAGCTTTGGAGTAGCAATGTCCTTCCAAGTATATCACCAACCTTAATGGCTTTTCCTAGTATCTAAGGACATAAATGTACAAATATTTCCACCTTCCTTGAAAACCTAATATTATATATAATATATGATATCTCTGCAGCAAAAAAAATAAAGAAGATGGCAAACTTAATTCTTTATTGTCAATGATCTCGGAACTTCAATTGTTAGAACTGTTAAACTCAATAGTATTTCTTTTTATGGAACCAAATATTATCAGTTCACTGGAAGTATTTTTTTTTTTTAATCCTAAAAACCACCACAACAAAACAAAACAAAAAAACTTCCCCTGGGTGATATTGTTCAGGAAGAAATGAAATTCCATTATGTAGTATAATGGGGTTTTTAAACCAGTTTTGTCTGAAAAAGAATTATACTGGAAACAGGTTATGAACCTGAAACAAGCTTTTCTGAACAAAAAAATAACACAGAGCCCAATGAACTACGTGATCCTTTAGGGTACTAGAGACAAGCCATGGAAGCTCAGCGACAGTCATGTAAAAACGTGCCACAGGCCTGGCTGCTCACAGCCCACCTTGGGGTTTTAGTTCCAATAATTCTCTCTTGAAAGGAAGGAGAGCGGGAGGTAGAAAAGGGTAAACGAGGTCAAATAGATGATGACGAAAGGAGATTTGACTTTGAGTGGTGAACACACAATGCTTTATACAGATGATATATTACAGAATTTTATACTTGAAACCTATATAATTTTATTAACCAATATCACCCTAACAAATTTAATAATAATAATAATAAAACAATGGAGGAATTGACAGCCTCACCATTCCCCTTGCATATGCAATTGGAAGAATTCCTATTTTGTGTATTTCTTTTGGAAACTACCAAGTTTGTTGCCATAGTGGGAATGCTGAAAAGTTGCTCTATTGCTCTGTTTCTTTAAAAGTTATTTTTCCAAATAAAACTTTAATTGAAAAAAAATAGTGTATTCCTTTTTCTGATTATAAGAGTAATAAAAATAATAAAAGTAATACATGTTGCTATTTTAAAACTTAGAAAGTATTGAAAGATACAAATAAAACAAACTGACAAAAACCCATCTCCAAACTATTGAGGACTTATATGTTGCTGTTTTCCCTTCCTCTGTTTTTCTCAATGCATTTTAAATATAATTAAAACCCTACAGCACATAATGTGTTGCAACTTGCTTTCCCCCCCATAACACATGCAAAGACATAAATGGCTTTTATACAGACAAGATCAACACAAGGCCTTTTGTAAGACTACTATCTTTCTATTTCTACTTTAAATTTTTATGCAACTAATGTTGAATATATTTTATTTGGGATACCAAGAGAAAATTCAGACTAACAAGTCTATCTACAAAGGGAACTAAGATAAGGTTGATAGGGGTAAATTATTCCCGTTATTTTAAAGAGGCAGTCATGGAATACCATTCTTTTTTTTTTTTTTTTTAAGATTTTATTGGGAAATTGGGGGAGGGGAACAGCACTGGGGAATCGGGGAAGGGGGAACAGGCAAGTTGCTGTCCTTTTGTTCTTCAGTCTAGTTGCGGAGGACGTTGCTTCACTGGCCCATGTTGGTATCATCATTGCGCTCTTCCCTGATGAGGCAGATCGGTTACCGGCCTCTGGATGGTCGCTCACCGTGGCTATTGGCAGCTAACGCTGGCTGCCAGCCACTCACTGTAGCCTACGGCAGCCCACTGCAGAAGGGGCTGCACCATTGTCGTGTCTCGCAGCCCAGCTCCAGGTGGAGCTGTTGTTCACTACCTTAGCTGTAGAGAGCGGTGTCACTGGCCCTCATATGTGGGATCTGAACCGGGGCCACCGGCATCCCAAGCCAGCTCTTAACCAATGCGCCACTCGGTTGGCCCATGGAATACCATTCTTGCACACACTGGGAAGAGTTAATCTCCCTTTTTTGGTTTCTGCCTCATGAAAGAAGTGGAAAGAACAGCTATCAAAGGAGAAATACTAAAATCCCTGGTGAAATTCAACAGAATCAAGCCACGAGAGAAGAGCATAATTCCCTAAATGCTCAGAGCTGAGTTTGGAAGAAGAAATGCTATATTTTTCTGTTTTTCTGCTTTCATTCTAGAATTACATAGAGACTGATATAATAACAAGGGCAAACAGAATCTGAGAGAAAGAGCTAAAAGTTCCTGTCTTTAAATTCATTGAAGAAAAGGGGGGAAAATACTGAATTCATAAGCTGGCTAGTTAAACACAATGTACTGAGCCCCTTTACATTCTGGGCACTGTGCTAGTTATTAGGAATGAGTGGTTCCCATGGAGATAAGGCTGCTGTTCCCATGTAGCTTATATTCCAGAGTAGGGGAGGTAGAGGTAGACAAAAAAATAAACTAACAAAGAAATGAATGAAATAATTTTGCTGCTATGAAAAAAAGAGTGACTTGAGGGAAGAGGGACTAGTTTAGGAAAGGTCTCCCCATGGAAGGGGCAGGTAAGTGATAAGAAGCTGATCTTTGTGGGCAGCTGGATGGCTCAGTTGGTTAGAGCACATGCTCTGAACAAGGTTGCCAGTTTGATTCCCACATGGGGTGGTGGCCTGTGCCCCTGCAACTAGGTGACTAGATTTAAAACGGCGACCGGGGGCCGGCAGAGTGGCGCGGTGGTTAAGCGCTGGCTTGGGAAGCCAGCGGCCCCCGGTTCGGATCCCACATATGAGGGCCAGTAACACTGCCCTCAAAAAAAAAAACAAAAAAAAAACGGCGACCGGACTTGGAGATGAGCTGCTCCCTCCACAACTAGATTGAAGGACAATGACTTGGAGTTGATGGGTCCTGGAAAAAACACACTGTTACCCAACAACAACAAAAATTAAAAGAACAAAAAAGAAGCTGATCGTTGGACAGAGTTCCAAGATGCGGTGTGACAGCCCTAAAACTGGAATGAGCTTGGCATGTGGCAGGAACAGAAAAATCCCAGTGGCTGGAGAACACTTGCTTATATCAGATTGATTAAAATTGAACAGTGACAAAAACGTTTAGAGGTTATATAACTGGGTGCATGGTGGGGTCATTTATTGAAATAGGGAAGACGTGGGGGAAATAGGTTGCAGGGAAGATCCAAAATTTTGGTTTGGGCCATATTAAATTTCATATATCAATTAGATACCCCAAAATCAAAACAAGTAGATAGTTGGACTTAGGTAGATAGCAGTAGAGATACAAGTTTATCAAGTATCAGTGAGAAAGTTAGATAATTTATTTTATCTAAATTTTACTCCAGTTGTAATGCCTTTAAATTTTTAGGTATTAAGATCACCGGTTGATGTTTATGATTAGAATAAATCATTATAGTACTTTTAATAGAGTAATTGAGTAAAAACATGTTCTTCTTTTTATAAGTCGTCAAGCCTAGACCGAAGCCAAACAATGATGCCCTTATTTATCTATACATCACAAAATGTTTAATAATTATCCCAGTACCTCCTGGCAGGGGTGATGAGCAATCACTATTATTGCTGCTTTGATCTTTGGACCACTTGGGGAACAACATGGCTTAGAGTTTTCATTATCTTTTCATTTTTAATTTAGAGTTTCAAGGTGTCATGAGAGGACAGATATAAATTAAAGCAGATTTGCTGTAGTTGATATAAAAATCGGGACCCAAAGTTCTCCTTCTCACCCACCATAGAGGATGGAAAACAATTTGAATTCGTATCCTACACTGCCTTCTGACTAGTTGGTCTTTCCAGCTAATTGCTATAGAACCATAGTCAGTGATAAAGGATGTGTTAATCCCAGATAGCAAATCCTGAGAATCTCATGCTGGGAGATATATGTGTGACCCAGAAGGCTTCTCAGAAGTTTTCTGATCATCCCTCCTTGATGCTGGACCCAAATGGAATAAAATGCTTCCTCTTATAAACAGAAGAAAGAGCCCAGATTTCTCAGCATAACATTCAATGCCCTGTGTGCCATCTTCCTTCTTCTAGCCCACAGTTGGAGCCTTTCCTCCTATCCTCTCTACACTCTTTCCCTGCCCCTAATATAACACGAATTCTGGCCTCCAGGCTCATCTATCCCTGTGAAACCTCATCCTTGATGTCCCTCCCTCCTCTCTATCCAGGCTTTTTATTTTTTTGTTTTTATTAGTTTCAGGTGTACAAAACAATGTAATAGTTAGACTTTTATACCCCTCACAGAGTGATAACTCCCCTCCCCCAATCTACTACCCCTCTGACGTTGTATATAGCTATTGCAATTCCATTGACTCTATTCCCTATGCTGTACTCCACATCCTATGACCATATATATATATTAAATTATAGTTGACATTCAGTATTACTTAGCTTCAGCTTCAGGTGCACACTGCCTTCTCCAGGAGCCTGCCCACTCCTCCAGCTTGCCAGAACCTTTCCTTCCTCTAACACATAGGCGGCATTTGTTGGTTATATGCCTTGTTACAAAATCACTGCAGGCATTTCTTTTGTTAGTTTCCCAAGTCTTAGTACTCACATATCCTTCACTATTTTTTCCATATCAACATATTCCCTGTTATGTTTTTATTTTAGATAATGACCATAATGAAAAGCCAATGACACTTTACATGATTAAAGATAATTGTAAGAGTATATACAATAAAAATAAAATTACATAAAAAATGTTTGTCTATGTCTACTACCTAAAACTATCCTGCATACCACAATTTGGGAGATACTATTTTATATTGTCTCATATTGCAATTTGTCTTATATCGTGTAACTTTTTATGTGTTTATATCCATTTCCCCTAATAAATTGTAAGCTCCTAAAAGAGATCATATATTATGTACTTTACATTCTTAAGTGTTTTAGTCCAGAGCCTGGTACATGGTAGGCATTAAGTAATTGTTTGTTGACTGAATAAATGACCACAAATATATCTAAATCCCCTAGTCATAGTTTTTAGATATACAGCCAGTAAAATGAAGGTACGCAATCCTTCAGTTAAACTTAACAAGGCCATTTAATTATATCCTGAATATATACAGTAAAACCTTGGATTGTGAGTAACATGGTTTGCGAGTGAACCGCAAGATGAGCAAACATTTCTAACATATTTTAATCTGGTAAACGAGCGATGTCTTGCAATACAAGTAGTTTGTTTCTGGAACAAATTATGCTTGCAAACCATTGTAAATAAAGAAAAACTCTAAATTGCTGTCACTAGCAACTTAATGCTAACCACAGGAGAGTCTGAGTTTTAAAATTTTAAAGTGATAGCTCTAGATTTTATGAGAGTAATAAACAGGAATAGATCCAATGGTTAATTGATGTGCCTTGATTTAGACATCTAATGGATTAAAACCCAAGCATACATCAAAGGTAAATAGGGTCAAATAACTTACATTGCAAAATAAATTTACAATAGAAGGCATTTAAACAGCAAATCCTTATACATTTTAAATAAAGTTTGATTCTTATTTTTAGGAATATATTTATTAGATACATTAAGATGTGCTTGTCATAAAAATGAACACAAATAGATGTAGGGGGAGAGAAAAAGTTAGAAAAAGCAAAAATCCCAGAAATTTTCAGATTTGAAATGGAGATTTAATTAATATCATATCCAATTTTAAAAAAAAAGTTTTGAACCATGACTTCCCCAAGGTCAAAGGTTAAGTGAAAAAAAAGAAAGCTGCCTACAAGAATTTTATTTTATTTTTTATTTTTATTTTTTATTAGTTTTCGGTGTACAACACAATGCAATAGTTATACTCTTTACCCCCCAAAGTGAAAACTCCCCTCCCCCAGTTCGCCACCCCACTACCCCCCCATATCATACATATCCATCACAACTCCCCTGACTCCCCTCCACAGCATACTCCACATCCCGTGACCACCCACATATTCAGTTGCAGTTGGCATACAATACTATACAACATCAGCTTCAGGTGTACAATACAGTGATCAAGCCTCTACTCCATCCATGAAGTGGTCTCCCTAACAAGACATGTGACTATCTGACACGCCACAAAATTTTTACAACATTATTATATTCCCCGAACTGTGTTTCATATCCCTGTGGCAATATTGTAGTTGTCTATTTATGCTGTCTAATCCCTTCCCCTTCCCCCCCATCCCCACCCCCCTCCCAACTAGCAACCCTCAGTTTTTCCTCTACATCTACGAGTCTGTTTACTTTGATCGTTCACTCAGTTCCTCAGACTCCACACACAAGTGAGATCACATGGTACCTGTCCTTCTCCGACGGACTTATTTCTCACAACATAATAGTCTCTTCACAACATTATCAATTACATTCCCAGAACTGCCCCCATATCCCTGTGGCAACATTGTAGTCCCACATACACTGTCCAAAACCTTCCCCCTCTCCCTCTTCCCCACTCCCTCCCAACCAGCAACCATCAGTTTTTCCTTTATATCTGCTTGATATGTCAATCTTCTTAAATTGTCTCTCTGGGTTAGCTTGTTTACCCCTTTCTTTTGTTTAAAAAAGTCCTTTTAACATTTCTTGCAATGCTGGCTTGGTGGTAATGAATTCCTTAAGCTTATTCTTTTCTGAGAAGCTCTTTATTTCTCCTTCAATTTTAAGTGATAGCTGTGCTGGGTAGAGCAATCTTGGTTGTAGGCCTTTATTTTGGGTCACTTTGAGTATCTCCTGCCACTCCCTTCTGGCCTGCAGAGTTTCTGTAGACAAGTCAGCTGTTAGTCTAACAGGAGTTCCTTTGTATGTAACCTGCTGTCTTTCTCTTGCAGCCTCTAGGATTCTGTCTCTGTCTTTAACCTTTGCCATTTTCACTATGATGTGTCCTGGTGTGGACCTGTTTAGGTTCAGCTTGTTTGGAACCCTCTGCACTTCCTGGGCATGTATGTTGATTTCCTTTACCAGGGTAGGGAAGTTTTCAGTCATTATTTTTTCAAATACCTTTTCAACTCCTTGCTTCTTCTCTTCTCCTTCTGGTATCCCTATGATTCGACGGTGGTTGCGCTTCACCTTGTCCCATAGGGCTCTTAAACTATTTTTATTGTTTTTTATTCTTTGGTCTTTTTGCTGTGCCAACTGGGTGAGTTCTGCTATTTTATCTTCCAAATCGCTGATCCGCTCCTCTGCTTCATCTACTCTACTGGTGATTCCTTCGAGTGTGTTCTTCATTTCAATTATTGTATTCTTTAGTTCTAACAGGTTGTTTTTTATGGTTTCCCTATCCTTCTTTATGTCCTCGCTAAGTTCCTTAAATATTCTTATCATCAGTGTTCTAAACTGTGTCTCTGAAAGGTTGGATCCCTCTGTTTCATTTGGTTCCATTTCTGGAGGTTTCTTCTGATCTTTTACTTGTGACATGTTTCTTTGTTTCCCCATTCTGGCTGTCACTCTGGGATTGCTTTGATGTATTAGATAGATCACCAGGAAAGCCCTGGCTGGATCACGCAGGCACACAGCTCACGGCCCAACACTCCCAGGAGAACTCCCAGTCTCAGCCTGTCCCAATCAGCCGCTCGCAGATCAGGCCGAGCAGCCCGACAACCAATCACCAGCCTGGCAACTCTGCAAGCGCAGTGCTGAGAGCCGGGACCCGAGGCGGCTTGCGCACTCCTGCGTCTCAGTGAGCAGCCTGTTGGAGCAGGATCACTCCCACTAGGCGTTTCCCTGGCAACACAGCACAAGCCGAGCGGAGGATGGGGATCCGAGGCGGCTTGTGCACTCCCGGGTCTCAGTGAGCAGCCGTAGGAGCCAGAGGGCACCGCCCTGCGTTTCCCTGGCAACGCAGTATAAGCCGGGCGGAGGGTAGGGATCCAAGGCCGCAGGCGCACGCACGCACTCACGCACGCACACACTTCGCCAATTCCACCAGACCAATTACGTCTAGGACCTGATCCTTCGTGGGAGGGCCCAAGCCCAACAAAATGGCGCCCTCCTTACACCACTCGCGTGCAGGCTCAGCACCACAGGAACAACAATCCAAAAACCTCCAGCCTTTGCACCAAAGGTGCTCAGCTCAGTCCGTCCCCGCAGGCTCCCGGCTCACACAGCCACTCCCTCCACCAGTAACCAGGTAAGTAATCACCGGCGAGCAAGCCCGGGCGCCGGCCCCACTGATTCTCCAGCCGCTCTTAGCCTCACTGAGCTGAGGAAAGAGAGTCCTCACTAATTTATTGCCGGCTATCTTTGAACTCCTCTTCCCGGCAAAGGAGCTCTGGGCTGGTGAGCTTGGGGTGCGGCCGGAGGGTCTCTCCCCCAACCAGACAAGCTTCCCACAGCTGGGGCTTCCCTCATGGGGCTCGTCCTCTCTGGTCTCCACCCGTCCTACCAGACCCGACGTGGCCTCCTCTTTAAGTTCTTCGTTTAGTGGTTCTGTTCCTCCAGTGTTCCGGGGACCTCCAGGGTTGAATGCTGTATAATTTGCTTGTAATTTTGGTGTGATCCTGGGAGGCAGTTAGCACAGCGTCTGTCTATTGCGCCATTTTACCAGAAGTCTCAAGAATTTTAAAACAAAGTAAATAAGGAAACTTTTTGGGGTGGTGGGAATTATCCAAGTTCCATATGCCGTATGTTAGAAAATTTAATAAAATTTAATAGTCAATAAACTTTGTGTATTTATGCCTTTTACTTCAAACATAGAAGAATAAGAAAGTAAAAGCTACTTCTTTAAAATTATCGAATATCTTCTGATACATTTATAAGGGTTCTTGCTCAATATCATAACTGGCCACACCAATATCTCTCGCCTCTTCAGGATGAACTTTACATAGATTCGTGGGGAACCATCAGCAAGACATATGCATGAGCAGGGGCTGGTGTAAACCTGCATCCCATATGCCCACAAATACGTATTACTATACACTAACCTACCCTCAGACATGGAAAATCGTAAAATGCCAGAGCAGGAACAGATCTCGAAAATCCTCTAGTACACCTCCTTCAACTATGAAAAATGACCCCAAAGAAAGAAGTCATTTTTTCAGCTTTGAAAGATGAGCTCCAGTCAAGTGAAACTAACAGGCCCACTCAGGCCACAGTCCAGCTACCCAGATGGCCGGTCCTTCTTCCCTTGTCCACTTGTAAGGAGAAGGTCCAGAGAAATAGCCAACTCATTCTTGTTCTATTCTCTACTCCTCTCTCAAAATCTATTTTCAGAAATATGATATCTAAAATAGCTCTTATCTTAAAGCACAAGTATAGAACAACTTTGAAGAGCATATCTAGCCAGCCACAAGTACAATTTAGAGATTGGGCAGGATGGCTGGTTGGGAACTTGAGCCATCCTGTAACTCAAGCTTGAGATGTCTGCAGTGGCTTCCATCATCTAGCCCTAGCCCTTCAGATTTGGTTAGGTACTAGGGAAGTACCCTGGGCTTTACCATGGTATTCTTTCCACTGATTGTTAGTGAGTGCTTGCTAGTGGGGTGGCCCTGCATCTTGCTCATCTTTATATCTCCAGTGCCCAGAATGGTACCTTGTATATACAAGATTCTCAATACAGGCTTTTGGAATAATGAGTAAATGAATGAGCTCCTTCCCAGTACATGCCTCATTGGGTTGTTGTAAGTTTAAAACACCTAGTACATGGTCTGACAAATAGTCAGCGCTTAATAAACCTCACAGTCTACAACCTGACCCCTAGCTACCCTGATGCTAACCTACTATCTCCCCAGGCCACACACACACACACACACACACACACACACACACACACACCCTCCCCCCAGCACCTCTTCTGTGTGTCTGTCTACCCAGATGAGTCACTTTCCCTAACTTACTAGATGTACTAGGTGTTGAGCTTTGTGCTAAGCAGTTTACCTGCATTATCAGCTAATTCCCACAACAACCAAGGATGGTAGATACTGTTATTATTCCCTTATGTGAAGTAAATTCCTTGAAGGCCAATATTTTTGCCTGTTGTGTTCACAGTTATTTTCCAGATTCTTAGAACAGGAGTTGGCACATAGTAGTTGTTCAATAAATATTTGTTAAATGAATGAATACCAATTTTGCAGATGAGGAAATTGAGGTTGAGTGAGACCAAGCCACTTGCCCAAGGTCACACAGTTACTAAAATGGTGAAGCCAGGATTCAAGCCACAGTCTGATTGGTGGCAATGTCCATAGTTTTAACCACTCTCCCAGACCCTCTCAAACAGGAGAGTGGGGTTCCAGTCAGACAAGGTGCTAATTTTGATTCATCTCACACAGATTTGATACCGCCAGACTAAGAAGACAGCAAGACCATATTTATTCTAACCCTTAGCTTTAAGAGATTATTTTGACTCCTTAAAAAAAATCAAGGTTTATCAATGTACACATTTACTTTTATGCCAAAATCAATGAATTTTCCCTGTGGTCCTCAAAATAATAAAATATTTCACTCAGGCAAACCTAGTTAAAAGACACATATTTCTCTGATTTGGTAAATTTTCTCTGATGGACTCCAATGTAATCCGTATCATAGAATTATCCTAAGGAAGAAATTGTTTTTTCTATAGTGAACTGAAAAAGATTTAAAATTCTGGTGCTCTCCTAATCAATGCTAATTGGTCAAGAAGGTAAAAAGAATTACTTACATAAAGCTAAATAAACTGAAGCTTAGGGATAGTTTAAAAAAACTAACTTTTCAGGTGAAAATACATTATTCATATATAGTCAAGTAAATGCCTACAGGATGAACCAAATTTTTAGCTATTAAAGACTTATTAATGTTTGAATCACAGCCATAGTTTCATTGTTAATTATGACATAGATTTAAACACCCAGTGTTTCGTGTGCTTCATACTGGGAAGCTTTGCTGCCAGGAAGCAGGGAACAGGTATGTTACCTGTAATACATGATACTGAAACCTGAGGGTCCTATACTTACAAAAACTCATGTAGAGAAAAGCTGTAAGCAAGCTCATTACTATAAGCATTCATGATCATCAACAACCAGATCTTAGTGACTACAAGAGTGATTTGTAACTATGTCAGTACCAATCTTGTAAGTTGCTATTCTCCCCCAGTGAATAACAATTCATGCTGGTGGGTAGTAAAGAATGTTTATTTTATTTCTTTAACTGGTTACTTTACTACTTTGTGTCTCCTTTGGAAAATATGGATATTAAAAATACATATAACCATGCAGACTAGTAATTCTTTAGCTTTTGCTTGCAAGTAAATATTTCTTGAGTACCTACTATACTTCTGGCACTCTGCTAATTGCTAGAAATAAAAAGACAAAAAAAGATTTGATCTCTGCTTTCATATTTATGTTCAGGAGAGAAGCTAATCAGTATATTTCCATCCAACAACACTTATTGAGTGGTATTATAGGGAATTTTAAATAAATGTTAGTGACTTTAACTGAATTGTGGGCTGAAAGAATTGAATAAGCAAATATCAGGATTTGGGAAGATGCATTTTGGGTCCTGTAAAGGCCAAAAATTCCAAAGTGACTTCAGTGTGATCGATGTATGGGCAATGTGTCTGGCAGTGAGATCAAGAAATCATTGAGACTCAGTTCTGAAATGCTTCAAATGCCATCTTAAAGAGCATGGATTTTATACTGGATTTAACAGAGAACTTTCAAAGACTTGAAGTGAGTGACATCGTCACATTAAAACTGTCAACATTAACTGAAATGGTATTCCAAAGAGAGCACAAGCATCAAGAGTGTTGAGATAAAAACAATCACTTTACAAATTACAGACTCCAGAGTCTTTTGTAAGTAAAATCAGTAGAATTTGACAACCAGTTAGATATTAGACATGAGATTAAAGAGAGGAGTAGAATCAAAGATGATGGCACGTCTCAAACCTGGTAGCTAAAAGAATGGTGATACTACTGAGTAATACAGAAAACTCAAGAGGAAGATAGTCAGAGCAGCAGTGCAGGAAGGCCATGAGTTTGCTTTGTGGTACGTAGCATTTGAGAAGCCAACAGGAGATCCAAGTAGAAATGAACTGTGGAACCTGGAGCTTCAGAAATGCAATAAGCCCCACATTCCGCATGAAACAGAGCTGACATCATAGGCACTAATGAGACTCCCAAGGTTCAGAACGAACAAAAGAGCCAGCAGAACATAGCACCTTTGGAGACATGACCACCATGCAGCCAGGTCAGGGAAACGAGGCTGAGGAGATGCAGTAGGAGGAGCTGAGGTAAGGTGGCGAGCCAGAGCACTGCAGCATGGGGTCCTGGCAGCCAGAGGAGAAGCTTCAAGGAGGAAGGGTGGTAGGGACTGTCAGCTGCTTCAGGGAAATTAAAAGGATGACTAAGGATACTTGAAACTTAGAGGATCTCTATTGAAGCCAACGTTTCTACTGTTTTTGGATCAATGTTCATCTAGGGGATATCTAGTTATGCACGGGTAATAAGCCTGTCAGAGGGATCAAAGTCACTGGATTCTGTAAGATTAAGCGGTGCAATAGCAAGAAAAAAATACCCTGCTACTTAGTTGTTCCTTGTTCCAACAAATGTTGCTGTATAAACAAACCATCCATTAGTGAAGCCTTAGGCAGCTCACTGAAATGCAGCTATGCGTGCTCAGTATTGAGCCCGCTTGCTCTTAACAATACAGAGATGTTCAGACCTCTCTACGGTATATTCCTTTTACTTTTTCTTTTCAAATGTTTTTACAAACAGTAGGGAGGAGAAGTCAGTAGTTTTACTTATTTGGAGATTAGGTTAGAGCTCAGAAAGGCTAAGTGACTTGTTCAGGGTCACACAGCAAATTAATGGCTATACTGGTGAGGTTAGGAAAGCTCAAAAGTCACTAGCAGTTATCCTGCCCCCTACTGATCCTTTCTGTTCCTGGAGGCTTTTCACAAAGTCCTGGACTTCAGTCCTACTACCTTGCCTGATTAACCTAGACTAAATGACTAAAACACAGATCAGTCCTGAGTTGAAGAATGTCAAATAGGGACAGCCTTTATTGACTGGTCATTAACTGTGTAGAAAGAGGAGAGAGGAAAAAGAGGAAGGAAGGAAGAGAAAGGGAACAGTATTTTATAATGATTTTTCATGATTTAAGGTCACCAGGTATTAATAAAACGGCAGAAAAAGGACATTACCAGACACTCAGCTTATCTCAGAGCTGGTGGGTAACACTCAGGCAATTCAAAAAGAAAATTCTAGTAAATAGGAACCTCTAACAAACAACATCAATAAAAATATCTGTTATAAAAGAGGCAATGTGACTATCAAGTAATGACTTTCCATTGTGGACTGCTGAAACTAGAATCATCTAGATGCAAATGATGTATGCTACTTTCTATGAAGTAATATATATCACTTTTTTGGCATGTCTTCCTAACTTAGATGAAAGCAACATTAGCAGTAGGATGTAAAAGCAAAAGCCATCAAAATGAGGGTTTTCATAATAGCTGATCAGAGCTGCAAAGAGGTTTAGGAATCTCAAGGGAAAAGTGGTAGGTGATGCCGTGGAAATGGAAAAGGTCATTTAAAAAAAAAATTGTTTGTAGACTAAGATTACAAGAGGATTATGCACAGAATACTGATATTGAAGGGTATACAGAAAAAGAAAAGCCAAAGAAGGGATGGTCTAAGAGACAGGAAGAGAGTAGGGGGAGAAGGAGACCAGAGAGATTCAAAAGTGTATCAATTACTGCCCTGAGATCAAGAAGGAATGGTGATTCAATATGCACCGTGGGATTTGGCAGGGAAGTCATACTCCAGTGAAAGCTTTCCGTAAAGTGGTGGGGAGAAGGCCAAATTATACTAGGGTGGAGAATAAATGAAAATGGATGGAGTGGCCACATCAGGGTGAACCCATCTCTTAAGATGTTTGTCCCTGAAGGGAAAGAACAGAGGGAAGTGAAAAGAACAGTTGAATTGAAAGAAGGATATTTTATTTTATTTTATTAATGAATTTATTTTTTTGCGGTCAGTGTCACTGGCCCTCATATGTGGGACCTGAACCGGGGCCGCTGGCTTCCCAAGCCAGGCTTAACAACCGCGCCATTCGGCCTGCCCCAGAAGGGTATTTTATAATCAGGGAGAAGTGAGCCAAGGGCAATGAGTCCAAGAAGAAGGGAGAGCTGAGAAAACAAAGCCTCAGTAAAGGTGGGTGGGCAAAGGATCCAGTGTAGATGAGGAGGGGTTGGCCTTAGATAGAAGTAGGCGCGTCTCTGGAATAGAAGCTAAAAGTTAGGACCAGCACTCTCACAGGTAATTTTGGGGGTTGGGGTTCCTGCCAAATACTTTCTCTGTGACAGAGGAGCCAGTTACCAACTGAACAGGATTGAGGTCGACGTTGGCGGGGACCTTAAGGAGAGAAAACAAGCTTTGAATCCATTACTGTGAGAAGAGAGCCTATTGTAATAGTTCGGACGATAGACAGGAAAAGCTTCAACTAAGGTAGTAACAGGATAAGGCTAGAGAGGAGAAGGCAGTTGAGGAGACAGCTGTAAGGAAAAATAGGCAGGTTCTACCAGTCCATCGGATGAGTGTGCAGGGATTCGGAAAATGCAAGGGTGGCTCTAAAGCAGTGTTTCTCAAACTGTGGGTCACGACCCGCTAGTTGGGATATGGAATCAATCAAGTCTTGAACAGTGCATGTTTGCAAGTGAAATAAAATAGAGTAAAAACTAGCAGAATGCATTGCACATGGGAAGGCTAAGTATTGTTTTGTGACTATTTCTGTTATATACGTAAGTGTGTCCTTGGTTGCTGATGAACAGTCAATAAAGTCTGTCCCTACCTGACATTCTCTGACTCAGGACAGATCTGTGTATTAGTCATTTAGTCTAGTTTAGTCAGGCAAGGTAGCAGGACAGAAATCCAGGACTTTGTGAAAAGCCTCCTGGAACAGAAAGGATCAGTAGGGGGCAGGATAACTGCTAGTGACTTTTGAGCTTTCCTAACCTCACCAGTACAGCCATTAACCTGCTGTGTGGCCCTGAGCAAGTCACTTAGGCTTTCTGAGTTCTAATCACCAAATAAGTAAAACTACTGACTTCTCCTCCCTGCTGCTTTTAAAAACAGTTTGAAAAGAAAAAAGTAAAAGGAAATATACCATAGAGAGTTCCTGTCTGTCTTTGTATTGTTAAGAGCAAGCGGGCTCAATACTGAGCACGCATAGCTGCATTTCAGTGAGCTGCCTAAGGCTTCACTAATGGATGGTGTGTTTATACAGCAATGTTTGTTGGAACAAGGAACAACTAAATAGCAGGGTATTTTTTTCTTGCTATTGCGCTTCTTAATCTTACAGAATCCAGTGACTTTGATCCCTCTGACAGGCTTATTCCTTGTGTATGACTAGATATCCCCTAGATGAACATTTGATCCAACAACAGCAAAAATGTTTGCTTCAATAAACCATGATCCTCTAAGTTTCAAGTGTTCTTAGTCATCTTTTAAATCTCCCTGAAGTAGCTGATAGTACCCACCACCCTTCCTCCTTGACGCTCCTCCCCTGGCTGTCAGGACTATGGGTTGTAGCCAGAAAAGTTTGAAACTTACTGCTTTAACGTGGAAAACTGAGTGGAGGTGACATCCTGAATCAAGATCAAGAATACTGGATAGGGAGAAGTTTTAGGGATTAACCTCAAGCATACCTTCAGATTCCCAATTCTCTCTTTGTATCTCTAATGAACTAACAGAAATCGAATTTGATGGCTTTAGCGTTTATATCCTGTGACTGATGTACAATCAACTGTTTGTTAACAGGAATAATTATTAATAAAGGAAGGCACTCATTGTCATAGTTAGGTAAACAATTCACCTCTCAGAATGATGGGGTAAGTTTCACTGAAGAATTTTTGGTTTTTAAGCATTAGCCAAGTTTTCAGTATCTCTGATATCTACACAGCTCAATGCAGGTTTATTTAGTCTTTTGATAAACACATTCATTGGATTTTTTTTTAAAGAAATTCTTTTGAAGCAGAAAATTGGCTCAGTGTAGATTTTTCAGTCCGTTACACATATTAAACTACACTGATTTGAGTGATGGAAAGAAGCAGAAAGAAATGGAGAGGTGTGTCAGAAGAGGCCAACAAGTTCATAAATTTCAAATTACAAAAAGACAAGAGAAGATTACCAACCTTTTATTGTCAGAAAAATGAAGTCTTACTCATGTCCTTGCAAATGGAGGGTGGGGTTGCCAGTAAATGCCAAGAGTAATTTTCCTCCAAATGGAGGTGAGTGGCTCTATGTGGGACATGAGGGTGTTATGAAAGCAGCTGCAGCCCTAGACAATCCAGGGAGAACCAGATTTTTACACACACACACACACACACACACAGAGCAGAAGCTAGGGTTAAACAGACCTGGATTCAAAGCCCAGCTCACTAACTAACTGTGATCTTGGGTAAATAATTTAACCTCAGCAAGTTAATATCATTATCTGTTAGTATCTTGGGAAGAGAAGAGTAGACGTCTTAAGGTTGATATTACATGTAAATAAGACAAGTCCTGTAAAGTGCTCATAAGGCAATGCTGGAAGAAGTCCTAGTTGAATATTATGATTGCGTCAGTTTCCTAGGGCTGCCGTAACGAAGTCCACAAATTGGGTGGCTTTGAACAACAGAATATCTCACAGTTCTAGGGGTTAGCAGTCTTAAGTCAAGGGGTTTCAAGGGCCATAATCCCACTGAAACCTGTAGAGGAAGGGTCCTTTCTCTTCCAGCTTCTGGTAACCCCAGACGGTCTCTGGCTTTTGGCAGCATAACTCTTTTCAAATAATGTTTTCTCTCTGTGTCTCTTCACATAGTCTTTCCTCTGGGAATATATGTCTCTGTGTCTATATTGCTTCTTTTGATAAGGATACCAGTTATATTGGATTAGGGACCACGCTAATGACTTCATTAAATTACCTCTGTAAAGACCCTATTTCCAAATAAGGTCACATCCCAAGGAGATTAGGGGGGGATTAAGACTTAAATTCATCTTTTTGAGGGGAACACAATTCAATCCATAACAATTATTTACTAAACTATCTTGCTAGAGATATTTTGCCGGAGATAGGTTAGTAAATCAAGTACTTTAAAATTATAGAATATCCCCTCTAATGATTCATTTTCATTTTCTGTTTCTTTTTCTTTTTTAAAAAAGTTTTTTATTAAATCTATTGAGGTGACATTGGTTACTAAAATTATATAGGTTTCAAGTATACCATTCTATAATATAACATATCATCTATGTACTGCATTGTGTTTTACTTGGTTTTCGGTTTTTTTTTGTTTTTTTTTTTAGCTGAGCCATCCTGCCACCTGTTGGTAGCTCAGAGACAGCTCAGCTCGGGCTGGGCATCGAACTGCTATTGCTCAGAGCTCAGCTCGCACTCTTGAGTGAGCTCTTAACCAACTGAGCTACTCGGCCGGCCCTTACTTAGTCTTTTTTTATGTAATGACTTTGGTATAAAATTAGTGAGTTTCTGGCTCTTAGTTGAATCAGAAATGGCTAGATGTTGACTTCTCTGTCATCCTATGGTTTCCTGGTCTTGAGGAAAGGAAAACTACCACAGACCTATGCAACCAGGCCTGCAAAGTATGTATGTCTCAAAGAAGAAGGACATGTACCTCTACTCCAAACTGTTTGTTAGTCATATCACAACCTCAGCTGTGCTCATCACAACCGGAAGACAATGGCTTTTCAATGGCATTTAAATGAGCATATATTGTATATTTACTAATCAAAATGAATTGTTTCAACAAATTTCTTTTTTTCCTCCTTAAATGTTTTTAATGAGTTATACAAACTTTTTCTTTTGTTGTCCAGTCTTCTCTGCCATGATCCTGATTCTAACCCCATTTTCATCATGCAAAATAATATACAAACAGTACACATTAATTTCTTTCTTTTCTTTTCTTTTTTTTTTTGAGGGCCGTGTCTCTAGCCCTCATATGTGGGACCCGAACCGGGGCCGGTGGCTTCCCAAGCCAGCGCTTAACCACCGCGCCACTCGGCCGGCCCCACATTCATTTCTAATTCTTCATATACTTTATAAAATGACACAGCTACACGTATAAAAGGCTTTAAACTAGTTAACATAAAAAATAAAAATAGGAATATTTGAGGACAGAATGCAGGGGACATACAGCACCTTTATTTTCTATTCAGGCTGTACTGTTCCACATTAATTCATATCCATCAATGACGTCCTCTAACAGAACCATGTGACAGAGAAAAAAGCCTCATATGCCAATGTGAAAGGAGAAGAAGAATTGAAATAGAGAAGAGGAATTAGTTCAGTGTTTTACAATTTAACAAGATGAAATTTCAGGCAAATTTTTGTTCCCTAAAAAGTGCTAACCAAATGTAATTTCTTGATAGTCCAAACAAAACAAAAAAAAGCCTCCAAGCCTACCTCTCCTGGTACCATTGAAGTGATGGTAAAAATGTAATTATAAACTGAGCCCTCACAAAGCAAATCGTATTTTCCCTTTGAGCCCATTAAATAATTCAGAGATTGTTTTAAATTGTCTTCAGTGGTAGTCATTTCTAATTTTAACTATATTTTGTCTGTACCTCAGTTTTATCAAATAGTTAGTGACCATTAAAATAAACAATTATTTGCACTACGGATACATTTTTTAAAGAAACTGCTGATTTCAGATTTGGCCTCAATTGAAGGCGGGCCTCTTTGCTAATGGGTGGCAGTAACGGATCAAGGCCACTAGGTGGCAGTATAAACAATGAGCTATTGGCACTCATGGTGTATGTGAGTATTTTACTCAGCATCTACTCTACAAATTGATCCAGTCTAAGTGGCTCTAAAGAAAACTGGAAAAACTCTGAAATTGTAACGCAGAATGGAGATGAGGAATGGTGGTATAAATATAAAAAAAAACCAGCTATAATCATTATATAGAACACATACTTCAGGTCTTCCACTACTTGTAAGAAGCCACTTTAAAGACTTCTATTATTTATTAGTTTCCCTGAAAAAACAAATAAATTCATAGGAGTTTTGTTATTTGATGGATTAACTTTTCCATAAGTTCTGCATTCCTTAATCCTTTTTATTTTGAAATATATGGCATCAGTGAATGTATAGGTCAACAGCAGGACAGACAGAAACTAATAATTATTAGTTCACTAGTCGTAGCCATAACATAAACAAGTTTTGTCATCAACACTGTGTAATCTGATTGTTTCAGTCAATGAAGCAAGGCAATTGACATTGACAGCTTAGATAAGTGACCTTCCAGATAAAAATTCTAAAGCTGATGAGGGACTCAAATCAGAAGTGCATGACAAAGCCAACTCCCTAAGTAGCACCTATTAAAAAATCAAACATATCTTTTCTTTAAAGTACTAGTACTTGTATTTCCTTCCATGAAATTTTGACTTTTACTTAGCAGCTGTCAAACAACACCTAAACGACTGTCTCTTGCTGTGCAATTGTCAGGGGGCTTGGGAAAAAGTGGTTTATATAAAACTTTGAAATGTGCCAGCTACTGAAAAAGATGTATAATCTGAGAGTGTCTTACTACTATGCCAATTTTAGATTGGTGCTGAATGGGAGAGCTAAAAATGATGCATAGCAAAAATGCATGAAATTGCTTGCTCATCTAAACAGATTATCACACCAGAGTAAATGAAAAGTTAGCTCTATATAAAAATCTAGAATTAATAATTTTATCATGAAACCAACAGCATATTACTGAAGATATATAGGAATGGCATTCATATACTTTTTTAAAAAATTTAGATATATTAATAATTGACATATAACATTATATTAGTTTCAAGTGTACAACATAACGATTCATATTTGTATATCTTGCATGTACACTTTTAATTGACCCAAAATAAACTCAGAAAGAAAACAAATATAGGATATACCAGAGCCTCCTTCAAGCATTTTCAAATTAGGGCTTTTATTCTTGATTTTACATTAATTTGCAACTACTCACCTGTTTCAGTCCCCAATTAAATCAATGCTCCTTGGACTCAGTAATGTACCTTCTAATTTTCAAGTCCTTCCCAGTCATAATAATAATAATAATATAATAAAGGTTACCATTTGTTAAATTCTTATTAGATGCTAGGTATTGTGATAAGTAGATATCATTTCACATAAACCTCACCAAAAAATCCCATGAGATTAGGACTAATGTTCTCTAGGTTAATAAAGTGGAAACAAAGGTAGAAGTTAATTTGCCAAGTTTACACAACTCCTGAGAAGCAAAGCCAAGTTGTGAATCCAAGAATACTTTATGCTAAAGCCCCTGGTTTGCCTTGTAAGAAGGAGGTAGAAGCTCGGGGGTTACAGGCACAATGTCTGAGGTCTATCTGGCTCCCAAGCTGACTGGCTTTATGGTCTTGGCACATTACTTAGGTATTCTGAGCCCTAATTTAGTTATTTTGTCACCAAGCAGTTCCTAAAGTAGAAATTCAAAAACTCTTACTAAGAACCTTTCAACGTCTCTCAGGTACCTCCAAACTGCACAAAGAAACCCTTTTGTGAAACATACTCCAGCTACTTTATGGGCTAAATCAACTGGCATTTGATATAATTAAAATAAGGTGCATACTTGATTTTCAGTTGTGGTCCTCAACGACTTCTGATAGCTGATGCTGTGCTGTGACTATGAGCATTTTAAGCTATTGTAGTTAAAATAGTGCTTTCTTTCCTCAACAAACCTACTAAAATGTTCACATGTCAAGCAGGATTGGCAATTGAAATGGAGAGTATAGATGAATAATACACCTTTTTGGGAAAATTATCATTTAGAGTACTGAATTTTTAACATTACTAAACCTTATGGAAGATTGCCATGATTTACCTTCAGCTTCATTTCTTTTAACCTGTGTGTTGTTTTCATTTACCATTTATCCACAGTCTTCTGGGAGTATTGGGAAATCTGTGATTTGAGCTAAAAATCACATAAAAAGGAAACACAGAAGCATAACAGAGGTTCTTATCATCTTCTGGTGACTCAAACTAAAACAATCAGTAAGAAATAATATTCTCTTCTTACTTTCAAAGGCATTTCAGCAGCCGTATTCAGAGAAAATTCATTAATCCATTAATCAGTGGCATAGTAGGCATACGCAATGTAGTAGAAAGAATTCTGAACTTAGTGTTAAGAAACACTGAGCTTATGGGCTGGTCGAGGAGCGCATTGGTTAAGAGTTGGCTTGGGACGCCAGCTCTGAGCAGCAGGGCCCTAGTTCGGATCCTACATGAGGGCCAGTGAGGCTGCGCCCTCTACAGCTAAGATGGTGAACAACAGCTCAACCTGGAGCTGGGCTGCCATTGCAGGCATGTAGGCTGCAGCCCCTGCTGCAGTGGGCTGCCGTGAGCTACTGTGAGTGGCCGGCAGCCAGCATGAGTGGCTGGCAGCCGGCATGAGCTGCCATGAGTGGCCGTCCAATGGCCGGTGAGTGACTGCCTCACCTGGGAAGAGCACAATGATCACAATACCAGCATGGGCCAGTGAAGTGACGTCCTCCACAACTAGACTGAAGAACAAAAGGACAACAAATTGTCTGTTCCCCTTCCCTGATTCCTCAATGCTGTTCCCCTCCCCCAATTCCCCAATAAAATATTTAAAAACAAAAACAAAAACATAAAAACACTGAGCTTAATCCAAGCCACTAACCAGTTGGGTCTCACTACACAAATCACTTCTCCTATGTGCCTCAGTTTCCTGTTCTATAAAATAAGAGGATTTCTGTTCTTTAACTTTAAATTTTTCAGAATAGGTACAATGCAGAGACAAAAGCATTTATCTAGGTGGGATCCCAAGGATATTTTAAAGTGCTACGTAAAGAGCCAGAACAATGCCAAGATACCTGTATTTGTATCTTTAAAATTTACATCTTATGCTGGGGAAAGCAGGAATTACCCTAAAAAATGTAAGCCAAGTGATCTTTGACAAACACCCTTTGATCAAGAACAAGTTCTCTCAAACAAGAGGCTGCCAGACTACTTCAAGAAGGAAGGAAAATATAACAAGGGAAAAAGGGAACCCAACTTGCAGTCTTTTTTTTCCATCCAAAATTAGGGTAGGATTAACTCATCTTGTTGCAGGCAACTGTAGACACAGAGAGGAATAAAAAAATGATAGCACTGAATTATCATGTCACTGGGGATGAGAATACACTTGTTATCATCTTCCACATTGAGATATTCGGGGGAGATAAGTGGGGATTCCAGCTCCTACCATCAGGCTAAATACACTCTTGGTTGCCTTCTCCCCTTTTCAGCTGTGTCTTTCCTTCCTGCTGCAGCATCACAACTGGACAGAGCAGAGGACAAGTAGAAGCATCTCTGGCAGCAGGAAAGACGATGCCTGATCATAACCCTTGCACAGCCCCTGCAGGCCAGCTCTCCAGGCTGTTTCCTGAATGGGGTGTAGGTACTGTTCTCTCTCTTAGAGACAGTATGGAGAATGAATAAGAAGCTGATTCCAGTCCTAACTCCACCGCTTACTAGTTATGTCTTACTCAGTGGGCCTTGGTTTCCTTTTCTTAAAAATTTGGATTATAATACCTCACTAGATTACACTACCACTGCTACTACAGCTGCAGCTAATAATGAAGAAAAAAGTAGAGACTTTTCTGAACAATGACTGGCAGTCTGGACTTGTCATAAGCCCATTTGTATGAGACACAGAGGAGCCACCAGGGAAATAATTGTTCCTAAGGGAAGAGAAGAGCCAACCTTTAAGCTTAGTGCTATGACAGTACCTCAGTCATCAAAAGAGAGGGGGTGATAAGTAGGATATCCAGTTTGTTGACATTTAGAATTGTGACTAACTTGGCTTCCACATGCTTATGTTTGATTCCTAAAAATAAAGTAAGATAAAAGTTGGCAAAGCTGGTTATATTTAGGGAATTAAAGTTCTTCACTTCTAGCCATGATGGAGTATCTTGTGGGAGGCAGCCTAGCCATAGCCATCTAAGGGGTATTGCCTTCACGAGGCTCAGAATGTTTAAGAAAAATAAAAAGACTGGTTTATGAGCAAATGTCAAACATTACCATGGAGCTTCCTGGAAGTAAGTGGAAGGGCCTAAAGGGGTTGAAGACACCACAGTATCAAGGGTGGCTGAAAGGTAGAAAAATATGACTTGTTACTATAGTAGAAGCTCTCTTAATGACCTCCATTTAAGCAACTTGCAGCATGTTTGTTTCATCTGTAATGAATACTGACATATCTATAGTATGTTGAAAGGTAGTGGGTAGGAAACCAATATGCACATACCTACCCCACTAGCTGAGTGTGTTTGTTTACTAAATGTCCATTGTATTTGTTCCTAAACCTGTTTATGTCAGCTGTACTGGTTATTGTAAGTTCAGATATTTTTTTATATTACCTAAACCAAAAAACATGAGGAAAAAAAAGAGAATTGTTTAACGTTTTTCTAGGAAAATTAAGATGAAATCCAGAGAGTTTGATAAAATTGTGTCATCAAAAAAAAAGAGCTCTTGTATTTCTGGTCAAAATGGCACAGTTGGTAAATGCTGTGCTTGCCTCCTCTCACAACGACATCAAAATTACAACTAAACTACCAAACAACCCTCATTGAAAATCGCCTGAAGTCTAGTTGAACAGAAGTCCTACAACTAAGGACATACAGAAAAAGTCATGTAAAGACTGGTAGGAAAAGCAGAGGCATGAAACAGGTGTCCCACACCCATATGTGACGTTTAAAAATCAGGAGGTATATTTTGGCTGCAGAAGTCTGCCTGGAGGACTGAGGGGTCCCAGCCCCATACTAGGGTCCCCAGCTCAGGGTTCCAGTACCAAGAAGAGAAGTACCCACAAATCTAGCTGTGAAATCCAGTGGAGATTGTGGCTCAGTAAGATGGAGTGCAGCTGCACTCCAGGTGCTCCTCTTAAAGGGACAAAGCACAGCCTTACTCAATGATGAATTCACTCACTCCGACCTACAACACTGGGCAGTGCAGGTGCCAGGGACATATAGAGAGGAACTGAATTGTCTGGCTTCAAGGCAAGGGCTGGAGGGGCAGCTTTCTCCCAGACAGAAGTGCTGATAGAATCCATTATTGCTTTGTTGAATCCTCCCCCTTCATGCAGACGCAGGTGGCCACCATATCTGAGTCTCCATCAGCCTAGCTAACAGTGTCCCCCCTGCCCTAGTGATTCCCTGAGGCTCTGCTCCACCCAAATTGTGTGCATACCCAAGCCACTTCCACCACTTCTGGTGGCTTATGCATACAAATGGCCTGTCTTGGCTCATGCTGCGGAATTTCCTAAAATCTCTCAAAGGTTCACAAACTATGAACAAGCAGCATCTGGCCTTGGTATGCCCCATACCTTGTATTGAGCATTCCCAAGCTCTAAGCTAGTGACAGCAAGCCTCAGTGCATGGTTTGGCCTCCCCAGGCACTTCCAAGCCCAGCACAGGTGGCTGTCATCTGAGAATTGCTCTGTGGCTCATGCCAGGTGGCCCCAGCCAGGGCACAGGCAGAAGCTGAACATAATCTGTAGCATGGTCTCTCCCAGGAGGTTCTGGGGCTGTAACTCCCAGTGGCAGGATTCCCATAAGCCAGAGTACCACCCAGCTGCTTCCTCAGTTGACACCCAAAGGGCAGACTGGGCATGCAAATGTGCCCTGTAAATGTGAATCCTGCTCTGTAGGGTCAGCCCCCACACAACAATTCCTCCCCTGTAGTCACAGTAGGTCCCTATAACAAATCAGCCCAAGGGTCAATCCCTCTCATTGATGTGTAAACAGCAACCAAGGCTCAACTACATCAGAAAGGCACACACAAGGGACACACATGGACCACCTGGCTCAGGTGATCAGGGAGATTGCAGCATTGGGCTCCATAGGACATGTGCTATATAATGCTACTCTATTAACACCAGGAGACATAGCAGCCCTACATAGAAACAAACACAGGGAGGCTGCCAAAATGGGAAGACAAAGAAACATGTCTCAAATGAAAGAACAAAATATAGCTCCAGAAAAAGAACTGAACAAAATGGAGACAAGCAATCTACCAGACGCAGAGTTTGAAACACTGTTTATAAGGATGCTCTATGAACTTAGGGGAAATGTAGATGAACTTAGTGAGAAATTAAACGAAAACACAGGAAACATAAAAATGGAAATAGAAACCATAAAAAAGAACCAGTCAGAAATGAAGAATACAATAACTGAAATAAAGAACACATTAGAGGGACTCAACAGTAGATTAGATGAAGCAGAGAATAGAATCAGTGATTTAGAAGTTAAGATAGCAGAAAACAGCCAATCAGAATAGCAAAAAGAATCCAAAAGAGGAGAACAGTTTAAGAAGCCTCTGGGACAACATCAAACATACCAAAACTCACATCATAGTGTTACCAGAAGGAGAAGAGAGGAACAAGGAATTGAAAATGTATTTGAAGAAATAATGACAGAAAACTTCCCTAACCTGGTGAAGGAAATAGAACTATAAGCCCAGGAATTACAGAGAGTCCCAAACTAGATAAACCCAAAACACATTATAATTAAAATGCCAAAGATTAAAGAGAAAGAACAAATCTTAAAAGCACCAAGAGAGAAGCAGTTAGTTACTTATAAGGGAGCTCCCATAAGACTGTTAGCTGATTTTTCAACAGAACCTTAGTAGGCTAGAAGGGATTGGCACAAAATATTCATAGTGATGAAAAGCAAGGACATACAACCAAGATTACTCTACCCAGCAAAGCTATCATTTAGAATCCAAGGACAGATAAAAAAGATCCCAGACAAGAAAAAGCTAAGGACTTCATCAGTAGCAAGCCAGTATTACAAGAAATGTTAGAGGGACCTCTTTAAGAAAAAAAAAAAAAAGGAAAAAAAATCACAAATATGAATAATAAAATGGCAATAGCTACATATCTATCAACAATTACTTTCAATGTAAATGGATTAAATGCTCCAATTAGAAGACATAGGGTGGCTGAATGGATAAGAAAACAAGATCCTCACATATGTGCCTACAAGAGATCACTTCATTTCAAAAGACACACACACACCAAAAGCAAAGGGATGGAAAAAGATATTTCATGAAAATGGAAACAAACACACAAACAAAACACTGGGGTAGCAATACTCATACCAGAAAAAAATAGATTTTAAAACAAAGGTTATAACAAGAGACAAGGAAGGACCCAATAATCCCACTTCTGAGTATTTATCCAAAGAAACCCAAAACACTACTTCAAAGGGACACATGTATCCATAAATTCATTGCAGCATTATTTACAATAGCCAAATATGGAGGTAGCATGGGTGTCCATCAATGGATGGATGGATAAAGAAGAGGTGGTACATCGATATAATGGAATATTACTCAGCCATATAAAATGAATGAAATCTTGCCATCCACAACAACATGGATGGACCTAGAGGGTATTGTGTTTAGTGGAGTAAGTCAGACAGAGAAAAACAAATGCCATATTATTTTCCTTATATGTGGGATCTAAAGAACAAAATAAACAAAACAGAAACAAACTCACAGATACAAAGAACATTTTGATAGTTGCCAGCTGGGAAGGGGGTTGGAGGTTGGGTGAAAAAGAAGAAGGGAATAAGAAGTACAAATTGGTAGTTACAAAATAGTTATGAGTATGTAATGTATAGTATAAGGAATATAGTCAGTCATATTGCAATAATTATATGGTGACAAATGGGTACTAGATTTATCGGGGTGATCACTTCATAAGTTATATAAATTTCTAATCACTATGTTGTACACCTGAAACTAATAATATTGTATGTCAACTGTAATTGAAAACTAAAACAATTATTAAAAACTAAAAAAGAAAACAAAAAAATAAAATTAATAAACAAGTACATTATTTTCTATTATAGTTAACTAAGTACTACCTTGTTGGTCATAAAATTATATCACTGTAATATTATTTTTCTTGGGTAAAAACACGTTTCCATATATTTTATGCTATCTTCATTGGAACTGAATTTATGCATTTCATTTTAAATTAATATTGAATAATGTTTTACATCTGAACTCATTGTACATTAGATATATCTTATTGACATGATGTATCAAATTAAGTGTGATATTCACACGCACACACAGAGTTCAAAAGAGAGTTTTCAAGTTTGATGTGAGTTTAACAATTATAAAAATGAGAGAAAAATCATAAAAGCCTAGAAGAATTCTAGATTTCTCAGATTTTTTCACAAGCAGATTTTTAACTCTAGCTTTATTTTCAATGAAACTAAATTATCAATCATAGGCAATACATTATGAGTATGGTTAATATAAGGAAAACAAAGTGATTCTCTAATTAATGGATCCACAGTCAAAGAAAACACTTGTCAGACAAGAAAAATTGCCCAATGAATTGTATGTTAATATTTTATATTAAAATAAAATGTTTAAGATGTATATGTACTATTTTGAAATAATTCACTATTTTAATGAATTTTGATCTTAATTAACCAATTATTAGTTCTGATCACATCAAAGAAGAAACTGCCTTCCATATCATTGTGACCCGACTTTCAACCTAACCTAGTACATATAGTCTCATCTTTCAGATTTTACAGAGTACATAAGAACTTTAAAATAACATTTATTTTACTTACGGAAATGTAGCTGGATAACTGATTCAAATCTTGGAAATTAAATGTTAACTCTAGAAACTGAATACAATACTTAAGAGTCCAGTTTTCTTCAACAAACATTCCCGAAACTATATCCCTCTGGGTATTTTTGCAAACAGAGGAAGATTCGCCCATTGATGTCTGTCTATATAGTAGAATTTTAGGAATTCCATGAAGACCCTCTATCCTCTATGTGTACTCTTCACCAGCTTGCAGATGTCTACAGTGCTACAATTGATACTCTTTTCTTTATTGCTTTCTGAGAGCAGAACAGCTTTTCCTAGTCAGAACTGACAGCCAGATGACTCTCTAACCCTCAAGGGAGGAAAACGGAAAAAGGGCAAAGAACAAAGGGCCTCAGACTGTCAACTACATACTCCGACTTTCCTAATTTTCCCTAATGCTTAGTAAAATCAAGTATTTGCCCAAGCATTTGACTCACATGGAAAAACTTACAGAATCACTACTCTAAGGAGCATCATTAATGAAATGTTTACATTTGAACCACAGTTTCCTTATCTCTCAGTGGGCACAATGGTACACACCAAACTGAGTGGTGGTTTAAAATAAAGATGCTGCATATGAGGGTGTCTAATACAGTGAGCCACTCCATAAATGTCAGTTTTATGTCCCTGCATGAGCTATGTTTTTTTCTCATTACAAATAGATGTTTTATGAAACTGCTAGATTAGTAGAAAACAGACTGTTGTCTCCGTAATTAGTTTGTTTGGAAACAAATATTCCATGTGTAACTATTGCATTAAAGAGATGGGGACTATCTCCTCTTTTCTTATGGAACTTTAGAAGAAATTTCTGTTGTAATTTTTATCATTTATTATTTTGTCTTATGGCATACTTTGTCATATGGTAAAAAGAACCAGGCAATATTCTTTTATTAGCTTTTCAATGGCTCAAGAAAATTCCCTCAGAGAAAGCTTTCTTAAGTTAATGCTTCCTCCTCCATTGTCATAGTCTACCCATTAAAAGGTGACCAGCTCTGTAAAATTAAAGTCAGTGAGAAGAATGACTACAAACATAATTTCTAGTGAGTGAAACATGAGAAGTTACTGGGAGCCACTACTGCCACACACCAAATCTTCTGAGACAATATTTTCTCATCTCTTCTCAATTTTGTAAGACTCTTCATTCTAAAGCTCTACCTAATGAAAGTAAACCAGGTCTGGAGCCATAAACAAAACATTCACCTTTAGCATTCTATGATTATTCCAGAAATTTGAAAATGTAGCCTGTACCCAGACTGAGCCTTGTGGTGTCATCTCTCAGTGCCTGCATGGCTTCATCTGACCCTGTGGCTGACACAAATAAGAAACTCGTGGATCTCCCCTGTGAAGCTTCTCAAAGAAGAAGTTAGCTTCTACTGCATAAAGCAGTGCATGCTATCGTCATCCATCTTGGAACTTCAGTGGTTTCCTTAAATTTAATATACTGAGATGCTATTAATGAAATTCACCCATTCTATTATTGTTTTCTAAACTCTGTAGAGTTAAAGCAAATCCCTCTCTACTTTTATATTTTCAGACCAAACAGCCAGGTGGCTTCCCATGTATGTGACATATGCAATCACAAGTGCCCTTGCTTAGAAGAGTCCTGAGCTTGTGTTAATGCTCTCCTATGACAGGCTTAAAATTCTTAATAATTTTTGAACATGGGACCCAGCATTTTCGTTTTCCACTGGGCCTTACAAATAATGTAGCCGGCCCTATCACAAAACCTGAATTATTTAGGTCTTTTCTCATGTGGAAGCCCATTTTCTCTTCACTGCCTATGGCTCTGGGGTCAAGGCAAGAATTAATATGGAAGTCAAAAGAGCAGTTGTGGAAAGGCTGTTCCCAAGACAAGTGCATGAGCAACAAGAAATGTACATTGAAATTAGAGCCGCTGAAGCCTTCTTAAGGTCCTCTGTAGCCCCATTATTTCCTCCTTGCTCAAAACCAACCAGAGTTGTCTAGGTGCACCAAGGTTAGTGTGTTATCTGTAGATAAAAATGTGTCACTTCTGCTTGCAAAATTTCAGTATGATATCCCAGAGAGGACAGCAAAGGAGGCTTGCCTACTGAAATTTGGTGAACTCAGGGTCTGATTCAGTTGTTCACACAGCCTCCTGTTCAGGGGTCCTTGATACCCAACTGACAGTCTAAAGCAACTGATAGCCTGAGTGCCTCTATTACGTCCGAAAATACATAAGAAGGACAATAGGAGCGATTCACTCCGCTTCAAGAAAGATAAGCAATTCACTAGAGATGTGGAATACTGTTTCATAAAGCAATATCAATTCTTGTTATGGTTATGAGAAAAGCTATTAGTCATAGCACAGAATGAATGAAGTTCAGAGGAATACTCTGCCCAGGGCTAAATCTTCCTATCACACCCAGAGGCAAGCTACAAATAAGAGAGGAAATGAAGGCTCATTTCCACTGTAATACAAAGGGCATTTTTCTATGAATTCCTTTATGTACAAGCTAGATGTTTATGCCTTTAACACAGTGGGGGAATGGATTCACAAACTGATCCACTGGGCCAAATCCTAACAGTTATATGTATGCATTGGCAAGGTTCTTCATTACAGTTGATGAATTTCCCTACTTTGAGAGAGAACAGTTTCTGTGGTTGGCAGGTGGAAAAATGTTTTGTCTCCTTGGACAGTGTTATTCGTCCATTACATTCTCAGTGAGTCACTGCCCCTCATCCGAAATTCCTTCAACCTGAGACTTAGGAGCCTCTGTCTTAAATACCAGGACTCCACTGGAATCCTCTAGGCCACCCTGTGCCAGAAATACAGGTGCATCAATGACACAATCTGATCAAGACTGAATGTAGTCAGAGATGACCATCACATCCTAGCAACCTGAGGTCTACATCACCTGGCCATGAAATTTTTATTCATATCCCCATATTTCCCATCAGTGGTCTCAGATCCTACAAGGAAAAAGATGGAGATAGAGAGAGGAAGGGAGGAAGGACACAGAGAGAGAAAGAATGGACTGTGTGACATTTTGATACGTCCTAAAACACATACTATTACAGTTTCAGCTTTAAACATACGTATATATACCAAATAATAAGCAAACCTGACATTCTTTCTCAGATAAGCTTCATCCCAACACTGACAGTAGGTAGGGGGTGGGGTGGAGTAAGGGTTAACCTCATACAAACTACCTATGGTTGGCTCAGAGGGATACTCTGCCCAGGGCTAATCATCCTGTCATGCCCAGAGGCAAGCTACAAATAACAATGGAGATGGCACTCATCTCAGAAGGAAATGTGAATTATTCCAGTCAAATAACTGCTTAGTCAATAAAATTCACTTCTATCAAATTTTCTGCATCTCAGATTGCAGTTCCACCTTTAATGGCACAATAGTGACACTCATTTATTTTTGCCACTTAAATAATGTGTTTGGTCAATAATAGAACTTACAATTTTTATTTTAAAAATTTATGGCACTAGTTTTTCAGTTACAACTTCCTGGAGAGATAGTTTCAAAAAAATATTTAAAATATAATGTAATTTTACATTTGGAAATGAAAATATATGTACTGATTTTCATAAATCAAATTGCAGAAAGTCTCTTCCTGGCTAGTCAAGACAGGACTCTTTCATATCCTTAAGAGGGTCTGAGTTTTTAAATGCTGCAAAAATCTATCTAAAGAATGAACATTATCTTTGTCCTGTCAGTTTTCTGAGGTTCCCTTTTAATTGGGTATGTATTGGGGAAAGGAAGACCATTTGGGCCATAATAAAATCTTATTCTCAGCTTCAGACTGCACAGGAGACCCTAATTAAATTTCTAACTTTTCTCTAAATAACACATTTATACTTATTTATAATTTACACATTTATAATAATGCTTAAGGGGGAGTTTCTGATAACCCCTTGGCGGCTTCCCAATGATAATAGACTAAACAATATTTTACTGCTTTTTTCCTAATTCTAAAATAATATGCCTAACATAATCATAATAAAAACAGTAGAGTGGGAAAAATAACATGAAAAAAGCTATAGATCAATCTCATTTATCAAGTGCTAACTGAACCCAGCAATATGTCAAAACAATAATATGATACTAAAGAGGGATCATCCCAGAAATAAAAGCAATACAAACCCAAAGTTAAAAAAGTTTCTATAGAGTATATAAATTAATAAAGTTGAAAGTAAAAACTGCCCAGCATTGGGATGGGGGTTAAGAATCCAATATGATTCCAGGGTGTCTGATGTCTTTAATTCGGTCAAAATGCCTGCATCAAAAGCACTTGAATCAAAATGTTCATGTTGACAGATGATAGACGTTACTAAAAATATTTCTACCATTCATACTATTTCCTTCTCCAATAAACATCTGCCTACTTATTCATTTTTTTTTTAAAAGATTTTATTGGGCAACTGGGGAATTGGGGAAGGGGAACAGACAACTTGCTGTCTTCCTGTTCTTCAGTCTAGTTGTGGAGGACGCTGCTTCACTGGCCCATGTTGGTATCGTCATTGCGCTCTTCCCAGATGAGGTGGATCGGTCGCCGGCCTCTGGATGTCGCTCACCGCGGCTATTGGCAGCTCACACTGGCTGCTGGCTGCTCATGCTGGCTGCCGGACACTCACTGTAGCCTATGGCAGCCCACTGCAGCAGGGGCTGCAGCCTACACCATTGCCAGGGCTCGCGCAGCCCAGCTCCAGGTGGAGCCGTTGTTAGCTGTAGAGGGCAGTATCACTGGCCCTCATATGTGGGATCCAAACCGGGACTGCTGGCGTCCCAAGCCAGCTCCCAACCAATGCGCCACTCTGCCGGCCCTGCCTACTTATTCTTAACCTATTTCTATTTATTATGGTTCTTAAGAGGGCATTCTATTCTTAAATACATTGTGTTAACTATTAGGTCAGAAATCAATGATCAGCAGTAGGGTTATATGTTGTAAAACTCTTTTAAGGTTCTTGGGCCAAGCAGGCTACTGATTTACATAACAGTGTTTGACATAGTATAACCTTGGTTTATCCCCATATCAGCTTAAGAGTGTCAGAACTGTTGCAGCCTAGAATCTCACCTTAGCATTTTGATGTGATTCCAGCACAACTAAATTTGTCATAGACCATGACAATGTTTACTTCACTTCAGTGATGGCTGGAGAATATTCTTTTTTTAAAATAAAATCTTTTATTTTTATTTTCAACTCTTGTGGCTAAAATATATAGATGACTTTTTTATTTATTAAATTTATTGAGGTGACATTGGTTAGTAAAATTATATAGGTTTAAAGTGTACATTTCTATAATACATCATCTGTATATTGCATTGATGGTTCTTCATAAATCCTTTTTATTGTGAAAGCAGAAACAATGTAGGCTCCAATATCTGTGAGAAGACAGGCAAAGAAGCTCTTGGGAGACTGACATTACACCACTGGCATACTAATTGCTTCTGGAGACCTTCCTCCACCAGGATTATCCTACCCATAAAATGGGTATGCATGTAGTGTTGCCCACCAAAGAAACACAGAGTTGAATGGGACCACCATTGTTGTCTAACCCTCTGCCCATAGGCAGCCAAACATCTAGATGGTGTAGAGTAAGAGCCAGGAATATCAGAGTTTAAAGACACAGATTCAACTCTCAGCTCTGTCATTTTCTAATTGTGTAACCTGGAGCAAATCTCTGAACCTATTTTTTTTCTCTAAAGGAAGAATTTGAACAAAGTAATTTCTGAGATATCCTTGCTTTCTATTATTTCCATACATTCAGAGTAGATGGTTCTTGGCAATTTTCTATGAGGATTCATAAGATAAGTTTCTTATATCACCTTTATTTCTTTAAGAAGCTATTGTGCATCAATTATTAAGGACTGTGATTTCATTGTTACAATCTTTCATTTTTTACTCATTGGTTAGCTGTACATTCTGACATTAAATGACATCATTTTTACAATTAACTCAATGAATACTCTTTGCTTTCATCTCTCTTTCTAAGGAGTAAGAATAGTCAATGCACCGTTTACAAAAAATGACAAGACAAGCATGAGAGGAAAAACACTGACCTTCTAATTCCACTCTTAACTTCCTGCTAGACAAGACAAACTGCTGTTACCTCATCTATAACAAAAAAAATTTAAGAATTATCTTAGCTATCTGATAAGAATAATGACAGAATCATGAGTTTATATATGTGTGAAAATTAAAGTCTCTGCAAATGTAAATTTTGATGTTGTTATAATGATTGATGCTTCCAACAGCTTCAAAGATAATGAATGTAACAAACTGTATACCTGGCATGTGTTCTACCGTCTTTCAGTTGGTAGTCTTTCTAAATATAGCACCAGACCCACAGGTCTACCTATTGGATGAGCTCCCTGCCTTTAGGGCCCGTAATAAGTGCAGTACAAACATTTTACATCATTGAACCATGAAGGGCAGAGAGTATTTTTCCAAAGTATTTTTCTGGGAATAATTATGAAGGATCATCTTCCAGGTGAATGGTTATGACCTTGTACTTCCAGCACAAATTGAACTGTGTTTTATATACTGGTCCTAGTTAAGGTGCAATTTCAAGAAGGAGAATGACTGATTACTCTGTGCATAGGGGAGGGAACAATAACCCTTGCTTAACCCAATGATCTGTGTATAATCTTCCCCCAGTCAATGATTTGAAGACAAGAATGAAGCAGCAGCTTGGTTTCTAGCTTTCTTTTACTTAAGAAATCTATGCTGCAGGCCAGAAGTTGGCCATAATTTGTACAGTTTTGGTGGTTTGAACTGGATGTGTCTTTAAAGTATAAAGCAATAGAAACACCCATGGCCACAAACACAAGCATCAGGATCAAATTTTAAAACAATGGACTTTCTGGATCTAGAGCAAAATGAACTTTCAGTCTCAAAGACACAATAATTCCTATTACGCTGTCTCACAAGTTAAAAGAATAGGAAGAGCAAAACTCCCATCAGGTTCTATGACTATCCTAATCATGAAGTTATCATGTCAAATAGCTAAGCTGAGATTTTAAAATAAATTAGAGTCAAACACTGACAAGAAGAAATGGACACTGAAAGGTTCATCCGAGGACCGTAAGTCTCTATCTTCCATGACAGAGGAGAATAATTCATGGTTTATTTTGAAGCCTCATCCTGGATTTGGAAACAGAAAGTTGAACAAAATACCTAGCACAAATTTCAGCTATATTAAACCACAAGTACCACTGAGAAACCATCACAAACAAAATTGACGTCAGTTTTAAAGGGTTTGCAAAATTAATTAGAAACGTTTTTTGTTTTTTGTTTTTATGACAGAAAGAAAAGAGATACGTGTAGGATTTTGGAAACAGAGTATACTAAATAATCAAGCACTGAAGATGGACTAAGATTTCCCCAGTGCTGTGGTGGAGATATAATTACTCACTGCTATCAAACACTGGGTGGCACCTTTAAAGACAAAGTATTGATTTCTGAGTCACTTATATACTATAGACAGAAATTCTTCCAAAACACAGAATATGCTTTTCAGACAGACAAAGCCTGTTCCGGCCTTCTGATAGTGTCAATTAATTCCAGTGAGGAATCATTTTAAATTCTCTCCAGTGAGAGAACTTTGTTATTACATTTTCGTTTCATTTAAACCCCTTTTTAAGAACTGTGTCTAATAGACCTTCAGAGCATCTCTGGGCAGCTGTAACTTACATAACCTCATTTTTCAAAACCGTTCATTACTTTCTCCTCCTCTTAACATGCTCTCACTCCAGATCAAAACCTCCCTGGGGGGACTTGGCTGCCTGCTTTGGTAATAGTAGAACCTACCTTTGAGACCTTTTCTCATTTCTAAATGGAGTGTGCAGAATATGAGGGGGGTGGGGGGCAGCGCTCCTTAACGTTGTTGATTGGCAATGGAATCAGAATCTGCCAGTGAAAATAGCCTACAATCATATCTAGCCAGGATATTATCGAGGGTGCGTGTGGGAGACATAAAAGGAAATAATGGAAAATGACAAAAAGAAATGGGTTTCATTTCTACATCCAATACAGAAAAGAAGAAAAGGGAAAATTAAATATCCAAGTATATTTTAAAAATCAATACACTGTTAAAAATAAAAATTATTAAGTATGCTACAAAAGTCATCTTACTTTCTATTTGAAATTCTCCAACAAGGCATATAATGTAGCTTCATTTAAACAGCATACACCATAATTTTGCTAAACAGAGAATAAAACCCTCTAATTTACCCAGAAATACCTCACTTCTCTGCTTAGTGAAATTGAATACTATCTTCAAATTCTAACTTGAAACACAACATTTTAAAGCAAAAGAAAGTTACAGTTAGATGATCCTCACCTCCTTTTTTCATCCTCAGGAGGGAAAAAATGCATTAAAAAAACATAAATGTAAAATTTTTTGTTATTTGCCTTTGAAAACATAAATATGGGATAAAAAATATTAAATTATCTATTGCGTAGTTGTATATAAAACCATCATTATTTTTAAAGATTCCTAACTCTTTAGCCTGTTAAGTTTTCTATTTCTTAGAGACATAAAGCTCAAACTTGGTTACAGATATTTATGATGGGGTGAAATGCCACCAGGCAATGTATTGGGTTGTCGGAAAAGTCACGACGCATTTTTGCAATGAGAAACATAGATTAAAATATGTCATGACTTTTCCAACAACCCAATAATTTAGAAATTATGTTTCACTCAGTCACACACTCTCCCTGAAATTAAATATGTAGAATCTCAAATTTTATTTATCTATACATGTGCACGATCTATATATTCATGATTCCCAGAAGTGAAGATGACACAATAGGAAAACAACGAAAACCCATCAAGCACTCCCATGTGCCATGAGAAGGAGAGGGGAAGACAATGGACAGCTCTGCCACATACAAGCAGCTGACCTGGACACACTCAAGTAAATCTCTCACATTCCACTTTCCTATACATAAAATGAGGATGATAATAATTACCTACAAGATTGGTGGGGACTAATTAGATAACATACACAGAATGGTTTCTGCTATTTTCTTAAGAAGAAAAACAAACACTGAGAGATGCTGCATGCTCTTTTTTTCTTTTTATTATTATTAGTTACAGATGTACAAAGCAATGCAATAGTTATCTTTTTCACTCCTTACAAAGTGACTCCCCTTTTCCCCCTTCCCCCTCCACTACCCCCTACCCCCCCATATCATACATATCTATTACAATTCCATTGACTACATCCCCACACTATATTCCACATCCCATGACTATATATGTGTTAAATTATAGTCAACATCTAATATTTGATGTCCATAATTTGCTTTCAATTCTTTAATAAAGATGATGTGAAACTATGTGTGTATGTGGAGGGGTGTAGGTTTAATATGCCATGGAGGAGCAGATAGTTGCACTATAGAATTCACCCTCCAGGGCTAATCAGAAAGCCCTACTCCAAATGTGGTTATTACAAGTGATGCAGAGATCTTTACCTGCCATCAAAAGCATGGGGCTCTGCCAGTGTTAGAAACGGACTATCACTGGTGAAATTAGTAGCTTGTGAAATTAGCCAGCACAATGGATATTAGATATGGACTGTAATTAGTGGTATTCAAGATACGTGTATTGGCAATAATATTCTAGAGATACTCCCTCAAACCCTGTATTACATAAGGATTTAAAGCAAGTTCTAAACATATCTATATGGATGGGCCTTGAAGCTGTCCAATCCTGCCATGGGATAAAAAATTAAGGTTGCCTAATGACCCTCCCCATCCCCCACCAAGAGCAATCAGATTTTGCTTCTGAAATATTGCGAGGAGCATTTAGATCATCTAAAACAAAGATAGTTTAGACTTCACAAAGTTTACTGAACTCCAGAGTGTCTGAGCTATTTGGCCCAGCTTGCCAACAAATTTTTGTTTAAATAAATCAATGTCTTTATATGCAGTAGAATTCGGTGTGAGATCTGCTTTTGTTAAAACCAAATAGCAAAGTTACAGGAAGGTAGTCAACTCCCATTTACTTCAAACTCTTTAGCACCTATTATGATGTACCTAAGCTGGTAGTTGTGTGTGACCAAACTGGCTTAGGCTAGTTTGCATCATGCTAGCCTTTTTTTTATAGTTAAAAAATATATATTAACTTAGACCAATGGTTAATTAATTCCTCCTGGAATGTGTGCACACACAGAATAAATTTTAAAAAGTGGAAATAAAGGGAAATCAGAAATCAAAAGAATGTAATTTTAAAAATTGATATTCAAGCTGGTAAGGGTTCAGTGAGTTGATATACTGCTATTGGCATTATAAAGTAATATAATTTTCTGGGGAGAAAATGGCTGAAATTTATCAAGAGCCTTAAAAATAAATGCTCCACCAATGAGCACATGAAAAGATGCTCAACATCATTAACTATCAGGATAAAGCATTGTGGTTTTGAAAAGCCACAATGAAAAGCCACTTCCCAATACCTACTACAATGATTATAATAAAAAAGACAAATAATAAGCATTGGCAAGGATGTGGAGAAATTGGAGCACTCATGAATTGCTAATATAAATGTAAAACAGGGCAGCCTTTTGGAAAACAAGTCTGTCAGTTCCTCAAAAGGTTACACATTAGAGTTATCATATGATCCAGCAATTCTACTCCTTGGTATATTAGCAAGTAAAATGAAAAAACATGTTTACACAAAAACTTATATGTGAATGTTCCTAGCATTATTCATAATAGTCAAGAAGTAGAAACAACCAAATGTTCATCAACAGATGAATAAATAAAATGTAGTATACCCATATAATGAAATATTATTTGGCCACAGAAAGAAATGAAGTAATACTGATATGTGCTACAGTGTAAATGAATCTTGAAAATGCTATGATAACTGAAAATAGCCAGTCATAAGACCACATATTGCATGATGCCATTTATATGAACTGTCCAGAGGTAAATCCCATGGGGATAGGTAATAGATTGGTAAACTGAGAGAGCTGGTGGTAAATGGAGACTTATTCCTAACAGGTATGGGGCTTCTTTTGGGGTAATGAAAATGTCCCAAAATTGAGTGTGGTGATAGTTACACATGTCTACAAATATAATGACCATTGATCTGTATACTTTAAATGGATGAATTGTATTGTATGTGAATTATATCTCAATAATGCTGTTATAAAAAATTATTGTTCAAATTCCTTGATGTAGGAATCCTAAGCATGAGTTTGTACCACAGGAAATTACCAATATTTCTAATCTAGAAAACAGCAGTTTAATATAGCTATCCTAAGATGTGGTCCAAGGTTTACCATATTTTGCAGTGTATAATACATACTTTTTTGCCCAAATTTGTGAGGGAAAAATAAGGATGTGCATTATACATGGGTAGTACTAATTCTGTATCTACTACATATAAATGTTTTTAATTCTTTTATTTATGTTTATGGATTAAACGTGTAACTCTAGAAATCAATAACAATATCCAAATGCAAAATAATATCCTGGAATGCAATAATTGGTTTTGTTGAACTTACAACAAACTTGCAATGACAAAGAGTTCTTGGCCTTCTATGATGCATAAATGTCGTAAATTTTTTACGGGTACATAAAATTACTTGTACCTTGTATCTGTTCTTGTGTTCTGTAATTATTTGATATATGAAGTTTCTTGTATCATAGTATATAAAAAATAAATGTTAACATTCCTTTTTATACAAATAACAAGTACCTAAGGGTAAACAAATAAATTTGAATTAAAAAATTAAAATAAAAGATCTTTTTCCCTGAAAGTTTGGGCCAAAAACATGGATATGCATTATAAATGGGAGTGCATTATACATGGCAAATACAGTATTTATAAAGAAGTTCATTAATTGTAAGTTTATTATAACATGATTTTGAAAACAACCTAAAAACTGAGGAATAAAATGATTAAATACACTGCATAACTACATGGTAAAATATAATGCAAACATGTAAGTTGCATCCTTGAAGAACTGTTTGAAGCATGATAAAATACCATTTCTACTACATGATGAAAATTTGGAAATATATCTTTATTTATAGATAAAAATAAATAAATATAAGAAAATACACCCAAAATATGCAAGTTAGGGTTATGAGTGATTTTAATTTTTCCTTTTTTTTTGTACTTTGCAAATTTTCTATAATAAGTTTGTATTAGTTTTCTAATTAGGAAATAATCTTATCATAAGAGGAAATGAAAACAAACCAAGAAAGAGATGCCCAATTCAAAGATAACCAAATATACTTGTAATCCTACTAAATTTCATTTTTAATAAAAAAAATTGATTTAAGTTTTCAAAATTTGAATTCAAGTATTTAGCGTTCGAAGGTGAAAAGAAGCAATCTTGCTGTTTTATTCAGACAATAACATTGAACTAGATATTCTATTCAAAGAAGACAGTTCTCTGTCTTAATTTGAAATCTCCAGCAAATAAGAATCCACAACACCCTGTCCTATTTCTTTAATAACAATTCTTTCTGCCAATAAGTGCCTATTTATTTCTAATCCATGACTGCTGATCATTCTCCTTTGCCCAGGTTTGGTATGAATCAGAGTTAGAGTTTATAAGACAGTTTTTTGTCACTTTGCACTTTTAGAAGTGGCTTGACTAAAAGTCTATTTCATATCCTGCCAACAGATATACTGGCCCCTGAAAATCAGAATGCATGAAACTCCTCTCAGTTCCCAATCTTTCCCTCCCAAATGTTCCAGATATAGATACAGATGTAGATATAGATATAGTTAGATAGATAGATCCCAGATGTCTTAACTTCCCTAGTTCAGGTGATGGCAAATGGATAATGTGATTACAGCTTGATACACAGGAGACAATGCAATGCAAAGATATTTGAGGTAAACATAATAAAAAGACAACACTTTCTTGTACTTCAAGTATAGTGCTTCAGGCAGCCTAGAGGGACACACAACTTATGTGAACACCTCGAGTTTGAGGAAAAAAGAAAGAGATTCAGCTGAAGTGTCTGTCAGTTTCTTATAGTTATTTGAGAGAGAGCTTTGGATCAAATTCTGCAAGATCCTAGTACAAGATCCTATTCTACTATGAGCCCTTTTCATATTACCTCAACTTAATTAAGTGCACTCATATGAATAAAAGCTACAGAAAAAACGAAAATGGTTGGATTAGCTAAATTTTAAAAACTATCTTATAGCTACTTGAAGTTATGTTATATCCTTTATGTTTACTCTGCTGACTTTACCACAAGAATGCAAACTCTGAGGGGACAGGAATTTTTGTCTTATTCATCAGTTTAACCCTAATACTTGGAACAGTGCCTCAAAAATTATAGTGTCTACTAACTAGAAATTCAATAAGCAGTGAATGAATGAATGGTTCTTCCACACAAAAGAACACTATTCAGCCATTAAAAATGATTTTTGGATCAATGATCACCCCAAATCCTCCCCATTCTGCATTGTAACAATTACAGTCTTATAACTTATTTTGTTCATTTTGTTCATGTCCTGCGATTTCATATTCCTGTTAAATGCAAACTACCTTATAAGGTTCTGCAGAGTATATGGAAAAAAGATAGAAAGAGGGATGACGCTGCATCTAAGCACTTATCATTTTCTTGGTAACTTTCAGAAATGTAAAAATGGAAGCTAAGGAAGCAGGAAATTACAAATACCAGCATATCAGCCATCTGAGGACATCAGAATTTTTGCAAGGGGCCTGCAAATCTGCAGTCATACCACATTATTTCCATTTGAAATACAAAATGTACTGTGCAGGTATTGTCTTTCATTTTGTCACTTGTTGTATTATTAATTTTCTTTTTTTACTTCCTGAATATTTGGTCATCATATATTTTTTCAATGAATGGTTAGTCAAAATCCAACTACAATTATTGGGGATATCTGAAAACTAAACTATAAAACAGTAAGAACTACTATCAAGGACAAACAATCACTTTCAGATAAGTGCCTTAATAATAAGTCTGAGTTGACAGGATTTGATTTAAGCCTTGAAAGAGGGTGAAGGAGAAGAGGATTTTGTGCAATTAGATAAGCATGTAAATAAAGGTATGGGAGTGGGAAGCATAAGACAAAGTCAGGGGCAGGGTTACCTATTGTTTTCTTAACCCCTCAGCTAGGCCCTGGCAGGCAGACTTGCCTTCCCAAGCCGAAGTTAGGCTCTGCCTATGGAAAAGGCAGAGGCTAGAGATAGAAGTCCACAACAATATTTCTCCAACAGAAAATTTCCCTGAAGTTCAACCTGAGTACTCACAGGTACTGTGGGGAATAGTTTTCACATAAAACTTGCTTGTTTCTGAATCTTTCGGTCAGATATAGTCCAATGAACGCATTGAATATGAATAAATGGGTCTCAATCTCTTGTAGTTTCACAATGATTCTATGAGACCTGGGCAGTAGATGTTCAAAGGCAAAAAGTACCGTGATGAAATGGTTTAAATGTACATAATGTGTTGTAATTACCAAGTAATGAGATTCGATCCAAATTTTTCCAGGACTGAAATCTTACTGATCCAATGTAACTTGTAATCATGAGCCGTCTGCCAGGACTTTCAAAACGTTTTTGCTGAACACTGATTATTAATTATAATTTCATTGCAACAGGTATTAAATTCTAAGTTAATTGGAATATAGGTAGAAAAAGAAAAAAAAATGAGATGAGAACACAAGGGCCACTTTTTTTTTTTTTTTTTTTTTTTGAGGGCAGTTGCACTGGCCCTCATATGTGGGACCCGAACCGGGGCTGCTGGCTTCCCAAGCCAGTGCTTAACCACCGCACCACTCGGCCGGCCCCCAAGGGCAATTTTTTACAATTAGTTAATTACTGCTTGTTAGCTGAATATCCAAAAGACAATGGAGTATTAATAGAAAACATAAACTTGCCTGGCTGCGTTGTTGTAATACCAGTAGCCATGTATATAACAAGTTTCTTTTTTTAAAATAACTATTTGAAAAACAGTTTTGCAAAGTAACTTGGCGTAGAAACTAACTCTACATAAAATGACAGAAGAAACCTATTCATCTTTGCTCCCACTATGTTGATTTTATTAAACTGACTAGTTGTTTAGCTATTGGCTATTATGGCAGAACTAGAGCCTGCAGCCATATCTAAAGGCTTTCAAAAAAAATCAATCCTACGCCAGTCAAATTCTATGCAAGTCACACATCTGTGAGCTGCATTTGGTCTTCTGGGACCACCAATTTGCCACCCGTATCAGCGTGATGTATTCAACATCTGTCCTCCCCACAAAGTGAACTTGAATACCTTTTGCAGCATTGACATCTCACCAGGATCTTAAACATCAGCCTTTGCATAATCACGAACAACTTACAAATGTAAGGCCAAGAGCTTATGAAATCCTCCCCATTATCTGGCTGTATGTCAGGCCTGTTTTAAATAATGAAACTCCAGCTTCTGTTGGACTCATTAGCATCATCCATGCACCATCCTCAACACCAACTGGCAAGGCAGCATCGCCCATAACAAGTTCCTGGAATGTGGCCAGTCCCCAGGCAGCCAAGCTCAGTTGGCTGCATCCCAGCTCTGCAGGGTGTCTGAACATGTTGACATAAAGGACAGCAGCAGGGTAACTGAACACTCTGAATAATGAGCTGGAGAAAGGTGACCACAGGCTTAAAAAAAAAAACCCTACAAAGATTAGCTAAAGAACAACTTTAAGCTACAACTGCTTATATGTCAGCAGTTGCAAAGTAACTGCAATAGACATATTTTTCATTGCAGCACCATAATAAGGAAGGGCTCCGTGGAGCCCAGTTATAGGCAGCCTGGTAAGAGCGGATAAGAGGCTGTGCTCATTTCCATATGCCAGGTTTCACCTGGAGTGCCCATACATCTTGATAGATCACAGATGTTTGCTCCCATCCAGATCTCGTTATTTTATTCTACAGAAGAATAACTCCCTTTACTCACCCAGGAGTTACGAAGTGATAAATTAATTGGATGTCATACCACCGAAATCAGCTAGCTTATACATATCACAGAAAAACAGAAACATTTGCTGAAAACCTATGAAGTGAACCAGAAAATTCCAATCATCCCTTCTGTATGACCTGCCGTGCTGTGCACCTCCAACATGAATTACCGATCTAATAATTTGTCAGTATATAACTTAAATTATTAATATGTACATATGGTAAACTATAGTTTCACACAAAACTCTCACCACTGCTGATTAAATTATGGCTAGTTATGCAAGAACTGTAAAGAGCATAATGACTTTAATATTGTTAAAAGGGAAGTTGTTAGGCAGAGGCTGGATGACCATCTGTCAGGTAACGATCCCTGCACTGGATGAGGACAGGGTTGGTGGAAAATGGACTTGGTGACCTTTCCAGGCCCTTTCATCAACTACTACATGTGCAGCACAGTCACTGAAACACAGGTACAGAATTTTCAAGAAATACAAAAGGGTGCGTAAATAGCCCAGAAATGAATACACCACACTTAATTTTGAATTTATCTCAGGCAAACAATTTACTGAGCCTCATATTGCAAAATGTTGTTTTGCATACATAACAGCTGATAGTCTCCAGAAGTTGACATTTTCAGATATCAGGACATACAAATCATATTTTGCTAAAAGAACCATAAATTCACCATTGCCCACATGAACGATGACATAGCAGTTGTGTATATAAAGTAAAAGAGATGGTGAGGTTTCATGAAGATCATGCAATGATAATTAGTGCTACCCTAAGCAACTTACATCTATGATATATGCTACTCCTCACAACAACCCTGTTATGGAAGTTCTGTGGCAAAGAGGAATTGAGCAACTCGCTCAAGGTCAGTCAGCTAATAAATAACAGGGCAGAGGCCGATCCTGCCCTGAAGGCTTTTTGATCTGGGGCCCCTTACCTAACACTAAGCACCCAAGCTTCCATTTCCCTTCCTTGTTCCCTTACTTGGCAGTAACATTGAAACTTCTGTTGCTGGAGTTTATGCTGGTGAATGTGGGAGGAGTTGTCTGAAGCCTGCCTGGTAGACTAAGGAAAACTAATTTGAGTTTTAAAATGTGAATTGAACAAAGTTGGCAGTGCTCTGCAAAAAGAGGTGCATGCATGCTGCTACTATTGTAAATGAGTTCAATATTTCTGAAAGCTATTTGATAACTTGGAATGAGGGCTATAAAACTTTTCTTGCCCTTTGACTCGGTAATTTCAGTCTTTGGAATATACCCCAAGGAAAGAACACAAAAGAAAAAGGTAATTTGTTTAAGATGCTCATGCAGGGGCTATTTGTATTACTGAAAAACTGGAAACAACCCAAATTTCCAGTCATAGGACAGGACTAAGCAAACTAGACTATTTAGAAAAAGAAAAAGAAGAAAACTTTATGACTCCTAAAAGAACGGCAATGTAGACTACATTCACATGTGGACATAGATGTAAGAAGTAACGTTACATTAAAAAGTAGAATACAAATTAGTAGAAGCATAATCTTGTATAACCAAGTAAAACAGTATGTACAAGAGAAGTCTGAATTTATAAAGAAGTATATCCCTCATTTCATTCCTGAAACTCCAACAGAGGAACTGGCATATAGACTGTGCTTAATAAAAATTTGTAGACTTAAATAATATAGAGATAATTTTTTTTAACGGAGACCTGACTATATCTCTCACATGTATTAATAAGCTGTCAGTAAAAGCTAACCTTTTATGAGGACTTACTATTTGCTAGGAACTCTTCCAAGTTCTTTCCCTGTATTCTCTCATTTAATCCCCCTAGAGCCTTATGACATAAGTATTATTATCACCTCTCTTCTAAGAGGAGGAAATTGGAGGAAAGAGAAGCTAAGTAACTTGACCAAGTTTACACATGCTGTACAGAGATGGAATTTCAACCCAGGGAGACTCACTATATGGCCTGTATGTAGCCATTATGTCACAATGTCTTCCCATATTTGAAAGAAGTATCTAGACCCTATTCTTTCCCGTTAATCATTTCTAGATATTGTGCTTTTCTTCTTCACCACTTCTGTTTGGTTTACAACATACAGAATCCTTGCAGGAAGGAACAATAACCAAATACTAAAGTTGAGATAAAATACTCTCCATTCACTGTCACCTGCATGAATACGATCTACCTGCCCTAACTGGTAAAGCTTCTTCCAAGAAGTGAGTCTAGAGTAGGATTTTTAAATCAGGAGAGAGGATTGGAAAGGTTGGAAAATAAAATGCTACTGTGGGGCCATGGGATAATTGCAAAGGAGAAAAATATAACATTTTGAGCAAGGAAATGCTCAAATGAGGTGGAATCTAAGAAATAAGTTGCCTAGGGATAAATAACAAAAATAGAAGAACATTTTAAAACTCTTTGGGAAAATGATAGTTTAAAAATAAACATCTACATTTTACACTTGCTTTGCTTAGTTTCTTATATTTTGCAAGTATTTGTTATTTATGATCTTATTTAATTCTCCTGCTGTAGAATGGTGGCTCGTATAGTTAACAGACAAGAAAACTGAGTCAGAGATTAAGTGGCTCACCCAAAATAGGCTGCTTGTCCTTAGCCAACAAGGAACTGGGTTCCAGCCCTTGTTCGCAGTGAAGCTAAATACTGATGCTGTTCAAGACAGGTACAAAGCCCCATGCAAACCATCCCTGAAACTCATTCAGAGCCCATGAAGCCATAGATCCTAAGTCAAGCTACTGAGAAAAGTCCAGAAAAGAAATCTGACAAAAATGGAATCAGAGATTAGAATTAAATATATAATGGAATCCTATTAAATGAAAGAGGCAGAGTGAAGGCAGAACTATCTGTGTATAAGCTAAATGTCTGGGAGATGTCATGGGCAGGTAGTTGTTATATTTGGAAAGACTCAAAACTGAAATCCTCCTGCCTAAATCCTTATAAGAGGCACATTGTTATAGGACTCTCATCTTTGGTACAAAGTGCACAAGATAAAATGTTGGCTTTATCTCTACATTCCATGGAAACGTTTGCATAGTGAATGAGGTGGCCTACATTTTATGCGTTTCTAAACTCCTCACCTTCTTACCTGACTGTCTTATGAAGGCCTGTGCCCTCTTCAGAGGTCAGATCAAATACCACCTCTCCCAAAAAGCCTCTACAGATTCTTCCATTGAGACTAACCCTCGCTTCCCTAGGCACCCATCATGGCCAGGATGTCTTGCTGCCGACCTTACTTTCTGCCTTGTGCAGCTCCAGGGTGACGTAACATGTTTGGGATTTATATTTGTGATCCTGATGACCCCAACATACGTGCCTCATACATTGTCATTGTTTATTGAATTGGTAAGAAATTGTCTGAGGTCCTATCATGCTCTAAGAGTTGATAAACGTTTTCTGGGATTTGAGCTGTTTAAATTCGATTATAGAAACAACCTCAATACAGGACTTCTTCACTTGAAAATCTTGTTTCCTTATCATCATATTTTATGTTGGCCTTTTGTACCACATATTTGCACTAATTTTACTAATTTAATGCGTGAAATTAGTAATTAGCACTGGCAAATAGCACCCTCACATCCAGAAGGTAAAATTAGAAAGTGCCTTTTTTAATCAAATAGGATTACGGCAGTCATCAAATTTAAACAAACTAACTTGAAATTTGCTTTTATCACAAATCTTATAAATATTCCACCAAATTGTATTTACTAGGAACGTAAAAGCTTCAAAGGCAGAACTTCAACTCCCTGATGAGTCTCTCTTTTAATATGAACTGGTGAATAAACTACTAGTGAAAGAACGTAACATTTCAGAGCAAAAAGTACATCACTTCTACCAACGTCAACTACTCCTCAGGGATAAAAACAATGTTTTGTTTATTAGCCATTTGGAACAATAATGAAATAACTTTCACGTTATTGAGATTTTTACATAAGAACTGAGAGAACAATTCTTTGTCGCAGTTATGAAAATACAAGCTAAAGTGCTGAATTTCTGAAAGGCAGTAATCTTCCCATCTCCCCTGTTTTCTCCTTGGGCCATGTGTGGTGGTGGTGTGATCCTCAGTTAAAAAGCTTATTATAAGGAAGATAAAGACCAGGGAATAATAAGAATACTACTGAGGTTTGTAATGAAAAGCAAGCTAAGGAAAAGGTATAATTATTACTTTCAATTATACCATATTCTATGAAATATCAAAAACTCCCATCACATTTTGTATAACATGAGAATAAACTCTTTGATTCATGAATGGGCTAATCCAACAGCTATTCACATAATTCCTGTCCTTTTCAGGGAGAATAGCAATCAATGATCAAGAAGAAGAGTACAAGTCACAAAAGGCATGAAATCTTACTTTTTCATCATCTTCAGTAAATGGCGCACCTTCAGGAATCTTATTTATAGCTTGGGCCACACCAATAATCTCTCCATCGCTGCTTCGGATAGGCATGCACAATAGTGATTTTGTCTTGTATCCAGTTAACTTGTCAATTTCATCATTGAATCTTCGATCCTAAAAATAAGGCAGAGAGGGCATTAACTGTGTATGCATTGTCAGGGAGAAGGAGAGAGAAGTGTATTTCTGTGTAAGATACTTTATTCCTGGGAAATTTATCACATGGATTTTTAATGAAAATAACAGATTTGATTTCATGTTGAATTCATTAAAGGAACATACATGAAAATAAATCAGCACCATGGTTGTTAGCTATGGTAAATGAAGAGAGAAACTTTAAACCTAACTATAATGACATAGTAAAATTGAGAAAGGGGCAAGTGTTTTTATTGGGGCTCTATGCTATGCTATTAACACATCAAAATATTTTATCCCATATAGACAACTGGTTATGATGTATCATATAAAAATGTATAATAAATATATTATTAAGCACTATGAAAAAAATATGCAGAAAAGCACTCCTTTACTTCTGATTGAATGATCCTGTAAAAAAACAACAACAAGAACTTATGAGCCCATAGTGATACTTTTAAAATACTCAACAACAACAGCAACCACAACAACAAAAGTGGGGTGAGTAGAGAACAGATAAAAGGCTAATTTATAGAATATAATCTAAAAATGTAGAAGGAATGATAAAAGTATATAATATCTATTTTGGAAGTACCAATATAATAGTGGATACAAGCAAGGATCATTAATAGATGCTAATACCATTTGGTGAAAGCTTGTCGTTAAACAGGATATTCACATAGTTGCAAAATAACACTCCAAATATCCCTCATTAAATTCAAAGAGAAAAGATGTCTTTATCATGAAGAGATCTGGTGGACACGATCTTAAACAAGTAATCAAACCAGCATCATCATTGATGAGATAAAATATCACGAGCTTCCTACTATGCTGTAATGAAAGGATACATCACCAAGAAAATTAAGAAAAGAAAATTAAGAAAAATAAAAATTGTTGCTCATTCTCTCAGAAACCTGGCCTAAACTCCTCAAAAATGTCACTATTATGATAGACACACATATAAAAAAATTAATAAAAATAAAATAAAGTCATGGGAGCTGTGCTGTTTTAAAGAAGACTTAAAAGGCTTGAGATCTAAATAAAATGTGTGATCCTTCACTGGAAATTTTTGCACAATTTTTTGAGGGGACAAGTAGAGAAAGCTGAATATGAACTTTATGGGGTAATATCAATATATCAACATAAACATTCTTGAGTGTGATAGTGCCATTGCAATTATGTAAGAGAATGTTCCTATTTTTAGAACATACATGCTAGAGTATTTTGAGGTAAAATATCATCATACCTTTAACTTACTTTCAAATGGTAAGAAAGAGAGGAAGGGAAGGGGAGGGAAAGGAAAAGGAGAGTGAGCGTGAGATTGAAAGTGAATGACTGAGGAAAGACTGTCTCCTAAAGGCAATGGATTAAAAATGTTCCAAGGAATACGATAAACTGGATTCAAGCTCATTGCTTCAAGCCAGGGGCTGAAGTAAGGATTCTCCCAATGCCCTAGATATCCCCTTGTTAAAAGAGGCTTAAAAACCAAAACAAAGCACTATTGTATGCCACCATTTAGAGCCATGAATTTTATCTAAGGGCCTAAGGTGGCTGGCTGTGGACAAGCCTCAAGACCAAACGCTGCTGGCCTTCTGACGAGGTTTGTGGTATCCCCAATATCACAAGGTCAGGAGAAAAAACTGAAAACCATTTGAATGTTGGTCAATAGAAAAATAAACAAATTATGATCTCTTGTTTTGATAGTATACTACACAATACAAATGAATAAACTAAAGCTACTATAACCTGAACAAGTATCAAAACTTGTTAAGTGAAACAAATAAGCTACAATCTGACACCCTCTATATAATGCGACCAACATTTAAAAACAATGAGCAATGTTATATATGGATTCAAATATTATAGCAAAAGAATAACATATACATGGGAATAATGAATTATAAACTTATGTAAGTGGTCACCTTACCATTTAGGGGAGGCAAGAAGGAAACGGCATCAAGGAGAGGTAAAGAGGAGGCTTGAACTCTAACTACAAAGTTTTCTTCTTTAGAAAAAAAAACAAACAATAAACTGTTTAAAAGTTTTATAAAACAAATATAATATTAAGATTTTATAAATTTTGATGACCTATTGTCTAAATGTTTGAAACATTTTATAATAAAAATCTTTATGGAATAAAAAAATGGAAGATGATACAGAATTGGAATAGGGGACTCCAGTTAGGACATTTCAGTGGTCCAGGTAAGGTGAGAGCATGGCCTGGGTTAAGAGAAAGGCAATGGATGTAAGAAGTAGGTGGGTATGTTGGAAGTTGAGTCTACAGTACTTCCTGACAGATGGCTGGTTGGGGATAGGGGACTAGAGTAACAGGAATGAATCTCAAGCTTTAATTTGAGAAACTGTAGAGATGGACGTGCTATTTACTGGAATGGGGAGGTTGAGTTCAAGGTCAGAGTCTACATACAAAGAAAGTCAAGAAAGTTGATAAATCAGTTTGTTAAACAAGGTGTGTTGCATCTTGTGACCTGAATCAGTGGTTCTCTTACCCTGTCTGCAAGTGAGAATTAACTGAGAAGTTTTCAAAATGCTAGTACCTGGGCTCCACCCCATGCCAAACTAAATCAATCTATGTTAGGCATTGGTATTTTTTAAATGCTCATAGGTCACTGTCATATGAGAATAATTTTCCTAAATTATAAATAGCTTAGTCACTAGTGAGATCAATAAAATTCATTGATAAGGAAAGCCTTAAATTGGGAAAGAACGAGGAGAGTGGTATAAATCCTGGTGGTCACGTATCAGTGAGTGGACCATATTAGACTGGACTTGATAATCCAGTAGGCCTGGCCTGTTTGCTCTTACCTTTGTGATAGTCTGCATCTCTAGAAAAGGGACTAATCCACCAAAGTTCAATTCTGAGTAGACCAACCACCAAGACAGTGGGAGTATTCTTTGCCAAAATATCCAAAGCCACATGAAAACAATAAAACAATTCAGCATGACTACGGAGCCCAAAAATGTTGTAAACATCTTTCGCCTTCCCACCATCCCTCCAACTCTCTACACCCACCTGATGAGCTTGTAACTCAAGGAGAAAAAATAATTATGTTGATATATGTGGTAAGTGTTAATCTTCCAATTTAAAAATTGCGAAGATTTATTTTATTAAGTCTTAGTGTTTTTTTAAAATTTTTATTTTAAATAATGCTTCTTAAAACATGCTTTGTCCATGGCTTCATTACACTACTTATTGGATAATTCTCATAAATTAACTCAAAGTTTGATATAATCCATCTAAGGAGAGGTCAGAAGAGCTGATACAATTGCACGCATTCCTACTGTGTATTAATCTCTAGATTAATATTCCCAATTTTAAAAAAATGAAGAAAGCTGAGCCCGAAGTAGAGGTATAAATTAATTGTAGGAGATGAAGAAAACTAGGGAAATAATTAGATGAAGGGACATATTAATCTGATGTTACAGAGGGAATGGAAGTTTAAAAACAGAAGATAGCAAAAAATAGATTTTGCTAGCCAAGCAATGAACACAAATGAGTGTAATAGTGGGGAAACTCAAGGCATTGTGGAACACACAGCCAGGGGCCACATCTGGTCTAAGGTCAGAAAAAAAATCTCCCCAAGATAGTTAAATGTTTAAGCTTATATCCAAAGGATCAGTGTCCGAGGAAGAGGGAACAATATCCAAAACTAGCAATAGATAGCTGGTGAATTTAAGAAGATGAAGATGGCTCTCAAGGGAACTTAGAGAAGTGACAGAAAAGACCAGCTGGATGCTGATGAAGGGCACCCAGTGACCAGGTTTAGAATTGCAAATTCATTATAGAGAAAGGGGGTGGGGTGTTCACCAGAGGGTTTTAAGAAGGTGAGTGGTAGTAATATGACTGATTCTTCATTTTAGAAAACCACTCTGGCTTATGTGTAAAGATTGGGTTGGAAGCAAAAGACCCAGGTGAGAGGTAAACTATCTCTGGACTGGGATGGTGGTTCGTGGTGGTAGGGGTAATGGAAAATGGGCTGAGTTAAAAGATACTTAGGAGGCAGAATCAATAGGACTTGCTGATTAATTTGATGAAAGATTTTGAAAAGTTAGAGCTGTAGAAAATGACTCCATATTATTTGGTGCAGGTACTTGGATGAGTGGTGGAGTGATCACTGAGTGAGGTGCATAGGGAGGGACAGATTCTGACGGGAATATAAGTTCCATGTGGGTGTTTTGAGGTTTAGTTGACTGTGGGCCATCCACATGGTGGTACTGCCCCCAAAGTAGCTTGAAATATATAAAGAAATATTACACACACACACACACACACACACACACACACACAGAGGTCTGACAGTTAAGTTCGTGAACTCATCCTAGAAAAAGTGCTACATATCTAACTGCTGAATATCACTATGGTCACCTTTGAAGTACTCCCCTTGGGAAACTATGCACTGACACTAGTGCCTAGTCCACCCTTCAAAGCAATTTTGGAACTCTTTTTCTGTTTTGGCCATCAGAGCTGTCGTCATATTACCCTTGATGTCCTGAATGTCATTAAAATATCTTCCTTTCAATATTTCCTTTATCTTTAGGTAAAGAAAAAAGTCACTGGAGGCCAGATCAGGTGAGTAGGGAGGGAGTTCCAATACAGCTATTTGTTACCTGGCTAAATACTCCCTTACAGATGGTACTGTGTGAACTGGTGCATTGTCGTGATGCAAGAGCCATGAATTGTTGGTGAAAAGTTCAGGCCATTTTCGTCTAACTTTTTCACACAGCCTTTTCAGCACTTCTAAATAGTAAACTTGGTTAACTGTCCAGTTGGTACAAATTCATAATGAATAATCCCTCTGATATCAAAAAAGTTTAGCAACATTATTGCAACAAGTTCGTGAACTACATTGTCAGACCGTGTGTGTGTGTGTGTGTGTGTGTGTGTGTGTGTGTGTGTTTGTGTGTGTGTGTGTGTGTGTGTTTTAAGGAAAAGAACTTGTAATGCAAAGTAGAGACGGTTTTGGTAAGGATAAGGGATTCTACTCAATAACTTTCAACCTGAGGTCTTCAGGAGTTTACCACGCTCACCAGCAATGCTTTATAGAAGGCCAGGTAAGGAGGAAACAGGAACAATTAAAAGGTAGAAAAATTGAGCGAATTTTTTGCTGAAAATAGAAACTTGAATAGGAAACTGTTAACAAATGCCTCTAGATTTATAATGAAATAGCACATGGAGAATGATGTCCAATTTTTATTCATCTCCCTTAAGACAAAAGAACAAGAAATGATCTACAACAGGAGAGATTTCTAATAAAGTAAGAGCTTCTTTAATAAGGTTGTTAAAATCTGAAACGAGTTTCTTATGATTGTGGTAGACTCCTCATGCTTCGAGAGTTTTTATGTCATAATATTTTCCTATCTCAGATATTTTAAGTATAAATGCTCTTGAGAAGTGAAGGAATCTTTCAGTACCTTTTGCGCAGACCTATTTTTTGCATGAGACACTAGCTATGATGTTTAATATTTAAAAAGACAAAGTCGTAAGACCAAGAGCAATTTTTACTTTTCAGCAATGCAACTTTGCCTGCTGCATAGAGAACAGTAATTGCATACATTTCCAACTCAGGATTTTGCACTTGTAGCCTCTTCCGCAAGTTCCTGGGTTGAATATGATGCCACAGAGCACATCCAGAAAATGGGTCCCACCCGCAAGGTTCATTAAGTTTGTAGAAAGAACCAATTTCTGCAGTCTCAGCTTTCAGGTCCTGAGAACAGTGCTATGTTTACTGCACTCGACAATCCCAGCCAACTTCAAAGAGACATATTTTAGAAGCACAAAGAAGCCTCAAAGCAAAAGGGAATCTAACCTTTCTTCTTTCCACTTTCTCAGAGAAGCCTCCCTAAGACAGGAGACAGAGCCACAGATCTTATCCAGGACTCAAATTCATAGCAAGGATGCATTACATAAGTTCTCTTTTATCCCTTATGTATTTTTATATATATATAAGTATGAAATGCTTCAAGAATTTGTGTCATCCTTGTGCTGGGGCCATGCTAATCTCTGAATCGTTCCAATTTTAGTATATATGTTGCCAAAGCTAGTACTATCTCCTCTGCATTTAAGGTTTCTCTTCCCAACATTTTATAATAGCAAAATTTTCCAGTACTCACGGTTAAGCCAAGAATTAGTCTTGAGCACCATTTTACCTATAAGAGTGATTTTTTTTTTAATTTTCCAAGATTTTTTTTTTTTAAAGATTTTATTGGGAAATTGGGGGAGGGGAACAGTGTTGGGGAATCGGAGAAGGAGAACAGACAAGTTGCTGTCCTTTTGTTCTTCAGTCTAGTTGTAGAGGACGTCGCTTCACTGGCCCATGTTGGTATTATGATCATTGCATTCTTCCGAGGTGAGGCAGTCGCTTGCCAGCCATTGGACGGCAGCTCACGGCAGCTCACGAAAGTGCAGGTCAGCTGCCGGCCAGGGCCACAGCAGCCCACACTGTTGCCGGCGACTCACGCAGCGCAGCTCCAGATCGAGCTGTTGTTCACCATCTCAGCTGTAGCGGGTGTAGCGTCACTGGCCCTCATGTGGGATCTGAACAAGGGTCCTGCAGCTCGGAGCTGGAGTCCCAAGCCAACTCTTAACCAATGCGCTACTCAGCTGGCCCAAGAGTGATTGTTTTAACCACAATCTCAACTCTATCTTGAGTACTTCATAGCTGAGATGATTAAGCTCTTCATGTCTGAGAATGTCCACATGATAGTAATTATGTTTTTAGACCATACAGACAAGGAAACATGCAAATGCAAAAAGCCCCTATTAATTCCCTGAAATGCTAAATGAATTTTTGTCTGAGCTATTGTGTCCATAAGTTATAGAGGAAAGGTGATACAAGATGTGTGTATATGCAGTACTTCTTTCCTCTACAGACATTGTTAGTTATTCACGGTTATAAACAGTGGTTGGCAACCCTTGCTAACACTGGAATCATTTAGGAAGCTTCAGGTAACTACTGATACCCTAGCCCAGGGATCGGCAAACTTGTGAGAAGAAAGAGCCGCCAGGGGTCAGCAAACTGTGGCTCATGAGCCACATGTGGCTCTTTGGGTACATACATGTGGCTCTGAAGTAAAAATTGAAAATGAAAATAAAACTATAAAAATATAATTTCTAATATTATTTTAAATTTTCCTTATTTGTAAAAATATATTTATGGCTCTCAAATAATTTTTAAATTGTTGTGGGGGACAGGATTGGCTCTTCCAGGGGTCAGCAAACTTTTGAGACAAAATGTACCCAAAGAGCTGCATGTGGCTCATGAGCCACAGTTTGCTGATCCCCGCCCTGGCCAATTAAATCATAATTGGTAGAAGGAGGGGTTGTGTGGAGATCTGACATCTGGTTGTTGGTCAGAGTTAAGAACCACTGAATTAGAGAACACTTAATAAATCCAAGGCCTCTAGGGGCTTGAGGGAAACAGATTTTAAACCACTGCTTTAGAGCTTTAATCACAAGTTTGTTTGTTGGCTTTCGTTTTGTTTTGTTTCCCCTCCACTTTCACTGAAGCCTTAATGTACTGGGCCTGCATACCTCCCCCAGCACCCTACTAGCCACCTCCGCCCCCTGCAAAGGAAGATTTGGAGACCAAATTCAGTCCCACAATTCATCTACATCCTCTTTCAAATACCTTATGGAGTTGCAATATTGAGAAGCTAATGGAAATATAAAATGTAAAATGAATAAACCACTGAAATTTGAACTGAGAGATTGCCAAACTGAAGCTTAAAAGAAAATTGCTTTCATTGGTACATCAATTAGTAACACCCATTTAGTTCCAATTCATGAAAGCATCTCCTTACATTTATGATTTATCATAAACATCACTTATTTTCCAGAAAATGCTTGGAAGGCTAAGCTCTTAAATTTTTTTTTTTTTTTTTTTTTGTGTACACATTTAGTTTTATTGTAACAAAGCAACTTGTACACTTTTAACGTTTAAAACTGAGCATCATCTTTCCTTTCCAGTGAAACAAAATTTAAAAATAAAGAGGAACAAAATTACAATAGAGGATGTCAATTCCGAATAAGATCCTACAGCTTCTGCTGATTCTCCCATCGAGTGGCAGGGCTCAAGTCATCATTAGGAGAAAATTTCATTTTAAAAGTGTCATCTTAAACTGCAAGGATGTCCGTTAAACATCACGATTAAACATGCCAAAGGAGAAGCCATGTTGTCAAAATGCCCACTTAACCCACCCAAACATCTCAAACCCACCCTTTGCTGACCTTCTATAACCCCATTTTTTTTGTTTTTGTTTTTTCTTTTTTTTAAACAAGAGAAAGTAGACAGATACATGTTGGTAAATGCTAACTGTCCATATTCACATAGAGACACAGTGTAATCTCTGAGCCCAATATACAGAGAAAGGAGGAAAAAAGCTAGAATTCTATGCACTACTACACAGGGGCCTAGCACCCTCCAGCTTCCAGCAGAGCTAAGGGAGCAGAAGGTTTTTCTTTTTTCCCACAGAGCACGGTGGTGTTGATTCCATAAAATTTTTGTTGAGACAGGAAGGGATAAAAATGAATTTGGAACAGAAAGGGGCAGAGATTCTTTTCCCACCATTTGCTGCTGAAGTTATTTCCCCCAAATAAGGTGAGAACCATGGTGTAAAGGAGAGAAAAGAGACCTCAAAAACAGGGCGACTGAGCACAAGAGGAAAAAAAAAAAGACTGCAACTTGCTCCCAGGGACTGGAGAAAATTAAAAAAGGTTGGAATCCATCAATGTTCCATTAGTCATCTCCTTCATCTTCCTCTCCTTCCTCCCCCTCATCATCATCTTCATCTTCTTCACCTTCATCCTCATCCCCTTCTTCATCAATATCTTCCAACCCTTCTTCTTCTTCATCATCATCATCATCTTCTTCTCCTTCCCCTTCTTCATCATCCATGTCAGGAACCAGGTAGTACTGTAGTGGATTTGGCCAAATATCATCTTTGATGACTTCTCCTAACTCATCTGCACCTGCATCAGAATGGTCAGTAAACCAGGTAAAGAAGCTCTCTGGTTCCTCATGCTGTCTCTTCCTTAAGCTCTTAAAATTTTTGATTAGCCTTCAATGATTTGAAATGTACCATTCTGTTTTTCTCCATTCAAAGAAGGACAACTAATTGTTCTGAATTGATGGAAGGCTTGAGATTACATTGCATAAAAACAAAGACATGACATACAGTAAATAGATAGCTAAGGCTTTGGGCCTCTTAATTTAATACTTGCTGATGAAAAGTGCAAAATTATTATTGTCATTCTTAATATGTATTTGCAGAATGTCATTGCTCTAGATTAAACCAAAACCTTGTCTCTCTGAATTCTTTCAGAAAATACTTGTAGAGTTTTTCATAGCAAAAAATATTACAAAAAAAAATATGTTTTTGAAACTTCACTCTTTTATGGACCTGAAGTATGGTAGGCGGTGGGGCAGTTTGTTAACGTACGGGTCAGCTCTAGCTGGCAAATGTTTAATGGGCACACATTCATTTAAGTCTTCCAAACTGAATTAGTGGTTAACAAACACCAAAGAAGAATTTAATATGAGATTTCAAAACAGCAGTTGTTATTAACAAGTTGCTTGGGTGATTATTCATCCTTGTGTTGCTAAAGTAAACTTGGTTTGCTGAACTTATTTGTTCTTCTTTTCTTAATTGACACTTTTCTTTGGTTCTGTCTTATGGTTGGTATCATCATTATTATTATTTATCCTTCTGAGGATAAATACAAATACATCTCAAGGCAAAAGACACAGGAAAATGGAAGAACCACAGCACAGTTGAAACCAAAGTTGCAGGTGAGGTGGTATGAAAAAAAATGATGAATTCTTAAACTTCTTTAATAGATAACACATTTCTATTAAAGATATATAGTAAGAGTGCAGATACATTGCCAGTAGAGTTAAAATGCAACTCCATGTTCTAAAAGCTTTACTGTGTGAAGTTAAAATGTCTGAGAAAAGACCAGTACATGAAGAGAGAGCCACGGGAAGAGTCAACGAGCCAGAGGTACCTTTCTTCCATCACAGTGGGGTCATCTAAGAGCTGCAATCAATCAGGAAGGCAAATATGGACAAGGGATGGTCAGCATGGAGTTGTGGTTCAGATGCCAAACAGGAACCAGGGAATACAGAGAAAGCCAAGGTCAAGACAATAATGTATAGAAAGTCAGGTCTGGGTCAGAAGTATGGATGTAACAGTGACACTCTAAACTAGAGACTTGAACTCATGCATTTGCTAAAACCTAACATGGACTTGCCAAAGGGAAGGAGGGTTGGGGAGCTGAGTGACAAAGGTGAAGGGATTAAGAAATACAAATTGGTAGTTACAAAATAGTCAGGGGGATGTAAAGTACAGCATAGGGAATATAGCCAGCAATGTTGCAACAACTATGTATAGTGCCAGGTGGGTACTAGACTAATCAGGGGATCACTCATAAATTATATAAATGTCTAACCACTATGCTGTACACCTGAAACTAATATAAAATAATATTGAATATTAACTGTAACTGAAAAAAAAAATCTAAAAAATACCTAATAAAGTCCACCCCCTAACAGAAAGCCTTTTGTACTGTTCCCACTGTGGCCAATTGTGACAACCTGAAAAGTGGCCCCCAAATGTAACTAATCTGTAGGTAGCTATATCAATCAGGTTCTGACCTTTCCCACATTGTGGCAAATGTCTAGAAATCATTATTGCTAGTTTCATTGTGTATATATTAAATCTTAATTACATATTTTATTTAGGTTTTATGGTTATATGTGGAAGTTACTATTTCTCTTTGACAAAAGCTTAATGTTAAAAAATAACTTTAAAGTTTTCTTTAAAGGGTTCTAAAAGTTCTGAAACACTTGAGAGCACATTTTAAAATGCAATGTGTTTTTTAAAATATTTCAAATGATTTTTGCATGTGACAACATGATGTTAAAAATGGATGGCTACCTGATATTTAAATAGACCTCAAAGCTACAATAATTAAAACAGTAGGATACTATTCTAAAAACAGAAAAATTGATGAAAGAGAACAGAAAGCTACATATATGTATATGTATTTTTGTGGATGTGAATAAATGTATTTAGTTAATCATAAGAATAGCATTTCAAATCAGAAATTATGGATTATTCAATTAATTACATATTTGGAAAAATAAGATTATTATCTCATATTATACATCAAAATTAATTTCAAGCAGAATAAGGAGTTAAATATACTAATCTCTTGATGAATTGCAAAAGTAGAGTAGAACATTTGCTCAAACACTGCCAAGGTGCATTTGTTATTATAACATGAAGTACTAGGAGAAAAAAAGTTTGAATATTAATTATAATAGTCAATATTATAAGAATGCATATATCCCACATAATATCAAGTGAATCCTAAATTTGCACTCAGAAAAGTCAACAGCCTTATGTTCAAATGTTGGCCTTTTTCATCAAACCTTTAGCCAAAGCAGTCAATAAATGTATGATTAATTCCATTTTTGTCATTTGTTCCATTGCAGTTAAGATTCTTATCAGAAGTATAAATGGTCAAAAGTTTTCAGTAGAAGAATGAATAATGACATTATAAACAATAAAATAAATCATTTACTTACTTGAAAATTATATTTAAACATTTTTATTATTTAAAAAGTTAAACATCAAAAATAAAACAATAAAAGAATGGAAGAATTATAACTGAACATTTCTAATCTCATAAGTGGAAAGTCTTTCAACATATAAGACCAAAAGAAAGAAGCATAAAGGAAAAGATTGATAGATTTGACTAATAAGAAATTTTAAATTTCAGTACCTCAAAAATAATACAAACAGAGTTCATTGCAGCTTTATTTACAGTGGACAAGACCTGGAAAAACTGAAGTGTCCTTCAATAGATGATTGGATATAGAAGTTGTGGTATATATACACAATGGAATACTATTCTGCCATCAGAAAAGATGAAATAGTGCCATTTGCAACAACATGAATGGATCTTGAGATTATAATGCTAAGCAAGATAAGTCAGACAGAAAAATTCAAGAACCACAAGATTTCACTGATATGTGGTATATAAAACTGAAAACAACAAAGGAACATGATAAACAAATGAAGAAACAAAAACTCATAGACACAGACAATAGATTAGTGGTTACCAGAGGGTAATGATGAAGGGGAGTGGTAGATGAGGGTAAAAGGGATCAAATAAATGGTAATGGAAGGATAACTGACTCTGGGTGGTAAACACACAATGTGATATATAGATGATGTATTACAGAATTGTACACCTGAAACCTATGTAACTTTACTAACAATTGTCATCCCTATAAACATTAACTTAAAAAATAAATAATACAAACAGCAATAAAAATAAAATAAAATTAGAAACATTTTTAAACACACATGACTAACAAATATTAAATCCTTAACATATAGAATTCTTACAAATCAATGAGAAAAAATGAGCAATTAGGAATAAGAAAAAATTTTGATGGACTATGAATATGTGGCAACTATCAAATTAGAACAACAGGTATAGTTTTTCTTATAAAATTGGCAAATATTTTAAATATGTCAAGGTATCTATCATTATTGAAAGTTTTTGTGAAAAGTCTACTTTTATACATTGCTGGTGAGAATACAAATTAGTACAATATATGTGGAGAACAATTTGACAATAAGTGACAAACACCTTTAAAATTTTCACACTTGTCAATATAGTAATTTCATTTCTAGGAATTTATTATAAGGAAAAATGGAAAAATACCTAAATATTCAAAAGGAAATGGATTATATTATGGTTTATCCCTACTACAACTAAAAAAGTGTTATAGATTATTATTGTCCATGGTATAAGTGATTTTCTTATGACATGAGAAAATGATATGAAGAAAGAAGTTTAGAAAGCATTACTAATTAACATAGTTACCTTGAAGTGATGGCATTATCCAGGACAGCACTATAGCTTCAAAAGTGCCCTTCAAAAAGACAGAAGTCATTATACTATTGGATTGCCAATAAAATAGAGGCAAGATTTATAAAATGACAGCTGTCAAGATGGAGGTGGGTCAATCCTCATAAATAATATAAATACGTGAAAAATAGACAGCACAGCACTCCATAATTTTGACAGGATATAGCAGTAGTCTAAATGGCCCTCTTATTTTTTTGTAAGCATTATCATCCTGACTATAAAACTATTTATCATAAAAATTAAGTCCAATTGAATTGCTACAGTGAATGTCAAAGAAATTTGATATATCTGAAAATCACAGAGAACAAAAAACAAAAAGATTGCCAAGATACTACAGCTGGGCAAGTTTCTGATATGTGAAGTGGATGGATCGTTCTATTTTCTGACTCTAACCTCCATATTTCATTGCTAGACATCACAACATCTTATGTGGCATAGCATATTAAATGCTGCAAAACATCCTGATTTTCCAAAAGGATAATACCAGAAATCAAAAACTAGTATCCTGAACTGATTGATATTGGTTCCTGAAACAAATTCTCAACCAACTACTAAACAAGTAGATGTAAGTTTGGAAGAAAATAATAAGAACCAATCTTCCAGCCATATAAGAGTGTGTTCATCCAATGAAAGCCTAGGCATCATCCATAGGGAAGAGAACTTGGAACCAGCATGTCTCTATTTCCTACCAACCATCTGAGTAGATCCCTGGGGCTGGTTGGTTCCATACACATTCTCTTCCCCATCATAAGCTATTGTGTCCCTAAAGCTTTTCTTTCCTGTCCCTGGGCAAGGCTCTCCATGTCACTGGTGCTTACCCCTGCTTGGTTGCAAATAAGCAGCAGTGCTGAGAGTACTTGCACTCCCTCCAGAAGTTATGTGGCCATGTGCTCCACAAAACAATGGAGGCATGAATCTCCAGCCCTCTACTTTAAGAAGATGAGTGACATATCAAACTGAAGATATAAACATGTGGTTAGGTCTTTCAGAGGATTATTTCCATCAGCAGAAATTATTAGTAAATAGTCTGGATAGACACAGGAGTGGACTCAAGAGCCTGGGTACCTTTTCTTGGATAAAGCACCAAAATGCTTTCTACAAAATGCTTGTAAGTAGGAACCTTCTAGACAGACACACTGGAGAACTGAGTCAGTCTTGTCATCCACCTTGGATAGGATTGGTTAGACCCTCCTGGAACTATCTATGTGCTGCCTTATTCCAGATACTTCCTTGGCTAGCTGACAGAATAGTGCAATGACCTTTTTATGAACCAGATCAAGCCCTTGGCAGAGCCAATCAGCTACACCATTCATCATATTTTTAATGACTGAGTTTTGCTAGATTAGAAAGATTGGACACATCTTATAGAAGCAAGAGAGTCAAGAATCATTCTATAACTGTCAATTCACTTCTGAGATGTTCAATAAAATGAGAAATAAGTTTAACCAACTACAATTCTTCTGCAGTTTAAGATCTGCATAGGATGGAACAACAGAAGCAGAAACCACAACAAACCCTGGGCTGCTTAAATCTATAAGACACCCACATGCTCTTTTAGACTGAGTAATAATAGACTTCCAGCATTTATGGAAACTCCAACTTTAACACTTCATAGTGTTCCAGTTCCAGTGCCTTACTTAAAAAGAAAGATTATCTTATAGGCATCATTGTGTATTGTCTCTCCCACCATAACCCACCCATCAACATGTTCATATACATGTACACTGATATGTCTGTCTATACACTACACCATATTGGTCAAATTGACATTGAACATTTATGAAAATTAGCTACAAGCTAGGTCATCAAGCTAGCCAATTTGAAATCACCATGTCAAGTAGTAGGTATCATGCGAAACATATCATTTAACCCCAATGTTCTTCAATTAGAAACAATAAAAAAAAAAGTAGCTAGAAAAACAAAATATTTGATTATTTAAGATATATTTCTCGACAATCTATTAATCAAAAAAACCAAAATGGAAATTTAGAAAAATACCAGGTTGGTTATATAAATGTTATGTACCAAAACTGCAGGACAATAGTTAAAGAGGTTCTTAAAGGTTTATTTTTAAATGTTTACACTAGAAAAAAAGAAAAACTCAATTTGATAAAGTGATTATCCAACCATAAAGTTAGAAAAAAAGAACAGCAAAATAAACTAAAATGAGAGAAAATAATAAGAGCAGAAGTTAATAAGAAAGAAAATAAACATATGAAAACATAAAGGTCAAAAATAATAAAATACATAAATCTCTAGAGAGAATAATCAAGAGAAAAAGAGAGAGGCATTCGATTTTTTTAAAATCAAGATAAAAAGGGGCAATACTATAGTTACTACAGAGATAAGAAAATGTTATGACAACATTGTGCCTATAAGTTTAAAAACTTAGATGAAATAAACAGATACATACAAGTTAATGAAAAACAATGTTTTTTAAAAATGGAGAACATAAAAAGTCCTATAAGATTTAAAGAAATTGAATCAGTAGTTTAAAATAGTTCCATAAACACACACACACACACACACACACACACACCAGCTGGATTTCTAGGAAATTCTATTATATAACACATTTGAGCATTGGTCAATTCTAATCTTACACACACTATTCCACACAATGTGAAAAAATTCATTTGTGATATAACTTTATTTTCAAAACCAGATAAGGGCATTACAAGAAAAATATAGGCCAATCTGACTTATGAATGAATATAGATGCAAAAACTCTAAGAATACATATTTTTATAAAACAAATCAGACAATGTATATAAAGGATAATTTATTATGACCTGTTGGTATTTCCTAGGAATTACAGATTGTCTTATCATGAGAAGATCAATTAAAGTAATCACTATATTAACAATTTAGGGGGAAAAAATCATATCTTAATAGAGGTAGAAAAAATTGGATAAAATTCTACATCCATTTGTGATTTTAAAAATAACAGGAACAACCTCCTTAGCAAACAGGAAATAGAAAGGACTTTCTTAACCCAATAAAGGGCATCTCAAAAAAAAACAAAACCCAGAAATCTCACAATTAACAATGAAACTTTGAAAGTATCCTTTTTATTGGGTTGTTGGAAAAGTCATGATGTATTTTATCTATGTTTTTCAAAGGTCATTTATTTATATAAAGAACAAAGATCAATCAATGATATATTGCCTGTTTTGTTCAATAACATTTGCCATCTTTCAGCAAGCTTCATAATTCCTCATTCATAGAAGGACCTGTCTTTATTTGTGAAAAACTGAACAAGGTGCTGATTTACAGTCTCATCTGAATTGAACGTTATATCACACAAGGAATTTTGAAGAGAGAAAAACAAGTGGAAGTCTGACAGCAAGATCAGGCGAATGTGGTGGGTGTGGCGACACATCCCATCCAAGCTCCGATACTTTTTGATGCATGATCGCACTTGTGTGTGGTCTTGCGTTGTCACGATGGAACACAACTCCTTTACAATTAACAAGCTCTGGACGTTTCTGAATGATGGATTCATTCAAACTGCCCAATTGCTGACAGTACACATTCAAATTGATTGTTTGGTTTCTTGGTAAGAGCTCAAAAAACATGACACCTTTAAAATCCCACCAAACTGAAAGCATAACCTTCCTCTTATGAATGTCTGCTTTTGATGTCATTTGAGGCAAATTATCACATCAGGACCACGACCATTTGCACACCACATTGTTGTAAACAATCCAATTCTCATCACCAGTTATCAGTCGCTTCAAAAAAGGATTGTTTTCCTCACCTTTAATGAGCATACTGCAGATGTTTACATGCGCCATCAAATGAACTTCTTTGAGTTCATGCGGAACCCAAATATGGAGCTTGCTTATGTATCCCAGCTTTTTCAGGTGGTCATGAATGCATAAATAATGGATGTTCAGTGTTTCTGCAATCTCTCGTGTCGTGTAATATGGGTTTGACTCGTTCAATGCCTTTATTTTGTCGTCATCAACCTCGGTGGTTGATGACCAAGGAGCGTCATTGAGATCAAAATCACCAGCACGGGGGCTGGCCGAGTGGCGCAATGATTAAGAGCTGGTTTCGGGATGCCAGCGGCCCTGGTTCGGATCCCACATAGGCGGGCCAGTGACACTGCCCTCTACAGCTAACAACAGCTCCACCTGGAGCTGGGCTGTGCGAGCCCCAGCAATGGTAGGCTGTAGCCCCTGCTGCAGTGGGCTGCCATGGGCTACAATGAGTGGCTGGCAGCCAGTGTGAGTGGCCAGCAGCCAGTGTGAGCTGCCAATAGCCACAGTGAGCGACCATCCAGAGGCTGGCAACGGATCTGCCTCATCCGGGAAGAGCACAATGACGATACCAACATGGGCCAGTGAAGCAACGTCCTCCGCAACTAAAGAACAAAAGGACAGCAACTTGTCTGTTCCCCTTCCCAGATTCCCCAACGCTGTGTCCCTCCCCCAATTCCCCAATAAAATCTTAAAAAAAAAAAAATCACCAGCACGGAATTTCATGAACCATCGTTGGCACTGACGTTAAAGTAGAGCATTGCCACCGTAAATTTTATTCAACTTTTCACAAGTTTGACGCATGTTATTCCCTTTATGAAGTAAAACAGTAAAATATAACAAAAATGCATAGTTTGGTCTTCCATGTTCAATTTGTAAAATCTCCAAAACTCAACTAAATTGCTCTTTTTTTTTTTCAGAATGAAGCTAAAACTGTCAGCTGTCAAACAACAAAGCAATAACGTAGATGGGAATGACTCTAGTACTTTCAAAAATGAACTAGTGCCATCTGTTGCAAACATGCATAACAACTTTTCAAATAACCCAATAAGATTAGGTTCAAAATAAGGTAACCTGTTTTCATCAATCTCATTCTACATTGTACTGGATGTCTTTGCACAGTAAAGCAAGAAAAATAAATAAAAGGTAAAGAATTGGAAAGAAACAAAAACCTTCATTATTTGCAGATGATATTATTGCTTATACAGAAAAATCTCAAAAAAAAAAGCTTGACACATAGGGATTATTTAATAAGTGTTTATTGAGGAAAATAAGCAATAAAACAGTTATGAGGATTAAGTGAAAAAACCTATCTCGACTAGTTAGCATATAGTAGGAACTTAGTAAATACTAATTTCCTTTCTCCTAAAATTTACTTTTAGGTATCTATGTCATGTGGGAAAAGGAGTTTTAAAAGTAAATATTTAAATTAATAAGAGGGATGTTAGATTCAAAATCAATATACATAAGTAAATTGCATTTACAGATACACACACAAATGGCTAGAAATATAAATTTTTTAGATAAATTTAAATTAGTAATAAACATTTTTAAATACCTAGGATAAAATAATGTGTGTGTAAACCTTCTATAGAGAAAACTAAAAAGCTTTATTGAAAGACATTAACAAAGATTAAATAAATTAGAAGATCTATCATATTATTAGGTAGGAAGACTATCATAAAGCATATCATAATTCTATCCAGATGGATTTATACTTCAGTGGAATTCCAATAGAAATTCTATCAGAGTGTGTATGTGCATGTAAAACTCACGAACTGATCATAAAATTTACATGAAAAAATAGAAGTCCAACAAAAGCCAAGACATTCCTGTAGAAGAACAAGGAGTGGGGTAGGGTTGAGAGAGTCCCCTTATGGAAATCAAAGCAGTGCGATATCAGTGCAGGCATAGACTAATAGACCAAAGGAAGAATAAAGAGCCTAGTAACAAAGCCATGCTTATACGCAAAATGGATTTATGGCAAAGCAGATATTACAGATCATGAGGAAAGATGAACTACTCAATAAATGATACTAGATCAATTGTTTATTCAAACAGAAAAAAAATGAAGTTGTATCCCTAGCCTACCCTCTACCACAAAAATAAATTGAAATTAGATACTTGGTATGAAATACCAAATTATAAAATATTATAATATATATATAATTATATGAAATATTTTTTCTTTATAACCGCTTGTTTATTAAACAAGAAAATAATGCAAAGTTTAATAAGAAGGTCAATAAATTAAACTGTATTAAAATTAAGAACTTGAGCTCAGCATTCAGAATGAAAATCAAGCAATAGAGGATATATATATATATATATATATATATATATATATATATATATATAACCAGTAAGGGGGTTGGTGTTCAGAAGATATATAAAGAATTCTTAGAAATCAATGAGAGAAGGCATTCTCAGTAGGAAAAATGGGCAATTGACATGAATAAGTATTTCATAGAAAAGGAAACACATAACACAAACATATGAAAAGATGATCGAAGGGATATTCACAGGGCTCATTATGGAATATGTGTGTGGATGGCTTGCTGCCCACTATACCTGGCCGTTTCTATCCTGGCTGGGAGGCAAATGAAGTGGCTATGGAGAGAGTGGGCTCAATAGGAAGTGCCAGAATTTGTGCCCTAGTGGCAGTGGTGGTGTTGGCCTAATGCAAATTCTCTTTGAAATGGAAGACACACAGAATATCAAGACCTTTGAGATGAATCTCGGATAACTAAGAAATGACTCACCAAGAGTCTGTTGTCCTTGTGAAAAATTATGCCAAAATTCAAGAAACATTCAGTTCACATCAAGAACCCTACAAAGGTAGAAGAAATTATTTGTGGTCTTGTCAAAGGAGAAGCTGCTATACTTCAGATAACAGACTTTGATATGTCATTAAGTAGATACCAAGGGAAAAGATGCCCAACATGTCATATCATTGAAAACTGTAAACTGATTATAAATAAATGTCAACAAAGATATTCAACGAGAGAGAAAAAAATATGCTATTGAAGTTGATCTTGTTTCCGAGAAGAGAAGTACCCTTATATGGTAGAATAGTACACTAAGGCACATAATTTGCTTGTTGAACAAGTTTTATCAAAAGCTAAACTTAAAGAAATTATGATTATGAAAGAATCTGATGTCATATTGAAGGAAGGATATGAGAATTTATTTGATAAGCTCCAACAACACAATACGCCTGTGTTCATATTTTTGTACTGTACAGGTGGTGTACTATACAAAGTTATCTGTCAAGCTAGTATTATCATCCTAATGTCAACGTAGTGTTCAATTTCATGGATTGTAATGAAAATGGGGCTTTCGAAGGACATAAAGGGGAATTAATACACATATTCAACAAAAACAGAATATTTCAATCCACTAAAAGACAACAGCAACATAGTTCTGTTGGCAGACCAAGCAGGCGATCTTGAACATATTCAGAAAAATGGGTATTTAAATGATAGAATGGGTAAACTTTTAGAAAAGTACCTGGACTCTTATGGTATTGTTTTAGTACAAGTTAGTACTCATTGGAGGTAGTCAACACTATTCTACAGAAGATTTTATAAACTAGTGTTTTTCATGAACTCTCTCCCATAGGAAAAATTGATAGAACTGTTCACCTATTCACATTGCTGAAATATAAATATATTTATAATATATTCTTGATCTTGAAGTTTTTCCTTTATGTTACTTCTGTATTTTCAGGTATGTTGACTCCATCAACTGGAAACTTCTTTTTCTCCATCCTCACCAATATTTTCTAAACAGGTTAAAACAAAACAAAACAAAAACAAACAAACAAAAACAAACAAACTTAAAGCCAAAATTAGAAAATAACTCCCTACTTTTTCCAAAGTTGATTTTGGAACACAGCCCTGTTGACCTTGATTTTAGGACTTATCATGTATTTTTTTTTTTTTTTGAGGGCAGTGTCACTGGCCCTCATATGTGGGACCGAACCGGGGCTGCTGGCTTCCCCAGCCATCATGTATTTTTTAAGGAGTATTTTAATACTGGGAAAGTTTACATAATTTTGAACAGAAGTTTCATGAGGTGGTCAAACATTGTGCATGATTTTTAAGTGTTGTTGTTTGAAAAATTTGGGCAAATTATTCTAATTAGATTACCATCTCCTGAAAAAAACAAAAAAAGTGAGTGTGTGAAGTGATTAATTGACCCCTTTAATGACCAGGAAAATACAAATTAAAATGACAATGAGATACAATTTTCAACACATCAGATTGGCAAAAACTAAAAAGTCTGACAATATCAAGTGTCAGCAAGAATATGGAATAACAGAAACCAACCAGCACATATTGCTAGAAGGAGTGTAACTGGTACTGCCCTGCTTTGGAAAACAGTTTGTCATTAATGGTAAATTTGACAGATGCATAATTTATGACCCAATAATTCTACTCCTCCATATACACTCCAAAGAATTGCTGCTGTAACAAATTACCACAAATTTAGTGCCTTAAGACAACATGAATTTATTCTCTTAAATTCAGGAGGTCAGAAATCCTAAAAATCAAGGTGAGTAGGGCTGTGCTCCTTCCAGAGGCTCTAGGAGAGAATTAATTCCCTTGCCTTTTCTAGCTGCTCTAGGCCTTCTGTATTCCTTGGTTCATGGCCAATCCTTCATCTTCGAACACTTTTCAAAGCAGCACAGTATCTTCCAATCTCTCTCTCTAACTCGGGCCCTTCTACCTCCTCATTATAAAGAGCTGTGTGACTATATTGGGCTCATACAGATAATCCAGAATAAGCTCATATCAAGATCCTTAGCTTAATCACATCTTCAAAGTGCCTTTTGTCATATAAGGTAACACATTCATAGGTTCTGTGGATTAGGATGCAGACATCTTTAGGAAGCCCTTATTCAGTATACCACCCAAGTAAACCAGGAGACATGCACAAAATGTTTATAGCAGCATTATTTATATTAATAATAGCAAAAGAAAAAAAAATAGAAATAACTCAAAAGTCTATCAATGGTAGGACTGCGATATATTTATTCAAAGGGATTATAATGCAGCAGTGGATATTATTAATCTGCGTTTTAACATGAATTAATCTCAAAAACATAATGTTGGGAAGAAAAGGCAAGAAACAAAAGAATGTACATAGAATGATTCGATTTATGACAAGTTCAAAAGCAGAAAATATGAAATGGCATATTGTATAGGAAAACATACATAGGTGGCAACACCATAAAAAAACAAAAACAAGGGAATAATCACATAATATTCAAAATGTCGATAACAGTTGGGGATTCATCAGGGAATATAACTGTGGAGGGACAGCAGAAGACTTCAGTGGTAATGGCAATGTTTTGTGTTTTAACCTGGTGTAAGTACAAAGATGTCCCATTTATAACTATTCTTTAAGAAAGTACATATGTATTTCCTTCTCTCTTTTGGATATATGATACATTTTACAATCTTCAAAACAGGCAATGGACAATACAATGAAAACTGAAGGGCCAAAGATCTTGTCACTGCCAATATGTTCAGTACATGCTTTGTTTTTAATTTGTAGAGTTCTAAGGGGTATGCTTTTGGAACATACACAAGTAATTAACAACCCAACTCTCACTATGTTAATGGGAACACTGTGGCTAAACCACTAAACTAAACCATTACTCCATGGAGTCATTGGTACTAAAACTGAATGTTTATCCAGAGAGCTACAGAGGGCGCCAAAAATTTTTTTACACATTTTAAGAAAGGAAAATTGTAATAATATATACTGACAACAAAAGATGAATGCAAGTCATCTTTGAGTTCTGCAATTACCAGAGGGGCTCAAAGTGGTTACCATCAGCGTCCAGACAGTTCTGATTATGGCGAACTACTGCTTGAGCAACGTTGACCAAAGTGTCCACTTGTATTTATTTTTTGGTACCCCTGGTATACACCTCAATTTGTTCCCTTTTCTCCCTCTTTTACTGTGTTGACATTACCATGTATTACAGATAATCTACTAAATAGAATTCCCTTTCTCCTCTACAGTCCCTTCTACAAAGTTACTTTTGTCCAAGTAACTTCTATGACTTTGATAATACTGACATGTAATTTCAAGTTAATAATCTAATCAACAAATATAGTCTGATAATAATGAGCAGTCAGAATTTTAAAAATGAAACAAAAACTAAAAAAACAATGTTATTTCTCCAAAGAAGTATTAACTACTAAGTGGATAAAACCTACAATGAGCTATTTTCACACCAAAGAATCCTTTTTTCAAAAATGACAGAACCCAATATTTATTTTAAATCCACATGGCAATAGTTCTCCAGCTTTTCCATAATACTTTGTATGACAGATAACATTATCAAGGTACCAAAGCACTTAATTCCACCTTTGAACTGCTATCTATCCAGTTTCATACCTGCCCTGTATTCTTCTCTCTAAAAAAAGACAGTATTTCAAGGATTATCCCCCTTGATGTTACAATACAAATAGCTAAACCTGCCTGTGAATTAAAGGGCTCCCTTAAAAATAAGTTTCTCATAAGACCCATATTTATTATCTGACAAAAACTTTAGATGATCACAGAAAAAGCATTTTTCCACAAAGTAAGAAGTTTTTGTTTTCTTTTCAAAAAATTTGAAAGAAACAGTATAAATACTACTATCTTATCTTCTTTTTCTATGGGGTTCTAAGTGATGAGCATGCTTTCTTGTAAGCGCAAAGGGAACAATTAGTAAATGTGGTAATTTTCTTACATAGGCTCAGCTGGCTTCACATACTGCAAAATATGCAATCATTCTAAAGATACCTACCTACCTACCTACATACATAATTAAAATCATATTATTTATATATTTTATCTATATTATGTTATAAAAGATCTAACAGAACTTTCACTATATATAGAATTCTAAAGGTGGGTGGCTAATCAAAATGAATAAACTCATATGCATATTGGAAGATATTAGAGTATAGGCAATCAGTTTCTATATTTTCCATTTTCTCCACAATCGGTCTCAGTATGTGATTTTGTTAAGTAAATTCAGAATGGTAAAATAGATTTTAAAATCCTGAAAGTATATAAGATATTCTGCAAGGGCTGGCTGAGTGGCGTGTTGATTAAGATTTGGCTTAGGATGCCAGCTCTGAGCAGCAGGGCCGCCAGTTTGGATCCCACATGAGAGCCAGTGACACTGTGCCCTCTACAGCTAAGATGATGAACAACAGCTCCACCTGGGGCTGGGCTGCTGTGAGTCGCCCGCAACGGTGTAGGCTGCAACCCCTCCTGCAATGGGCTGCCGTGAGCTACCATGGGCGGCCAGCAGCCAGCGTGGGTTGCTGTGAGCTGCCATGAGCGGCCTTCCAATAGCCATCGAGGGACGGCCTCACCCGGGAAGAGCGCATGATACCAACATAGGCCAGTGAAGCAATGTCTTCCACAACTAGACTGAATAACAAAAGGACAGCAACTAGTCTGTTCCCCTTCCCAGATTCCCCAATGCGGTTCCCCTCCCCCAATTTCCCAATAAAATCTTTAAAAAAGAAAGATATTCTGCAATGAAGTCTCTTAAATTATTACTATGTTGCATAGAAGTTTTTAAAAATAACTGTTAGGGGCAAGAGGGCTGTAACCAAGACATCTCTTCTTGCTGCAAAACTGCTCTGTAGCAACCTCGTATTAAATCATTATAGCAGGCAACTAGAGAAAAAAAAAATCAACAATTCACCAACATCGAACCCCAGAGTTTCCAAGCAGTCATATCACTCGTCTCCCCCTTGGCTGACACAGTATTTTTACCAGGAATGAGGTACCCTTTTTTGATCCTGCTTTTGTGTTACTGAGGATGTATCTTGTGGGCTTACTTACAACTCAATGTTAAAAGCAAGGAATAACAAAGGATTTAGGCTTCCTTTATTTTGTGGTTCAGGATCCTAAGGAAATATATTCAAAATGCCAGCCACAGAAGACTGTAATGCCTCTAATGGCTCTGCTCTTGTCAATTGGGAAGAACACCATGGGAACTATTATACATGGTAGGAATTTTACATATAGAGAAACCGAGGCAATGAGCAGTTAAGCAATGCACCCAAGGTGTGGCCTGCTTGATTTTCCAAATCCACACAACACATTCAGGTTTTATATGCCACATGGTCTGAACCTTAATTATAAAACATGAACCTATTTTGGTCCAGATTCTCAGCAATTAGCAAATACTTACAGTTGGAATACAAATTTTCCCTATTATTGTTTATCTTGTTCTCCTAAATTTAGCTTTTGAAAGGAAGGCCAGATCAGAAAGCTGAGAAGAGCATGTAAAAAGCAGTCAATCAGGGCCAGCTGAGTGGCGCATTGGTTAAGAGCTGGTTTGGGATGCCAGCAGCCCCGGTTCGGATCCTACATATGAGGGCCAGTGACACTGCCCTCTACAGCTAACAACAGCTCCACCTGGAGCTGGGCTGTGCGAGCCCCGGCGACGGTGTAGGCTGCAGCCCCTGCTGCAGTGGGCTGCCATAGGCTACAGTGAGTGGCCGGCAGCCAGCGTGAGCTGCCAATAGCCACGGTGAGCGACCATCCAGAGGCCGGCGACCGATCTGCCTCATCTGGGAAGAGCACAATGACAATACCAACATGGGCCAGTGAAGCAACGTCCTCTGCAACTAGACTGAAGAACAAAAGGACAGCAACTTGTCTGTTCCCCTTCCCCGATTCCTCAACGCTGTTCCCCAATAAAATCTTAAAAAAAAAAAAAAGCAGTCAATCAGAGGGGCAAGCAAGAGAGGAACAATCTAGGTATGCTGTTTCAAAGAAGACTGGAAAATAGTGTTTGGTGGGAGGCAGAAAATGGGGGGAGGCAACTCCTGGAACAATTTCCTGAGATTAGGAGCTAGCAGCCCTCTTGGATGTGGGTGATGAGGTATCTATTTAAGATGCTGGAGAGAAAAATTTCATAGTTTTTTTTTTTTTTTGTCCTTTGACAGTATAAAGATGAATTATAGCTTTTAGACATAGATTCTAACCAATATTGTCATAAGACTTTTTCTTGTTGTGGTTCATGCAATGTGGCCTTATATTATTACAACCATACCTGACTGCTATTAAGTACTCAGTGTACATTTGTGCAATGGAATTTAAGGAGTGGTATGCTTTTTGATAAGCACCAAGGCCATTTTTCTTACAGACAGTATCTGTCATGAGCAGATGATTCCCATTGATGCCTTATAAATAGCATGAATTCCTTAGGAAATTTCTCTGCTGGGTCCACCCTTCACACAAAATTCAAGATATTAGCTAAATCCTACAGTGCTAGATGTAGGTTTAGGTATAGGTATAGGTATAGATATAGGTATAGGTATAGGTATTGGTGGAGAGAGAGAGGGAGAGGGAGAAAGAAAAGGAGGAGAGGGAGGGGGAGAGAGAGACCAACCGAGAATGAACAGGTCAAAATTCTACTGGCACTAAAACTTGCCTCAAAAAGAGAGCAGCAACGCAATCTGGCTTTGTAGCAGCAGACAGTTCATGACTTTGGCTTTCAATTTTGGTTTTCTAAGCCAGTAGACAAGCATAAAGCAGACGGTGTCAAACCAATTACTCCAGCATTGCATGTGGTTAAGTTAGCCTTTAAAAGTGGTACTAAATGAGGCTTGTAATCTGTTTAAATTGTAAAGGATTGAGGTAGTCTTAGAACTGATTGATTCTTCAGATAATAAAAATGATGGCTATCATTGAACAAGAGCCTACTATCTTGTGGAGCCTACTACAAGACCCGGTATCTGTGGTAGGTGTTTTACATACATACAATATTCACAACGCTATGCAGAGTCAGTAGGATTGATGCCATTATATACAGGAGGAACCTGAGGCTTAAAGAAAGGAAATACCAACATAACAAGTAATTTACCAATTAACTGAGCTAGAGTGCTAACTCAGAGAGGCTTGAGTCTAAAGCTTGGGCTCTTTTCAGCATATTATGCTATTTGGAAGAGTTAGCCATTCGTGCTTGGGGCCATTGCCCATGTTGTTGTTAAATGCAGCTCCAAAACCATAAATAAATCTGTCCATGGTAATAAACAATAGTTTATGTTCAACAAAATGTACTAGAACAGAGTCACAAGTTAACACTGTTTGTCATTCTTCTTGTTGGCCAGTTCAACACCACGGTCACGTTTTTCCAGTCTATGGTCAAATATATTAGCAAAGGTTGACTTCTGCAGAAGAAAATACAGAGGAAATCAGGTATCCCCCACCACACACACACACACACACACATAAAGCTCTTGCTTCATGAACAGTAGGCACATCTGAATTGCAAATATTTTTCCAAGTGCAACTCATTTTGCAGATATGTTGGAATTACAAAAAGAAGTGAAATGAGAGTCCTGATTTTATTTTACAAAAATAGACCATTGATATGTAAGTATAATGTATGGTTTTCTGAAATATTCCCTTGAGTTAAACCTGTTATGATCATGGTCATATAGGAAGTTCTTAGGAAGTGCAAAAATCATGGAATATGATGCCAACAGTCCTGAATTCCCTGTCCCAGCTCTGCTACTGTTTAGCTCTAAGATTCTGGGCCATTAACTTCTCTAAGCTTCAATTTATTCACCTTGTAAATGGGGATAATAATCCTACTTTTCACGGCAGTAAGGATGAACTGAGATTGTATAGGCTGAAGCATTTTATTAATATATGATGTAAAGTTCTACACAAATATACCACCACATTCAGAATACAGCATAGGAATCAGACTAGAAGCATTAGGAATTCTCCATTTCCCAAATCCTGTCCCCACAAGGTTTGACCTACTTCCTGTCTTCAGTTCTGTGATACTTCCCTAGATGTTATTTCTGGGGTGTTATCCCTCACCCCACTTACTACTTTTGTTTACTTCAGTGGGTATCTGTCCCCAGCCATCAAACCAATCCACAACCAGAGCAATAAAGGCCACCAAAGGAGTTCCCCTCTAGTCCAACAGCAAAGAGCTGCTGGACCAATAAATCACTGTTAGAGCTATAACTTGGATGCCCTACTTACAGTTTACTTATACTTTCCAAAAAGTTTCGCAGTAAAGAGAAATGTGCAATTTATTCTAGGATAATTTGCTTGTTTACATATTCCAGAGCCCCAGGTCCTTTCTCAGGCACAACTGTACATTTCTTACTTTACAATGGATATGTACAATTATAAAATCTGCAGAGTATAACTCTGGCTCTGCCTTGAAAATAATCAATAGCTCTAAAATATCATGGGAAATCTATTAACAATTTCCTCCAGTTAATTCCTAATGATGTAAACAAATTTTCTCAGCAAGTCTTAGTACTGACCAGTTGTTTTCATTTTTAAAGGAACTATCTATGTTGCACACTCACAACCCAGCTTCCAGAAATATCAACTGTGTAGTTCAGGTCAAAGTTGTCTTGTAGTAACTTTGGGAAAGGGCATTGTGGAAATATGTTGCCAAATAGCTCATTAGTCAGTGTTTATACACCACACAGAGGCCATTAAGCTGTGGTACTTAAGAAGACAAATTGTGGCTCCAAACAACGTGAGTTCAAACCCTGGCACTCCAACTTTTGAGCGGTGTGATCTTGGGGATGTTACTTAACCTCTCTGTATCTTGGGGACTTCAACTGTACAATGGATTGCTAATAGACCTACCTTATACAGTTGCTGTGAGAAATAAATGAGTTAACACATTTTTTGCGGGAAACGAGTAAACTCGTCATATAGCTTTTTAATGCCTGCTTACAAAGTGTTAATATATGTAAAAGTGCTTAAGTTAATGCCTGGAACATAGTAAGCTCCTTATAAATGTTAGCTATCACTATTATTATAAATGTTAGCTATCACTATTATTATTTACCTTCACAGGCATTACCTAAGGCATCTTGTCCCAATGTCTCTGAGCATGACACAATTGCTGGGATCTTTACATGAAAAAAATTGATATCATCTGATGTCAACAGATGTGAATTGCTAACATAGCTTTTGAAAGGCATTCTCACCGATTTTTGAACTTCATATTCTATCAAGGAGCAGCCTTCTTTCACAGACAGGACTAATGTGACCTTGAATATGTAAGCAGAGCATACATATAAGCTTTAATATTTCCCAAAGTAGTAAAAGCATAGAGTCTAGACAAAGTCAGACAACCTCGATTTGCAATCTGGCTATGCTACTCACTAACTTTGTAAACTTAGGCAAGTTTTTAAACTTCTCACAGTCCAGTTTCTTCATATATAAAATATGGAAAGCAATGGTATCTATCTCATAGAGCCTTGTGAGAATTAAATGAGATAACTAAATCTTAGCACAGTGCCTCGCACATAGCATATACTCAATAAATGTCAGCTATTGTTAATAATTTTTCTCTGCTTTGGTTAGTTGTTGATATGAGTTTTTGCCTGTGTGTTAATCAAAACCCAAATTATATTAGCAGTTGATCATCGAAGGCCTATGAAATGTGAGGATGAAGTTTTACTAGCAGAAGTCTTTTTTTGTGCCATTATAATGTCAGGTTTTCTTCACTTGAAAAGGTATTTTTGGAAAATTTTATTATAAATTTACAACAATCCTGGAGTAGTTGTCTAAGAAAAGTATAAAAATATGTTGAGAAGGTGGCTGACCTGTGCAACAGAATCATCAGTGCTTCCTTCTACTTAATTTTTTGCATCTTTATAATTTAGGATTTAGTATCAGAACTTCAGAATGATAAAATCAGAGAGATAAGATTAGAAGATACCTAGTTGAGAAAAGCAGTTGACTGCCCCGTTCAGCTCAGGCAGAACATGGTTTGCCTTTAGCAAAGCCGAGCTAGTCAGTTCATTTTTGCTTCCCTTGTGGCTTCCCTTGACTCTTCTCAGTCCTTGGCCCTATCCAGGTCCCATTACTCTTAACAAGTGGCCAATTTATTTCTGTTAGTGTTAACTGCTAGTTAACTCATTGACCACAGATGGGCTCTCAGAGATGTTTGAGGACTTTTACAGTTGGAAAAACCAGAACTAGTGATGGGAATTAAGCTATAATAGTAGAACTATAGGCTGTGAAGTTGTTAGTTTGGGACAGAGACCATTGCCCGATATCTTTTGGCCACTATTAGATCTAGGGCTTACCTTGTTCCTGTGAGCTCATTAGTGTTCTTAGATTGGAAAAAAACTATGTGTAAGAACTTTCTTCAATATTTAAATTGGAGACAAACAGACTTAAATCCTATAACACAATAGTTGGCTGTATCCTCTATTGCAGTTAATGGGAAGACCCAGAAGCAAACCTGAACTGAAATCATTTCTTTCTTAAAGACACCACCCAATGGCTTAGCTCCAGCCTTCCCAAATATACAAAGACAATGTGTTGCATGAAAATAGAGCTTTAGTACAAGTCCCCTAGTCTACACTGCGAGCCAGATGGCAGCCCTGAGTCCCTCCTATGACATTCTGGAGAAGCCACTGATAACACTATGAGTGGCTCAGACAGGAGGTTCATTCAACACTAAGCATAGCTTGCTACAAAGCTACTAATTTTAAAACTCAAGGGGAATTGCTCTTTGATTCCATAAGTAAGAAGAAATTTTAGAGCTAGAAGAGGCTTAGAAATAATTTTTCTAGCACTTTCATGTTACATATGAGGATTCCAAGATCCACAGAGAGCAGGTTTTCTACCCAAGTTCCCATGGATGACAAATGCAGAGCAGCCCAGATGTGTGTCCCCTCCTGCTCATAGGCCTTCGATGGTTCTTTGTCTTCAAAGTGAAGATGACCAGCATAACAAGCCCCTCGAATAACCTGGCCCCACCTTACTATCCACTGCTTGAACTCCTTGTTGCCTCATAAACATTCTATGTGGGAAGTGGTTAAGAGTGGAATTAGACTCATTAGGAGGCAGATTTAATCACCTAGGTGACTTGGACTGGAGTTGTAGTAGAGATGGAGAAAAATGGGCAGATTTATTTTAAAGAGTGAACCAAAGGAACTTTCTGATAGATTAAATATGATAGGTGAATAAAAGGATGGAATAAAAAATGATGCCTAGGTTTCTGACTTGGGTAACAGGAGAAGGTTGCAGGGTGGGTGGTGAAAGAAAGAGTTCTCTCAATGTTTCAGATGTAACCATCTAAGAGATAGCATGAAATATGTAAGAGGAGAATGACTCTTCTCCATTTTGTGGATTCCGTGAGGCGAGACTTCCCATAACTGCTCCAGCCTTTGGATCCATCCCTTGCTCTTCCCCATGGAAGTAGGGTAAGTGACCTCATTAGGGTTCTAGGGAGACTAACTGGGCATGCCTAGCCCAGCCCTTAATCTTCCAGAGTCAGGCTATCCCACAGGAAGCATGCCTCTGCTCTGTTCTTCAATGCTGTGAGTGTCTAAGGGATAGGCCACTTGTGTGGGAAGGATGGTAGGTGTCCAGCATTGTCTGTATCTGGGAGGGAAGGTCTATATAATTCTGGAGGGATAAGCCCATAGTCCAGTATTTGCTTAGGAAGTTATAAATGTGATGTTTTAAAGTCCCTTTTCCTCTTTTCTTACTTCTAATCTCAGTGAGATCATGGTGAAGAAGAGAGATGTTATTTATTGGGTTTTCCCAAAGTCCAAGAGGGAGAAACAGGGATGGAAGAATACAGAGTCCTAACTCTAACACATATGGTATCTGTGGCCTCAGGGAGAGGTCTCAGTGCTTGCTTCCTAATCTATAAAGGGGAGAGGATAACACTCCACTCCACCTTTCTCATCAGATTATTATGAAGATCACATAAGATAATTCTGCGAAGTGCCAGGCTCAAATTAATATTCAAATATAGGAAACATTACTTCTAGTTAAAATGCACTAAGGAAACTAAAGATGGAATTTCTACAGAGAACACACCAAAAAATGAACAAACTAATATTTCTATCATAATAATAATCATTATAGATATTTTTTACTACACGTGTCTCCTTAGGCATATAGTGGTTTGTCAAAGGTGAGAGCCATGCAGGAAAAAAATGTAGTCTAATGCTCATTTATTCAAGTTTTCTTATTTCAAATGTTGAAAAACTGGCCTATTCTTTACTTTGCACATTTATAGGAAATTTGAGAATTAGAAATGCACTCATAATAAATGGATTCCTCTATCAAAGAAGAAAAAAAAATATCTTTCATAAAGCTGGAATGATACAAAACAAAAATAACAAAAACACTTCCACACACATGCCACACATTATGTTCTGCTAGAAACAATGAAGCAAGATGCAGATGTTGAAGTTTGATGTGGTTTTCAGTCAAGAGAAAATGTCAGCTCCAGGAAACAGAGCCATAGAGCTTATAAAGTTTGGTTGACTTTCCCTTTGATGGATTGTCAGAAAAGCAGCAGCAAGTCATGTGGCTGAATTTTACAAATGACTAGGCAAGTTTGGGAGTGTTAATACACTGAGGGAGAAACAATATAAAAACAGAGGTGATTCAATTCCACATGCGTCCTGATGGATTCAGGAGGAGGGCAAATATTTCTTTTCTGTGTACAAATGGAAAAAAAGAACACTCCAGGGGACATTCACCTTCAAGAACTTGAAGTTAACTGAGATAAGACCTCAAGCAATCAATCAGCCTGAGAATTGCTGGCATGGAAACTTCTGTGCTGCTGTTGCTAAGAATTCCTGGTGGATACTAGGTTAAGAGATATATCAAAGAAATAATAGTAATCATTGTTCTCATTGTAATGAAAGCCTGGATGCTGTATACCAAGTTTTAAAATACCAGTTTCCTTGTCACTTGTTCTACTTAGATTGTCCTTGAGGGGCAAGGTCTTTTTCATATTACAAGGCATTGACCCACAGAAAACAAATTACAACCAAGGGCCACATGGGGTAACAGTTTGAAATGTAATTAAAATCAGTGTGTTTAAAAGAAAAACAAATATTTCATATACCTCCTTTTAAAATGAAAAAGAGAGGTACAATTACAGGCTACACAGAAGCAATAAAGAAACTCAGCTGTTTTCTAAGGGGGGCCTATGAGATTTTAAATTTTGGTTTGAAATTAAAAACTAAGAGCAAATACTTATTTTCATGTTATATCCATTTTACGTTAAGGTTGTTAATGTTAGAGAGGGCAAGAAGAGGACAGCACAAAAAGAAAAGAAATAATAAGAAAAAAGAGAGAGAGGTGAGATGAAGGATAGAAGTTGGGAGGGAAGATGGGAAAGGGGAGAAGAAAAGAGGGAAAATTGGGGGAGACAAGGGGAAGCAATTACACAAAAGGAAGACAGATGAGGAATGTCAGAAAAGAGACAATGGAAAGCATGAGACAAAGAAATGGACAGAGGAAAGAAGGTACAGGAAGACAGAGGCAAAGGGAAGAGGTTGAGGCAAGCCAGTGGTTCAGAGGATTCTGAAATATGTTAGGTAAATGCATTTGTTGACACTCTTGTCCCATTGAGCTTTGAAGCATTAATAGTTGTGATCACTGGCTTTGGAAACATCATTTAACTATTTAACACAACTTGTCACAGATGGCTTTAGAAGAATTGCATACTTCTGAAAGCACTGAATATTTTCTAGGTAATGATAGATAATCCAAATGAATATATCAGGAGTCCAAAACGGAATCTGACAGTCTTGAGGATGGTTCCTGGAAACCAGTACAGACTAGAGAAAAATAAATACTTTGGGTCCTTGGGGGAAACAGAAGTGGTGGTGGAGCTGCGGCTGCCTTTGCTTTCATCAAAGGCTTGGTGTTGGGCTCTCTACACACATTTATTTGGTTGAAATCACCACCACCACCCCCAAATCAGAGAGCTCCCAGTCGGAACTTTTATACTCTCCCTAGTGAATCATTCTGCCTTGCCTAAAAGACATCACTACTGCCATTTAAGCAAATATGTGAAAAGATGAATACATCCAATGTTGCCATTATTAACTACATAATCACTATTTTCCCAAAGCCCCAGGCCTGTTGCATTAGTCATAGCTGATACCTTTTTTCTCTTGCTTTCATCCTCCTAACTCTGCTAATTCCTCTTCTCACTGGTAGTAGATGAATTCTTGTTTCCCTGTGCTTTCATATATCTAACACATTCACTGTCCAGACCATGATAGCCTTGTCCCTGACCACTTCACCTGGGAACCCAACTCACCCCTATGTATAGAAAATGAAAGGACTGTTGACCTCTAAGTGGCCTAGTTCAGCATTATTTGCTAAACTCCTGGGCTTAATCTGACCTTGTAACCTAGCAGTAGTACCTAGGCCACTTGCCCTTATGACTGAATTCTCAATTATGTTCCTTTTTCTCACTATTCATATAACAAATTACTTATTGAGTACCTAACTATTACATACCAGATATTGTGCTAAACACAAGCAGTGCTACAAAGCCAAGAAAGTCATAGCATCTGTCCTCAGGGAGCTCACAGTTTAATGCAAGATGAGTGAGCCAAAATTTAAATGACTAAAAATGGAATAAATGGCAAGAGTCACATGGGCAAAGTGCTATGGAAGTAAATAGGGGAATAATAAACTTCCATGGGGAGTCTGCCACCCTAATTATTTATTCTTATAGTTAAAGTCATATGCTCATAGGTACCACCCTGGCATTTGTGGGTGTGCATCCAGTGCTGTCACACAGGGCCCCATGCTGAGAAGCGCCCCCACCACCACCACTTGAAGTTTAAGTTGAATTTGGGTTTCATATGTGAAGTCTGATGGAGCATGCCCCAGGGGCTCACACAGTCCAGCCCCATGACTTCTACTTCTTTCTACTCAGGGTTGCAACAGGGTCAGGTTGACAGGAGATGGGAAGCGGGGTGCCCATGTTCTGTTGTTGCCCTCCATTCCCAATGAGGTCATGGTCATGGGTATGAGGAGGGTCAGGGGCCCTGTTGTAGCTCAGGGTAGGCCAAGGCACTGGCTATCCCCGCCCTCCTGGGATGACAGCACTATGGTATGTATGCTCAGTAAGCAACTCTGTAGTGGTCTCTAGCCCACCCCTGATCCACATAAGAGCCATACTCTGGCACAGAGGTTGCAATGCTTTGGGGTGCCCATGTGTCTTGGGTTGCGGGGGCTGGCCTGAGGGGATTGACTTCCCTGACCTCTGCCCATACCTCAATTTTGATTTTTCAATGGGTTCCACAAATTATATATCTTCATATCTTTCCATATCATTTTGCATTAAATGATTTCCATATAATTCTGCATTAAATTATACCTCCACTTTAAGGTTGCTACAAGAAATGATTGATATTGTTATGTTGCTACATACATGAATGCTTGATCCTGATTATTTCAAGGCTATCTCTAAAGAATAAAATTGGTTGTTTCTACTATAGAAACCCAATGTTCTAAGTATAAAACATCCCTATGATGACAGTGGATCCTCTCTCCCCAGTTGAACATTTTGCTCTTTAACATAGCAGATCATCTCAATCTGGTTAATTCAGAGATGGGAAAATGTTTTCCTGCCTTTTCTATTTTAAATTTGTAGATCCTCCATGAGTGCCCATTTTCTGTGACTATGCAGTGGGATTCACAGCAGGAATGGTAAAAAGGAGGGACCAAATCAGAAGCTGTTCCTTTTGTTTCTTCATTTAAGAAATGGATGGGAAAGGAGAGAGGGTAGAGATGCCTCAGATCCCATCTATGCTAACAGCCTCTTCTCCAGAGAGTATGTTCTCCTCTGTCTGCTTGATCAATCCCTGGAAAGCTCACTGCAGCTGGCTCCTCTCCTCCTTCCTTCTCTGCATGATAATCTTTGAGCTATGATAAAAAGAAAATATTATGGCTGTCCTGGGCTTTCAAAAGCAATGCTCAAAGAAGAGGAAGTGAGAAAGGAAACTGACTTCAGTCTCACATAGTTTAAGACAGAAAAAAAGCCAACCTTAACAACTACATAGCACACACCCTATCACTTAGTGATCCTCTGGAAGCAAAAGGATGAAGAGGCTAAGTGGGAAATTGGGTACTCCATGAAAGTGGCCATTAGAGACAGGGGATTATAGCTTCAATTTTCCAAATGACCTTATGCAGAACAAAACAAAAATCTAGATTTGTTTCCTTAGCAACCATGGGATAACCTTTCCTAAAATATCCCAAGCCTACAGTTCATAATTCCATTAGAGCCATTATTAAAACTTTAAATATATAACCATGCATATTAAGTTGCCAAATACTGATAAAAACTATTAGCAGCCACTTAAATAAAAAAGGAGAACCATCAAATTTCATTAAATTAAAAAAGTAAAGGTTAAAACATTCTGGATTTTCAGTCAAGATCATGGAGAAGGTGTACACTGTGCTTGTTTCCTCTCACAACCACATCAAAATTACAACTGAAATACAGAACAGCCATCATTGAAAATCACCTGAAGCCTAGCTGAACAGAAGTCTTACAACTAAGGTGATACAGAAAAAGCCATATTGAGACTAGTAGGAAGAGTGGAGATGTGGAATAGGCTGGTTCCACAACCCCAGGTGGCAGTTAAAAACGGGGAGGGATATCTCAGCTGCCGAGGGCCCCCTGGAGGAGCGAGGCTCTCCAGCCCAAGGTTGCAGTGCCAGAAAGATAAATCTTCATAATTTTTAACTGTGAAAACTAGCAGAAATTGTGGCTGAGTGAGATGGAAGGCTGCTAGAAACCCAAGTGTTCCTCTCAAAGGGCCCATGCACAAACTTACTTGCTGATGAACTCATTTGATCTGAGCTCCAGCACTGGCACAGCAGCTCGAAAAGTGCCAGGAACATGCTGAGAGAAACTGAATTGTCTGGCTGCAGAATGAGGGCTGAAGGGGCAGCTTTCTCCCAGACTGAAGTGCTGGCAGAAGGCGTTGTTCCTGTGTTAAGCCCTCCTCCTCTCAGCATGCAGATGAGCTTGATATCTGAGTTTCCATCAACCCAATTGACACCATTTGCCTCGCCCTAGTAGTTCTCTGAGACCCTAACCCACCCAACTTGCAAGGCCACCCAAACTGCTTCCAAACAAACAGCCTGTCTTGGTTTATGCTTCATGCTTTCCTAAAATCTCTCAAAACTTCACAAAACCCAAACAAGCAGCATCTGGCCTCAGTGTGCCCCATACTTCTTGCTAAAGAGCCCCAGCCCCAGCAGTAGCAGCAGCCAGCCTCAGTTCACAGAGTAGCATCTCCAAGGCCACCTCCAGGCCCAGAGCAGGTAGAAGACGTCTGCTGATTGCTTTCCAGCTCATTCCAGGTGGCCCTGAGCAGGGCATAGGCTGCACTGAACCTGGCCTGCAGTGAGACCCCTCCTAGGAGGCCTCAGCGCTGGCATGCCCAGTGTCTGGCTTCCAACAAGCCAGAGCACTACCCACCTGCCTCATCAGGCAACATTCAAAGGGAAGATTAGGCATGCATCAGAGCCCTGCTACAGTAAATCCTGATCCATAGAGTCAGTACCTGCATAAAAGCTCCTCTACTATAGTCACGGCCAGTCCTTACAACCAATCAGCTCAAGTGTTAATCCCTCCCATTGACATACAAACTGCAATCAAGGCCAAACTATAACAGAAGGGCATACACAACCCACACAAGGGACACACCTGGAGAACCCAGCTTATATGACCAGGGATACTGCAACATTGAGCCCCACAGGACTCCTACTACATAAGACCACTCTACTGTAATGTGAGACATAGCAGCTAGATAATACATAGAAACAAAACTTCTGGTATGGCAATTTCTGTCAAATAAAAACATTACAGTGTGTCCTCATCTACCTTATTCACCATATCTGCCATCATGAGACTTCTGGCTTTTCACCAAAGTCAAAATGACAATGAAAGGTAAACATTTTGAATGAATTCATAACATTGAGGCAGCCACAACAGCGTAACTAAAGACACTCATGAAAGAGAATTTCCAGAGCTACTTCAGAAAGTGTCAAGAATGATGGGATAAGTGTGTTTGAAGCACGCTGGAGTATTTTGAGGGGGATTAATGGCAATGGGTCTTTTACTGTAATAATTTTTTTAAAAATTCAAATATTCTCCACATGTTTTGATGACACCTCGTAACAACAGAAAACTTCCCTAACCTGGTGAAGGAAATAGATATGCAAGCCCAAGAAGCACAGAGTCCCAAACTAGATGAACCCAAAGAGGCACACATCATAATTAAAATGCCAAAAGTTAAAGATAAAGAGAAAATCTTAAAAGCAGCAAAAGAAAAGCAGTTAGCTACAAGGGAGCCCCCATAAGACTGTCAGCTGATATCTCAACAGAAACTTTGCAGGTAGAAGGAATTGGCACAAAATATTCAAAGTGTTGAAAAGCAAGGACCTACAATCAAGATTATTCTACCCAGCAAAACTATCAATTAGAATTCAAGGACAGATAAAGCACTTCCCAGAGTGGAAAAGCCAAAGGAGTTCATCATCACCAAACCAGTATTACTCATACAAGAAATGTTAAAGGGACTTCCTTAAATAAAAGGAAAATAATTAAAAATGTGAATAATAAAATGGCAATAACTACATGTCTATCAACAATTACTTTCAATGTAAATGGATTAAATGCTCCAATCAAAAGACATAGGATGACTGAATGGAAAAGAAAATAAGACCCTTACATACACTGTCTACAAGAGACTCGATTCAGGTTTAAAAAGACACACAGGCTGAAAGTAAAGAGACGAAAAAAGATATTTCATGAAAACGGAACCAAACAAAAAAAAGCTGGTGTAGCAATATTTATACCAGATAAAGTGTACTTTAAAACAAAGGCTCTAACAAGAGACAAAGAAGGACTCAGTAATACTACTTCTGAGTATTTATCCAAAGAAACAAAAATCACTACTTTGAAGGGACATGTACATCCATACGTTCATTGCAGCATTATTAGTATCAGCCAAGATATGGAGGCAACTTGGGTATCTATCCATCAATGGATGAGTGGATAAAGAAGAGGTGGTACATATATACAATGGGTTATTACTCAGCCATAAAAAAATAATGAAATCTTGCCATCTGCAAAAATATGGATGGACTGAGAGAGTATTTTGCTGAATGCAGTAATCCAGAAACAGACAAAATGCTGTATGATTTCACTTATATGTGAATCCAAATAACAAGACAAATGAGCAAACAAATCAGAAACAAACTCACAGATACAGAAAACATTTTGAGGGTTGCCAGATGAGAGGGAGGTTGGGGGGATGGGTAAAAATGGGGAAGGGATTAAGAAGTACAAACTGGTAGTTACGAAATAGTAATGAGTAGGTCATGTATAGCATAAAGAATATAGTTAATAATACCGTAATAACTATGTATGGTGTCAGATGGGTACAAGATTTATTGGGGGTGATTACATAAATATATAATTACTATGTTGTACACCTGAAACTAATATAATATTGTATATCAACTGTAATTGAACAATTAAAAAAATTACTAAAAATCAAAACATTCTGATAATCTGATAAAGTACTATATAGGAAGCATAAGTAGAAAAAGGATAATGCATCGTATTAAAATTAACAACATGTCCAAACAGAAAAACATAGAGAAAGCTTATCTTTTTTAGTGAAGTCAACACATTTTAAATAAAATTGTGTCATAGATTCCACCTAGCCTAATACACTATTAGAGTTTGATTACAAGCACCAAGATTTAGTGTTCATTTATTCTTTAATGTCAGCTGGTAGAATTTATTTAGTGTACAAATACTGGATCCAAATATTATCATTTTTAAAAATCCTTAGCATTTTAAGAATAAAACCATAAATGATCAATCTGGATATTCATAAGGGAATTTATAGCACAGAAACCCAATGGATACTATTGGGATTATAATTACATATTATACTAGAAAACAGAAATATTGATCAATTGTAAAAGATTTAACATAACTTTTTTTATGCTTGTGAAATGCAGAATATGTATCATAGCCAGTACATCCTGGCAGTCTAATGTTCATTTAAAGCATTTGATTACTTTACTTTTTCAAGTAATCATTAACTGTGTATAAGGGTATCATGTATGTGTAGTACTGTGCTCAAATGAACCTGGGACTTGTTTTAATCAGGTATGACATGACATGCAGACATGGAAATGATTGTCATGAAGGAGGAGCACAGACCCCTAGAAACAAGAGGCATGACACGCCATGCAGGGTTGCCTGGGATAAACCAGGGTCTGTCAGGAGGCAGAAGAGGACAGCAGACATTGCCCAGGGCCTTTACAGATGTTCTCTCGGGAAGGAATGGCTGAGATGGGCTAGGTTCCCTGAGTCAGTTTAGGATTGGTAGTTTGAATAATTTCAATGGGCTTTGAACTACAGAAGTGATCCCCAGTGATCTGGTACTTGGTCCTGGGGTGACTTAGGGCAGGGGAAAATTGTAGCTTGGTGTGTGAAAGTTTGATAAAGCAGATAGTTGGGGATATGGGCTTTGGATTCGTTGGGTTTATATATCAAGGGTGCACTTGCAGGGTAGTCATACCAGTATGCTATCTCCAGTTATTAGCTAGCCCTGTGAGTGGCAGTCTCTCCAGGGGCAAGACCCTAAATGCCAGAATATCAAAAATACAGAAAATAAGAAAACATAGTCAATACACGTACTACCACATTTTAAATCAAAGTTCTCCTTTTCTTGGCAAGATCCCTCCCAGGGCAGGGTCCTGTGAATAAATCCTGCTGGACTATGCATTTAAAGATGCAAATAAAGACTTACATTTCTTACTCCTTCAAAATATGCTTTCCCATTATCTCATTAGAACCTAATGATTAGATTTAATAAGTATGTTCTTACATGATACCATATGGGGCAGACATGTCTGGACATATTATCCCAATGTTATAGCTGGAAAAACTATGGCAGAACTAGAAATAGAATTCAAGATCCCTGTCTCCCAGCCTAGGCATGTTCTAGTCCACTTTGATGTCCTTTACACTTTAACAAAGTGATAGTAACCTAAAAATTCAATTCTCAAACAAATGTGCTTAATCAGGTAGTGCAGGGAAATGGTTCCATAAACTAAATAAAATCTCTGTATGTGTGTTTGGCCCAGGTTATCCCCCATGGTGTTTCTTCTGGGAAATTGAGAATAAACAGAATTACTCGAAGAGAATAAGACAGCCAAATACCATTATGACATTTCTGAGCTTGTTTTCAAATGATTTCAATCATTATGCTCTATATACTGATGAAACTTATTGTTCAAATCAGAGAAGGATATTCCTACTTGACTTGGTCTCTACACAGACTTGCATTCCTGGCGAGTAAACTAATATCCCTGGTGATTCTGCATAGTCCCCATTTGTCTCTCCAGATGCACTGCCACCTTTCACTGCTCTGTTCTGTGCCTGGAGTTTGATTCCTATGGATCCTGCACTAGGGCTCCCTTTGCCCTCCTGGCCTCAACCAAGGCTGAGTTCTACAAATGAGTGGCATTGGCAGGAAACAGAGGATGCAAGGAGGGTAGTGTTTCCCTCTCTTCCAGGTCATGGTTTGCCAGTGGCTGAGTTTGTCTCCTCCAGCACCGCAGCTCTGGCTCTCCCAAGCTTTGCTCTTTCAGGGTTCTGGTAGTTGCACCCTCCTCTTCAGATCTAGGTGTGGCAGTTAATTTCTACATAACAGGAGTATCTATACTATTTATCCTTAAATACCTTATTATTTCATCTGGGAAATAGGATAGGAAGGAAGCGCAACACCCCCCCCCCAATTTATTGGTGATAACTATAAAGAACAGAAGGGAAAGAGATTGCTCTCACTTGGGCGTGCCTCATGGACATCTAATAACTACATGTTGGAAAGAGTAGGATGGAAATGCAAACACCTCAGAAGTTTGAATTTTTATGAGACCATTTTAGAATACATGAAACATAAAATACATAATCAATAAACTTGAAAGAGCAATGTTCCTGAAAAATAAATAATTATAAAGTTAGCCAATGTAATAATAGAGCTTGATAAACCCTATTATAAATACTTATAAGGTTAGTCAGTATAATCTCCCATATCTGAAAGGATTATCAAAGGAAAAAAAAATCTTTGTGTCTGCAAGGCCAAATGCTGGACGGGTGTTTTACCGTCAATAAGTTGTATTATATGAACAGTTATATTTACTAACAGTTGTTGGTAAAGTTACATAGATTTCAGGTATACAATTCTGTAATACATCATCTATATATCACATTGTGTGTTCACCACCCAAAGTCAGTCCTCTTTCCATCACCATATATTTGATCCCGTTTACCCTCATCTACCATCCCCCCTCCCCACTTACCCTTTGGTAACCACCAAACTATTGTCTGTGTCTGTGAGTTTTGTTTCTTCATTTGTTTTTCTTGTTCTTTTGTTGTTTTCAGTTTTATATGCCACATATCAGTGAAATCACATGGTTCTCTGCTTTTTCTGTCTGATTTAATATATGTACTCTGATATTCATTGCAGTTTTATTTATGGTGGCCAAGACATGGAAACAACAAAAGTGTCCTTTGACAGATGATTGGATGAAGAAGATGTGGTATATATACACATTAGAATACTATTCTGCCATAAGAAAAGATGAGATAGTGCCATTTGAGACAATATGGATGGATCTTGAAATTATTATGCTAAGCAAAATGTTTAAGTTTTTAAAAAATTGACACTCTAAAGAGGTATCTCAAAGGTTCCTCATTTTTTCATTCAGGTAAACAAGATCTCTTGTACTAATTTTGCAACAGCCTAATGCTATATTTTATGGTAGGAAACAGAATTTATCATTAATGTGTGAAACCAATCTTCCATCATTGAAACCAACCAATTAATAAGAAATGCCTGGAATTATAGAAAATATACTTTTTTTATGCCAGGAAACCTTCTTTACTGTTTTAATCCTGAAAAATAAATAAATTCAACCTGAATGACTATAAATGACCAGGAACCAAAGTTTCTCCTTAAATATTAGAAATCCAACCCACTGTTTCATGACTACAGTGCTTCTTTTATGATTCAAATTCCACTTTCCAAAAGAATGTGGTCATATTGCAAAACACCACCCTTAAAATAAGTGACTAAAGTAGCAAGTAGTGGGCCTCAAGGATCTTGTTGACTTTCCTATAAAACAACTCAAAGCTATTTCAGAAGAGAACGTCATATGACCCTTTGACACTATATTAAACACAAAACACTAACTTCCAAATTAAGCCAGCCTTGTAAATAAACAGGTGATCCAAACCTCAGGCACCAAAATAAATTGGTCAGATTAGTAAACATTTAGCTTATAGTTTGGGGAAAAAAATTAAGTTAATCTTAAATTACCTCTCCATGATTTTGTAGGAACTGTACTTTTCTGTAATCTATCCTCATGTACAAAGCAGCAAATGCAATTTGTCACTGTTTATCGTGATCATGTGTCTGTCAGGAAGAAGGGCTGAAATAGCAAATGTTTCCTGCTTCAAGCACAAAATCAATTCTGGTTCTGGGCTAGGGAACATGTTTGTGGGCTTGGGGGAGTTTTTAAAACACTGTGTGCAAAGATGAAATAAGATTTCATGAAACTCCTCTATAATACTAGTGTTGGAGTGGGATCAACAGCTGCCTTTTAAGCAAATCTCGGCAACTCAACCACAAGACTGTAAACCAATGTCTGTCAGCACTGGCTCATCAGGGAATGAAGCATTTTCATCACTGATTTTCTAAATACATGAAATTAATCCCTTCCGATGCCAAACACTTTTAAGTATAGTTATTTCAATGGAGATTTTTCTAAAATGAAAAGAAAAATAAAAGTCAGTGAAAATGAGTTATCAAATATTACTATTTAACGTATACCAGTATAGTACACTCATTGTTAAAGATAACTATGTGTGTCATTTTTTGTTTTGTTTTCCATCTCCTCTCTTCAAGGAAATCAGCTCTTCCTTTTTATATCATGAGAAGGCAGAGCAAGATTTGAATGAGCAAAGATGGAATAAGAGTAGGCCTGGGAGAAAGGATGAAAAACACAGAAATACAAAGGCACTATCCAGGCACTAAAAATGGCATGTAATTTAATTAGGATAGAGGTGAAGTCATGCGAAAGCTGTAGACACTAGGCTGAAATAAAATCGAACTTCTCCACCTAAGCCTTGGCATGACTCAGAATCCTGCCCAGCTCCTTGGCATGTGACCAGTACAGTTGCATAGGGGACTCCCACCTGAGATTTAATGCTGCGCTGTGTGAAATTCTTGATAGTTTTATCTTTGAATTGTGTTTTGAAGTCCAGTGAGACAATGGTGTATAGCCTGGAGATTGGGGCCTCAGGTCACACTCAGTCTCCCCTCCCACTGCCTGCCCAGGACTGGTTCATGGCCACTGATTCTTGATCCCTGGTGTCCTGGGCTCTGCCCACACTACTCCCTGGTCAACCCTGCCCTGAGATCAGGAGCCACAACCAGCTTACACTGCTTATGAGAGACCCACATCCCATGTCTGCTATTGTCCTCTGCTCTTGGTTGAGGTGTGTGTGTGGTGGGGAAGGGGTCAGATGTGTGCTCGTGCCATCAAAGGGAGGAGCAAGGCTGTAATCATCCCACCCAGAGCTGGCAGCATGATGGCAAATTCAGCAGTCAACTCAGCGGGAGCCTCTCACTGACCCTCAATCCAGGTGTTGAGAATTTCTCAGCATGAAGGTTGAAATCACTTGGGGGTGACACATCTGCTGTGGGTTGGGGCAGCAGAGCCTTAGGAAGGGAAGACTGGCTTCCCCACCTCCAGCCAGACTCCTGCTTTATCATTTTGCACTGAGCTCCACAAATTATGTAGCTGGCTCTACTTACAACCTATCGTTACCCAGCTTCTCTTCCTGTTTTTGCTGACAGCATTGACCTTCTCCATATCAGCCAGGTTTAGAATCTCTGAGTCATCAAGGACTTCTTTCTCTCCTAGCCCAAATCCACACCTGCAGGACATCTCCCATATGTCCCTGCTGTCCGTTCCCAGTGTTCCTGCTTTAGTTCAGTTGTTCATCATGGCTCCACCAGACCATCATTACAGACTTCTAATTATTTTCTCAGCTTTGAACCTCTCTTGTTCAATCTATTTCAGCCACTGCCACCAGGTTACCCAAAACATCACTCTGATCAGGCTAAAATGTTTTCAAGGGCTCCCTGTGGCCTATTATTACTGAAACTCAAATTCTTTAAGTCATGTATTCAAGGTCCCTTCTTCTTTTGCCCTCACCTTACTTTTGAATGTTCATTGTATAGCATATGCAATACTTTGGGGATATTAAACCACTCACTGTCTCCTCTACATATTTTGGGCTTACTCATCATTGTCTCTGCGGAAGCCATTTTGCTGTACCTGGATCACTTACCCTCATGCCACAACCATCTCCAACAGTAAGATCTAAACCTTTTCCCAGCTTGAATGGCACCTCCTCCCTGAAGTCTTCCATCATGAGCCCAGTCACAATATGACTCCATTTTCCTCCAAGAATAATGCCATTTAGTTTGCATCCTTAAGTACAGCGTGGCATTAATTGTTTGTGAATAGTACATGTCTCTTGACTGTAAGCACTTGGAAGGCAAGTAGCATGTCCTGTCACCATTGTACACCCACAGGCCCCAACCTGAGCCCTAGGTATAATGGGCACTCAGTGTATGTCTGTTGGAACTAATAAATAAATGAATCTGTTATGTAAATAGATCAGGTTTTCTGAAAGCCTGGCACACTTGTAACCCCTCTGCGTCATCCTTGTCCCTCCCCTCAGTTCACCTAACAAAACATCCTGGCTGCTTTTCAAACCCAAATCCCATCAAACACCTGTATCATTATTGTCAACACTACAAAAATATCATCTCACACTTTTCATTAATGTTTAAAGTGCTATGTTCTGTATGCTTAGAACAATCTCGAAGAGAACACCTGTTACTTAAGTGATCTTATTTTCAACCTCTTGAGGGCATTTTTTTCATTACTATATTATAGTGGGCTGTTTAATAACTTATAACTGTCAGGGGAAAAAAGGTAAATTGCAGCCACTGGGATCCATACTGGGTACCTGAAATGAAACTTTTTTCCACTTGTAGTTCTTTATTTGTCTCCAAATTTCAAGTCTGTTTTTTAAGACTGATTGAGGAAAGTAATGAAAAATAATGAAATAAACTGAGGAGTATTTTTGCTGTCAAAACTTTTCTTCAACTTTAATATTTCATTAAATAGTCTATCCTTGATTCCAGAATGCCATGCTTATTACCATAATCCCATAAGTGCCTTCAATGCCTTTCTCCCACACATATTATGGGCCTCCAAGAGGATCATCAATCTAATTATCAAGTGATTAAATTTTGAAACTCCATGTGATAATTTTATCTCTTGAAGGAAAAAAAAAGTACACTAGTTGAAATGAACAAGAAATGACACCTTAAAAATATAATAGCTAATAAAGAATCAGGGAGGATGGTTATATTGTTTACATAGAAACTTCAAGATGTTTACAATATACGGTCAGAATTATAATAATATCATGATAAAAGAACATGCATTTGGAAAGTCATCAGTTTTCATTAAGAGAAATCAATAACAGCAGAAAATGGACGGGGAAAATACTAGAACTGGGAAGGATGCAACATTAATACAACTCTAAAAAAAGTTTATATTGCATGGGTTACTATATTGCATGAGTTATTAAGAGGAACCTTTGATAAGATAGGCTACCGTCAAGTGTTATCAATCACATTTAGAGAAATCTTAAGCAGAGAGTAGAAGGGTAGATATTTCTCTATTCTGTGAAAGTAAAGCTGGTTTAAAAATATTTAATTTAAGGGTGGAGCATGGCTTAGAGAAAGATTAGGCTGGTCAAAACATGCTAAGTTCACATTTCAGTCCCAGATAAGGAGAAAAACAACTGAAAATGAGATAAACAGAAAGAAAAAGAATACTAGCAAACTAGATATCATCATACGAAAGGTTGGACAATTAAGCTCGTGAACTTAATTGTCCGACCTTCATAGTCATCATAAACTGCTACCATTTCCTGAGTAATTGCAGTGTGCCAGGTATTGTTTTAGAGAATTTAATGCAGTATCTCATTTTATTTTCAAACCAATAATTTTTTTTTGCCACCTAGGTGTTATTATTCCTATTTTGCAAATAAGGAAATTGAGATCAAGAAATTCTCCCAAGAGCACACTAGTGGTGACCGTGATGTACCATAATAAAGAAAAAAAGTAGTTTCCTCAAAGGGTAGCATAAATAAAATGAAAAAAAAACACACCAGGTTAAAAAGATACAGTAGAAGCCAATGGGGAAAGAACACTTAGAAACTTTCAAAGTAGATTGAAATGAAGACAAGGAGTGAACTAAGATCTTAAACTGTCAACCCATATGACACCCTTCCCTCCCTCACTTTCCCAGTCCTCCCAACAACTCAGTCCCTACAGCCATCATTACTACCCTGGGAGAAAAAAAAAAAAACCTAACTCTCCTTTCTCAATGTCAGCTTTCAAACATTAAAAGGCAACTTTGCTTTACACTCTGTTTTCAGACTAAAAATAGGGCCCAGAAGAAACATCAGCACCTGAAAATCTGATTTTTCTATGCCTGGGATAACTCCTCTAGTTATAGTCAGCAGGAAAACAAGTTAACTGCTAAGGAAGCTGGGAATTATGCTCTTGAAGAAAAGACAGTAGATGAACAGTATTAAATAAAAGCTAGGAGCTGAAGGAGGGGAGTAAAAAAATAAAAGCTATATAAATGGGAGAAATATCAATTGGTGAAGAAAAAGAAAAGGTAAGAAAGAGAAAAGACTACAAGTCCAGGCTATCACAAATATCATCCAACTATGAAGGGGTTATTGTTTAGCCCAAACACACAATAAGTATGTGAAAATATTGGGAAAGAAAAGAGTTTGTTCAACATTTTACAGAATCTTCAACATATCAATTATTAAATGCTTTTATTTCTTCCCATGGTTTTCTGGGATTGTAGAGAAATAGACACTTGTTAACGATCATTCATTGATTGTCTGACCTAAACCAATCAGTCTTCAAGAAGGATGTAATGAATAATGCACCTAATCAATAACAAAAGGTTAACCGAAATGGTATTTTGACAGGCATCCCTTAACATTAAAGTGTTATATTGACAGACACCTCACAAAAACTTGAAATTTGGTTTTAGTACAAGCTAATCAATTTTCTATGTAAAATTGTCAACGTTCAGATGAAATAGAGAAAATTTTACCTTGATTGTCCTTCCCACCACTTTTGCTATTCTGATCAACAGCCACCAAACCCTAGAAAAACATGTAGCTCTATTAGACAACTGGAAGAAGTGCTCATCTAATACTTTCATAACCAAGGATAAGAACTTTCCATTCTTATGAGCCCTGCAGAAGTCTCATAGAAAGTAGCATCCAGTTTCACCATGTTCAGGGAATAGTTACTGAAGAAATTAGGACTGCCTTTTGGATTCAGTATTTAACATCAAGTTCAAATCACTGTGAAAAGGAAAGCCTTAGAAATGCCAGATGACAGCATGTTAGGTTTCCTTTTCTAGTTTAAACTAAAATGTTTATCCTGCTCATTGCCTTCGGAGTTGCTAAAAGATTATCAATTTTTTATTTGTTTCAAAAACAAACAAACAAAAACTCATGTTCACTCCTGTCAAAAGCTGACTATAGATAATGCTGTATTCCAGCCTAAAGGCAAATAACCCCTCTATTTTTCCAACTTCTATGAACTAAACAACAAAATTCAGTTAAAATAGATGCTAAAAGGGGTCAAATAGATACAAATGGGTCAGAGGCCCATTCTTTCCCTGACTTGCCACTCTTTCTCTTCTTCCCCACTTTGGAACTCATGCAACGGTAAGCTAGAGAAGGGGACAGGGAAATAGGCACTGTGTTCCCTTTCCAACCTTAAATGAGAACAAAATGCATTACTGTCCCAAAAAAGACATCAGAGACACCAACATGCCCATTTTCTTCAGACTAACACTGGAATCTGGAGTAGAAATCTTTTTCTAGCACCTCACAAATGTATTCTAAAACCATACACTGATATTCTTAAAGACAAAGTACCTTGACAGAAAAACATGTGGTATTCTTTGGATGCAAAATGTAGCCCCTGTGCTGAATGAATTTTCCACAAGCCACTGTGTGTTAGGAAAAGACCATGATATCAAAGATGGTACAGTAACATTCTAACAAGTCTAAACTCAGAGGGAATTTCAATAGTAAGATTTATATTGTAAATAGTCTAAATTAATGTGCTCCTGGATGCCAAAGGTTAAGTGATGGCTTGGCTCCCAGGCCAACGGGGCTCTGGAAGGGGGACCATGCAAAGTCCTACCTGGTAGGCATCAGGAATGTTGACTGTTTCTCCATGCTCCCCGACATAGCCAATGATGCCTTTGCCCCAGGGGACCTGCACTTCGTTTGAGTTCTCTGTGCTGCTGCAGGGCAGCAGTGGGGTTCCTGCATGCACGTCAAAGAATTTGGAGACCAAACTCTTCTTGCCGGCAGCCGCCCCTTCCACCAGGAAGAGAGAGCAGCGGTCAGCATCCACCATGAGGCAGACAAAGATGAGGATCTTGTAGCTCAGGCTGGTGAGGTCAAGATCATTGGAGATATCCTTCACCAGTTCCAGGAAGAACTGACGCTCATTGTGCTTTTTGAGGTGGCACTTGTAGTCCATAGCTGTAGGGGGATACTGAGGCAGATTCACCCTGGATTCCAGCAGGGCACTGAGAATATGGGCTGTGGTGGGGGGCAGGGAGCTGGCCTTCCGGAGGAGTGCCCTCCGCCGCACACTGCTCAGGGGTTCCTGGGCCCGGGAGGCCACTTGTTCATCATAGGTCCTGTTCACGTGGATGGCTTTGGAGCGAGCAAAACTCTTCCTTAGCTCCGTCTGAGAAGCTTTTCGCTGCAGGCTCCCATCACCCCGGGTACCGCTGGCCCAGCTGGAACTCAGGGGAACCCCACCACAGTCCCCCGCACCTGGAGTGGGCTGGCTGTTGGCAGAGCCATTTGGTCCAGTGCCACCGCCAACGCTTCTGCTGCCTCTGCCACCGCCGTGGGCCACGTTGCTGGTGCCAGCCAGCGCTGGCCCTGAGCCTAAAGCCCCCTGGCTCAGACTGTGCCTCTGCAGCCACTTCTCCACCACCTCCTGCTTCCCCTTCCTTATCAAGTAATCTTCAAACAATTCTGGATGCCTGTCCAGGAAAGTTTCCACCTCCTCAAAGTCCAGGCGGGAAGCTGTCATGATCTCAGAAACTGCTTTCCTTTCCTCTCTACACTTGAACCGAATGTCTACCTGGCCCAGCCCTCTAGCTGGTCTTGCACATGTCTACCCCAGCCAGGATTCCCAGCTGTGTGGAGAGTCTGCGGAGCAGTGGGTTCCTAAGGGGCTGGGAGGTGCCCCCTCCTTCAGGCTCACAGAGTGGCTGGCACGAACCCCACCCGCCTGTCCTGCCACCACTGCTCGGCACAGGTGCCCTGGCCACAGCGCCTGCTCTGGAAACCCGGAGCTATCGCTGCTCTGGTTGTAGCTGCAGCTGCCGCTGATGTCGCCACCGCCGCCGCTGCCTCCGTAACAGGATGAGTGGACCACTGTGAAAGGGAGGTAGGGCAGGACACGCCCCTGAGTGAGGCACCGAGCCGGGAGGGAGGAGAGAGCTGGGAGGAGGGAGATGTGAGCGCCAGCAAAGTCCACGGCCCAGGATGCCAGGCGGTTCCTGGAAGAGTCTCTAGATGCTTGAATCGGGGACTGGAACACGGCCGGTTTCTGATTGTAACACGAATTGAGGGGGAGCCGCACTTTGTTCCTGCCCCCTAATTCTATCCTGACCTCCCTATTCCCGGGCACGTAATCCTCCAGCGTTTCAAGGAGGCCCCACGGGAGCCTACTGGGATCCCCAAGTACAAGGGAAGTGTTGAGGTTTTGCGGGAATCAGGACCCAGAAGTCGACTCTGAGGAAATGAGGATGCTCCCAGACTGGCTGGGTTATTTTTCTGGGATGTGGAATGTTGGTTCCTAGGATTCCTGGGACTGCCAGCTAACACTGCCCAGCTCCTTGTGGGTGTTCAGTAAATATTAATGGAATTGGGTTTACCCAAAATTAGTAAATGAAGTTCCCCATCTGAGCAATTCATGGCTTGAGCCAAAGTCAGGGACCTGGGGTTGGGGAGGGGTGGGGCGTGGTGGTACAAGTAACTTGGGTTAGGGACCCTCTCTAACAGGCGCATATAGCAAAGTAGACTTGAGGGTCTCAGGGGCTTCTTTCCAAGCCAGTCCTGCATACTGGGTGATTTCTCCTCTTTTCATGAATGGCTTGCCATCTCCTTTCTCCACTCAGTCTGTTTAGGACACAGTGCTTCCTTTACTCTCAGTGTTCTAGGGCTTATGGGTAAGATTTCTCCTCTGTGGGAAACTTTTCTTTCTCCTGCCCTAGGGATGCTCTAGATCTGGCTAGTCTCAGCTAGTTAGGCTGAGAATAACATTGGGTTTCCCTTCGGCCTTTTCCAAACCTGGTTAAATGTAAGTGATTTGCCAATTAAGAAGAGCAGGCTGATAACACCTTCTTGAAGCTCAAGGGTCTCCTCTTGTGTGAAAAACAAAAGCAGTTGGAGAACCATCCAGTTCCTCGGCTCAGCAGGACCATCTACAAGAGTTCTTACAGGATGCTTGTGAAGAGAGTAATAGAAAAGAGCTGCAGAGCAGGGTAGTGACTTTTATACACTTCCAACATGGGGGTTGCACAGAAGTGACTTGCGTAGTAAGTAAAGTTTACTCCCAGATGTCCTCAGACAAGGTATATCGAACAGTAGCTATGTCACTTTAAATTAACGTATTAATTTAATCCTCACAGCAGACTTATGAGGTGGGGACTCTTGTTTTCCCATTTGAAAGATGTGGAAACTGAATTGAGTAACTTACCCAAGGTGCACAGTTGGTCTGTGCCAGAGCGAGGATATGGATACATTTAGCCTCAGAGTGAGCTACACCCTCAGCCACATAACTGGATCGTCTCCCACCTGTGTCAGCTGAGTCCTATGTGTGCCAGATTTGGGGCCAGTAACAGAGATGCAGGGACTGGGGTAGAATGCTCTCTAAGCATTCCTCTGACAGCACCAGGAGAAGCAGAGAGGTGAGGAGAGGCACTTGTTCAAAATGATCAAGGGCATGGCCTTGGCACTGGGAATGCAACTGTGCAAAAAGACCCTGCCTTCATGGAGCCTACATTATGGTGAGGAGACAGCCAATATACAAACAAGAAAATAAATATATAAAATAAGAAAGTATCAGTGATAACTGCTATGAAGGAAAACAAAACTTGGAAAGGGATTAAATAAAGGGATGAGGTCCTTCTTGAAGAGGAGACACCTGAGCAGGGATCTGGTGGAAATGAGGGAATGAGCTAGGTTGATACTTGTATCTGGGGAAAAGAGTGAAAGATACCAGGTCGAGGAAGCAGTGCCAAAGTTGTGAGATAAAATGTGTTTGGACTATTTAAGAGCCAGCATGGAGACCAGCTAAAAGACAGTGAACCAAGCATAGAATATTGGTAGTTTGGCACCAACTTTATTGTGTTTGTTATTATCATTATTATTATCCTAAAGTAATAGTGTGTGGAAACCTCACTGCATGTGGTCACATCTCTGGTAACTCGAGTGATCCAACAGTCAAGCTGGTCAGACTGGTGTGCTGGAACTGGCTTGTAGGGGCTCACAAGAGCCTATTTTAGCATCTCTTTCCAACTCCATGTCCAGTGACATGGCTACAGTCAGCCATGATGTATTTACACCATGGAAATCAACAAATGCTATGAATCAGGATTTTGTGTTAAACATTTCCCAGCATTCAGTGGAAACAATTCAATTGTTCACCAAATGATGAATAAATAAATAAAATGTGTTATATGCATATAGTAGAATATTATTTAGTCACAACAAAAAAGAATGAAGTACTAATGCATGCTACAACTTGGATGAAACTTGAAACCAGTAAGCAAAGTGAAAGAAGCCAGATGCAAAGAACCAGTTTATATGATTTCATTTATATAAAATATCCAGAATAGGCAAATTGATAGACATAGAAAGTAGATTAATGGTTGTCAGGAGATGGAGGAAAGGGGAAATGGAAAGAAAAGGGTGACCACTAATGAACATGGGGTTTCTTTTGGGGGTAATGAAAATGCTCTAAACTTGACTGTGGTAATGATTGCACAATTCTGTGAATATAATAAAACCATTGAATTGTACACTTTAAATGGGTGAGTTTTGTGGTATGTGTATTATATCTCAATAAAGCTATTATAAAACAATAACAAAAATCATTTACCAGCACATAACTGGTTAGAATACAGCAGCAATGTTGTACATGGAGGAAAGCAAAGCACAGAGCATCCTGAAGGAGGGGAGAGAAGTAGATCAGCCCTGGGCTGCCTGGAAACAGAAGGTTTAATAAATAGATATTTCCTTAATTCCATACTCCATGTATTCATTATACAAGTAGTTGTTTAGCATATATTGTATTTCGGGCTCTGGGGACAAAAGAAGACATACAAAACATCTGCCTTTGATTGGAGATCTCACAGTCCATAGCATCCATAGCAGCAAGAGGAGTGGGAGGAGAGAAGAATACAGGGAAGGGTAGGAAAATGAATTAGGCATTTCTGGCTTGATTTTGAACTGGCTATAGCTTCGTTTCCCCCTTGGTTCATGAGGTCACTGAAGAAGTCATTGGTTGGGGAAGAAAATGAGGTGACAGAGAGCACTCATAAGGTAGTCCAGGGGGCTTTGACAGGGGGCTGCATAATTAGATGCCTGGCGATATGGCCCCACTCACCATGCCCTCTTCATTCTCAATATGTAGAATGGTACATGTATCAGTCATGGTCCTAACAGGAAACAGAGCACTCTCAAAGATAATTCCAAGAGGGTAAATTTACAAAGGGATTAATTATAAAGGTGGAGTATAGATAAGCCACAGGGATGGTGAAGGAACTTGGGACACTAGACCTGATGGGAGGAAGGAGAAAAAGGTTCCCAAGACCCTGGAGAGGTCTGTGTAGTGACAACTGCCTTGAGAGGACCAATGATAGCATGTCAAAGGACATCGATAACTCAAGTTGACCTCAAAGGAGAGGGATCGGGAATAAGCACCTTGATCCCAGCCTCCTCCTTCTCTCCTATCCTGACCAGACCCAATCAGAAGCTAGAGGGTACTGGAGCTTGTCAATGGAATCCATATAGGTCGTCCTCTCTACACAGAGAGTGGGGTGGTGAGGGCGGGGGGGGGCAGACAAAGATCTGTATTAGAGCTGGAGGACAAATGAAAAATACTTGGCCCAGTATGAAACCTTGAAGAGATCCCCCTTAGGAAATAATGGATGCTATAGCTCCATAGAATTATCTGTGTAATTCTGCCCTCTTCTGCTCACCTGCTAATTCCATCAAAACTGTCTATAATGCACTCTGTAACAGAACCCTCTAAGGGCACTAACTCTGAAAAGGTATGATATTGTGAAGATAGATGAGTCAGCTCAAGGAATAATAAGCTCTGCAGACACCCTCTCCATCTATCCCTCCCCCTTTCCACCAAATTATAAATATTGACCAAGTAGCCGCTCAGTGGAGAAGATAAACGGGGCTTCCTATTTGTGGTTTTCAAGAATTAAGGCTTCCTTTTTTTTTTTTTTTTTTTTTTGAGGGCAGTGTCACTGGCCCTCACATGTGGGACTGAACCGGGGCCGCTGGCTTCCGAAGCTAGCGCTTAACCACCGCGCCACTCAGCCGGCCTAAAGTTTCCTTTTTGATTGAAGTATTCATTACTTTTTCACTGCCATTGTTAATTAGCACTTATTGAGCACTCAATGTGCAAAGCACTGGGTTACATGCACGATAACTTTTGTTATTTCAAAGAGGGCCCATTAAATTTTAGTACTGGATGGAACCTTAGAGATCATCTAATACTCTGATTTCATTTTGTACATGTGGAAATTGAGATCTAGAGCAGACACATAACTCCTAGAAAGTCACCTGCGAATCACAACCTCTTATCTACTCCTGGTTCCACCCCACCCTTACCAACATCTCATAACTTGATACCAACCTCTTGAAGCCTAATGCACTTCTGTCTTCCAAGCTTCTCTTCTAACCATTCCATCTCCTAAAACAGACTTTCACTATGTGACCAATAGGCATCATCAAAAAGGTCGATGCAATTCTCAAAATGAAATGTTCACTTCGAAAAAATTAAAATTGGCATATTATTATTTTAGGGAATAGGAGTCCACAGGATCAAACAAAAGATGGGTTATTGCAATTCCGAAAAGATTAAAAGTCACTGAACTATAAGTTCCACAGAAATGTTAGTCTTTATAGGAATTTAATATCAGAAATGGTCATAGTCTGTGCCAAATCCCAAACCTGAGGTGCTGTAATAGTGGGTTTCTCCAGAGAATTAGAATTATTAGGACTATATAGAGAGAGGATAGATAGATAGATAGATAGGTAGATAGATAGATAGATAGATAGATAGATAGATAGATAGATAGATAGATATAGACAGACTGACCAATAAGGAGGAATTGCCTCACATGATGATGGAGATTGAGAAGTCCCATATCCACTGTCTACATGCTGGAAAACCAGGAAAGCCAGTGGTAATTTTGTCTGAGTCTGAAGGCCTGGGAATAAGAGGAGCAAATGAGGCAAATCCCAGTCCACAAGAAGGAGATGAGATGAGATGAGATGAGATGTCCCAGCTTAATCGGTAAGAGGGCCAATTCCTTCTTCTTCTACGTTTTCTGTTCTAGTCAGGCCTTCAGGAGAATGGATGATGCACAACCACATAGGGGAGGGTAACCTATTTTACTGGGTCCACCAATTCAAATGCTAGCCTCATCCAGAAATGCCTTTACAGATGCCTCCAGAAACAATGTTTAATCTGGGCACCCACTCAAGTTGATACATAAAATTAACTGTCACAGTTGCCTTACTGGTTTCAAATTTTGTAAGCACCTCTTTTCCCCACTCTCTTTATGGAGAATCTCACAGCTCTGTTTAAATTGTCATTCCCTATCCTAGTAGTGAGTTCACTTTAATCCAGTGAAATTTTGTAACTCACAAGAAAATAACAAATATATAAAGTAACTATGTGGATTAATATCTGCCAGGCCGGGCAAATTAGATTAGCATTTCCAGCTGGGCATTTGGGAATGAAGTATGTTTCTTTCACTTCAAGAGAAGAAATTGTACATCTAAATTCTGAAGCATGTATTTACATGCCACTTGGGGAAATATAGTTGTGTTACAAAGTATAATTGACCAAATTCCTAGTATCATTGACCAAATTAACAAATTTCATTCAATAGCTCTTATGCTCTTGGCGATAAATGTACAGTAAATTATAATGGTATAATTATTGTTTAAAGTACTTTAATGTTGATTTTTTTAATTACTCCATTTCAATTGTATTATTCTTTCCCTTCCCTCACTACTAACATTTTTGAGCTATTTTTCCCCAAAGTATCTTTGAACAATACATAGCTCTTATACTTAACCTTCAGGGACCTCAGTTTCCTTGGGTTTAGTGCTCCCACTACTGGGCTGTCTGACATGGTGCTCACTAGCCACATGTGGCTAATTAAATTTTCATTAATTAAAATTAAATTATAAATTCAGTTCCTTGGGAAAACCAGTCACATTTCAAGTGCTCAATAGCCATATTTGGCTAGTGATTACTATATTTGACTGTGTAAATATAGAACATTTCCATCACCTTAGAAAGTTATTTTGGAGAATGCTGCTATAAGCTCATCTGAGGGCCAGCCGAGTGGCGCATTGGTTAAGAGCTGGCTTGGGAAGCCAGCGGTCCTGGTTTGGGTCCCACATATGAGGGCCAGTGACACTGCCCTCTACAGCTAAGATGGTGAACAACAGCTCCACCTGGAGCTGGGCTGTGGAGTACTGGCGATGGCATAGCTGCAGCCCCTGCTGCAGTGGGCTGCTATAAGCTACAGTGAGCGGCTGGCAGCCAGTGTGAGCTGCCATCCAGAAGCCGGCAACCAACCTGCCTCGCCTGGGAAGAGGGCAATGATGATACCAACATGGGCCAGTGAAGCAATGTCCTCTACAACTAGATTGAAGAGCAAAAGGACAGCAACTCCCCCAATTCTCCAATAAAAATCTCAAAAAAAAAAAAATCATCTGAGCCCTAAGATTCTGTATTTATTCACCAATATCATCAATGGCCTTCTAAGTGCCAAATCAAATGGTCCATTTTATGATAGTCCCCTCTTCTTGAAGCTTTTTCTCAACAGCACCATTTCCTGATTCTTTATTTGAATGGATCTGAATTAAATTCTCTCAAAACAGTGACTAACCATTGTTCCTCAATTTATTTCACTAGTGTCTCCAACTTCTGAGGCCTTCCTTAATTGTTGCAATTATTCATTTGAGGTTCATTCCCAGGACTTCAATTGCCATGTCTTGATTTTATACTTCCTAATCCATATGTTATGTTCTAACGTGATTCCATTTTCTATCAGCAGATGCTGTCTTAGATGGGCTTCCATACCTTAGTATCATAGATTAGGTGTCTTAAACAACAGAAATTTATTTTCTCGCCTTTCAAGGCTGGAAGCCTGAGATCAGGATGCTCATGGTTTCATTTTGGCGAGACATCTCTTTCTGGCTTGCAGATGGCTGCTTTCTCTCACATGGCACAGAGAGAGCAAGCTCTCTGGTGTCTCTTCTTATTAAAGCACCAATTTCATCAGACCTGGTCCCCACCCTTATGACCTCATCTAACCCTAATTACCTCCTAAAGGCCCCATGTCCAAGTACCATTACATTGAAAGTAAGAGCTTCAACGTATAAATTTTGTGGGGATGAATATCTTTAGTCCATAACAGATAAATAGCAAACCACCTCAAAACTTAGTCACTTAAAACAAATATTTTTTTTAACTTACCACGATTCTGTAGGTTGACCAGTGGTTCTTTTGCCTCACTTGGTATTACTAGCAGGAGTCACTCATGTGGATGAATTCAGCTGGCAGCTGGGCTGCATTAGAAAGTCCCCTCGTGCCTCAGTGCTGGGGCCGTTCAGTTCTCCTCGAGGAGGTCTCTTGTCACATAGCATCGCATCCTCCAGGTCTTCTTCACATGGCTTCTCTCTTCAGTAAGGCAGCCTGTCGTCCCTTATAATATGGCAGCTGGGTTCCAAAAGGAAGGGCTTCAAGAAGATATACCCAGTGTACAGAAGCTTCTCAAGACTGCATTATATATCAATGTCCCATTGTCAAAAGCCAATTACATAGCTAAGTATAGAGTCAGTTAGAAGAGGTACGAGGATGTGATTCCTCACAGGTATGCTTCCCTAGGAGCCACCAATTGGACAGTCAACCACACAAGCTTTCTCCTGAACCCCCAACCCACATTTCCAACTGCTACAAGATATTTGCTCCTGTCTCACAGACATCTCAAATTTATCATTTCCAAGATGACTCTCACTCCTCTCCACCTTAAATCATTCAATCCCATATATTTTACCCCAGGAATTTCTCTTTGAGTCCAGCTCCTTCATTGAAGCCTTCATTATTTGTCCATTCTCTACCAAATAGTCCTGTCTTCCACATAACAAGTATAATAATAACAGTGTTGCTTATAAACTTATTTACAGGATTAAGTCCTTCTCAAAGACATGTAGTGGGTTGATTGGCAGCCTCCCAAAAGATATGTCCTCCCAGAACCTGTGAATGTGACCTTATTTAGAGAGGGTCTTCGCAGATGTAATTATGTTAAGGATCTCAAGATAAGATCATCCTGGACTTAGGGTGAGCCCTAAATGCAACAACACTTTTCTTCATGAGATACAGAAGAGAAGACACAGACACATAGAGGAGAAGGAGATGTAAAGACAGAAGTAGAGATTGGAGTGATGCATGTACTAGCCAAGGAACATCAAGGATTGCTGGCAGCCACCAGCAGGAGAGAGGCATGACACGGATTCTCCCTCAGAGCCTCCAGAAAAAAAATCAACCTTCCTAGCACCTTGATTTGGGAGTCCTGGCCTCCAGAACTTTCATAATAAATTACTGTTGTGTTAAATCACCAAGTTTGTGGTATTTGTTACAACAGCCCTGGAAAACTAATATAAGATCCTTTATTCTTACACCTCTATTTTCCATCTCTATTCTGCTACTCCCTGCCATGTATTCACCAAGCACGCATATTGCTTCTCTTTTTTGGGGTTCTACCTGAAATGCCCTTCTCCCCATTCCTGCCTCTCAGAATTTTCTGTTAAAAGTTATTTGAAATGTCACATCCTATAAGACATAAAAAGAAGCTTCTATAATAAGATGCTGTGTTTTGTCTTCCTTTGTGATCTGTCCTCCTGTTTTCACATATTTTGGTCCTATATCTGCTATAAATCATTTAATACCTGGTGTTTATTCAACCCAACATGATGTGTTTAATTCTCTATTAAAAATTTTTTTTTACATTAAAGCACATCTTATTATTCTTTTATTTATCTATTATTTTTTTCAATTCAGAAATTGAAACCACTCTGAGCAATAAGCCCATGTGCATTCATAATTGCATTAAAGAATATAGGTACTTTAAGGTAAATTTTTTAAATTTCAAAGATATCTAGGTGAGCAATAATCCCCATGAAGGTACAGAAAGATAATATCGTGTTAAAAATGTTTTGGATATTCTGTTTTCGTCTTAAAATCAATAGAATATTTTATCTCTGAAGAAAAATCAGCAATAATCAAAGTATTTTACTGAAGAATGATTTGTTGATAAAATAAATTAATAGGCTTTAACTGTGTCAAAATATTTTGTCTATATTTCGAGGCTTAAAATTTAGTAGAATATGAACAAATTCAACATATAAAAATTCCTTGAATCTTTTAAAATGTAACTTTCTAAAAATATCTTAATTAATCAACTGTTGAGTTAAACATTGAAGATATAAAACAGTGTAAGGATCATCCCTTTCCTCAAAGAACATTTACAGTTTGGCTAGAGAGATAGGATACTTACATTAAAGGACAATTGACAGTACAAGATACCATAGATGGAGTATGGCAGACAAGAATATCTATAAAATAAATCAGAAGTATCCTTAAATGCCATGGGATACTGTTTATATGTAATAATAATAAATAAGTAATATTAATATTGAAAGTATAGACTTACAAATATCAGAACAAAAGGAGGAAAAATGGAGGAAGATTCAGCAATAGATGATTTAGTTTTCATTTAGGAAACTAATATACAACAAGAGTAGAAATAAATATAAGTACCGATGCCTTTCTTAATTGCCATGCCTTCACTCTCTAAATCAAAAGTAGTTAATCATTCCAGGCATTGCTCTACAGATCTTATAGGAAAAGCACTGTAAGAATAGAATAAAGATGCCTTGTCATTTACAGGACAGTCTTCATTTGTCTCATCTGCTATTTATGGTTTGATTCGAAGATGAAACATTACTCCCAAGAGTCAGTTTTACAGCAACTAATATCAAAAAATAAACATGTCACTTCCCAATTATTCATTTTATTTTTTGAGTAGTCATGATAAATGAGAGAGACTAGAGCAAGGCCAAGCAGCTGTAAGTTTCAAACAAGCATTTAAAAAAATATACTATACATTATTCATAAAACATTTATGTTTTAATGTCAGAATTTACTTTTCCAAAATAAATACATCGAAGTTGAAGACAGTTTTAACTTTGAGGAACTATTAATCTCTTGTCAAATTAATCTTACTAATATAGAATATAATGTGAAATAGCAGTTATCATTCTGAAGCTAATTGGTTATCATTCTGGAAACTCTAATTATATCACTGCTGTGTGCTGTAAGAACACATAATGAATGCAGTCCTGTGCTTTGTGCAACCAGTCAATCCAAGATAAAACCTGATGCTGGACATTTTTCCTGAAATTTAGCCTCTGAAAGATTTTCTCACTTGTGCATATTTTTTTTCAGCATAAAACCTGTTTCTGATTGAGACTCTTATATGCATAGAATATTCCTTTACCAGTAATTTTGTCACCAAGAAATAGGCCAATTTAAATGTCTTTCCAGATATCAACATTGTCAATAGAGTAAACAAAGAATAAACAAAAGATCATCCAAATTATTACATTCATTCCATAACACAATAATAAGAGAAAGAATGTGGTCAATTTTATTCTCTCAGCCAAATACTCTTTTGAGCACAGTAAAATGTACCATTTGTTAACAATGACCAAAGCAGGCATCTTTCCAGCCTAGCTGCCTTTTCTTTTTTTTTAATTATTTTATTGTGAAATAAACATTTAAAAAAAATTAGTTTCAGGTGTACAACACAGTGCAATAGTTATACTTTTTAACCCTCAAAGTGATAAACCCCCTCCCCCAATTCTCCACCCCACTCCCCCCCCCATATCATATATATCTATTACAATTCCTTTGACTCCCTTTCACAGTATAATCCACATCCTGTGACTGTCTATACTAGCTGCCTTTTCTTGTACTCTTTCATTCATCTCTTCAGATTGGAAGTCACCAAATTTTCCCTGGGAAATGAGATCCACCCTCCAAGGATGTTCTGACTCTGGCCTCAGAGGGAACTGTAAGCATTTTTTGTTTGTTTGTTTGCTAGTGGTAGTGACTTCATTGTATTGCTTCTATCCCAGTCTTTTCTTTCTTAAGTTGCAAACTCATGTTTTAAATATATGAGAGACTATCCAATACTTTGTATGTTGGCTTTTCTCCTTTGCCCCAGTGAAGTGGGAGTGAAGCCATCTGTCATCCTCATGGTCAGTGTGAAGGCCGTTATTGGGAGCCTCCAGGACAAGGCCATCTCTGTCACCGCCCTTAATGATGTAAGGTTGATCTCAGCTTCCCTGTTTTGTTTATTTTCCCTCATATCAAGCTATAGTATGGCAAGCTACTTAACTTCTCTGTGCCTCACTTTCTACTTATGCAAAATGTAAATCATTTGCCTAATAGGATTATTGTGAAGATTAAATGAGTTTATATATGTACAGCACTTAGAACAGTATGTGACACATAGTAAGCTCTCAATAAATGTTAGCCATTCTATTACTATTGTTGTTATTATAATCCTTAAAGAAATATAATTTTTAAATACTATTTCTAAGGAAAGCAAAATGCTGACATAAATAATTCTTTTTAAAACCATAATCTGCTAGTTGGGGATAACTGAAAAATCACTGTAGAGAAAGACAGAATTTAGCAGAACTAAATATTTGAAGGAGCACAATTGTGGCAGGAAATGTAATCAATTTGAGGAGTCAAAAACCAAAAACAACAAACAAATGAAAAACACTGCTTACAAAGATGGCACACTTGCTTTTTAAAAGAACTGGCTGTGCTGGTTTCTACTCACCGGCCAGGAAAGCACATTCAGGGGAGACAGCACTCTCAGGAGTGTCAGCACCACTTCTCCCTGCTCCAGTAGCCACCAAGTCTTCTGACAGGCTGTGCCACTAATAACACCGCATTCCCAAAATAATACAAAATAAGGTTTCCAGTAGCTCACCATGCATGAAAATCTTTCTGAATTTTTGTATAGTAATACGAGACGTACTGACGTAAGAAGAAAGTTACACAAATTTTGCTTTTGCATCTGTAACAAAATTTTAGTGATTTTTGAACTATCCTTTTTTCTGTTTTTATTGGAAGGATAATATATGCTTGTAAAAATGTAAATATAACAAGATTATACAAAGAAAAAATAAGTCTTCCATCTCCAGTCCCCTGAAACACATACCTATCAGCGTGGTATATATTAATAGATAAATAGCTATATGGATACATATTTATATACATATATATACATACACACACACACAGTTTTTGTATGTACATAGAAAAAAACCATATATAAAATTAAACCAATCTATAACTTTGATCTGAAATTTGCTTTCTTTACTCAACAGTAAATTATAGAAAGAAATAATTTTCTCTTCTGAATCAGAATTTACCCTTTAATGATAAATTCTCTTCTTAGATATAATAGTGAAATAGAACCATCTAGCCCAAGCTACCTACAAATCTCATTTAACTATTATTTCAGGCTTTAAGTAAAATTGCACAATAATTTGATCATCAGTCTATACTTAATCTAAAATTTGAATTTTCAAAGGCTTTATTTTTTTTTCTCACATATCAGAATTAGAAAAGTAGTAGGAGACAAGTGATAGTCAGAACAAAGCTATTGGTGTCACAAGCCAGAATGCAGATGTGAGCATGTCTGAAATGGGAGCTGGCAGGCTATAAGCAAATACAGAAACCAGCAACAAGAACAGAGCAAAGTTCACAAAGGAAATCATCAACAAAAATGGAAAGGCAAGCTACTGAATGGCGTAAAGTATCTGCAAATCATTCATCTGATAAAGGATTAATATCCAAATTATGTCAAGAACTCATACATCTCAATAGCAAAAAAACCCCAAAAATCCAATTTAAAAGTATGTAGATTTGAATAGACATTTTTCCAAAGAAGATATAGAGATGGCCAATAGATATATGAAAAAATGGTCAACATCACCAATAATCAGGGAAATGCAAGTCAAACCACAATGAGATATCACCTCATGCCTGTCAGAATGGCTGTTACCAAAAAGACAAAAAATAACAACCATTGGTGAGGATGTGGAGAAAAGAGAACTTTGTGAGCTGTTGGTGGGAATGTAAATTGCTGTAACCACTATAAAAAACAGAATGGAATTTCCTAAAAAAAATATTGAACTATTATATGATCTAGGAGTCCTACTTCTGGGTATTTAACCAAAGAAAATGAAAACACTAATTCAAAGAAATATCTGCACTCCCATGTTTCTTGCAGCCTTATTCACAATAGCCAAGATATGGAAACAACCTAAGTGTCAATCGGTGGATGAATGAATTAAAAAATATGATATATGTACACATATAATATTATTCAGCCACACAAAAAGAACGACATCTTGCCATTTGTGACAACATGGATGAAAATTGAGGGCATTATGTAAAGCGAAGCAAGTCAGACAGAGAAAGGCAAATACTGTATGATCTCACTTATATGAGGAATCTCAAAAAAATAAAGAAAGAAACAAAAAACACCAAGCCCATATATACAGAAAACAGATTGGTGGTTGCCAGAGGCAAGGGTTGGGGAGTGAGCAAAATGATTGAAGGGTGACAAAAGATATAAACTTTCAAAGTTACAAAACCAATAGGATTTAATGTACAGCATGGATACTATAAGTAATAATACTGTGTTGCTTATTTAACAGTTGCTAAGAGAGTAGATCTTAAAAGTTCTCATCACAAGAAAAAAAAATTTTGTAACTAGGTACAGCTGTTAGACTTATTGTAGTGATTATTTCTCAATAAATACAAATATTGAATCATTATATTGTACACCTGAAACTAATGTTATATGTCAATTATACATCAATAAAAAATAAAATTTAATAACAATTTTTTTAAAAAAAATAAGAACACAGGAAAATTAATACCTAGGGTGTGATCAGTCAGGTATATTGAAGAGCAAAGTGACTGGTTTCAACAGCAACTGTCTGAAGTAGAAATATGAACAAAGGAAATGTACATTCATATTTATAGTAGACAGTATTTTGTTTGCCATTATTCACTACCTTCTTCTAAAAGGGTGACATACTACTGATATGTGACTTGCCATTCCTCCTACAGAGGGAGTATATTTCCTCACCTCACTGACGTTGGGCCTGGCCACTTAACATGTTTTGGTCATTGGAATGTGAGCACACAGAATGTCTGACCCTTCTGATCAGAAGCTTTATGAAGCATCAAGGAGCTTTCTTCTTCCAGGGCTCTTGATCTTTCCCACTGCCGTAAGAATAGGCATGTCCTATATAGGTACTTCTCCTTTACCTGGGGTCCCAGAAGGAGAAGACACTTGGAACAGAGCCACAGGGGACCACAGGCTACATGCCATGTAATTGAGAAATAATTACATTTTGTTGCTGCAAGCCTCCATGATTTTGTAACTATAGCAAAGTTGACTAATGCAGAAATTGGTACCTAAAAGTGGGGCACTGCTTCATGGCCTTCAGCACCAGATAGCAGATGGCATGGAAACTGTTACTCAAAGCTAGAAAAATGGTTGCCCATGTTATAGAGAGAACTTGAACAACAGGTAATAAACTTAATGAATTTATGGCTTTGGGTGAAAAGAATGCAAAACAAATTGTTACTACTGTACCTTGATCATTACTAGCTGTTTTTAACAAGATTTTACAAAAGTGGCGAGCTCAGGAAAAGAACTGGCCTATCTACAAGCAGGATGCATGGAAAAATAGAGAATCCAGAAATCCTAGGAGTTGCCACCCTAAAAGCTACAACTGTTTCTCATCTTAACTTCGGATGAAATTTAAAAATACTCTGTGCAACAAAGGCCAAATGAGACTCTTGTGGGGGGGAAAAGAAAAAGAATGTGACTCCATGAAAGCCTGGTAAGCACTGGTAAGTACAACTGACAAAAGTAATAAAAATTAAAGAAATTTTTGGAGATAGTTGTATTGTCATAAGCACCATCATCTTAGGTTTAAAAAGGACTGTGACTGTTAAACACATAAAAACAATCTTTGGCCTGCAGTCACTCGGGGGCTTTATTGAGCTAGATGGCCCACTCTGTCTAACCCCTGGAGGAAGATGGTTAGAAGTCTGGACTCAATGGGACTGTGGGACAACTACACCAACTGATCTCTCTCTCTCCCTCTCCAAGATGAATCAATCAATCAATCTCCCTTACCTTCTCCCTCCCCCTTTACTTCTTTCTCTATGATCTCAGGCCTTCTCACTCTCCATAAGGTTTTTCTATGGGGGTCTCTTCAGCGGGATTGCTAAACTTCTTACATGTTGGCTTGGGTCCTACAAAAATGCAGAAGTGGCAGCTTCCAGGCCTTCTTAATGCTGAGGACCAGAATTAGTATAACATTGCTTCTACCACACTCTGTTGGTTAAAGTGAATCAATGTCTGCCCAGATTCAATGCAGTAGGGGACAACTCAAAGGTATGAATATCTGGAATCATGGTTTGTTGAGAGCCATCTTTGGCAACCAGCTGCCACAATGCACAATAAAGGTATATTAAATAAACTAATTAGTGATTAATTACTGCAACAAACCACATTCTTAGTGTGGTAGAGACAGGCCCATGATGGTTTCAAATTATCACCCTCCTTTCATTATCAAATAGCATTTATATAGCCATGATTTTCACATAATATTCCAAATACCATACCAAAAAAGGAAAATGAACCAAAAATGGACCTCTTGACAGGTTTAAGAAAGATTGCATTTAAAAGATCTTGATCCACGATTATTGTAGTTTTTATAAAATTTTATGGACAACTTGAATTCAAAATGTATGAATCTAGCCAGGACCCCACATAAAAAGTAGGAAAATCAGCTATTTGGAAATTAGTCTAGACCAGGCTCTAGTACCAGTTTTGAGGGCTAACATAACTAGGTGTTTGATTGTGGAAAAGTATCTGGACTTCAGTTTTCTCAACCATAAAATGAGAGTGTGGAAATCATCAGTTTTCAAACATTATTTAGCCTCTGTATCCTTTATTCAAAAGGAGTTTTACTTGTAGGAGGTAGAGGGGGAGGATGTGGGGAAGTAGGGAGGGTGTCCACCCTTCCTCAATCAGAGTGATTCTGTTTTAAATACTGAATCTTCTTTGTGGGAGAATTGCATTTAAACAAATGGTTCTGCAAATAAAATATCTTTGAAAAGGAGAGATCTAGCCCAATCCTGCATGCTTTATAGATGAGGGCATGCTGCCCCTTTCTGCACCCCTTCCTCTGCCTGCCTTCAGCTCTTGTGCACTCATGCAACACCCACCCTGTACAGTAGTGCTCCACTCCCACCTGCCCCTACCCTACAACCATATTCTTCTGTGCTTAAGGGGGGCCCCACTTTGTGGGGACAGAGGAACACAGGCTGAAGAACAGCATGAAATTGTGGCTTCAAACTTCCAAGGTGATGATAATGATCACTGAGTGAAAAATACAGAGAAGAAAATTTGATTCTAAATTCCTACCCATGTTAATATTTTAGAAGAATGTGAGCATAAGGGAGAATAAGCAAATAAGATACTCTAAAATCATGCTGTATTATGCACAACTTCGTGTGGGACACAGGGTTCACCCCCAAAAAAATCAATCTTCTTGAAAAATAAATGATATGGTTGGGGTTTTTCCCCCCCCACAAGAACCACTGAATAGAGATTTACATCTGGAAAGTACTTTACTTGCTAGTGTGAATGAAAATTTTAAGAACACAGGAACTAACAATGTTCCACTGTTTTCTGAAGAGTTCTCTCTGTTCCTTTTGAAACACACAATTGCCAAGTTAACTGATCTCACATTTTCACTTTAATTAAATGAAACAATACTGTATTCTTCCAGATCCACATCAAGATCTATATAAGAATTGCCTATGCTAAAAGCAATAAATGTACATCTTATATAATCATCTGTCTGAAATACTTTTCAAATATATTTTTGTAGATATGCAATCAGTATAACTTCCTAGTCACTGAAGTCTCCTGATTCTTGTTAATAGTCCCATAAAACTTCCTTTTTCTTTCAGATTTTATGTTCTCAGGAAACTGTTCTCTGATGAACATGAAACCTTTTCCTGATGAATCTTTCATTAAAGTTTAGGAGACACTGGCAGACATAAATAACAACTTTAGATCATTGTAAAGTTCATTCTTCTTTCCTTTGCTCTGTCAGGATGTAGCAAATTTAGGTTGAGCGTGCAGTGCCCTCCGAGGCTCCACTTATGCAATTGCAAGCAGGTATGTTGCATAGATATGACGCCTGTAGCTGCTGGGGTTTGAGCAGGGAAGAGGACCACAGGGAGTGAGGTGAATGAGGGCGTCATTAGAGGAATGAGACCCTACACAATCTGGGGAGAAGCTGAGGAAATAAAGAACCAGAACAAAGTCACTAAGACCACAAAGGGGACCTAGTGAAGACTGATGGGTTGTTTGCACTGCATCTGGAGGAGAGCCTACAGTTGCTGTAGGTCAGCAGGGCAGGTAGCCAGGAAGCACAACCAGGAGCAAAGCAGGAAGAACAAGGACACACCTGTCAGGATAACCTGGTCCCCAATTTCTCTGCTTCTCACGACTTTAAACCCTGGTTTTGTGAATGACCTGAAGAAGCCGGGCCCTTTCCCCTCAAGGCTGCACATACTCCTGGCCCCGGATCAGAGAGGCTGAGAGAAAGCTGGTGAGAGCTGAAGGAGCTGAGTGCTCAGCTGCTTCCCCACCTCCACATGAAGGCTACTGTCCACAGATCAGTGACAAATGTGAGTTGCACATGGGGCCCTGCACCAACCTGACAAATGCAAAGGCTTCTGCCTAATGCCGCTGCTTTCCAAACTTCCAGCAGATTTCTCATGTGACCAGCCCTAACCAGGAACCATACAGAGAAACAAAGTCTGGCAAAAACAGTTCCAGCTTTGCCTAATTGGCACAGGATAAATTAGCACAGTGCCCAGAAGTCCCTTCATGTAATTTGATCCTAAATGGATTTAAGCCTCTCAGAGACAACATAATAAAGCCTATCATAACATCAAATTTTAATTACGGCATTTATTTGCAGTTCTTCTGCCAATTTTTTTCTAATACTAGAAATATCATTACCAGCAAAAAAATTATATATATATATATATATATATATATATATATATATATATATATATATGTACTTTCTAGGAAAAACATAAATGCAAATCAACATTCATTATCATATCACTAACTGAACAATTTTTATAATGAAAAGTATACTTAATACTTCTCCATTTCCACCCAACTGCCTTTTATCATCTCAGCTCTCCTTGTACCAGCTTCTTTCTACTTCTCCTAACTCAAAAGTATCTGAACTTCAAATAGAAGACCTTCTTGCTTCTCCCTGCAATGTGGCTTTCTGTTAAAGCCACCAAGGCCATCTGTCAGGGTTGTAGAAATCTGAACTGTAACTATGAATATGAATTAAGTTCAAGTTCCTTCTCACAGTTTTCTGTCTCATGTAAATTAGCATGAGGTATGTCACCTAATTCTATGTCCTTGCAAACCCAATTCAGCTCTGGGGCTGACAACATCCCTAATACACCCTTGGAGTCCCTACATATGTCTCTGCCCCATCCTAGAATTCCTCCAGGAAGAGAGTCACAAGCCCAGCTTTGCTTGATGTCCCTTGACTCCCAGGGCACACACTCCTACTGGCACTGGGCTCCGAGATTAGTATATTCTCTCCCACTTGCCAGAAGCATTAAAATTGAGCCCAGCACTTAGTTGATTTAATAATAGAACCTTCTGGGGCTGGCCAAGTGGCTCGTTCGTTAGGAGCTCACTTGGGATGCCAGTTTTGAGCAGCAGGGCCCTGGTTCGGATCCCACATATGAGGGCCAGTGACACTGCCCTCTATAGCTAAGGTGGAGAACAACAGCTCCACCTGGAGCTGGGCTGCTGTGAATCCCTGGGATGGCATAGCTGCAGCCCCTGCTGCAGTGAGCTGCCATAGGCTACAGTGAGTGGCTGGCAGCCAGCGTGAGCTGCCAAGAGCCACCATGAGTGGCCATCCAGAGGCTGGTGACTGACCTGCCTCACCTAGGAAGAGCGCAATGATAATACCAACATGGGCCAGTGAAGCAATGTCCTCCACAACTACACTGAAGAACAAAAGGACAGCAACTTGTCTGTTCCCCTTCTCCGATTTCCCAACGTTGTTCCCCTCCCCCAGTTCCCCAACAAAATCTTTAAAAAAAAATAAGTAAATAAAAATAAAAATAATAGAACCTTCTGGAAATCAGCTTTTTCAACTATGTTCCCTCACTTCAGAAATGTTTTGTTAGGTTATCTTTTCAGTTGTGGCATCTCCTCATAAGTTAATTAGCAACATATTATCCCTGTGATATGGTGAAAAGTCACCAGGAATTAGAGTAGAAGATCCAAGTTTTGGTTTTAGCACAAGATATCTCTATATAATCTCAATAGAGAAGGTAAAAATCCTCCTTATATGGGTATGGGTTGTAAAGTGGAAATGAAATAACGGATGTCTCATCCTCACCCTTTCTGACCCCTGACCAGTCTATTACCCACCTCTTTGGTAAGGAAACAGCTTCTCCTTCTTGCGTTGGTCATACCATGTAGGTGACGTAGATGGCATAGCCACTTCAGGGGCTGCTTCACACCATGCAGGCCCTGTTGTGGACCTGTTCCACCATGCCTCACTCTCACTTCCTGTGAAGTGGGAGGTCTTTCCATATTAATGATGAGGATATTTTTTTTCTCCTTCTCTCTCAGGGCCCCTGCTATACAGTCCAGCTTTACATGACTCAGGATTAGAGGGTATCATCAAATGATTAATGCAAAAAGATTATTATGTGATATAAATGTTTATTAATATGGAACATGCTTTCTCTTTCTCTCTAGGTTTTATTTTATATGTCACCCATGACCAATAATTGGCTACCCCCCCCCCAATAATATTCCTAAGGTCAGGTCAAATATTTGATTTCATTTTCCCTACTTTTTTTCTTAAGCATTATTAAAACAAAGGCAAACACGTAACCAAACATAGCTTAATAAAAACTAAAGCTAATGTCTGCTATTTTATATTTAAATTACAGAGAAATAAGTAGGTGGAAGTTATCTCCATCATCAATAGCAGTTGCTAGACTTATAAAATATTTTGCATGTGTAGAGGCCACTAAAGCACAATAGATTTCCGTTTCCTCCCCTCTCCTCCTCCAGCCTGACCTTACCACATCTTTAGTGAGCAGAAAAAAATTAGTGCAGATCCTGAAGGGTATTTGATTCATAGGTTACACACAATCAAAAATATATTTTATTTTGAAATGTTAAATTTACTATACACTGGTCAGGAAAGATCAAATATGATTTCTTTAAACATACAATATTTGAAATTGGAAAAATTTGGCTTATAACTGTTTTTTTTTTAAGTTGTAAGAGCATTTCATAAAGATGTTGCCTGTTTCAAATACTGAATAAGATCTTCTCTCTCACTCTTCTTTTTAAGACCAGAAAAGATCATTTTAGTTCCAAGGATATATTTCTTTGGGTTCTCCAAATATTCCCTCAGAGTTTCCTCTCCCCAGATAATACCTATGAAGGCGAAAATAAGTTTTAAGTTTCTGTAGTTATATTTTAAGGCTTAGTTTCTGATGTCACCCAAGTATGTGAACAAAAGTACTCTTGGATTCAATAGAAAGGCTATTTAATATAACTGAAAATACTTATAACACTTATTCTGACATTATATATATATATATATATATATATATATATATATATATATATATATATATAATTCATACTGACCTACAAAAAAATTCCAAAATTAGCCTTTTTAGTGCTCTACTCTTTGGCTTCCCTATAGAAATCCAATACTCACATGCTGTTTAGGATTATCCATAGTATACAATGAACTACCACCCCAAACATGTTGTGCCTAAGCAGTACCCCATCCTCCTAGAATCACAGAAAGTTCCTTCTAGAAAATATCTTAGAGATCAACTAATCCAACCCGTCATTTTGCAGATGAGTAAATGATGACCCAAAGAGAGGGTAATAACTCGCCCTAAGATGACAAAGCTGTTATCTTAGTTAGAATCAAGACTGTGACTACTAACTCATATTTTCGTATTTTTTCTGCGAATCATACCAAACTGTTCCTGTCCAGATCACTAAAAACCCTATAATTTCAGGAATCCAGTTTTATGATGAGAAGGAAAGGTTGCCTCTACCTGTTTTCCTTTATAAAACCAGTTGAACAGAACATGGACAAAGAGAAACAGAAATGTTAACTCCACTGTTGATAAAAATTTTGAGGAAGAACCTATAACCCCCAACTTGATATAATTAGAAGACTACCAAGTACATAAAACTTGAACTACAGTGAGAGGACACCAGTCACTAATGTCTTGAAAGAGAAAAGTTTTACCAAGTAGGTGACAAATTTTGAGGGGCAAAGTCATAATCCTCTAGCCCAAAAAGGAGAGTGTATATGGACTGGCTGTGAAAGTTGCCCGAAATTTTAGACACCATAGAGGGCCATGGGAGCCAGCATTAAAGAATAAGACATAAGACATTTCATCTTTAAAGGAGGGATTCTACCTTATTACAGGATAGAAGAGAAACTGCAGGTGCTGAATAACCCTAGCATTGCCAGTTTTTGTCAGCTGAAGTTAAGAGCTACACATACACACTCAGACATGTGCACATATCTCTAACACATAACTGTGGGTAAGGATGACGTCATAACTAACTGGAACCCTCGGACTCTCACTTTCACTGTCCTGCAAACAACCAGTCCAAAAAGAATTATCTTTATCAAAAAATGAGCAATAATCAAAACGGAATCAGCACAAAAGAGTACTAAGAACACACACAGACAACATACAGATACACAACACATACACATACATACCAGAAAGTAATATAAAAAAGGTAAATGAAAAATACACATCAGAAATTATATACATGATGAAAATCATGACCACATTCCTATGGATTCAAAACAAGGCTATGAATCAAGGGCTTAAAGCAGGGCTACAAAGGCTCAAGTAGAAACTGATAAAACAGAAAGACATAAATGACAGCAAAGGGAATACACACTGCTGATAGCACAGACACTGATAAAATACAAAATAGAAATAATAATGAGTTTAAAATGACCAAAGAGAAAATGACAGATACAGAAAATATTTAGACAAAGGAGTTTCAAAATACGCACAATTTGTGGCCCAAGGAAGATTTTTAAAAAAACAAATGAAATACAATAAAATTATTAAAACATAATTCAAGAAAACTTTCAAAAATAAAAGTCATACATCTACCAATTGAAAGAGCACATGTCCCAGGAGGCTGAAAGAGATCCATCAAGGCTTATATGCATATACAGCCTGGCCACATTACTAAATTTTAATAAGAATTTTACTGAAACTTAGGGGAGAAAAGTAAAATAAAAATAAAACCAAGTAAGTAATAACGGAAAACAATCAGGCTGGTTTCAGATTTCTCCAAAAAATAATTCAACACAAAGCATACAAAATCCTGAGAAATTGTTACCCAATAATTTTATGTCTAACCAGATTATCGTACAAGTGTAATGGGAATTCACAAGTGTTTTAAACATCCAAGAACTAGGGTAATATAGTCCCAGTAATCCTTCCTTGGCTTAACTACTGATAACCATCTACCAACCAAAAGATAAATACAGACACTCTGGTAACAGCTGGGAATAAGCATGAGTACCATTTAAAAGTAGGACAGATGTTAAAACAACTGTGGTAAATATGGTCCAATAGGATTGTAAATGATTATCTATCACATCAGAGTAAAAATAACAACATAAGTAGCAAGAGTCAGAAGATAGTGTGACAAAATGGAAGATTATATAACCACTTTGACTTTCTCATCATTAACAGTGTAGGATAAACAGATATTACTTAAAATACACAAATCAAATAACAGAGGTATATGATTATTATTTAAAGTATAAATATGACCACTAAAATTACAAAGAATAATATCACCAAATAAAATTAGCTGGTAAAGAGAAAGAAACAGAGGAAGGTGGGAAGGAATGAACATATTTAATTTCCTTATCACTCACACTGGGAAGTATCCTTTGGAACTATTTCCATTTTCATATAATATACATAGATTCAAAATATTTTTAACATTATTAACACACTTATGACTCAGTGTGTCTCACTGCCTCTTTTAACAGATCTGACATGACAACAGGCAAAGGCTAAAGATTAATCTCTAATAATAAGTTAGTTTAGCTAACATGCTAGCCCCATGATCTGATTTCTTTAAAGGCCTGAGTCTGAATCCTAGTGCTATCTCTTCTTCGCATAGAACCCTGTGGAACTCATGAATTAATTCAACCAATATGTTACTGAAACCTGCTTCAATTATCATTGCCCCTAAAATGCAAATGGCACATAGGTATTTAATAATACCTATAAAGGTGTTATTCTCAAAAGAAAAATTTTAGGCACTTACTGATGTTTTTAAAACCACAATATAGATATTCAACATCACTAATCATTATGGAAATGCAAATCAAAACCACAATGAGACACCACTTCACACCCATTAGGATGGGTATTATTAAAAACAAAAACAGAAAATAACAGGTGTTACCAAGGATGTGGAGAAATTGGAACCCTTGTTTATTGCTGGGGGGAACATAAAATGGTGCAGCCATTGTGAGAAATGGTACAGATATTTCTCAAAAAAATTAAACACAGAAATCGTATGATTCAGCAATTCCACTTCTAGGTATATACCCAAAAGAAGTAAAAGAAGGGACATGAATAGATATTTGTATACCAATGTTCATAGCAGTATTCACAATAGTAAAAAGTCGAAGCTACTTGAGTGTCAAATGATATATGAATGTATAAGCAAAGGATGGCATATACGTACAATGAAATATTATTGAGCTGTAAAATGGATGGAAATTATGACACACAGTACAACATAAATGAACACTGAAGACATTATGCTAAGTGAAATAAGCCAGTCACAAAAACGACAAATACTATATGATTACACTTAAGTGATGTACCTAGAATAATTGTCAAATTAATTAGAGACATAAAGAAGAATGGTGGTTACTGTGGAAGGGAGTCAAAGAAATTTTAATAGATATGTATGATATGGGGGGAGGAGTGGGGTGGTGAATTGGGGGAGGGGGGTTTTCACTTTGAGGGGTAAAAAGTTTAACTATTGCACTGTGTTTTACACCTGAAACTAATTTTTTTAAAAAATGTTTATTTCACGATAAAAGAATTTTTTTAAAAAAAGTAGAATGGTTGTTGCCAGAGCATGTGTAATGGGCAGTAATGCAGTTTGGGAAGACAAAAATCATCTAGAGATGGATGGTGATAATCATTGCAGAACAAAGTGAATGTGATTATCACTACAGAACTGTACACTTAAAAATATTGAAAGAATAAATTTTATGTTACATATTTTGCCACAACTTTTAAAAATCACACAGTATAAGATTGTTGTTATAATAATGAATTTTGAAAAACTATAAGCAAGTCATATAAAGAATCTTTTTAAAATAAGAATTTCCTTATTATTTTAAAGACTAAAATAGTATAATTATTTCCAAGGGAAAGATTATACATAGATAATAAAATATGGTTAACAGTTTCCCACAATTTTATTAAAATTGAAAATTGAATTATTTACTTCTTGACTTTTAATTATTTAAGTCTGTGTTTGGTCAAGCTGTGCTAAAGTATTTTTTAAATCCTTATTTTATTCTAAATAACTTTATGTTAAAATCCTAGCTCAATTAACATTGTAAGATACTTATTCTTTTTTCTTAGCTTTATTGAGATATAATTGACATATAACATTGTGTAAGTTTAAGGTATACAATGTGTTGATTTCATACTGAAAAATAATTACCACCTTAGCATTTAAAACCTCCACCTAATAATATAATTACCACTTCTTTTTGTGTGAGAACATTTAAGATGTAGTCTCTTAGCAACTTTTAAGCATATAATACAGTATTATTAGCTAATAATCACCATGCTGTACATTAGATCACCAGAACTTGTTAATCTTATAACTGAAAGTTTGCCCCCTTTGAAAACTATCTCCCCATTACCGCACTCCCAAAGCCCTGGTAACTATTATCTGTTTTTCTGAGTTCAGCTTTTTTATATTCCATATATAAATGACATTACATAGTATTTGTTTCTCTGTTTGACATTTCACTCAGCATATTGCCCTCAAGTTTCATCCAAGTTGTTGCAAATGGTAGGATTGCCTTTTTTCTCATGGCTAAATATTATTTATAAATTATATATAATATATATCCCACATCTTCTTTATCCATTCAACCATTGACAGACACTTAGATCATTTCCGTATCTTGGCTATTGTTGAATAATGCTGCAATGAACGCAGGGATGTGGGTATCTCTTTGAGATCCTGTTTTCATTTTCTATGAGTATATACCCAGAAAAGGGATTACTGGAACATATGGTAGTTCTATTTTTAATTTTTTGAGGCACCTTCATGTTTTCTATAGTGGCTGTATCAATTTACATTCCCACCAACAGTGCATAAGGATTCCCTTTTCTCCACATCCTCACTAACACTTGTTATTTCTTGTCTTGTTGATGGTAGTAATTCTAAAAGGTGTGGAGTGGTATCTCATTGTGGTTTTGACTTGCATTTCCTTGTGATTAGTGATATGAACACCTTTTTCATGTACTTACTGGCCATTGTATGGCGTCTTTGAAAAAAATGTCTATTCAATTCCTCTGCCTATTTTTTTTTTTTTTGAGGGCAGTGTCACTGGCCCTCATATGTGGGACCCGAACCGGGGCTGCTGGCTTCTCAAGCCAGCGCTTAACCACTGCACCACTCGGCTGGCCCTTCTCTGCCTGTTTTTTAATTGGGTTGTTTTCATTCTTCGGTTGTAAGAGTTTTTTATATATTTTGAATATTAACCCCTTATCAGATATATGCTTTGCAGATATTTTCTCCCATTCCATAGGTTGCCTTTTTATTTTGATGACTGTTTCTTTTGCTGTACAGAAGTTTAGTTTGTCTCACTTATTTATTTTTGCTCTTGTTGCTTATATAATACTTCTGCTGTCATAGCCAAAAGTCATTGCCAAGACCAATATCAAGGGGTTTTTTTCCTTATGCTTTCTTCTAAGAGTTTTAAAGTTTTAGGTGTTATGTTTAAGTACCTGATCCACTTCAAGTTAATTTTTGTGAGTGGTGTAAAAGAGGGGTCTGATTTAATTCTACTATATATTATTCTTATTTCATCAGAATTAACAAATAATAATATTATATTCCCAAATACTTAAATGATCTGACTTGGGGAAATTTTATTTCTAGTTCTTTAATAATGTTAAAGCCAAGCATTTTACACAGCTTTTAATCTTTGAGAACAATGTATAATTGAAGATATATTTATAGTAAGTTTTAATATGATTTCAAATCAATGCTAATAAGCAATAAAATCCTCAAAATATTGGCTGCTAGAGTAACAAATATTAGGGTATAAGTAGCCTATAAATTAGGACTTCAAAAGTTGACTGCTCTTGTAATACGATAATAAATAATAAAATGACACTACAGAGAAATATTACTTTAAGAATTAAAGAGCTATACAAATGCAAACAATAAATGTAAGTTGAACACTGATTTACTCAACAGTCTATCAACTGGAAATTCTACTGCAACAAGTACAATTCAGTTCTGTCTCCATAGCACAGACTCCATAATCCCCAACAATACTGCCCTCACTTCAGATGCCAGTGGCAAGTTTGGGGTCCTCAGGCCATCCAAACATCTGATCAACAGCTATAAATTTGAGGGTTCCCAGGATCCCCTCAAGTTCAATAATTTGCCACAACTATTCACAGAACTCAAGAAAGCACTGTATTTACAATGACAATTTTACTATAAAGGATGCAAATCCAGACCAGCCAGATGAAGAGAACCATATGGCAAGGCCTGAGAGAGTACCAAACACAGGGCTTCTGGATTCTGTCCTTGTGGAATCAAGACTCATCACCCTACGAGGGCATTGATGTGTTCACTCTCCAGGACTCAACCAGAGTTTTTACTGGGTTTCATTACATAGGCATGACTGATTGACTGAACTTAATTTCCAGCTTCTAGCCCCTATTCCTGGACATCTGACTGATATCACCTAGGCCAAGGCCCCAACTGTCTTATCACATGGTTGGTGTTTTGAGGTTGGCCAGTCCCCATGCTGAAACTATCTATTGGGAACCTAACATAAATCATTTCATTAGCATAATCTCAGGCCATGTTCCTAGGGCCCAACCTTGAATAACAGAGACACTCCTATGACTCAGGAAATTCTATAGTTTTAAAGATTCCCTGCCAGGAAGCTGGGAAAAAGACCAAATTCTTTATTAAAGAACACCTACTAACCAGCATTTTCTGTACATACTAAATACAATGATATTGTGTTAATAACAACTATGTTGATGTTTGAAAATATACCAAAGCACCCTTGACTTGACAAAGATTAAATGTCATTCTAGTTTGTTTTAATGTACGTATTTTATCAATTACCCAGGTATTTATTTTATATCTATATATGGCCCTTTATTATGGGTATCTCCTGAATAAAGATATGTTGAGGTCCTAACCCCTATACCTCAAATGTGGCTTTGTTTGGAAATAAGGTCATTGCAGGTGACCTTTGCAGATGATTAAACTGAAATGAGGTCACGCTGGAGTTTGATGGGCCCTCAATCCAATGTGACTGGTATCTTTTGAGACAGCTACATGAGGACAGAGACACACGGGGACCACGTGAGGACAAAGGCAGAGATTGGAAATGAGCAGCTATATAGGTCCAAGCACCACTATTTTACTGACAAACCACTAGAAGCTAGGAGGAAGCAAGGAAGGATTCCCCTGTATGTTTCAATGGGAGTATGGATGCCCAGCCTATACCTTGATTTTGCACTTCTGCCCTCCAAGAGTATAAAACCAAACCATAAATTTCTGCTATTTTAAGGAACCTAATTTATGGCACTTTGTTACAGCAGCCCCAGGAATATAGGCTTCAAATGCTAAGTTCTATTAGTAGCACTCTAAGCAGTTAGACTTACCATATATTCTCTACCCGGCCACCCTCTGGTTTGCTTGGAAATCTAAGAGAAGCCAAGGGACCAAGGGCTTTGCCAGCTTACCATCCTACTAAACTGTATTACTCTCAAAGCTACAAGAAAATGAAAAGCATCTTATTTTAATAAACAAACAAATAAATAAATAAATAAATAAATAAATAAATAAATACTGACAACCTCTACATGTGCAAATTATGTTTTAACCAAACCATATGATTATCCCAAGATCCTTTCCCCAAAACACCAGATAACAAGAGTTTCACTATATCTTACCTATCTGTAGTGTAAATACAATTAGCAGCTTTGATTGTAATGTTAAGTGCCTGACAAGCCTCTGTCTGTGAGGCATCCACTTCAAAGAAAGACATTCATCTGGAATAAATACAGTGTCAGCTACAGGACTAGATAAACATCCAGGCCACCCTACCCATAAACTTTTTTTTTGGAAAGCTCTAGTAGAACTGGCGGACCATTTTCTTTTCCCATCCCCTGCTTTAATTCCTGCTCTTATGTTTTAAATTCACCAATAAAAAATGAACCTATAAAATCCTAGGCACCCCACCCTTGACTCCCAAAAAAGCAGACGCTCAGGCCTGTGCTTGCTCACTTGCAAGGGTGCTGTCTCTCTCCTTCCTTCCGTCCCCACTCCCTCACTTTTCCAAAACCTCACCATGTAGTCCCAGGCATGCGTGCCATGTTGCCTCCAAGACTTGTGAGTAATAAAACTTGTCTTTTCACAGTTTCCTGATGGTTGTTGCTGAGATGCATCTTGAAATCATAATAAGAACCACAAGTGCCTGTCCTACCACAACATTGGCTCCGTTGGGGGAAATGTCTGTGGGGGCTCAGCACAAGTAGCACAAACCCAGATGAGTGCTCCCAGGCATTTCTAGTCAATAGCATCATTATGGATAGGTTAAGACCAACTCAAAACACTGTCTTACTAGAAACAGTTTAAAAAATGCAGAATCCCTCTTTTGACAAAATATTATATAAGCTATTACATGTACACTCAAAAAGAAAAAATAGTGCCAACTCCCCTCATGAAGCCCATCTCCTACAACAGGATTTGCAAAGCTCAATCAAATCAGGGGCATTATAGCCTATACAAGCACTATAAAACCCATTAAGAAATTTAAAAGTACTAAATTTGAATCATATATGAAGAGGATTATAGTTGCCAATAATCTATATTTAAAACTTCTCCAAACACAAAAGCCAGACAAAGCCACCACATAAAACTGCAAACCAATATCTCATAACTATAGATGCAAAAATCCTCAACAAAATACTAGCAAACTAAATTCTATAGCACATTAAAAGATTTACACACATGACCAAGTGGGATTTATCCCAGGGATGCAAGGATGGTTCAACATAAGAAAAATAAATGTAATACACCACATTAATAGAACAAAAGGAAAAAAATATATGAGTATCTTAATAAATGCAGAAAAAGTATCTGACAAAATCCAACACCCCTTTATGATAAAAACAATGAATAAACTAGGAATTAAAGGGAACTTCCTTAACATGAAAAAGGGGATTTATGGAAAACCCACAGCTAATATATTTAAGGTAAACAATTGAAATCTTTTCCTCTAAGGTCAGGAACAAGACACAGATGCTTGCTTTTACCAAGTACTATTCATAATTCTACTGGAAGTCCTAGCCACAGAAATTAGGGAAGAATAATAAATAAAAGCTATTCAGATAGGAAAGGAAGAAATAAAGCTATCTCTATTTACAGATGACATAATTCTACACATAGAAAATCCCAAAGAATCCCCACAAAAAATGACTAGAGCTAATAAATTAATTTAGTAAAGTCACAGGGTACAATATCAACTGATATAAACATCAGTTGTGTTTCTGTACACATGCAATAAACAAGCTAAAAAGAAAATAAAGACAATTCTATTTATAAAAATATTTAAATAGAATAAAATAGTTATGAACAAATTCAACCAAGGAGGTGAAAGACTGGTACACTGAAAGTTATAAAATATTGCTGTAAGAAATTAAGGAAGATTTAAATAAATGGAAAAGCAGCCTATGTTCATAAACTGAAATGCTAGTATTAAGATAGCAATAATCTCCAAGGCAATTTATAGATACAATGCAATCTCTACAAAATTCCAAGGGCCGTTTTGGACAAAACTACAATAATCAAAACAGTGTGGTACTAGTACAAGGACATACAAGCCAATGGAATATAATTGAAAATTCAGAAGTAAACCTTAGGATATATATATATATATATATATATATATATATATATATATATATGGCCATATAATTTTCAACAAGAGTGTCAAGACCATTCAACTGAGAAAGAATGGTCTCTTCAACAAATGGTGCTAAGAAAACTGGATAACCACATGCAAAATAATGAAGTTGAACCCCTACTTCACTCTATATAAAAAATTAACTCAAAATGGGTCAATGAACCTAAAACTAAGAGCCAAAACTATAAAACTTTTAGAAGAAAACATAGGGATAAATCTTTATGACGTCAGATTTAGGGATGGATTCTTAGATTTGACACCAAAACACAGCAACATCAACAACAACAGAAAGATAAATGGGCTTCATACAAATTGAAAACTTCTGTGCATTAAAAGACACTATCAAGTAAATGAAGATAATCTACAGAATAAGAAAAATATTTGCAAATTACATATTTGATGAGTCCAGAACACATAAAGAACTCTTACAACTCAACAACAAAAAACAAAGAACCAAAATAAAAACTAGGCAGAGAACAGAAATAGACATTTTTCCAAAGAAAATATACAAATCTCCAACATATACATAAAAAGATGTTCAACATCATGGTTGATTAGGGAAATGCAAAGTAAAATCACAAGACGCCACTTCACACTCACTACAATGGCAGTTTAAAAAAAGAAAACAACAAATGTTGGTGAGTACGAGACAGGAATACTCCTATATTGTTGATGGGAATGTAAAATGGTGCAACTGCTATGAAAAACAGTTTAACTTTTCCACAAAAAGTAAACATAGATTTAACACATAATCCAACAATTCCACTCTTAGTTAAATACCTAAATGAACTGAAAACAGGGACTCAAACTAATATGGGTTCACAAATATTCACAGCAGCAATATTCAGAATAGGCAAAAGGTGGCAACAATCCAAATGTCCAACCACCAATGAATGGATAAACAAAAAGTGACACATACATACCATACAATACTATATCAGCCATAAAAAGTAATGATGTATTGGGCCGGCCATGCCTGGTTAAGCGCTGGCTTCGGAAGCCAGCGGCCCTGGTTCAGTCCCACATGTGAGGGCCAGTGACACTGCCCTCAAAAAAAAAAAAAAAAAAATAATGATGTATTGAAACATGCTACAACTTCAATGAATCTTGAAAACATTATGCTAAGTAAAAGTAGCCAGACACACAGGTCATATATTAAATGGCTCCTTTCATGTGAAATATCCAGAATAGGCAAATCTATAGAAATAGAAAGTAGTTTAATGGTCGCCAAAGGCTAGAGGTAGGAGGTAATGGGGATTATTTAATAGGTACAGGGGTTTTCTAGGATAATGAAAAAGTTTTGAACCTACAGAAAGGTGGTCATTGTACAACACTGTGAATGCATTAAATGTTACTGACTGGCGAACTGTATGTTATGTGAATTTCACCTCAAAAAAATAAATAAATAAATAAAAAATAAAACAAAAACCTCTCCAAATAATAGCACAATGATGATCTGAAATTTGGGACTGTAAAAAATGCTAGGCCCCCAAGAACACTCTATTTTAGAGTCGTATCCTATTTTTGAAGTGAATGCTAATGATACATATATATGTATATTATGTGTATATCCAAGAATAATAAATTGGTTTGCAAAAATATTACAGTCTTCTCCATCCATTTTAAATTTCAATTCCAAAATGCTTTCTCACTTTCACAGTCATCTACCCACTTTCCACCAACACAGAAATCATCAAATATACTTTTTCAAACTATGCAACATTCCCTCCACTCTGCTAAGAATTGCTACTAAATAGAAAACTAACATTATGCCATCAAAATATGATTTGACCTTTAAAATTTAGCTTATTCTTTTTCTAGATAAATTTACTGCATAAAATTAAATACCTTGTATACGCTAACACCTATGCCATAGAGGATTGCTAATTCCTCTGATCAAGAAACTGACCAGTGATCCAAACGCAGTTCTTATGATACAAATCAATATTTCAGTAATATAAACATGGGGATTTCATTTTTAATGCTGTGAATTAGGAAATTATTATCATATCAAATTATGTGCTTTCTTCTTTTCTACAAAGTTGTCAGTTTTCTCCCACAATTCCTAGTTTTTTACCTTTGTTTTTGTTTGCATTGGAATAAGAAAACCATGGTGCTTGTCCTGTCTATCGGCCAAAAAGGCCCCAGAGATTTGGATCAGTCTTGTGTTTTCCACCTTTCTCCACTGTGTGGCACTGAGCACATTTTTGAGCAAAGATCTTCTTGCCTGCCTCAGCATCTCCCATTTTGTTCTGCCATGAAATTGATTGAAGAAAATATCAGATTTGCAAAGCTGGAAAAAAGGAATTACGTCATTTTGAAGTGAATTCTAATGATATTAAACAAAAAATATAATTTAAAGCATGCTGGCTTTAAAGTCTGAGTGCTCAAAAACACAAACATATTATAATATCCAATTTTCTTTTTAATTAGTTTCAGGTGTACAACACAGTGCAATAGTTATGCTTTTACCCCTCAAAGTGAAAATCCCCCTCTCCCAATCCGCTACCCCACCACCCCATATCATACATATTATTACAATTGCATTGATTCCACTCCCACACTATACTCCACATCCTGTGACTATCTATATATTCAATTATAGTTGACATATAATATTATACAACATCAGCTTCAGGTGTACAGTTCAGTGATCAAGCCTCTACTCTATCCATGAAGTGGTCTCCCTAACAAGACATGTGACCATCTAACACCCTACAAAATAGTTACATTATTAATTATATTCCCTGAACTGTCTTTCATATCCCTGTGCCAATATTGTAGTTACCTATTTATGCTGTCTAATCCCTTCCCCTTCTCCCTCATCCCCACACCCCTCCCAACTAGCAACCATCAGTTTTTCCTCTATATCTCTGAGACTATTTCAGTTTACTTTGCTCGTTCATTCAGTTTTTTAGATTCCATATAAGAGATCATATGGTATTTGTCTTTCTCTGACTGACTTATTTCACTTAACGTAATGTTCTCTAGGTCCATCCTATATTGTTGCAAATGGTATGAATACATTCTTCTTTATAGTGGAGTAATACTCCATTGTATAAATGTACCACAATTTCTTAATCCAGTCATCTACCCATGGGCATTTCAGTTTTTTCCATGTCTTGGCTATTGTAAATAGTGCTGCAATGAACATAGAGGTGCATATATTTTTCCAAATTAACATCTTGGGTTTCTCTGGATAGATACCCAAGAGTGAAATTGCTGGGTCAAACGATAGGTCCATTTTCAGTTTTTTGAGATACCTCCATACTGATTTCCATAGTGGCTGCACCAATTTGCAGTCCCACCAACTGGGACAATATATGGCTCTAGGTAGAGAAGATTTTTATATGGTGATAGGTACACAAAATAAATTTTGTACAAAAATATTTTGGTTAAGACTGCCAAAAATTCTGTTACATAACTAAATACATGCCTCTTCCAACTAAATTAATGTAAAAATTAGCCGGTCGAGTGGCGCAGTGGTTAAGCACTGGCTTGGGAAGCCAGCGGCCCCAGTTCCGGTCCCACATATGAGTGCCAGTGACACTGCCCTCAAAAAGTAAATAAATAAATAAATAAATAAATAAATAAATAAATAAATAAATGTAAAAATTAAAATAATTTCAACTTAAATGAAAAAAATGTAGTTTGATATGCTAACGAATGAAGTGCCTGACCACAAAAGTTACTATTATAGAAATTATGAAAATATCAGTTCTTTGACAGTACATGTCTAAGCACATTTTTAGTTTTGTAACTACAAGGAATAGAAAATATTTTTGTTATTCTGACAATATTGAAAAATACAGTATTGTTTAAAGTTAGCTGTTACTCAGATGGAAGCTAGTTCTTCATGAACAGTAACCCACAAAATTAGTATCTTCTTAATTTCTTTAAATCTATGTGGAAACCCAAAATAGTGTTAATAATTCACCTAAAGGGAAGATAGAAGTTTTCTCTGGGCAGCATCCAAAATAACTAAACTGTTAATCAGTGTTTTAGGTCTGATAAAAAGCAAGGTAAAAAAAAACTCATTTTATCCAAGAGAGAAGCTTATTTTAAAATTCCAAACTTCACTCAAAAAACACTGTATTCAATTTTTACCTATTAAGTTCTATCAATTCTCTGTACATGTATAGAACTCAGGAGGAAAACTAGTCACAAAAACAAATTTATGGACTCTTAGCAAAATATATTCACTATAACCATAAAGTTTGTATCATATAAAAACAAAATGTTAGCTCAGTACTAACTAAAGAATATTCCAAATTTATATATAAAGCAGAAAGATTGGATTGATATTTATACCAATTAAATGTTACTGGTAATTCAGGAAACTAGACATTTTTTTAAAAAAAGTAAAAAACTAAAGCTCTCTTTATTCATACAAGTAAATTTTACATGCAGGTCACTTATGAGAAAATTTCCATTATCACTGTTCAAACTACCAGTGTTTATCACAATTAAAACATTCACTGCAGCCATCTTTAATCACTGATGTGCAGGTACCTATGGCCTTCTTCAAAGTGCATAAAACCACTAGATTCATAAGGGTGAATATGTACTCTAAGTATACATTCAGCTCTTTATTTGAAATAATACATCTACAAAACACAGGGAAAATTATTAAATGTGATTTAAAACAAAAAAAAAACAACAAAAAAACAAATAAACAAAAAAGCCCACTAGATTCAGCAATGGCAGCAAGGGAATGGGGAGGAAGACTAGGAAGGATGCCAACTGAATTCACTTTGTCTTATATTGATTTGGTACTCTACTAGTTCTTAGCAATTAAGAAGAAATAGCTCCCTGAAATAGGAGAAAACATGACCTCTGGTGTGAGAATGCTCATTCATGCAGGAATGAAGTAATTCTAATGCTAACTACATGGGATAAGAGTAGAAAACACTTATACATGTTTACTGTGTGCCAGGCATAGTCTAAGCTCTTTATATATTATTAATGCATTTAATCTTCACACCAGCCCTGTGAAATAAATACTATTAATATCTCTATTTTTACAAATGAGGGAAATGAGGCACACAGGGGTTAAGTAGTTTGTTTAAAGTCACAAGCTAGTAAGAAGTGAAGAGAGATGGTGAAAGATGAAAGAGCAATATTAAATCTACAATCCTAGAAGTTTAATTTTAACAATTCCCTTTTAAGACTGATTTAGGCAACCCCGTGTTGAACACCATGTCTGACACATGACAGACGCTTACCTGAAAGGCTGTGCTTAAAGAGTAAATGAAATGTTTTTTAATGTTGATACATACCATTGCCATTTCTCCCTTTGCCCATAAAAAGAGGTATGTGGTAAGAATAATCAAGGCACCAATAAAGCTTCAAAATTAACAAAACCCACAAAATTGAAGTGATGAAAGAGGAAGCTCACTAGAATATTTTAAGTATCAACACTACACAGACTCAAAAAGATTAAGTGGGATTCTGTGTGTTATAGTGTGAAAAGCACTATAAATCGGGTGCATCACAGCGACGGGATCCTGGGTAAGTCACTTCATGTCTATGAACCCTCTCTCATCCCCAACAGGTGTCTACAGCCTTTCCCGCTTCTAATCAGATGCTACTGAACCCCCGAGCGGGAATATGAATCCAGCTTTCCAAACTTCCATCCTGGGCTCTTCCACACCACCATCTCCATTTCGAGGATAACTTCTGCCAACTGTGGGCAGAAGGTTCTACTCAGAATCAGTCCCACCCAGCAATCAGAAAGGCTCCCTCGAAATAACTCTTAGGGACATCTGGGTCCCACCAGGCTGAGGCTGAGCCTCTTAGGAGCAAGATGGATAGATGCTCCTCTCTGGGTGGACCCAGGCCCAGATTGCAAAGCCCATAAACAGTGTGCTCAGATCTCACAGCTGGCGGGCCCACTCCCTCCCAGCCAGGCCCACACCTACCACAGGGCCAGTGGCTCAGGCCGGCAGCTCAGCCTTCTTCCTTTCCAGTGAACCCTTATGAGTCAACCCGGCGGTGGGTGGGTCGGAGCCCATGTCCCGATTTCTAGAGTGGGGGTTTTGCAGCAGCGCCTCAAAGACCTCTGCCGCAGGCCCAGCCAGGCTTGTGCTTCCAGTGGATGCCAGCCAATGGCAGGCTGGGCTCCATCCACGCCGTTGATTGGCCCCCAGATCCTGTGGGATCGCAGGTTTTGCAAGGGCTTAAAACCTTGCACCTGCTGGTCAGTTACTGGCTGAGTTTAAATGTGACAAAGTGAATGTCCCTAGCCCAGCTCTTTTTCATTCGTGTAACTTCTAGCTAACTGGAAGAGTTAAATTATCTATGTATATTCAGAGTGTATCATCAGGTCTTGCTTGAAGTAGGAACTCAATGTTTTATGAATGGTCTATTAGCATTTGATTGCAGTAACAAATCACGTCAACAAAAGAATAAAATAGCAGCTTACTATGGGCAGGCCCAGTGCCAAGCAAGTAGGAAATATGAACACCGAACCGCAGCCTCAATTTTCTGTGAGTTATACAATCCAGCTGGGGCACGATCTAAATACATTAAAAATTATAAATTAGCTACACAAACATACAATAAGACAAGAACTGACAGCAAGGTTGCAAGCTGCCTGTTAATTGCTGAAAGAGTGGAATGGAGAACACATAGAAACAGAGAGAGAATTAGTACTGAATGATCAAGGGGAGATATGGAAGGAAGGCCTGAGAAAGCTATAAGAAGAAAAGGGTATTGAAGACAGACAGGTGAGAATGTCAAAGTTGTCAGGAAAACATGAGAGGGGAAAGCAGCTTACCTATGGTCACATAATTATTCAGTGAGGTGTGAGTGGCAAAGCTGTGACAGACAAATAGGAATATTTAATTGCTTTTTTTTTTTTTTTTTTTAGCTGAGCCATCCTGCTATCTGTTGGCAGCTCAGCGGCAGCTTAGCTCGGGCCGGGCATCAAATTGCTGTTGCTCAGAGCTCAGCTCACACTCTTGAACAAGCTCTTAACCAACTGAGCCACTTGGCCAGCCCAAAAAATTTTTTTTAATTGTTTAACAATCAAGGTACTTGGGAAAGTGTTAGTGAAATTTCTGTGAATTAGGTAAGTGGGAGGTTTACCCAATACTCTTTTTCTCTAGAGTTCTGTCAAAATGACCTTCCTGCAATGTAAGAAATGTTCTTTGTGTGCACTGTCTACTATCCACAAGCAGTTTTTTATCCACAAGTAGTTTTTCAGCACTTGAAATGTGGCTAATGTGACTGAGTAACTGAATTTTTTTTGTAAACTTTAATTATGTGTTGTTGTTGTTTTTAACTTTATTGGGGAACAGTGCACTTTTCCCAGGACCCATCAGCTTCAAGTCAAGTTGTTGTCCTTCAACCTTAATTGTGGAGGGCATAGCTCAGCTCCAAGTCCAGTCCTCATTTTCCATCTAGTTGCCTGAGGTTCCTGGTGGTCTAGTGGTTAAGATTCGGTGCTCTCAATCTAGTTGCTGGGGGCAGAGGGGCGCACAGCCCACCATTCCAGGCAGGAGTCGAACCAGCAACCTTGTTGTTAAGAGCACGCACTCTAACCAACTGAGCCAACTGGCCACCCACCAGCTCAGTGGCAGCTCAACTCAAGTCATTGTCTTCAATCTAGCACCAGCAGCTCACAGCAGCTCAGCTCAAATCGTCTTCAATCTAGTTGCTGGGGGCACAGCTCACTGGTCCATGTGGGAATCGAACTGGCAACCATGTTGCTCAGAGCTCCCGCTCTAACCAACTGAGCCACCCGGCCACCCCCTGAACTTTTCATTGCTTTAATTATACTTAATTTCAATTAATTTACCTCATTTTAATCTAAATAATCACAATTACCTGATGGTTGAATTAAACTATTCTAAGCAGTACCTATGAATTCAGTCCTATGATATATATATATATATATATATATATATATATATATATATATATATTTAAAAGATGTCTTCAAATTGAATCAAAAGAAACAGGTCTACTGGGGGGAAAAAATCAGGAGTTAAACATTATTCCCAAACTCAAACAAAGGCATGCAAACTCAAGAAAACGGAGACTACCATTTTTTGAACGCCTACCACGGGACAGACTAGGTGCTTACATACATTATTAGTAGCCAGTAGCCTTACAGATGGGAAAGTGGAAACTCTGCAGCAGATTTATACAGAGCAATACGAAAGTTACTAATTGATCACCAATAAATATCACTGGTAAAATCTACTAAAAATTTGCAAATAAAGCATACCATTTTTACTTAATTAAATATAGTGTATGAAGAGTAATATTGAAATCAGTAAACCTCATTTCAATTACACCATGTCAAGAAAATTTGAAAAATAATGAAAAGAATTTGCTATTTGCTTTTTGCATTTCAAAAATAAGTCACAATATCATCTCTTATTTTTAAAAAATTTCAAGGAAAACCTGAATTTCATGTGAAATAAACATGTGTTCATCATTCTAATAATTTTGCATCATGCCCTGCATGTTTTAAAGCCTTGAAAAACTTTAGTCTGCAAATGTCTAGCACATCTTTTCTCTAATATAAAACAAATTAGTAATCATTCTTTTAAATCTCAGAATTTTCAGCTGCTTTAGTTACATGTGATTTGTGTTCAATTATGATTTTATATTATTTGAAACATGACAACTCTGTCATTATTGAGTGACAAAAATGCTCTAAAATTGATTGTGGTGATGATTGCACAACTCTGTGAACATACTAAAAAACATTTAATTGCATACTTTAAATGGGTGAATTTATGATATCTGAATTACAACGCAATAAAATTGTATTTAAAATAAATTGATGTCATATGAAGAAAAATATATTTACTGTATTTTAATAATGTATAAGTAAATTTTGTATTTTCCTTGAATAGGTGGTATTTCACGATTGAGTGATAAATTTTTGCTTTCCTAGCATTTCCCAATATTTCTGTTCCTGGTTTTGCTTTATGAAACCTTTAATCCTTCTTCAAGGGGAAAAAAAAAATAACTGCTCTGAATATCAGCCCAAAATTTTCAGGATACCAACCAATGATCTAATTTTACAAAGACTAGAAAATAGCCCAGTCAGTGCAGTTTAAGAAAATTATACATTTTCCACTAGATGGCACTGGTGTGCCAATAGTGTTGCTAGAATCTTTGCCCTTCCTCACAACAAACATCACTAAAATTTTACTTTATCACATTGTTTTCATTCATCTTGATTGGTCTGGATTAGATAAAGAGAAGTGGAAAGTTAAGATAAAATACTTCCTTGACTTGCTAAGCTTCAGGGTAAACATAGCCCACATTTTACAAATGTGGAATGTAATGCAAGGAGAAAGTGTCACAATCTTATGCTAAATCCAGGGTGAGAACACAGAATCCCTGACTCTTAGTTGCCATCACACTATATACAATATCATGAGTTGGGGAGTGGACACCATAGTCAAAGAGACAAAGAAAATTAATCTCTGTTGGGCATGGTATACATATTATCTCATTTGATCTCTAAGCTATTAGTTTCATATATATTATCTCATATAATCCTAACTATACAAGCCCAAACTATTAACCTCATGAGTGAAGCTGAGTGATCATTTTGTTTACTGCTATAGCACTTCAGTAAAGTGCAGTGCCCAACACATAGTATACAAGTCAAAAACATTTGTTGCTTAAGTTTGGATGACTTAATTAACTAAGATTGACAACTACCCCACTTAGTAAGTGATATTATTTCTACTTTAAGGTTGAGGAAACTGAAGTTGGAAATCTGAAGTTACTTGTCCAAGCTCACACAATTCAGTGGCAGAACTGTTTTACACAATCTGACATTACATTGTATTATATATTTACACAACAGATGAAAAACTCTCTAAGGGCAGGGATTATATCCTTCCTGTTCCCCATTGCGTGTATAGCTCCTTGCACAGAGCCTGGCCCATAGCTGGTACACAATAAGTAGTATTTCTCTGTTTGAATTCACAGCAACCCAGGTCTTAGAAGCCTGGACTAGAACACTCAAGGAGCTTCGCTCCTGGACCACTTTCTGGTTTATTCCTTTCACTTCGTTCCAATGTCACTGTTAAATCCAGGCTTTCTGAATTTCTGTTATTGGGTTGTCAGAAAAGGCATGACGTGTTTTGTCTATGTTTTTCAAAGGTCATTTATTTACATAAAAGATCAATCAATGATATATTGTTCATTTTGTTCGATAACCATTTGCCATCTTTCACTGAGCTTCATAATTCCTCGTTCATAGAAGGACCTGTCTTTATTTGCGAAAAACTGAAAAAGGTGCTGATTTACAGCCTCATCTGAATTGAACCTTATACCACACAAAGAGTTTTGAAGAGAGCGAAACAAGTGGAAGTCTGACAGCATAAGGTCAGGCAAGTATGGTGGGTGTGGCAACACATCTCATTCAAGCTCCAATACTTTTTGACGGCTGATCAAACGTGTGGTCTCGCTTTGTCACAATGGAACACAATTAACAAGCTCTGGACATTTCTGGATGATGAATTCGTTCAAACTGTCCAGTTGCCGACAGTACACATTCGAATTGATTGTTTGGTTCCTTGAATGGAGCTCGAAAAACATGACACCTTTAAAAATCCCACCACACTGAGATCATAAGCTTCCTCTGATGAATGTCTGCTTTTGATATTGTTTGAGGCGAATCATCACGTCGGGACCAAGACTGTTTGCGCACCACATTGTTGTAAACAATCCACTTCTTATCACCAGTTATCAGTGGCTTCAAAAAGGATCGTTTTCCTAACATTTAATGAGCACATTGCAGGTGTTTATATGTGCTGTCAAATGGACTTCTTTGAGTTCATGCGGAACCCAAATATCAAGCTTGCTTACATATCCCAGCTTTAGGTGGTTGTGAACACTCGAATGATGGATGTTCAGTGTTTCTGCAATCTCTTGTGTCGTGTAACGAGGTTTGACTCTATCAATGCCTTTATTTTGTCATCATCAACCTCAGTGGGCCTCCCTGACCAAGGAGCATTGTTGAGATCAAAATCACCAGCACGGAATTTCATGAACCATCGTTGGCACTGATGTTCTTGTAGAACATTGTCACCATAAACTTTATGCAACTGTTCACAAGCTTGAAGCGCATTCTTCCCTTTATGGAAGTAAAACAGTAAAATATGGCAAAAATGCACAGTTTGGTCTTCCACGTTCAACTTGTTGTGAAATCTCCCAAACTCAACGCAATTGCTTGTTGTTTTTTTTTTTTTAGAATGAAGCTAGAATTGTCAGTTGTCAAATGACATAGCAATAACATAGATGCGAATGACTCTAGTACTTCCAAAAATGAACTGGTGCCATCTGTTGCAAACACGCGTCATGACTTTTCCAACAACCCAATAGTTTTCTGCTGACCCCTCTTCAAGGCTTATTAACGATCAACCTTAGAAGTCAGTATGCATTTCACATTTTGCTTGCACCTTATGACATCTCCTAGTTTCACATCTGAGTATTCACCCCTTTCTGCCCTCAAACCCCCATGGGTGCTGGTGGGAGTAGAGTAGATCCGCAGATGGGGTTGGTTCTGGTTTTGACTCCGTTGCTTTTATCTCTATTACCAATTTGGCTATAGCATGGGCCTCAATTTCCTCATTTCCATTTTCTCAACAAATGAGGCTGGTTTTGGATAAGCTCAAAGGTTCCTTTCAGCTTTAAGGCTTTTGCGTTGTAATTGTGTCCTATAGGAGTGGTCCTCTGTTGCACTTATGACCAAGATGGCAAGTTTTGGGAAAGAACCCTTGGCCTCTGGTTGGCGGGGGAGTAGGTGGGGTTGTAGGGGTGGGAGATAAAGGCAAAGTTGTTGGAAAGACCTGTGCATCTGACTGGGCTGTTCTGGCCACAGGGAACTCGCATTGCACACCTGGGGTTTTGCCTGGCCTCCCCAGGATTGAAGCTAACTCAGGTAGGGAGTGGAAACGGCTCCCCCGGATCAGCAGGGGGCGCTGCGGGCAGTTCCCCGGAAGCAGGCCCCCGGCGCGGCCGGACAGTGCCAGACTCTTCCGTCCTCCGGAAGCGGAGCGCCGGACTCGCCCCTGCTGGGTTTGCGGCAGCGGCGGTGGCGGGCACGGCGGAAGCGAAGGGGATCGAAGGGGACCCGGGCCTCGCTGCAGCTCGGGGCTGGGGCGCCATGGACGAAGCGGGGAGCTGTGCGAGCGGCGGCGGCTTCCGTCTGGGCGTGGACAGCCTGGACGAGCCCCCCAACAGCCGCATCTTCCTGGTGATCAGCAAGTACACGCCCGAGTCGGTCCTGCGGGAGCGCTTCTCCCCCTTCGGCGAGATCCAGGATATTTGGGTGGTGCGGGACAAGCACACGAAGGAGTCCAAAGGCATCGCCTTCGTCAAGTTCGCCCGCAGCTCGCAGGCCTGCAGGGCTATGGAGGAGATGCACGGCCGGTGCCTCGGCCCCAACGACACCAAGCCTATCAAGGTGCGGGTGCCCGAGTCGGGGTGCCCGCGGGGACGGTGCCCGAAAGCGGGGCGAGGGCCACGGGCATGGGCTGCTCTGCATCCGCAGCTGAGTCAGGGGCCGGCAGCACCTGCTCCCGGAGCGGACCAGGCAGCACCTGGCATTCTGGGGGCGACGGGAGGGGAGGATGGTGTTGGGGGAAGCGTTTCTCAGGACCCCCCCGCGAGCCTACACCGGGGTACAAGGTTTGGGGGGGATGCGGAAACAATATCAGGCCAGGCATCTGCTGCCACTCGTGCTGCAGAGCTGCAGGAGCTCGCCCCGCCCCGCCGCCTCTAAGCCTGAACCCCGGATTCCTGGCCCAGCTCCGGCCCTGGCCCAATTGGAGGACTTGCGCGACCCTCCTCCCTGAGACCCCCTGTTTACCACTATAAAAATTGATAACCCTCCTTTTCCTCAGGTAGGTATGGGGCTTAACAACATGATGAAAGTGCAGGTACATTCCACTGTAACCCTCTGGTGTTGGGCATTTTTCCCCACTACCTGACAGAAGTTTTCATGTGAATAATATTTAATGCAGGTGATTAAAAGCGCTACTATTGCATATTCATCATCACACTTTTGTGATTTTTTTTTAAAAAAAAATCATTTTGAAGAAGCCCTCTTTGTGAAGGTATTAATACCATACATGTTGTTACTGCCACTTTTCTTTGAAAGCACACCAAGGTCAATAGCCTTAAGAAGAGCTAAATCATTGTGATGGTAGCATAGTTGTATTAAATGCTTCTTTGTATACTTAGTTCACCCTGGGGGTATTTATATTAAGTTTCTGCACTTGTCTGTAGAATTAATATAACTGACACATGGCAGAAAGTTACATGGCAGTAACTTTGAGGATTATGTGACTTAATCTGTGCTTTTAGTGCAGTCCTTGGCACAAGGTAAGCCTTTAGTATATATCCTGTTGTTTGTCAGTAGTAGCCAAATATCATTCCTTACTTGCTGTGAATTCATGTCAGGGCCTAATCTTGGGAATCTGGCAGTTGCTTAAACTGGACTCTTCACCTGTCCCATAGAAATATAGTTGCTGTATATGTAATTTTGTTGGAGCTTTCTGCAAAAGTTTCCTTTTCCACAATTTTTTTTTCATTTTTTCCCACTTCCTACAGAAAACTGAGAAGAAGATTATAAATATGGACTTACATAAATGAAAGACTCAGCGATATCTCAGTCTCTGGAGGTCTTCCTTTTACCTCCATCTGCAAAAGAGAAGGAGCCTGGGCCTAGACCAACACCACAGTAGACCATAGACATTCTTTCTCTCCTACCTCCCCAGCCCTTTGAAGTGGGTGAGAACAGATCACCAACAGAATTAATTATAAGGCCACAGCATATAAAAGGTCAGGGATTTATAAATGCATTTTCTAAAGGGCCAGATAGTAAATATTTTAGGCTTTGTGAGCCACATTCAGTCTTTGTCACGCTTTATTTGAACAGCCCTTTAAAAATGTAAGAACAATTCTTAGATCATGAGCTGGAGAAAAACAGGAAGCTGTAGTTTGCTGACTCCTGTACTAGATTGATAATTTTCATCTCCTTCCAATTATGATCTTAGCAGAGAGGGTTTTTATACTTTTGAATATAACATAATCACAGAAATCCTAACCAAAAAAATTCTTCAAATTTGAAACCTGTAGACATACCCTGCCTTGGTTATATTCCTAGAAGAGAAGTAAAATTCCCAACACTGAAACAGACCCTCCCTTTTAGCCACAGAGAAATGAAATTATTCCCAAGGATAATTAAAGTTTAAATTCTGTGTTGCACATTTTTGTCCACTTCTTTTCAGCCAGAGGGTAGCTAGACAGTGTGAGTTCATTCTTCAGCAGCTGCAGCTTGGGCTGTCTTTCACTGGAATAGAGTTTTTGTGGTTTTTTCAATATTCCCAGTTAAATTAATTCAGCTTTAATTTTTCTCATGTACTTTTGCGAAGTTCCAGAGGATCTACGAGACAAATTAGAAAGTTTAAGCACCAGGCCTACATTCAGAAAAGATTGTCCAAGTAAAAATTATCTTGTGACCAACTACATTATCTGAAGCAAAGGGGTAAACCTAGAGAAAAATCTTGGTGTTTAGCTTTGCAAGAATATCTCTAATAATTTAGAGCCCATAGTCTGTGAACATAAAATCTTGGGGGAAATTGACCATTAGGTAATTAAGTAGACAAGTGGTCTACTTAACATATTGTCTCCTTTATCAGAAAATTTCAATACTCCAGTCATCTAAAATCTAGAAGTTTGTGGTCTGATGGCACCTCCAATCTCAAATCTTATTTGAGACTCCTTTTTCCCCCCTAGTGTCTTACCACATACTTAGAGCTTCCCTATTTGTATTTCCCTGTTGACCACCCACTGGACTAACTCTCTAGTGGGTTATTTCTGCATTACTCAATATTACTAATATCTCATACAGCGCTTCACATAGTGGGCATATAGTGTAGATTTATTGAAACTGGAAATAGACTACCTAGAGATATGTCTGCAGCTGTGTCCTGTAAGCAAGATTCTACACCTCTGTGATAGCTGTTTTCCAAGCAAACAACAACTTTCTTTTTCAATATTCCTAAAATCTCATGGCTTTATAAGTTCTGGATCCTTTTAGTTGCTGCCTCATACTCTAAAATTCCATAGGTCCAGGCTTTCTCATTCTTTTTTTTTTTTTTGAAGGCAGTGTCACTGGCCCTCATGTGGGACCGAACCGGGGTCGCTGGCTTCCCAAGCCAGCGCTTAATCACCATGCCACTCGGCCGGCCCAGGCTTTCTTTCTTGAATGATTCACAGCCCCCTTCAAAGAATCCTCAAGTGCCATTGTGATTTATAGTTTATTAATTTTTTTCAAGTTATAAAATATAAAATAGCCATTAAAATTCTTATGCTTATAGCTCTATAAACAAATCCACAATCCTATTTAGAGAGTTCAACATTTCTTCTGGAATATAAAAACCAAAACAAGTTTACAAATTAAATAAAAGCAACACCATAAAGCAAATTTCAAGTAATGACCTAATTTCATAGTTGATATTTCAATAAAACTAAGTTGCCAATAATAGAAAATAGAGCCTCAAGTAATTTTGTGCATTTTCTTGCTCACATACATGATTTGGATGGTCACTGATATGATCCAGAGTATGGTTAAATTACCTTTTTTAAAGATTAATAGAAAAGTAAACATATGACCATCTAGAATTAAACCCAGCTATATCAAATGTCAAACAAATGAACTAAACACCAGTTAAAAGACAGAGATTGTCAGACAGGATTTAAAGAAAAGACAACTAAATGCTGTGTATAAGACACTTGAAGTATAAAGATACAAAGTAGTTAAAAGTAAAAGGATAGAAACAGCTGGTGTAACAGACAAAATGGTCTTCAGCAGGAGGAGTATTAAGATTTTTTCATAAGATTACAAATGTCAGTCAAAGAATACACAACAATCCCTATTGTTTATGCAGCCAATATACAGCTTCAAAATACATGAAGCATTGATCTAAAAGGAGAAAGATAAATTCACAGATTTTTATACTCTTCCCTTAGTATCTATAGAACAAGTACACAAAAATCAGTAATGAAGTAACATGTTAATACCACTATTAATCATCTATAAATTGACATTTATTGACCATTGTACCCAACAACAGCAGAGTACATGTTTTTTAATTAAAATTTATTGAGGTGACAATGATTAGTAAAATTACATAGGTTTCAAGTAGTACATATTCTTTTTCAATGTACTGATTATTGCTTTTGGTAAACCAAAATCCAAAAGTAAAAATACATTTGGAAAAACAATACAGAGATTGGTTTTATCTTATTAAAAAAAATCATTGCAATAAAGTGATTAAAAAATATTCATAAGACTCTATTACATTGCATTTAACCTAATGTGAATCTCATACTAATAATGAAGTATACTTAAGGAATAGGAAAGCAGTTAACTGATTTTTTTCACATTCAGTTTTTGTGGATTTTGTTTGTTTCTTAGGTTTTATGGGTTTTATTTGTTTCTTAGGTTTTCATTGCTCAGTCCAGATCATCTGGAAGCCACCGAGATGTTGAAGATGAAGAGCTTACAAGAATCTTTGTGATGATACCAAAGTCTTACACAGAAGAAGATCTACGGGAAAAATTTAAGGTACTTATGTTTTCTAAACCAGTAGCATCTGTGATAACTCCCAATCCTAGATCAGTTGTATGGTTACTAAATCTGAAATGTTGTTTGAGATAGATCATTACATTGGTGGTGGAGAATTAAATAGCTTTTTAACTCATAGTTCAGTCTGGTTTTTAAATATTAAGCCTCAAATAGATTAACTTTAAAGAATATATAAAAACTGGAAAATAGTAATAATGAAAACGCAGATTCAAAAAAATGAATGATAAAGTTCAGTTTTAGGTAAGGTCACACACCTAGTAGGCGGTGGAGCCAAGATTTAAATCTAAGCTCTCTGAATCCAGAGCCTGCTCTTGGTCTTTAAAATTTCAAAGCACCCTGTTACAGCTTCTCTCTATTACCTCTCCTATAAAGGTGAGTCAGGCAAACATGAGTGTGTGAACTGTATTCTCTAGTAATTTTTACAGATTATGGTATGTTAACATTGTACTTATTCACAGAAAAGCTTATTCTTTATATATTTTTTTTTTTGTCGTAAAATTAGGCCTCTGGAGGAGTTATATTGTTTTTGATTTGTTTTGTTTTTTGTTTTTTTGGGTTTTTTTTGAGGGCAGTGTCACTGGCCCTCATATGTGGGACCGAATCGGGGCTGCTGGTTTCCCAAGCCAGCGCTTAACCACCACGCCACTCGGCCAGCCCTGGAGGAGTTATATTTAAATAAAAAAATTACAACTCTGAACTACAGCAAAATTACAGTAAATGAATTTTAAAGATAATTTTAAATCTCATTTTAGCCATTAACTTTTATAAGCAGTGATATATTTTCACAAAAATTATTAAAAATCAATTTTAAAATCGGTTTAAATTGTAATTTTTTTAATCCTTTTTCTGTATTCTTCTTAGTACTATGAATTGGGTAGGCAACAAGCAAGAAAGAAAAGAAACAAGTAATAAAAAGTACTTTTCAAATTTCCTCTGCCCTATCCAATGAGAGTTGAATAAAATATGCGTACTTCAGACATGACAAATATCGGAAATATACCAGGGGTGCCAAAAAGATGTATACAAGTGGACACTTTGGTCAATGTTGCTACAGCAAGCAGTAGTTCACTGTAATCAGAAGTGTCTGGATGCTGATGGTAACCACTTTGAGCACCTCTTGTAATTGCAGAAGTCAAAGGTGACTTGTATTCATCTTTTGTTATCGGTATATATTGAGTATTACAATTTTAATACAGTGTTTCTTTCTTAAAGTGTGTATACATTTTTTGGCACCCTCTGTATATCCCATATCTCCTTTAATAGTAAGAAAAGTTTTTACCTTATATATTTATAAATTGTTATCTCTTTCTGAGTGAACAAATAAGACATTTTTATCTAGCAATTAAGTTGCTAGTTGGTTACATGAGAATTTTATAAAACAAATAGTAAATACTAAAAATTTATATTCCATATTCCAACATTTAATAAGTAAACATTTATGACACATTTCTCATATAGAGCATTAACTTTCTGAGTGCACCTATGTGTTTTAGAGATATACTGTAGGACCCTCTCCTTCAAAAGAATACACAACTATTTATGCTTCTGTTAGAAGGCAGACAGATAATTACAGCTAATGTTTACTGAGTGTTTAGTATGTCCCAGACTCTGTACAAACACTTTGCGTATTAATTAATTGAACCTTTAAAACAACCCTATGAGGTAGGTACAGCCATTAGCCCCATTTAACAGATAAGGAGACAGGCACAGAGAGTGTAACTCAACTACCTAGTTAATAAGTGACTGAGCCAAGATTTGATTGTAGAAGGTTCAATTCCAGAGCCCCTGCTCCAAACCGCTACTGAGCCACACTTTGGAGCTCCTCAGACCATATACAGATTCTTACTGTCCCCATAACTTAGGCAAGTTATTTGATTTTTCTAAGGTTCAGCTTCCTTATCGGTGAAGTAAGCCATACACACACACACACACACACACACACACACACACACACACACACACACTTTATATTTATACACACACACACACACACACACACACACTTTATATGTGTATGTGTATCCTTCAGGGATTGTTGTGACAATAAGATAATAAATATATGTAGGGCAAATGCTTGGTAAATAAAAATTATCACTATTTGGGTTATATTATTACTTGGTTATATCATTGTTGTAGTTACTTTTCTAGTGCCTCATTAGTTCGTAACATTTCAATTCCATTGTTAAAACTGGCAGTGAATTCTAATTTCTTTATTTGCAAACAAGAGGTAAAAATAAATTTTAAGTTCTCAAATCTGTTCAGTTATTAATTTTGACTCCTCTAAGATAATTTCTTTTAACTTTCATAGGTGTATGGAGATATCGAGTATTGCAGCATTATTAAGAATAAAGTCACTGGAGAAAGTAAAGGTTTGGGCTATGTTCGATACTTAAAACCATCACAAGCTGCCCAAGCAATAGAAAATTGTGATCGAAGTAAGGATATATTTCACATTAAAAATTTTTCATAAAATTCTAAGTATTCTAAATAACTGAATCAAATACTGGTTTTAGCTAATAGCCATACCTGCTAATTTAATCTTAACGATGAGAGTTTAATACTGTATATATAGTGCTCAGATGAAAATTATTTTGGGCTTGCAATTAAGTTTCACTGAGGCACATTCTTGAAGAAAAATATGAGCAACTACATTAACTTAGTAAGTAAAAATGGTGTTGTCATATTTTGGTTATTCTATGTGTTTTGGAGGGTTTGTTTGATACGTATTTTAGAATATTAAGTAGTAAAAATTAACCTATCCTTTCTAAGAATTTTATTTTAAATTATTCTTTATATTAAAAAACTCAATAAGTTTTCTTTAATATTTATTTATATTTGACCTAAACCCTAAATGGAATTAAATATACTAATAAACATGTAAGTTAAGGATAGGATTTATAAGGTTTGCTAACATAGGTCAGTAAATACACATTCGGTTAATTTCAAGCTAGACTGACATTCATTTGATCTTCTGTTGTTGCTGGTATACATAATGGAGAATACGAATTGTAAAGAAACCAAGGAGAATTTCCTTTGTTGTCATACATTTAGTTATATTGACCTTTAGAAATGAATTAAGCAATCATTAAATTAGCCGGTTTCAGGATATTATAAAAATCTATACATACTGGAAAGAATTATTGTTAATCAGTAGAATTCTTAGATAACCCTAAGGTACATACCAAAATATTCTTTCAGAGTCTTCCAAATTTCTCAGTCAACCAGATTTAATTGTGTATCTATGGTATATTCATCAATATGTTAAGTAGAGGGATATGAATATAAAACAGTTTCAGCATTTAAGGGATTTATAGCTATATTGTATTCCCAATATCTAACAGGAAAAAATAAAGAATAGGCTCTTTGAAAGCAAGGAATATGTTTTATTTGACTGTTTCTGTCACCTCAAGTACCTAATACAGTAATAAACCCTCAATAAAGATTTCAGATCTTCATCAGAGATGCCGCCATGGATAGTAGACTCAATAAAAATTTGCCACATGAGGAAAATGTTCAGAAGTGTGTGATGTAGTCTTATCAGTGGAGAAAAACAAGTGCACTGAATGAACACGGGAACACATCGGAGAAGGATTTCCACCTGGTGTCAAGTAGGCAGGACAGAAGGTGACAGCAGTGCTAGCAAAGGCACGGGCACATAAGCATGTCTGCTTAGTACTGTGAAAGCAGCAGTGTGAGTGAAGCATAGCATTCCTGTTGAGAAAGGACAGAGGTAACGGGGTGCCCTGTAACCATGTGGGAGGTAATGAAGAGTTCAAGCTTAGTCTGCATTTGGATTCCCTTGTAGATTGTTTTAAAAGGAGGAAAATAATAAAATCTCTTCTAGGACAGTTGATCTAACCACAGCATCAAGGGTGAATTTCCAGAGGAAGAATTCAAGCTGGCTACTTTTATTCTTTTTGGAGCCACTGAATAATACAATGAAAACGATGACCTTTGTCTCTTGAAATATGCACATACATGCATAAGAATTTTGTTTCAAGTTTCAGAGGATACAGTGGAACCTTCCCATCTTTTGAGCTCATCCTTGGACGCCTACTTAAATTCTGGATCCTGAGGCAGAGACCAGTTGAAGGGTTGTTGTAATCAGTTGAAGAGACTCTAAATTAAAATCAGAAGCAGGGAAGTTAGAGTGAAATATAACATATTCTAAGTGGATTTCAAAGGAAGAATCTTGAAGACAGTTTGACTGTGAAGAAGCCCTATGGGATTCTTCTATGAAGGAGGCTGGAAGAATGGTGATGATGTTATCCGTAGTTAGGGAGATTTGAAAGAAGAGCATAGAATTGCTGCTCTTTCATGTTTAGAGGGACCCATAATTTGAGATTCTTGCTATTTCTCATTTTGTGTTTGCCACCTTCCAAAAGGAAGAGGTCTGGTTGTGTAGACTTTGTTTTCTGCAGTTATATGTACAAAGCTAAGTCAATCAAGTCTATTTGCAGGTATGTTAAATTTGCTATGAAGCTTGAAGTTCATGGATTCTCTTTTTCAGGTTTTAGGGCAATTTTGGCTGAACCCAAAAATAAAGCATCTGAATCCTCGGAACAAGATTATTATAGTAACATGAGGCAGGAGACTTTGGGACATGAACCTAGAGTAAATATGTTTCCATTTGGTAAGTGGGCTACCCTTACACTAATAGTATTAGTATATACAATCTTGTTTTGAATTTTTAAAAATATTTATTAGCAGTGTATAAACCTGACTTAGTGTCTAGAAGTCTAACTGAAGTGGGTCTTTTTTTTAAGACATTGGTCATGACCCCTCATGTCCTAAGTATTTAACACTTACTTTCACTTATTTTTCAATTTTCTATGATTAGTTATGCATGATCTAAATATTCACCTATGTCATTGCCTCTTTTTTGGGTGAGCTTCTACCTCTATGCAACCGACCAAAAAGTATGAAAGACATATACAGATATCCCCTCAGTACTGAATCCTAAAATTTTATCCCTAAGCTGCTATTGCTTTAAAATTAGAGCTAGAGAAAGGAGAGGAATGACAAAAGTAGAAGCTAAAATAAGAAGATGGAAATAAGACCTGTGTATGTTATTTGGCGTAAACTTTGTTTTAGGTAGAACACTTGCCATAGTTTGCAGTTTTGCATATTAAACATATTCTTGTGACATTAGACTACAAACTTGGGCTTATATTCCTGTGGTGAAGGCTAAGGAGTTGGGTGGGCAGAGTTGTCTGCTTTCTTGTCCTTGGTCCCTTCTGATAGTGCTGATAACAAAAAACATTTCTTGATCATTCAAAATATAGGGACTTTGTTTAATGCAGTGGACTTAATGAAAGTTCATTTTATTTTCTAGTACATAAAATGTTAAATGAATTCTTGCATGTATAGAAATTTGAAGATTTACTTTTTTCCATATTGTTTGTTGGAGAGCAACAACCTGAATTTTCAAGTTTTGATAAGAATGACAACAGAGGCCAGGAAGCCATCTCCAAACGCCTGTCAGTTGTATCAAGAGTTCCTTTCACTGAAGAGCAGCTTTTCAGCATTTTTGATATTGTACCAGGATTGGAATATTGTGAAGTTCAACGAGATCCTTATTCAAATTATGGTAAAATATTATCTACATTGTTTTTAAATATAATGTGTTTTGTTAAAATGGCTTTTCTCCAATGACACTTTGTGTCAAAGTTGAGCATTTTCTGTTTCCAGTTGTACAATAAAAACACCTCAGGTAGAGTCTCTCTCTGTGCTCTTGATTAATACCAAGTTAAGTTAGAAAACCCTTAAAGTTTCCTCTTCGTCTCTAAGCCTCCTTTTTTTTTTTTTAATTCTTTTAATGTGAAATAAACATTTTTTTAAAAAAAATTAGTTTCAGGTGTGCAACACAGTGTAATAGTTATACTTTTTACCCCTCAAAGTGACAACCTCCCTCCCCCAATTCACCACCCCACCCCTTCCCCCTATATCATACTATCTATTACAATTCCTTTGACTCCCTTCCACAGTATACTCCACATCCCATGACTATCTATATATTCAATTACAGTTGGCATACAGTATTACACAACATCAGCTTCAGGTGTACAGTGCAGTGATCAAGCCTCTACTCCATCCATGAGGTGGTCTCCCTAACAAGATATGTGACCATTTGACACCCCACAAAATATTTACAACATTATTATATTACCCGAACTGTCTTTCATATCCCTGTGGCAATATGTAGTTACCTATTTATGCTGTCTAATTCTTTCCCCTTCTCCCTCATCCCCATCCCCCTCCCAACTAGCAACCATCAGTTTTTCCTTTATATCTATGAGTCTGTTTCTGTTTACTCTGCTCGTTCATTCAGTTTTTCAGATTCTACATATAAGTGAGATCATATGGTATTTGTCTTTCTCCAACTGACTCATTTCACTTAACATAATAGTCTCTAGGTCCATCCATATCATTGCAAATGATACGATTTCATTCTTCTTTATAGCGGAGTAATACTCCATTGTATAAATGTACCACAGTTTCTTAATCCAGTCATCTACCGATGGGCATTTCAGTTGTTTCCAAGTCTTGGCTATTGTAAATAGCGCTGCAATAGACATAGGGGTGCATATATTTTTTCGAATTAGTGTCTTGGATTCTTCTGGGTAGATTCCCAAGAGTGGAATTGCTGGGTCATAAGATAGTTCCATTTCCAGTTTTTTGAGATACCTCCATACTGATTTCCATAATGGCTGCACCAATCTGCAGTCCCACCAACAGTGCACCAGGGTTCCCTTTTCTCCACAACCTCACCAGCACTTGCTGTTTGTTGATTTGTTGATGATAGCCATTCTGACTGGAGTGAGGTGATATCTCATTGTGGTTTTTATTGTGTTTCTCTGATGATTAATGAGGTTGAACATTTTTTCATATGCCTGTTGGCCATCTGTATGTCCTCTTTAGAGAAATGCCTCTTCATATCCTCTGTCCATTTTTTAATTGGGTTGTTTGGTTTTTTGGTGTTGAGTTGAATGAATGTCTTATAAATTTTGGGTATTAACCCCTTATCAGATATATCATTGGCAAATATCTTCTCCCATTCAGTAGCGTACTCCTCCTTTTCTTAAACTTTATACCTCGAAATGAAACTCCTTTTCTTCATGTCAAGTACCTGATTCCCCTACTTCTCTTTCTGCTTCTTCCTGTTCTTAATAGAAGCATGGCTCTAATAGCCATTTGAACCTTTAATTAATTAATTAAATCTGTTACTTAATGTTACCTTAATCTATCTTTGTATTTTTTTTAAGCCTCTTGATTTTTTTTTAAGGCTTATTTTTTAATGGGGACATTGCTGCATAATGGGAAAGGCTGGCATTCTCTTTTGCATCAGACTCAGGGGCAAATTCCAGCAGAGGCATGTAGCTCTGAGACCTTGGCTAATTGCTGATCCTCTCTAAGCCTCTTTTTCCTCATCTGTAAAGTGGGGTTATTAATACCTCCTAGGCCAGGGTAAGATAAGAATTAGAAATAATATTGGGTTGTCAGAAAAGTCATGACGCATTTTTGCAACGAAAAACATAGAAAAAATAACGTCATGACTTTTCCAACAACCCGATATATGGCGTGTAATAGATACTCCATAAATATGGGGTTTGTTGGTTTGTTTTAGAGAATGGGAGGTGAGAGGTGGTATAGAACAATCATATTTGGCATCTTTCTAGTACTGTAGGTATACTTGAGTTAGTCCTTTTAGGGTGTCATGAATGTTGAGGGGAAGTAGGGAAATGATGGGTCATATGGGTTTCAGTGTCCCCACCACTCCTACAGATGCCCCACTGCTCAGTATTACCCTGCCCAGGACTGATCCTTGGGCAGCACTGCCCCTCTGAACCCACTGTGTACCATCTCCAGCCTTAATGCAAATTTACACTGTCATTCTTTGTTCTGACTCTAAGGCACACATTTTGTGTTTTCTGGCATATTTGTTGTTATATTCACATGTAATTTGATTTTGTTTTCTTTCCTTTTTATCTGGTAAATTGAAATGTATTTGTTCCTTTACCTTCTGAATTGGTTCTGTGGTTGGATGTGTCTGATAAATATGTGTGTCATTGGAATACCTTTGTATTAATAGTGATATCATGTAGTTAGAACACTATTTGCATTTTACTTTTATATGTTCATTTGCTTTCTGAGTTTTATTTGAATCTCATTAAAATGTTGGGATGCTTGAGTTTAGAGAGGAACATTAAATTATAACAGTGTTTTCCCCAAATTGGGTTACATTATAAAATATCCTGGAAACCTTTCGGTTGTGTTACAAGCTTCTGGGCTGTCCGTATAAGGACTCCAGTATGAAACCAGCCCCCTCCTTCAGCATCACTTTCCTGAATTGAAATCTATCCCCATAGCTGAAAGCTCTCTAAAGGGATGTGAAATACGTGACTGCTCATCTGAGACCCTCTGTTCCCTACATTTTGTTTTTCATGCATAATCACTTTTCCTCTCTTTACCACTGCAGCTAGACAAGATGGTTATATAGTCTTTTCAAATATCACTTCTCATTCCATTTCCTGTTTAGTATGATAGGGAAATTTTTAGAATTACAGAGTAGATTTCAAAGAATAAAAATTTAAGAAAAACTGGTTGGGTTTTAGGTATATCTGTGTCATATAAGAAAAGCCAATATTCTAAAATTAAACTCATTGGATGGAACTTATGCTAATGATTGCGTTTTCCTTAAGATAATCATGTTCATATTTTTACCAAAATCTGGCTTATACTTTGCTTTGTAGGAACACAGGTTTTACACGTACTCATATGTGTAAGAACTTTATTTTCTGACACATTTGATTCTGTATTTACTAGCAGTATGATATTAGGGTATTACTATATTATTTTATTCCTGTGGTAACGCAGGCTTTAGGTACTCAACCTGCTTTCTTTTTAATTTCTGTATATTCTGTACTTTGTTTTAGGTCATGGAGTGGTTCAATATTTTAATGTAGCATCAGCTATTTATGCAAAATACAAGTTACATGGATTTCAGTACCCTCCTGGAAATTGGATAGGTGTTTCCTTCATTGATGATGGGAGTAATCCAACAGAGTAAGTGTCATTCTCGGAAAGTCTAACGCTGAGCTTTGGTTGTACATGATTATGACTTGAAGAATAAATATAGAAAACAATTGACCTCTCCCTGGAGGCGGTCACACAAAACAAGTTACTGTTAAGAGACTGAATATTTCTGGTTTTCTGTAAATTACCCATTATTATCTCCAGTCTCCTTAGAAAAATGGCAACACAGATGGTAGCTGCACAGCTTGCCTCAATGGTGTGGAATAACCCAAATCAGCAGCAATTTCTGGTAAGTAGGTAAGAATTTAACCTTTACAGTACATCCTTAGGTTATAAAGTAAATGTGGTCTTTGTTTATGGAAGAAAATTTTCAGAGCTATAGTAAAAGACCACACAGGTGCCATGAAACACATCTCTTTAGCTCTTGGCTTAAGATCCCTAAAGTGTAGTTTTTCTTTTTCTTGTTTTGTACCTAACTCTTCAACAGCAATTTGGAGGAAGTTCTGGATCACAGTTGCCTCAAATCCAGACAGATGTTGTACTTCCATCATGCAAAAAAAAAGCCCCTCCTGAAACTCCTGTGAAAGAAAGACTTTTTATCGTGTTTAATCCTCATCCTTTACCTTTAGATGTGTTAGAGGATATATTCTGGTAAGATCTCAATTCCACATAGTTACATTTTATAATGTAATTTATTTAAACTGGTAATTTAAGCACTATTGACAATCTTGAAACTTAGAGATGATTTGTTCTGTGGTTTAAAAAACTCCTTATTGATACCACCTTTAAAAATATGTTATCATTTCCTTCTTTTTTTTATCATTCACATGTCCTAAGTCTCCATACAGAATTAATTTCCTGTTACTTTGTTTTGAAAGCATAAAATATGTAGGATTGTTTTGAAAAGTTGCATGCATAAAATGGACAAATCATGGTTCTTGATAGTTGCATCTGCATACGCTTGTCCTCCAGAATTCTTGTCACATATCTTTCCTTTGTACTTGTAATTCAGCTGAAAAGTCTTTACTGAGCATCTTCTATTTTGTCAGCACTCTTTTGAATCCTTAAGAATTTTATAATTACTACATTGAGTAAACAATTACTTGCTTGCAGTTATAATAAATACATAAAAGGGGAAGTCTCTTGTTTACTTCTGTGTTTTTAATATAATTCCTTCCTTAATTTTTTCTTTTTGGTATTTTTTCCATTTGCCTTACAACAATGTTAGTGAATTAAAAAGATAAAAAGCTTGTTAAAGAGCTGGACAAAATATCATGGATGTGGCTGAGGGATACTCACTTTTCTTTAACTGACTTACTTTGTTTATTTCTTGAACCTGTCCACTGTGACAGGCAGGCAGTGTGCTAAAAGCTAGAGACGTTACATAAACAAACTTTTACATTATGTAAACAAGACATAATAGGCTTGGTTTCTTAGAGCTAACCTCATTCAGGAGATGGGTAAGTAATAGGAAATTACAACTCGGTGAGATTGGTGCTATGAAAGGAATTGGACAGGCTATAAAGTAGGTCAGGCAGCTACCTTAGCAACTCTGCAAGACTCCTTGAAAACAGCAAAGTATCCTGGGGACCTAAAGGTTAAAAATAATTTAGCCAGGGAAGAAAGCTGGGAGTGTGGGTGGTTATTCCTACCAGAAAAGAATATGAAAGGAGATCGTTAGAATTTGGACTCGGAGCCTGTGAGGGAAGAAGAAACTGAAGAGGACCAGGACACGGTCAAGAAAGGCTCCCAAGGTGTTTAGGGAGCTTGTCTTCCCCCGGATGCAATGAGGAGCTGTCAAAGGGGTTTTGGGAGAAGAAATGATCATATCTGTGTTTTAGAAAGATCACTCAGAAGACAGGGTTGGGAATAGATTGGAGAGGGACAAGCCCAGGCACCAGGGAAACTAGTGAAGAAAGTAGTAGAGTAATCTAAGGAAAAGATAATAGTGGTCTGCCTGAGGAAAGAGGCCTGGGTGAGAAGGAAGAGAAGCTGACTGCTAGGGGAGATGTTTAGGAAGTAAGATTCATATGAATTGGAGATTCACTATGGGGAGAGGGCTGAAAAGAACTCCAGAATGGACCCCAACTTTTAGAGCCAAGCAACTGTATTTATCAACATCAGTTGATTTTTTTTTTTTTTTTTTTTTTACTTTGTTTCAGTCGTTTTGGTAACCTGATCGAAGTTTACCTTGTGTCAGGAAAAAACGTAGGGTATGCCAAGTATGCAGATAGAATAAGTGCTAATGATGCGATTACTACTCTACATGGAAAGATTCTGAATGGAGTCAGACTTAAAGTTATGCTGGCGGATTCCCCAAGAGAAGAATCTAACAAACGACAAAGAACTTACTAATTCTTGAGGTAAGTCCATCTTAATCTGAATTTTAAAACGAACTGGCTAAATAGTATAGCAAGAGGAATATGTGTAAGTAATTTAATTATGGAGTTTCTTTTTAGTGATTTAGAAGTTGTCAGTTAAAAGCACTGGGGCTTTCAACTTCACTGATAAAACCACAGCTCAGGTTAATTTTACAATGTCTTTTAAACTTGAACTTTTTAAACTTAATAAAATGGTTTTAATGTTTACTGTAAGAATGTTTTTTGCCCTTCTATAAAAATAAAATCAGATTTCAATTTGGAAAATTAATTACTTTTTGGTTTGTGGAGCTTCCCAGAGTCAAACACTGACAGTGCCTTGCTGTATAAATTCCTTGTTTGCACTTTGAAGTTCCATTTCATTTACAGCTATACTCCTTATATACATTGGCTCACAGAATGCATCCTCAGGCCATTTGATGTTCTGTCTTTCAATGTTGTCAACACTCAACTTTTAGAATAAGAATAAAGGCATTACTTTAAAAAAAAAAAAAAAAAAAGAATTGGACTTTTTACCTGTGTACTTTCATAAAGTTTAAAGTTGAAATACTTCTAAAGATTTTTAACTTGAAGAATTAATGCCTTGAGTTATGAATTGAGGTAATTTAGAAAAGTCTTTATAAAAAATGTTTTGACTTCTTACTAATAAAATGCCTAAAAAGCAAGATCAAATAATAGATCTTTGAACCTAAATGTTGGTGTTTTTCTGGACTTACATTTGTGAGTTTGCGAATTAAAACTACACATGCAGAAAATATTCTCGTGAACATATGTGTATTTAAAAAACTAACCCTGACATTTAACCACAAACTCTTCTAAGTAATGATGCATACAGCCACATGAATTCCTTTTTCTTTTATTATTTTTCAGAAATCAAACTTAAATTTCTTTTTCTATGATAGTTAATTCATAACTCCATAACTTGGGGAAACATTCTTTAAAGTTAGAAATAATCAACTCTTTTACTTTTTTATTCTGTAAATGAATTCTGAGTTTCAGGGGAAGCTGAGAGTTTCCCTGTTCCCATACCAACTTCCCAGCTTCGCTGCTGGTCAGATAGTAGCAGTGGGCAAGCACTTTAGATTCAGTTTGAAGTTACTGGCTTGCACGTGATTTTCCTTTCACTTCAGGTTTTCTTTCTGATCAGTTATGAGAGTTAACAAGTATTAGTATGAATTGTTTCAAGCTTATGGCTGAAGACCCTTCCTCTAGTAAGCAAGTCAAGTGACCAATGTCTCCTTCAGAAGGCAGATGGCAACTGGAAGTGTCCAGTGGGTCCGTTGTGAATAATCCTAAATTAGAAATGTTTTCAAATGTTTTATTTAATTACAAAACCACTCCCGTTACTCCATACAATGTAGAAATAGTATATCGCCAATGAAAAAGAAATACCAAGTCTTTCTTGTAACAAAGCAGTTTTTTGTATTTACAAATAAAATGTTAAGACCTGAACTCTGTTTAGACAAGCTGCCTTCTAAAATAGCATGGAAAAATATGTTTATTCAAGTCGGTGAATATTTCAACATGTAGGTAATAATTCTTACTTTCATTCGAAGAATCTTGGCCCTTAAAAACTTTTTCTTAGTATCAGAAAAATAGATAAATCTTGTGGTTAAGTCTTTCCTAATGATTATTTATATAGTATAGAGTATATAGACTTAAAATCCGGGTTCAAATTCCAGCCCTGACACTTAACTGACTATGACTGCGCAGATCTCTTCACCTTTCTGAGGCCAGGGTTTTTCATGGGATTATTGAGAGAAAATTAGTCAGCAGAATTCCTTATAAAATTATTAAAAATGCTTTTCAAGTGTGAGCTAAAACTTTTGCAATGGTGACTTAAGTGAAACCTTTGAGATATCATTTCATCCAAATGCTCAGAAACTAAAAGTTTAATGATACAAAACTACCTCATGGCTAGTAGTGCTGTGACAACGATACTTTATAATATCATGTTTTCCCCTGTAATAGTGATGGACATTCATCCAATTTCCTACATTAGAAGAAATGCATATTCTTCAGCATGACTAGCCATAAAATGTACATCTATCCTTTTTCCCTTGGTTGAACTATTATACATACTCAGGGCAAAGATAAAGGAGGGTCAGATTAATTGAAATTCAAGAGGACATAAATACCGCTTGAGAAGGCTAGTGCCGATTGTCTCTGAGGAGTAAGCCTGGGGTTCAGTGAGACATACCTAGGAAGTAGGAGAAGAAACTGAACTAAGAATGTAACTTTGAAAGTAGTTGAATTCTACTTTGAGATGAGGTTGATGTGCAAAATACATTTCCCTTTCTGTTTGAGGAACATGGAAATTTTTGTATTTCGGAGCATTCTGGTTTTGTACTAATTTACAGCCTTTTCCCTCCGGAAACTCAGTGCCTGCGTGCATCATCCCTCTGAGTAAGTTTGGTTTTGCTTGTTTGGGGGCATCTCTAATAAAGGAAGCAGAGAACATTGGTTATATTCAAATAAAGGAACAATTCCTAACATTTTAGGAATACAATATGCAATAGCGATTTCCTTTCAGGTGATGATTTTCATACTTGTGTTGTGTTCTTTCTACAGAACAAAGACTAAATAATGACATAGTCCTCAGCTGACTGACTGAAAATGTGACTGGACGCACTCCCTGTGGACAGTTGACAGCTTTTTTTTTTCATATACCTGATAGTCTGTGCACAACATTGTCTTGTCTGGGGAGCAGGGATTGTTGACATGTATTTTTGAATCCACACGTTACTGCTGAAACTAATATAGTAGTTGTTTCTTAGAGCACTATGTTGTTATGTGTAGCAGAAATAAAGTTTTCTTTGCTTAACTAAATCATGCCTTATTTATGTGAAAGATCAGAGTGAAAAATTTAATAGATAGTAGCTAGAATTTGACTAAGTGACATATTTCATTGATTTTGAGATGCACATTTTTCCATTTTTGAAATTGGAAATGTCGTAATTATTGATTGTGTGCCATAGTGTGATTGACAACCTTTTTTCCTTTCATAATGAAACATAAAATAAAGATGCTTCTTTCAATCAGCTGCATCTTAGATTCAATAAAATATGTAACTTACTCAGTCTACACATGGACATTGACTACATACACTTACCTAAGACAAGAGCCCAAAGACATATTGTTAGAAATATTTCATACTGCATTTTTATAGTTATACCAAAATTTATTGGTAATTTTGTAAGGATCTTTTAAGATTATAGAGCAACAGTGATAAGGAAAAAAATTAAGTTGTTAATAATAAGTTTAAATAAATGTCAGTGACTTTAAAGGGTGGACATTTTGCCTTTGTAAATACAGAAATGTAATGGCCACTCCAAAAATATGACATATAAACAATATTCAGAACAGACTGTGATAGGAAGAACAGTCATTTCAAGAAATTAAAAATTAAGAACCTACTATGCTTGTAGTTGACACTCCAAGAAAATTTTTATATCAGCTCTTGATGTGAATGCTATATATCAGAAAGGTATATCTACATATATACATCAAGAACTTGGCACCTCAAAAAAAGACTATAAATGGTATGCAGTGGTTAAAACATCACTTAGTTACCTCTTCATTATGCCCCTAACATTCTGAATTAAACTACAAATAGTGAAAGATTAAATTCACTGAGCATAATAAGTGTTTCATACTTGGACATCTCTCCATTGAAAAATTAACATTTTTTGAATCTGTAATTTTAGTGAATTTAGATAAGAAATTTCCAGCCTAATTTCTCCAGGTAAGACTTACTGAATGAGGATTGAACCCAGTATCTATCTGTGAGCCAAAGGGCATATTTAAAAAACAAAGCAGATACTCTCTTTTGAAATGAAAAACCTAAGTGAGGAGAGTTGAAGATCAATTACAGCAGATAGATTTGTTCATTCCCAAACTCATTTACTGCACACATTGTTCCATTTTCACAGATTGGAATTAAATTGTGCCCTACAAGTTATCTGGCTCTATTACTCAAGTAAAGCTTGAATTCCCCCCAAAACATTCCTGTCAGGTGGTTAATCTAAACGGTGTAAAAGTAGACAGCTCCTTGCCTCCTACCTGAGTCCATTGCATCTTTGGTTAATGCTAAAAATTGACAAAATTTGATTGCTATAATTTTTGCCTGTTAGCCTTTTAAGTTTTTCAGTGGGCCATATAGAGAAATTGAGTCTTTCACATGGTAGCTATCTTGTACCCTTCTGCCTTCCAAATTTTCTGTTCAAATTAAAAAATCCCAGTTTCTGCATTCTGCATTTAAGGTCAGGTAGCCAGTTCCAGCAAACAGCTTTGGTTTCAGTGAGGTGCCTCATCTAGGTTTATTTCCTTGAGTCCTTCCTATAAACTTAAAAGATTTGTATAATAGCTGTCTGCCGACAAAGACTTCTTTGCTTGCACAGCGCAGCCTTCGGATGCGTTCTTTCTCCCAGTTGGTGGCATCTCAATGAACAATGATTCCTTTGGCTTGGCTGTGCTTTTAATCATAGCTCTCTCAGTCATTTAGCCTTACTCCTGCTTTCCTTGCAGTTGATCCCTAAAACTTTAGTTTTAAAAGCCAGAATGTCACATTTTTCTTAAAATGAGGAAATTCTAGAATCTAAGAAATAGCATGTAAGACTCTAGTGCTTCTGTCTTCGTCTAAATGTTTTCTTTTCAAATGCACTTTGCGTATAGGACATAATATAGAGATATTTAGATGCTCTGTATGTCAGTTACTAAAATTGCCAACATAGGGTTTTTATTAAGTATATATTTCTTCAATTAAAAAAAATGCTAAGCAATACAGGTTAATAAATTTCTTTTTTAAATATGTGGTTCAAATCATAAATAATGTTTAAAAAAAAAGCCCAATCAAAACTCTTCCTGTAAGTTCATTAAGTCGGGTCTTTTTATGGTAGTTCCCAGATGCTGAAAGCAGCTATGCGATTTTCTGCTACAGCATCATGTCCCAAACCATGTTCCTTAAAATACTACTATCTTGAGAGAAGCCAGTAATTGTTCTTTAGGAAATAAATTTTCATAACCATATATATAGAAAATGTCCAGTTATTAGTACCACAGATTTTTTTTGACTGTGAAACTTCTCAGAGCCTTTAATATGCTATTGAGCATCATCTCTATTAAAAGAGAACCATAGTTTTCAGTTTGCTTTAGGCACTGTGAAATGTGTTTTCAGAGGTGCTCTATTAACAAGCACTGGTAGTCCAGGAAATAGACGAGTATTTTCAGAAAGATTCTTGTAGAATATACACTGTTTTTATTCATATGGTATAGTGTGATTTTATTTACAAGTTTATTTTTTAAAGTTTTGCATACCACCCTAAATAAACAGTTAATGCAAAATACTAAGAAAATTATTACTCTAAAATTTTAGTTTCCTCTGATTTTTATTGTCTTTTCATTGTGAATCTACTAAATATTAATAAACTGACTGTCACAAAATAGAAATAAGAGATTTTACAGTATGTGGTGATAAACATTGCCACTCAAAAACTAAATAGCAGTATTGTATGTATAAACTTTGGTGTCCACAAGAGTCACCTCAAGTATTTGTTTAAAATACAGGTACACTGATTCTGCAGTTTAGGGTGGGTTTTTCAACAAGCTCCCTAGGTGATTCTGATAGGATAATCAGTGGCATTGACTGTGCAGTGTACTGGCCTAAAGAGATGGAATATATGTTGGACTTTAGGTTAGACTGTTGTAAAAGTAAGACATTGAGAAGTTTCCCTTGTCTTTTTACCTTGGACATTTTTAGAATTAAGAATCTGATTTTTCCCCAATTTAATATCAGTATATATGAATTGCAATAAGAAATTGATAAACACAAGCAGTCTTACAAATAGCAAAATGTCAAGCCAGCTTTTTCATGTTAGCAAATATTTTTTGATGCTTGTAAAGGATGGTAATTATTTGCTTTATGCCATTCAAAGCCTCTACTTAATTTTCATTTGCATTTATTTTGATGAGAATTATGTTAAAAAATTATCAAACATTTTGCCCCTAAAGAAATACATAAGTATATGTCATTCTTTTTAAATGACAAAGGAGCATGATATAATTATCTTCAGTGTCTAAAAACCTGAAATAGAATAATCACAAGGGTACAGAAATACATGTATATGTATGTGAGTATTCTTGCAATCCTAAAGTGAATCCTCTTATAAAATGAATGCTTTTTTGGTACACCCAAAAACATGTTGATTATAAGTACAGTTTAGCTTTTTGTAACTTCTTAAAAAATGCATAAAACTAAAAATCATGAATAAAATGTATAGCCTTTTGACTCAGAGATATAACTGCATGCAAGTTTTATTTCTTCCATATGTGGATGGTAAGCTCTATTAAAAATCATAGCAATTATTTTTATATGATTTCAGTAAAGAGAAAGCATAAAGGTCACCCTTATTAGATAAGTTCCATTTTGATATCTGAATTCTAATAAATGGATTGCATTATTTCCTTTTCTAGAAACAGTAACTCAAGAACACATGGATCCTGGGAACTGCAGGTATAGTATTGCTAGGGGATCAGATAGAAATATTTAGTTAAAATATGAAGTTGCTGTCCGTTCATTATAATGACCATGCTTTAACTTTATTTAAGATAGAAAAGACTTGTCCTCAGGAGAATATACAGGTCACACTATACTTTGAGAAAGTTACCAGGCCCTGTGAAAATTCATTTGTATGATTATTACAGGTACGGGCAGTCCTGTGACTGACATATGAATTGCAGCCAATGTCTAGATGCCCAGGTCTGTGTGAACTAGCTAACATGCAAGTTGACAAATGCTGCAACTACTGTTGCACCCTAGAGATGGCCTTTCTTCTCTAGGCTTTGCATTCTAGAGAAGGCCTCAGGAGACTGTTTTAGGAAAATTTTTTATATTTGAAATACAAAAATCAGCAACTGTGAAAAGGCAAATACTGTTTTCCACAGCAATTGGGACAAATATTCAGCTCAGTAGGATAACTTGAGAGCTTACTCATAGATACTCCTATGCATCTACACTCTGAATTTTCCTGCCTCTATTTCCATTTCTGATTTTGTGGGTAAATGATGTTGCTACTAACTGGTTTTCTTGCTCATACATTATTAACGTTTTCCAGCATTAGTACTGTGTAGATCACAGCATTATTTAGCATAAAGTTCTTAGGGGCTTTGTTTGTTCTGTTATTTTTTGGGTTTCTTTTAAATGTTAAAAGAAAAGAATCAAAGTCAACCACTTTAAAGTCATCTACTAATTTACTGGAAGATCTATATATATAAATACATATTTTTTTTCATCATCAGCAAAGTCTGTTATATTGGGTTTTGGAATTAGTTTTTGTGTTCTTCTGTTGATCCATCTGCATAAAAGACTTCCTTCCTCTTCCACACTAGTACATTAGTACCTTAAGAAGTGCGAGAGCCAGTGTGACATTTGGGGGAAGATGGAGAAGATCACAGGTAGGACTGACTTTAGGAAGAATCTGAGCTAGTTGCTAAGAGCACTGAGACTGGCTGAACTGCTTTGTCAATGTCAAAATTGGGCCAATAACGGAAAAGAAAAAAAAAAAAGTATGCTTGGAGAGATAGCACCCATCTTTGCTTTATCATCACAAATTCCTACCAAGGACCATTCTTGGCATAATGCTTTCACCAGAAACTCCTAGCAGGGTTTGTTTCCTACAATTTTTACTCTAAATCTGGGAATTGTAGGCACTGTAGTATAGTCCCATCTTTCACCCAACCCTGTTTCATTTCACTGCAGTAACTCAAAGTATATCACAAAATAAGATGGAAGTAGATTGCCTTTGTGTCAACCCCTAAAGATTACCAACGTGCCTGGAATACCCAGCTTCTACTTAATAACTTTCAGTTACTTACAATATAGAAATGTATCATGTTTTCCAGGTTTTGTTGATAGTATTAGCCTTCAGTTTTTCTAAAAGCAAGTTTTATATACGGTATCAACACTGCCTTTTGGACCTGTTTTCTCATGTAGAAAGTAGATAATAAAGGCCATATAAATGCAAATACCTGCAACTTTTGGCTCCCAATTTTCTCAGAAATACCCACAGAAACATTCAAAAAAGAAAATTAACGTCACTTATAGCAACTTAAGTAACAATAGTGGAAACTAGAAGGAATTTTTGCTACATAAAGCAGCAAGGGGTAGATTTTTTTATAAATTACTGACTCAAATTCCACACTGAAGCAATTTGTCAGTAAAGTGAGGTCATACCTTGGCTTCCCATCTTCTAATTCCTTGTTAATCCATGTATAAGAATAATTGAGGCAGCCATTGAGAGTCCTATCAGAAGAGGCTTCATTCTGCTTTGCTTCACTGGTAGCACTGAAGCTGCACCACCTTGGAGCTTTTCTTCAACCACAGTTGACATTCCCTTGGGCAGGGGTGTCATAAAACCCCTCCTCTGACCAGAAGAGTAATGCTGAATGACAAAGGCAAAATGAACGACCCAAAAGATCTCTTAGCTTCTATCCCTTGGCAGATTTAGAATATGTACAGCAGGATTTAAAAAGTAAATGTGTTTTTTCCAGCTTCTGTCCTAAGAACTTCTGGTTTTATTACAAGGAAATTTCTTACCCTCTACTCCCCTAAGCCTAGATCTGATGGACCTCCTTGGGTTTCCTGGAGGAATGAAATGAGTCTGTTTCTGACCACCTGCTAGATATTACCTGAGCACTTGAGTGGACTGAAAAGAGCTAAGAGCAACCCACAGAGTCTGCCAGTTCTGCAGTGGCCTAGCTAAATCTATCCTCACTGAGAAAGGAGTAACTAGTGGACAAGAGCTTTGAACCAGCACTTCACAAAGGAGGCCAAGAAGGGATTCAGGTGGTTTTTTTGGGGGGCAGGGGGGGGAGGAGGAGGGATTGGGTAAATTCCTAATCTTTTGTAAAATATTAAAACATTCTCTTTTTTACTTTGACCATTAATGTAAGTTTAAGTCTTCTTTAAATTTGTTAAATGTTCAACCATATTAGTCATCAAGAAAATACACGTTAAAATGACAGTAAAATCTACTTACACTGGTAAGAACAGCAAAAATTAAAATATTGACGATACCAGGTGTTGGTGAGAGTGTGGAGCAACGGGAATGCTCATAAGCATCTGGTGGGGCTGTAAATTGTCTGAGCCACTTTGGAAATGACCAAGATCTACTAACATTGAAACATACCTACCCTCAACTCAGTGATTTCACTTCTAAGCATACATCAACAGAGATAAGAACACACACACACACACACACACACACACGCACATGAAAGAATGTTTTTAGCATTATTCCTATGAGCCTCAAAGTGGACACAACCCCATCATCAGAATGCATTGAGAGACAAGGAAATATCTATATAACAAGAAAATGAGGTATCTCTTGCTACATATAACAACTTGCTGCAATAACAATCTCATAAACATAATGTCAACAAGGATCAGCCAAAAGAAGAAAATGGGCTGTATGATTCTCGTTTATAAAAAGAGTTCTGAAACCAGCAAAATACAGTAAAACCTTGAATTGCGAGTAACGTGGATTGCGAGTGTTCTACAAGGCAAGCAAACATTTCTGATACATTTTAATGTGGTAAACGAGCAATGTCTTGCAATACGAGTATCGCAATACAGTAGTTTGTTTCTGGAGCGAATTATGCTCGCAAACCAAGGTGTTACTGTATACCTTTGGGCAGAATGGAGTGGGGAGAGGTCACAGAAGGGACTTACGGTTTGCTGGTAACCTTTCTTAACCCGCCTGGTGGTAACTGTGATAACTTTTTGAATGGTACTTTTTATGGTCTATGCATTTTTGTATGTATCTGATAGTACTTCAATTAGTGCTTTTGTTATCATGAGAGTTAAGCAAAATCAACGAGGCTCATGGAACAGACACCTCAGCAGTGTCAGAGAAGAGCAAAATCCTGAGGAATTTAGAAAGAAGGGCTTTCATCAGCCAGATCAGAGCAACTTTTATCAGTGTCATAGATTGTTCTTAATAAACTTTTCCTTTAAGGGATTCTACAGCTTAAGTTAAACCAAAAGGAAAAAGCCTGAAGACCCTGTGCTATACATTCAATGCAGCTGGAATGGAGCAGGGTCTGCAGTTTTGTAGTTCAGGATCTCAACTCATACAAATATGAAGGTAGCAGAACAACTTTCTGTGATATGCAACGTATGCTCATTTGCCCTTTATAGAAAAAAATTACTTGAATATAATCACTACACTTCCAAAATGAATCAAAATTAAGAAATAAAAGAAAGGAAAGAAAGGCCAGTCGGTGAGTATTAAAATCAATGGCAGGTTTTTTTTGAGTGCGGGGCAGGCAGAGTGAGGGATAAAGTCCTTTTGTGAGGAAAAACTAAAACATTTTTTTTTTTTACTTTGAAAATTAAATGTAAGTTTAAGAATCTTGAAACCTGTTAAGGTAGTTAATAATAAAAATAATAACAATGTCTCCTGTCCAAATTCTTAAAAAGACAAATATTTTGACCAAAAAAAAGCACTTAAGACCAAAACTGTTTAAATTCTAAAAACAAAATGGAATAATTTGCTTCTTCAAAGAGACCTCTACATCAAATTCTGTCACACATAACTAACACAGAAGGTATCTCAGTATGATTTAAGGGAGCAAGTGCATGCATATTCTCTAATAAAATTACAATTAGTCCTGAAGACAACAAACCCTTAACAATTTATATTTAGGATAATAGAGGATTAAAATGTACAAGTACAAAGGTCTTTAAAATAGCTCAGAGATTGTGGTGGGGACCTTAACGTGTGCTGTGGAGTATCATAACAAATAGAAGGGAGAAATGACCCTAAAAAATGGAAAAAATAATAAAGCAAAATTAATATGTATGGGAAAAGGATATAACCTTTTCCCAAGGAATCTTTTACAAATCGATCAGACAGAAATATTGAATGACAAAGGCAACATAGAAGACCCAGAACTCTTCTGCGTATCAACTGACTTAGAATATTTATAGCCGGATTCAAAATAAACAAATGCTCAAACTTGTTCTTTCCAGCCTCTTTTCCTGAAGACATTGCAAGGAAATCACCCTCTTCTACTTTAAACCTAAATCTTTTGTACCTCCTTGGGTTTCCTGGAGGAATGAATGGGTCCGCATTTGGTGCCCACGTAAGGGACATTACATCAGCATCTGTGTGGAGTGTGGAAGAGCGGAAAGCAATCCCTGGAGCCTGATAATTCTGAAGTGTATTTTAAAGGGCAGAAATTGTACAGGTCTTGTATTAAAACTAGGAATAGTAAAAGCACAATCACCTAAAAAGTGATTTTAAAATTATCTTCTAAACAGCTATTTTGTCAAAAATTCAATAAAATACAGTGAAGACAAAATGGCAGAAAAGTAAAGGATGATGTGTTTTAAAGATATGCTGAAAGGCAATTGATAGCCATTGCAGAGAAGGAAAATTGCATTTTTAAACACGCAGCACTAGACACAAAAGTTAACAATAAAGATTAGTTAGAAAAACATTAGAAAAAATTTAAAAAGGCAACCTCCTGGCAAATGCATGTTTCCAAAACAAAATGAGAGGGCCGGCCAAGTGGCTCAGTTGGTTAAGAGTGCAACTGTACAACAGTATCGCCGGTTTGATTCTCACATGGACCAGTGAGCTGCGCCCCGAGCTGAGCTGCCAACGGGTGGCAGGATGGCTCAGCTGGTGAGAGCACATGCTCCTAACAGCAAGGTTGCTGGTTTGACTCCCCCATGGGATGGTGGGCTGTGCCCACCAGCAACTAAGATTGAACACGGCACCTTGAGCTGAGCAGTCCTGAGCTGTCAGGTGTCCAGATGGTAACGGGACTTAGAGCTGAGCTAGCTGTGCCCTGCACAACTAAGACTGAAGGACAACAACTTGGCTGTTCCCCTCCCCGATTCCCTAACACTGTTCCCCTTTGCCAATTCCCCAATAAATCTGAAAAAAAAACAAACCACTGTATCTAAAATGTAATAAGTCAAATCATAACTATTGAAAAAAAGTCAAAATGAGAAATAATGAAGGTAAATGGGAAAACAGGAAACAACAATGTCATCCTCAATTGTGTATTTTAAACATTAGAAAACCCGGGTAGATCAATAGCCAAAGAAAGAATGAAAGTAGAAGTACATTGCATGTCCTCAGGTGAGCCCTGCTCACTATGCATTCTTCTAGACTTGGAAAGTACATTATACCTGTGGTACATATTTTTTTCCCCTGTAGGCAGAAAAAGATGCATATACACTTTAATTCTGCATAAATGACATTACCGTGACTCCAGAACTTAAAACCAGAAAACAAACTATAGATTTAATTTAGTTCTCCCCTGAATATGGGTGCAAACAAATCAAGTAAAATATTAGAAAGTACAAATAATATGTCCTAAGAACAATTTACCATTGCCAAGTAAGGTCCACCTGCTGAAAGAGCAGTTCCCATTAAGACAAAGCTATAATACATACTAGGACTATAATGAGATCTGTTTGCCCCATTGGTTCTTGTGATCATGGAAATATGGACTGTTCAGCTTGTGCATGGTTTAACGGGACAGTCACTATCTGGAGGGGTGGGGCGAGCCTGGTTTACATAAATGAATCTACATTACTGGTACTTAATGAGGAAGGCATGGAATGGATGATGAGGCAACCAAAATGTCTAAAACTGCTTCTTAGAAAAATAGCTAAATGTACTGAACCCTTGTTATTAGCCAGGCTAATTGCTTTACATACATCTCAAAACCTATAAAGTAGGTTTTATAGATAGGAAGCTGAAGTACATTCAGGGAAGTAATTTGCCCAATATCACAGCCCAGAAATGAAGCTGGGATACAGGCAGCCTTAATCCAAAACCATGCTCAACCACTGTGCTGAAAAGCAAGCAGGGTACAAAAGTATAGGCAGCGGTTATGGTTTTTTTAAGCTGAAATGAGTAAAAGCCAACATTTGGATGTTGGCTTTGCACTATTGCCTCCTTTTCCTTGGTGAACATTTATATGTATATTTAATCTAAAAAGTACACGTATATCCCCCTACAAGATGATAAGCTTTTTGTGCGCAAACTGTTAATTTTTGTAACCTCAAACCCAGCTATCCACTTTACACATAATAGGCACAAAATTTTTATCCAGTTGGATTACAACATAAAGGATTCCTATGTATGTCTCCTACTATAGAGATTCTGAACAAGTCCCTATTCCCTACAAATATCCTAGTAGTTGTTCAGAGGCCATCTTTTCAAACGAAGGCCCTACTTAGGCTCATCTTAAAAGATTCTGCCGAATTTAATTTTGATTTTATGTTTTCAGTTTTTTGTAGTCCTATTAGCGACTAAGTCAAAGTACATACAAATCTTGGTGATGTTTAAAAATAATAGGTAACACTTATTTAACTCTTACTATGTCACTCCTGCTCTAAGCACCGCAAACATTTTCCTATTTAACCATCATAACAGTTCCATGACGTTAATTCTGTGAGGCACAGAGAGGTTAAATGGCTTCTGCCAGGACACACAGCAAATAAGTAACGGAGCTGGGATTCACACTCAGGAAGTATATAACTCTGTGGCCTCATTTACGTTCACTTGGACCCAACCACTATTGGTATGTTTAAGAATGAAGTTTAAACTCTTTATTGTATAAATAGAGTGCAAATATACAATATATACACATATATTGTATAAATAGAGTACAAATAATGGAGACACAATTTTATTTCATTGTATGGTCCCTTGAGAGAGAGAGGTGGAAAGAATGAAAAGCATAGCTGAGATGAGAAGTAAAGAAAGCAAGGGAGAAAATGATTACAGGCTGCAGGATAAAGAGGTGATGATGACTCAGTGGCTTTGGGGTGAAAGCATTGGTTCCTTTTCTGTTTTTGTTTTTTACCTTGGCCATACAAGTTTATTTAATCAGTATGTTGAGCACCTATGTACTGAGTGCCAAGGACATCATGGTAAAAAGGAAAAGCTTCCTTGCCCCTATGTAGCTTAGTCTGATTATGATGTAGTTTGAAGAAATGGCATAGCATAGAATTCCCATTTTTCTGTCCCCCTTAATTTTTCCACACTTAATTCTCTTTTTGTTTGTTTCTTTTACAGGATCTTTTTAAGGTAAAAATTACAATGTCATACACAAATCATAAGTGTAAGAGACGATAACCTCTGATAGATACATATATTCTTGTAAGTTTCCCTGGGTCCCTGGCAAGTCCGCATATCTTGCAGGCAGAGGCACTGTCTCGCTTTTCAAGAATGTTTATATAGTGACCTGACTTGGGAGATAGATAATGTCTCCCTCTGGAGCAAAAGGCAGGATTGTTTGCAGTTCAGTATAATAAAGATAAAGTCTCCTTCGAGGACAAAGGGCAGAGGCTTGTTTCCCGGTTTAAAAGATTGAAGTTTCCTAAACTTGAGGTTCCTCAATTCTGACGTAAATTTAACTATGCGCACAGCATCCATCAGTGCTTCTCACTGTCATCCTTGTAAAGATGAAGATACGAATGCAACCCATGCAGACATGAGGCCCAGGCTGCTTGTCGCACTAGATAATAACATCCTTTGTCTCTGACCCAGGGTTTTTGTGTCTTCTGCCACCATCCATGGAACTATGGCAGGCTAACTTGTTGTCTTGCAAGTAAGGTAAAAATCTCTGACTCTTCACAGCTCTTGACAACCAGGCTCTATCAGATAGAGGTGATTTGTTCTGTGGTTTAGAAAACTCTTATTGATATCACCTTTTAAAGTATATGATCATTTTCTTCTCTGTCATTCACATGTCCTACGCCTATTGGAGCAGCACATTTCCTCATGCCCCTTTCCCATCAATGATTTCTAGGCACCCGTTCAAAGTGTGAGCCAGTTACTTTTCGTTTCATTTTACAAAGTCCTACAAGAAAGAGATGAACTCAGAAAATAAAATGCCAACTTGCAAAAAGAAGTTAGAGGGATTTAGAGAACCCAGAACTTGTTTATTTGAAAAATAAAATTCTTTATCTCCAGCCAGTAGTCGAGTCTCAGTGGTACAAAGCAATAAACATTTATTTTGCTCACAAGTCTGTAGGAGAGCTCTGATTCAGACTGTCGGTCTATGGTCAGCTGAGGCAGTTCCAGGTATGTTCATGTTGAACCCAGGCTGAGGGAGAAGCAGCTCTCCAAGGAAATCTCATCTCATGATACAGGCAAGAGCACAATTGGGCAGGACCCACTGTGCGAGCATTTCAAGCATCCGCTTATGTAACCTCTATAAACATCTCATTGGCCAAAGCAAGTCCCACATGCGAGCCCCAAATCAAGGAGCAGGTATTCTGCCTCGTGGGAGGAACTTCTGAGTTACCAGGCAAAGGGGTGGGGGGTGGGTACAGGAAGGGGAGAAGACTCTAGGTCAGTAATTTATCACATTCTCCATGTTTTGTTTTGTGACTTTTTATTATATAAAATTTATTATGGAAAATTTCAAATATGTAATGTACACAGATTTGCATACGGACCTTTTCCACGGTAACACGTGGGATATTGGTTGCCAAGCTGAGCTTCTGCCTTCCTGCTTTCACAAGCATGCAGCTTCCCAAGCAGTAGTCAGCAGCAGCTTTTCAAAGCTTTCTTGTGAAGGATGGGGGTAAGCGAGGATCGGCATTCTATATAGTTCCTCATTTTAGGCAGTAAACTTGTCTCTGATCACTGTCTCATTTAGGATGCTTTCATTCTCTACTCTCCAAAAGGATATGGACTTTCAAGTGCTTCTATTTACTTCATGACCCAGCATCCAGCAGGCCCATGGCTCCAACTCCTACTTTCTTCATTGTACTTATTTTCTGTTCTTGGCTCACAGAAATGTTTATCGTATTGGACAAAGTTGTACCTTTTTTTTTTTTTAAGCTGTGTATTTTTTCTTTCGTATATTATGTATCATGGCCATGGATTTGGAGCAGGGGGATACCTTGAACCTTGAACTTTCAACAGCATTGCTACCCAAAGTCCTAGAATTTAAATGAAGTTTCTCTTTAATTTACTGTGATGGTTTTTTTTTTTTTTTTTTTAATAAAATCTGTTTAGCATCTCTTGGCACTTAAGCATGTCTAACTTTAGCACATTGCAAAAAAATAGTTTCTTGAAGGATAGGTATCAATATTCAAATTCAATACATTTAAAAAAATTATCAGGCAAATTATATAAGAGGAAAATAGAAAATAGTCCTTCATTCCTGCCAGTAAATCTGATAATTGAGACAAACTACTTTTAAATGTGTATATTAAATATTAGTATATTTTATCACAGCCTGGTTATCCCATTCTCTTCCAAATTTTTATCTCTTTTTTGACTTTTTATTGTATAAAACTTATTATGGAAAATTTCAAATATAGAATACACACATAATAGTGGAGTGGCCTCGATGTACCATTGATTGCACTTCATAATTATTAATGATGGTAAATCTTGTTTCATGTATACCAGGGACTGGGAAGCTATGACACACAGATCAAATCCAGATGGCTTACTGTTTTTGTAAATAAAGTTTTATTGAAACACAGCCATGTTCTTTTATTTACATGTTGTCTATGCTTGCTTTCATGCTACAATAGCAGAGGTGGGTAGTTACAACAGAGGTTGTATGTGGCCTGAAAAACCAAAAAATATTTATTATCCAGCGATTTACAAAAAACGTTTGCTGACCCCTGAATTATACTCTCACCCACTCCCCTCAGTAAAGATAGCTTTCATATTTCATTGAAAAATATTTCAATATGAATTCTAAAAGGTAAGGACTCTAAAAAAAATACCACTCTTACACTATAAAACTAGCAGAAATTTATTTGCTTTGTCTCTTCTACAAAACTCTCATTGAATTAAGAAGTGGGAATTCTTTAGTACTTCTTTTTCTTTCTTAATAACTCATTATTCAGGTCCACCCATAGTCTAACAAACCATTTTCTTAACTTTGAGAGAGCTGCAGACTTTATTTTCATTGGTAGCTCCTTCTCAGTAATTTTAACAATTTAACAAACACTTTATCAATAAATGACCCCAAAGAATAAAATATTCTGAATTTTTAAAAGTATGCAAGAAAGTTAGTAAAAAATAGCACAATCATCAGAGAGATTTTAGCAAAATTGCAATTTGAGGTATATTAAAGGTCCTATAAGAATGTGGCATATAAACACAATCTTGCATATGTAAAAGCTAATAGTGTTAGAGGTATTTTTGCCACACCTGGTTTTTCTTTTCTTGAGAAAACCCAGGAGTTCATTTTCAGAGGTTTTAACAAAGAAGTGATTCTTAACATTTCTAAATAAGATTTGATATTAAAATAGCTCTTTATAGTTTACATGGGAATTTTATGAGAGCTATCTCATTTAATATTTACAGCAACATAATGAGGTAGAGATTATTTTCATACTAAATAATTCCACTGAGACACAAACCCATGTCTTTTGCTTAAAGTTCACCAACCATGCTGCTGAACAGGCAGTCACAAATCTTAGCACAGGGCAGTTTTAAACAGGTTTTATCACCTTTTATAGGCCTTGGTTATATAAATGTACTATGTTATGCAAAGTATTATAACTACATTACTTCCAAGATATCCTAAAGATACATACCTATACAGCGAAGATATTGCAATAAACTCTTATGAAATCTGTACTTTTGGAGCTTAGGATTTTAAGCATAGTGTTTTATCTTTCAAATTCAAAGAGCAAGAAACACTCCATTACATAGCTTTCATAAACTCTTCAGCATTTCTTTTACGTCTTTGTAATGGGTCTGGGACACTAGTGGAGAGGTGGCCTTAAAGGTAGGTTTGAGAAATGGTTGATTTCAGGGTTAGGACAGAGGAAGTACAAACTAAACCTGTAACATGTTCTCATGCTAGGAAGTCAAGAAATGCTCCCTGAAAAAATAATAGGGGGTCATGTTAAAAGTTCACAGAAGTCAACTTGAAGTGAATGCCACTGGTTATATCTAGGACAACATCAAAATAAATAATAGTAGTAAATTACAACCCATTGAATAAAATATGAGTCCATATTTATTTATAAATAAATAAATAAGTTGTAATTTTGATGAGAATGCGATATTTTCATAGTCTTAGAGTAACTTTCTACAAAATACTTACGGATTAAAAAGGGAAATGGGGTTGCTTTTTAACAGAGGAGCCTAGAAGACATTGTGTTAATCCAATGATCAAAATTAACACTCTAATAATGGAACAAATGGAAAAGGTGGAACACTCCCCACAATAGGATGTAATGAGAACATTTTACCACTTCTGTGAGATTGCTGCTAAAGGAGCATAGCCTTATCATAAGGTAACTTTACAGCTAAAATGGAGAACATTCTAAAAATTATTGACCTATAATCTTCAAAAGTATCAAGGTCATAAAAGTCAAGGAAAGACTGAAGAAATATTTCAGGCTGAAGACTTCTAAAGAGATAGGAAACTATACACAACACTTAATCCTGGACCAGATCCTTTTGCGATAAACAGCATTGAAACATTTGACAAAACTTGAACAGGATCTAACGATTAGATGGTAGTAATAATGTGTTAATGTTAGTTTCCTGATCTTGGTTGGTTGTCTTATAGTTAGATAGGAAAATATCCTTGTACATAGAAAATAGACACAAAAATACCAGGGATAATGAGCTATTAGGTCAGAAATTTACTTTCAAATTTTTCAACTAACAAAAATTTTTTTTTACGGACGAAAGTTCTTTGTACTCTTTTTGCAAGTTTTCTGTATGTTTGACACTTATTTCAAAATGAATTTTTTTTTTTTTACAAAAATGCAAAAGTGAATGCTCAGTAAGTAACAGCCGACTCTCACCGGAGTCTGTCACATAATGCCATTTTCCTTGGCCACGGGTATAGCTTCATGACAAAGATTCTTTGCCAGTCTTTCTACATGAAGAAAACTAATGCCAAAGTCAATTGTCTGTAAAATCTTTAATAATATTACATTTATTTTTCTGTTGGAAAGAGGTGAGCAATTTGAAATATACAACAAGAACATTCATCTAGACAACCAATGTTTGTTGAGTGACTGCATACACATATCAAGCTCTGAGGTAGGTGCTAATTTCCCCTTTGTGGTGGTGGACTCAGTGATGGAGGACGAGAGAACCCTCAGCTGTGAGCCTCCTTCAGAGATTGCCTCAGCTGAAAGAGTGTTTCCTTGCCTAAGGAGATGCTCCCTTCCCAGGGTGCTCTGCATCCAATCACTGGTCAAGGAGGAGGTATAAGGGCTTGGTTCTCATGTCCCAATTCAAGGCATCTCTGAAAGGTTATCCTGTCTTGTTCAGAGCACTGCAGAGGGCTAAGGCTTTTGCTGAGAATTCATCCCAGCTCCCCTTTTGTCCTCTGCCGGGCATTCTCCTTACCCTTTCCTTCCCTTACATGGGTGATGATCTTTCAAAGACTCTTCATGATCCTCCCACTTCCTAATCCTTCCTATTGGCTTGGAGTCTGCTTCTCAGGTAAGCCAAGAAGGATCATTACTTTTCAAGTTTTTGACTATTGAACAAGGCTATAATTTATAACATTAAAATTGTATGGCTTTCTCTCTTGCCTACTCCACTTTCTGTTTCTTAATAAGCTAGCATGACATGGGGAGGTACAGAGACTAAGAGAATGGGGACAGAGAGAACACGGGCAGAGTCCAGAGATTGTCTTGGGAAGTCAAGACTGAAACAGGACAAGTTTATCTTTGCCTCCACCTCCCTTTTCTTTGCTATTTTTCCCCTCTTTCAACCCCTGCCTTCCAGTGAACCCCTGTATCATTATTCATATTGCATGGCTCTGCCATTGTCAAAGCTAGGCATTTGACAATTCTCACCTAGGCATTAGGACTTAATTAATGTGTCATTCTACTTAAACAGATTGCGGTAAAAAGAATCAGTTGTTTTTTGAGACTTACTGTAGCTCAGAGCACTCTCACAGAGTGATGGAAGGAAGGTAATGGATCGTTGGCATTAGTAAGATGGATGTTTTTGGTACCCTACCGAACCAACCATGTAGGCAATTCTCCATTTTACACATCGATTGAAATTCTGTTGTAAGTGCTTGGAGGAAATGTCTTAGGAAAAGCTAATATTTGGAACCACTCTTATTTGAAAAATTGCTCTAAATCCTTTACTCCAAGCATTAGCAGATTAAATCTTTTTTTGTTTTTTTGAAGAAACAGAGTGAGGTTTAATTCTTAGTGACATAATTAGCTCTATTTTATTTGTTAATATCTATTTTTAGCATGCCACGGGCAATACAAGTCAATGTTTATGTTAAGAAAACTATTATGTTTAGGGCTGTGAGGCTTCAAGTTCTGACAAATTAGGTAGTCTTGGATATCACTAAGTATTATACTGTTCAAGTTATATAAATGTGATATGCTATCTGTTTTACAAAATAAATACTCTTATTTTCTTTTTTTTTCTTCACTGAGATAAACTATTATTTGAATGAATGTTGCAATTTAATGTTTCAAGGTCTTCTCTAAACAGAGACATTAAGCTTGTTGGTTTGCGTTTGCCAAATTACCTCTTTTCTGTTTTTAAAATTGCCCTTTACTCATTGGTCATTTTTCAGTCTTTCCATATGTGCCGTTATTTTTTGACGACAAGTTAGATGTAAAAGTTATAGCTAATGGCTCCACCATGGTTACCATGGTAACCTAATGTTTTGGATCATCAGGACATAAGTTTCGTCAAATAGCAGACCTCAGAAATCAGTGGTGTAAAACTTTGTTGTAGTTTAAAATATGAATTAGCCTCAACTCTTTCATTTTAAAGGTTATATTCATGGTTCTATTTAAATTATTTGAACCTCATTTTGTGAGATTTCAGATCTATTCCTGTAATCTCGGTTATCTGATTGACTTTTATATTCTAGGACAATTCCAAAGGAGTCAGCTGAAGACTGACATAATTTTTTCTCCACTGTTAACTATTTATGCATGTAGTGTTTCCATTAATTTAAAGAAAAATGTCAAAAACCTTTCCCCAAAGAGTTTTATCCACTCATGTAAGTAGAATCACATGTACAGCACAAAATTAATCTGTAGTATCTAGTTCTCGTTATCCAAATGAGTCACTTTTTAAAAGTGGGTTTTCAGGAGATTACAGGGTAGAAAATGCATGTCACTGGGCACATAATTCATACACTCAAAGCATTCATATAAAAGGACTGGAATTTAAGTGAGGATTAAGAAGGGATTAGAACAAAAACGTGGTGATTATGGAAGGAAATAGGGTGGAAATTATGGAAATAGAGTGGTTATTGAAATAGAGTGGAAGATAAAACATTTCATCTTCAGATAACTCTATATTCATTTCATGATTTCTTTTCACTAGTGGAGAGCATGAAAGTCACATTTAAATCTTAGTTTTCATTAATAGAAATATTGGTAAAGTTGTCTTGTTTTTTTTTTTACCAAATGACAAGATGGCTCATGTTCTTTTATTGTTTTCATTTGTGTTTTCTCTCAAAAGGAGAATGCCAGAAAAAAAGAATTTGAAGGTATTTTAATTTTTTGTTTGTTTGTTTTTTTGTTTTTTGGAGGGCAGTGTCACTGGCCCTCATATGTGGGACCAGAACCGGGGCCGCTGGCTTCCCAAGCCAGAGCTTAACCACCGCGCCACTCGGCCGGCCGGTATTTTAATTTTTGAGCATATTGTAAAATTAGCAAATTAAATTTTATAGGTTTAGACCTTTTTTCAATTGTTACTCTGGGCCTGGCTGACTTTGGAGGATCCATAAACATTTTATCTACCACACTATGCAAAAAATCATCTATAATCCATTAGAAAAAAGTACAGTTAGCATTTTAACCCATGCCTTTTCAGTCTTTTGTTCCTGGGCTTATGTATTTTATGTATTTTTACACAAGTAATATCATACCACTCATACAATTTTAAAACCTTTTTTTTAATTTAACTATATAACATGAACATTACACCATGTTTTATATTATTCTTCTGCAATTCAATTTTAAATTACCACAAAATATACTATTGTAAACATGACTGCAATTTATTTAAAATAATTTTCCTGTTGCTAGACATTTAGTTTTCAATTTCTTACTATTATGAACCACACGGACATCAACAATGAACAAACTTATAACTAAACATTCAAGCTACATGTCTGTTTCCTTAAGATAAATTCTCAGGTATAGACTTGCTGGACCAAAGAATGCACACATTTTTTCAGGCTTTTGATATATGTACCTAACTTACTTTTCAGAAATACTGTACCAAATGATATTCCCATGAGCAATGTATAAGAACACTTGTTTCCATATCTTTACCAACATAAATTTCATAATTTTTCACAATCTTTGGTCAAAGACAGAATGAAGGAAAAACACAATACCTCATTTTGTCTAATTAAAAACTACTTATCAGATTTCCTAATTATACACATCAATAATGTTCATTACAGAAAAAGTGTCTTAAAGATGAAAAAAAGTAGCCATTACACCAAGATCAAAAGACACCAACATTAACACATTCTTTGTATATAGAGACATTTTCTGTTATAGCTTTTATTTTTGATTTTATGCTTTTATTAGATAGATTTTACCTATATTTTCTTCTAATGATTTTAAGAATTCGTTTAATTTTAAAATTTCTAATTGTTGTAAAACACACTTACATAAAACTTACAACCTACCCCCTTTAAGTGGACAGTTCAGTATTAAGTATATTTACACAATTGTGCACCCAGTCTCCAGAACTTGTCTATCTTGCAAAACTAAACTATAACCATTAAACAAGTCCCCATTTGCCTATCCACTCAGCCCCTTACAACTGCAATTCTACTTTGTGTTTCTATGAATTTGACTATTCTATAATAGGTAACTCATACAACTGGAATCATGTAGTATTTGTTCTTTTGTGACTGGCTTATTTCACTTACATAATGTCTTCAGGTTCATCCATGTTTTAGCATGTGTCAGAATTTCCATCCATTTTAAGGCTGAATAATATTTCACTGTATGTACATACCACATTTTATTTATCCATGTATCTGTCAGTGAACATTCCAGAAGTGGAATTTCTGAATCATATAATTATATTTTTAATTTTTTTGAGGAAGTGTCTATACCATATTTTGTTTATTCATCTGTCAGTGGACACTTGGGTTGCTTTCACCTTTTAGCTATTGTGAATAATGTTTCTATGAACATGGGTGTACAAATATCTCCTTACATCCCTGCTTTTACTGCCTTTGGGTATATTCCCATAACTGGAATTCTGAATCATATGGTAATTGTATTTAATTTTTAAAGGAACTGCTATGCTATTTCCATAGTGGCTACACCATTTTATATTTCCACCAACAGTACACAATAGTTCCAATTTCTCCACATTCTCACATATATACTTGTTTTTTTCTGTTTGTTTTGTTTTGCTTCATTTTGTTTTTCTAATAGTAGCCACACAGATAGTTGTGAGATGATAATTTAAATTTCTTCTTCCTTTCTCTCCCTCTTCCTCTCTTTATATTTTGGATCTACTTCTCCTGATTGTTAGCTTTATAAATTTGGGCTAGAAGCATAGCCTCTGATAGATCCAAGCACATCTTCATAGCTTAGCAATCAAACAGAAATAGAAGAGCTTTTTCTTAGCACCAACTTCAAAATCTCACGGAAGGACACTGATTGGAATAGACTAAACCATACACTCATCTCTTGGACCAGTCACAATGGCCAAAGGAGTGTAATATGATTAACTCTTGATTCATACAAGGTCTGACATTAAGTTTGTGAACTCATCCTAGAAAAAGTGCTACATGCCTCATTGCTGAGTATCACTATGGTCACCTTCGAAGTACTCCCCTTGGGAAACTATGCACTGATGCCAGTGCCTAGTCCACTCCTCAAAGCAATTTTGGAACTCTTTTTTTGGAATGGCCATCAGCGCTGTTGTTATATTACCCTTGATGTCCTGAATGTCATCAACCTGTCTTCCTTTCAATATTTCTTTTATCTTCGGGTAAAGAAAGAAGTCACTGGGGGCCAGATCAGATGAGTAGGGAGGATGTTCCAATACAGTTATTTGTTTATGAGCTAAAAACTTCCTCCCAGACAGTGCCGTGTGAGCTGGTGCATTGCCGTGATGCAAGAGCCATGAATTGTTGGCGAAAGTTCAGGTCGTCTTAATTTTTTCACGCAGCTGTTTCAGCACTTCCAAATAGTAAACTTGGTTAACTGTTTGTCAAGTTGGTACCAATTCATGATGAATAATCCCTCTGATATCAAAAAAAGATTAGCAACATCGTTGCAACAAGTTCTTGAACTTAATTGTCAGACCTCGTATGCATATCTTTTTGGGAAGTGGAGGTTGCTTCACAATAGAATGGCACCTCCCATTCAGGGCATGGAGAAGATGAACAATTCCCCTGAAGGAGCCATGGGCTGAGTTGAACAAATGTGGCCATTTGGAGGGATCAGTGTGAGCTGTGTAGCCAACCCAATGTGCCTCCATTACACAAAAGTGCCTTAATAGTTGTGTCTACTACACAGCTGAAACCTTGATGACTAGGGTTTGATTTCTTCATTCCCTGTTGTCTTATTTTTCTCCTCTTTTCCACAGGAGATATAAGAGAGAAACAGACTACTCTGATGAGTAATTTCCTTCATGCCAAGCTGCCTATCTTCTTTCAGGCCCATTGTCTAAAGACAAGGCCTATTATTTGATGAGAGGTGTATTTATTTCAAGAGTGTTTTTATCTAGAAATTGTGTATTCACCTGCAACATTTCAAAATTCATATGTTTATACTCTTGTTCATGTACTTTTCAATTCTATCTTCTCTGAGAAGGTCAAATATTACATACCATCTGTTTCTGTGAACAGAAAGTGCATTTTCTGATGAACAGGACTTTTTGTAACTAAGAAAATAAGACTCTATGTTTTTTAAATATCATGCTTTAAATTCCCCGTAATAGAAAACCAATTTCTATTGTTAAATAAAATAGTGGTTCACCTATTGGTATTGCCATATAAAAATAGCGCTTAAATGCAATGCATTAAATATTTTACTTCCTTAAAAAAGAACGAAAGCAAATCTAATTTTATGACAAGGGAATTTCCATTGTATTGTTCACTCTAAAATAGGTTTTAAAATAATTTGATGTTAATATTCTTCTGTGTACCAGAAATAAGTTTCTTTAAAATTCTTTCTTTTAAAAATACATAAAGTTATTTAACCCCTGATTCTGAGAACCTAGAACTTCAAAGTCGAGAAACAGTGAGAATGATTAATTGAAATTAGCTTGTGACAAAAGATGTGAAGGAAAAAATCTACTCCAAAGTCTGATAAAGTTCCCATAATGGAACAGAGTAAGCTCAGATTGGTTTGATGTCCCTATTCTGTTCCAGATCATTTTGTTACAGTATTATTTGGAATTGTACCTCCTCTAAATATTAGGCAAAATTACCATGAGATTTTTTAGATGAGCAATGTATTAAACTATAGAATAAGATAATATAATAAGGCTTTCCCAGATAAAGAAAGAGTAACTAAATTAGGATGAGAAACAATCAGTATGTAATCAATAATGTATAAATATGTTATAAATAATCATTGAAATCATGAATTTTATGTCATATGCTATGCTTAAGATATCATATTAATCACAGATCAAACCTCTAATGAAACTGGGTTGAAATGTCTAAAATAATATGTAATACAAGAGTTGATAGGGCAAGCTTTTAGCAGGACAAGATGAGGAATCTAAACCTGTCTACAATTTGGTTTTTCTTTGAAATGACCCCTTTATAGATTGAAATCTTATCAATCTTCAAAGCCAGGTAGATGAGAGAAAGAAGGGCTTTTAATCTTGATTTCTCTACCCATTTACCTCCAAATCAAATCATTCACTATTGAATTTACTTTCTAAATGCCTATCAAACCTGTTCCCTCCTTCAGTTTTAATCTTGGATCCTTCATGTTAAAACACGGCGCATATCTGAGAACTTTACTAAATTTCCAAATTTTTTATTATTATTATTATTATTATTATTATTATTATTATTTAGAGGGCAGTGTCACTGGCCCTCACATGTGGGACCCGAACCGGGGCCACTGGCTTCCCAAGCCAGCGCTTAACCGCCGCGCCACTCGGCCGGCCCCTAAATTTCCAAATTTATAAATATTCCTCAAGTAAGTACAACTGAAAAATTTAAGTGCCCCTATCAGAGTCTTAAGAAAAAAATGCAGAATGAAGGTTATTTCTAGCCTCTTAGTATGAGTGCTAATGCTAAAATAAATTACATTCTATATTCTATTCTATCTTTATTGTGATAACATTACCATGTGCATCCTGACTGTGTATGTGATGGGA